>OU696666.1:18887500-20087500 GCA_916049575.1 Ancistrocerus nigricornis
TCCTCAAATCCCAGTAGGATAAGGCATAGTATAAGTGTATGTGTGAGCGGTGTGTATGAGAGAGAGTGTGTGCGTGGGAAAATCGAGAGCGACCGAAGATAAATAAACACGAAAGCGATCAGCTGATCGAACGCGAACCGAAAGAAGAAAATAGAAAAGCATTAAATAAACTAAGTTAACGTGACATTTTGCGAAATTCATTTCATTTGCATCCTTTTTCCACTGCCAGTCCCAAAAAGACCGAACGAGGAGAAAAAGGTAACGTCGAATTCAAAAAGGTAAGACAGGAGATACGTTACAATAGATAGATAGATAGAATTTATTTCTGACTCCCCTTGGGGTTACACAGCTTCCCGCTCTCTTACAATTCATCCCCTTACATATTTTTGCCTTAACCTACTTACAATTCACTTAACCACTAACTTACTACTACGCATTTTCGCTCCCTCTCGCCCGCTTTTCCTTCACTCCTTCTTTCCTTCCAACAACCCTTCCTCACACGCCTTTTGTTCTCTCTCTCTCACCCTCGCTCGCTCTCCTACCCTCTCGCTCGCTTGCTTTCCTTCATGCTCTCTCGCTTCCCTACTCGCTCTCTCGCTCGCTCGCTCGCTTCCCCCTCGCTCGCTCGCACCCCTACACCATTGCCCTCCCCCCTTCCTCACGCTCTATCTCCTCTCTCTCTCCTCCTCCACCCTACTCCCCCCTGCGGCTTCCGCTTCCCCTCTCATTCCATACCCATACATTCATTCCTTGCATTCTCCTCTCCCCTCTCCCCCTCTCTCGCCCCTCCTCCTTCTCTTCTTTCCTCTACTTCCCTCATCCAACTTTCCCCCTCTCCCTCCTCCCCTAGCATCACTCTTACTACTTCCTGCCATGTTCTCTCCCTCTCCTCTCCTCCCCCACACCCCTCCCATACATGCTCCCATGTCTCTTCCTCCCTTTCGCACCTCCTACATCTCCTCTTTTCCTCCGTCTCCCAGTATCTCGCTTCTCTAACCTCCCCCCCCATCCTGAACTTTGCCACCCTTTGCCACCTGCTCTCTCCCCATCCCTTTTTCATGTACTCCGCTACCCCCCTACCTATTACCTCTCTGTAGCATCTATTATACCTCGACTCTAGTATTCTTCCCCATCTCTCTTCCCTGTCCCTCTCCCTTTCTTTCTCTATCCACGTTTCGTACCCCCCTGCGTTCCCCCCTCTCTGCTCCGTCCCTTCTCCCTCCAGCCTCCTACACTCTCTTCTCTCTTTCTCCCACGCCGATATACCTTCCTCCTTCCTTTCCCTTTTCCTTATTTCCTCCACACATTTCCTCGCAATCTCGCTTCCCCTCCCTTCTACCAATTTCTCCTCAAAAACCCATGCCCTTTTCGCCGCTCTCAGCCTCAGTTTATCCCTATCCACTTCCTGCCTAACCATATAACCCGGTGTCCTTCTATCCACCCCTAATATCCACCTTAACGCCTTCTCCTGCATCGCCTCTATCTCCTTCCTCTCCCTCCGGCCCCATATTTCCGCCCCGTATCCCATCACCGCCCATACCAACCTGTCGAATAACCATATTCTTCTCTCCCAGTCCCGTCCGAACCTCCTTTTTCCTATCCCCCATACCTGTTTCCATATTATCATTGCCCTCTTCACCCTCTCCTTCACGTGTGCCTCTAGCCCCCCGTTCCTTTTAAAAGTCACCCCCAGATACTTAAATTCCCTCACCTCCTCTATCTTCTTTCCTTTCCATCTCCAGTCCACCTCTTTCTTCCTACCTCCCCCTTTTCCGAACCTCATTATCTTTGACTTTTCCACGTTTACTTCCAAACCCTTCTCCTCCATATACTCCTCCGCCTTTCCTATCAACCATTTCATTCCCCTCTCCTCCTCCGCTGGCAGCACCATATCGTCTGCGTATGCCAGCGAGAATATCTTCTCCCCTCCTAATTTAACCCCTCCTAACCTCTCTCCTTTCCCCAGTTCCTCTTCCACATCCGCTATCAGAATATTAAATAGCAGCGGGCTCAGCGGACACCCCTGCCTTATCCCTTCTCCTAACCAAATCTCCTCTCCTACCTCTTCTCCTACCTTCACCCTACTCTTTGTTTCCCTATATATCTCCTTTATCCTCTCCCTTATCCCCTCGCTCACCCCTCTTTTTTCAAATCAAGGAACAGCGCCACCATTTTTCCCCCTTTTCCTTTTATCTGCCTATTCGCTAGATAATTAACCACGTATGCATTATCCACTGTCCCTATCCCCTTCCTAAACCCTGCCTGGTTGTGTGGCACCATTTTCTTTTCCTCCATTTCCTTTTCTAGCCTCTCCGCTAACACCATCGCATACACCTTGTACAGCGTAGGCATTAGCGTCACCCCCCTATATTCCTGCACTACTTCTCCCTTCCCCTTTTTTATAATCGGGATAATCCAACCCTCTTTCCATTCCTCCGGCCACCCTTCTCCTCTCCATACCCTGTTTAACATCCTCCTTGCCCATAGCTCTACCTCCTCTCCCCCGAATTTCCATACCTCATTGCTTAATCCGTCCCCTCCTGCCGCTTTCCCCCTCTTTAACCTCCTTATTATCCTCCTGTATTCCTCCCTTCCTATCTCTTCCCCGTCCTCTTCCCTACCTCTACCTCCCCAGTCCCCTACTATTTTCTCCTCCGAACCCCCCAGAACCCCCTTAAAATACTCCTTCCATTCCCTCGCACTTATCCCTTCATTAATTCCCTTTCTCCTGTTTCGTTCTCCATTCACTATCTCCCATACCTCCTTCTCCGTACCTGCCCTTTCCAACTTCCTCTTGAACTCCTCTCTTTCCTGCTTCTTTTTTTCTTCGCACAATTCATTGTACTCCCTCCTTGCACTCCTGTATCCTTCCTTTTCCTCCTTCCCCTCCCACCATCTCCTGAGCACCTTTCTCAGCTCTTTCTTTTTATTTCTACATTCCTCATCCCACCACCCCCTTCCCTTTCTCTTGCTTCTACCCCTGTCCACTTTAATCATTGCCTTTCTAACCTGTTCCCCCACCTCCCCCATCTCTTTCCCCCAACTTTCTTCCCTTACCTCCTTCCATTCTAGTTCCCCCCTGAACCTTTCCCATTCCCCCTTTGTCCACTCTCTCCCTATTCCCCGTTCCCTCCCGCTACTTCTTCTTCTGCTCTTTCCCTCCTCACCTCCTCTTATGCTCACCACTATCGGGTGGTGATCTCCATCCGTTTTATCCCCTATCTCCATCTTTACTATCTCCCTCTTCACTTCCTCATCTCCTACCGCATAATCAATCACCGTCTCCCCCCTCGGTCCCACGTATGTTAATTCTCCCTCCTCATCTCCCCTTATATTCCCGTTCATTATCTGCCAACCTATCTCCTCCAGCGCTCCTACCATAATTTTTCCCTCCGCATTCACCTTTTTGTCCTTAGACCTCCTCTCTCCATTCTCCTCCTCCCCCTCTATGCCCCCTCCTAACTCTCCCGTTCTAGCATTGAAGTCCCCTCCTACCAACGCACTATCTTCCAAAATGCCTTATGATCGGACATTTTTAGATAACCTCAGAACCCGGTTATTTGTAATAAAATAAGTGTAAAAGTATAACCAACTATAGGTCAATTCTGTCTAGTTTACGAGAAAAATAAATTTGAAGTTCATAATTCGTCAAGGTCCGATTGAGAGAAAATTCAAAATTTCTTCTGAAGTGTTAATATAAATGTTATTTCTTATACATTGATGAATTGGGCATTTGAAAATACAAATTTTGGGCCTTGTTTCAATTCTGAAATGTGAACCTGGACGGAGAAAAATGCCATTTTCAATAATACGAGTTTTATTTTTTTTTCGAGTTCTATAGCGAATGCGCAAGTTTGCGCAGTTGGAAAATAAAGTTTATTGAATGGGTTATATGTGTAAAAAAAATCAGCGCTATATCTTGTAGAACTAACGGATACGGTGCAATTTAAATTATGATAGCGCCTAAGATTTTTGCCATCATTTTTTCTTTTTCCATTTTTCTATTATGTTCTTTCAGGCCCTTGTTTTTTTTATATTTAGCAACACAAGAACTTCATAATGTAATAAAATAGATTAAATTCTTTTCCCGTAGGAATTTCCACGTATTTTTATAGGTTTGGATGATGGTTAATCGTCAAAAATGCTCGTTTCACGCGGCAAAACTACGGTTGTCTCACAATCTTCCAAAGTAGCTTCTTCACTGTCATCATCTTTTTCAATTTGCCGTTCTATTGAAGAAGACTCAACTTCGCTGGTGGTAGATTTTAGCATATTTCGGACTTCTGCTGGTATCTCAGGCGCTATCACAATTTAAATTGCACTGTATCCGTTAGTTCTACAAGATATAGCGCTGATTTTTTTTACACATATAACCCATTCAATAAACTTTATTTTCCAACTGCGCAATCTTGCGCATTCGCTATAGAACTCGAAAAAAAAATAAAACTCGTATTATTGAAAATGGCATTTTTCTCCGTCCAGGTTCACATTTCAGAATTGAAACAAGGCCCAAAATTTGTATTTTCAAATGCCCAATTCATCAATGTATAAGAAATAACATTTATATTAACACTTCAGAAGAAATTTTGAATTTTCTCTCAATCGGACCTTGACGAATTATGAACTTCAAATTTATTTTTCTCGTAAACTAGAAAGAATTGACCCATAGTTGGTTATACTTTTACACTTATTTTATTACAAATAACTGGGTTCTGAGGTTATCTAAAAATGTCCGATCATAAGGCATTTTGGAAGATAGTGCAACGTCTTCACACCTTCCTCCCCTTTGTCCGCCCATTCTTTTAAACTTTCCATCCTTTCCTTTATGTTCTCCCTTATATACACTCCCACCACTCTCCATTTCTTTTCCTCGACCTTCACTCTCCTTATCATCATCCCCTCCACCTCTTCTACCCCCTCTTCCTCCACCCCCACATACTCCTTTCTCACCCCTGTCACTATTCCCCCCATTGCCCTCCCCTTCCTGTTCCTCCTCTTTCCCCACTGCGTCTTCCACACGTACCCTTTCGGCAATCTTCCTTTAACTTTATCCCACCCCCTCTCCTCCAACCAAGTTTCCATCAACATTATCACATCCCATTCCCCCAAACCTTCCCAAAAATCTTTATCTTTATTCATTATCCCTGCCACATTCCAGAAACCCACTTTCCATACCTTCCCTCCTTCCTGTTCTCCTTCCTTCTCTTCTTCTTCTCTCTCCCGTCTGCCTTCCTTCCCTAACCTCTGCCTAGTCTGTCTACTCCTCTCCCTTCCCCCTGCTCTTCCCCCCGCTCCGATCTTCCTTTGCCCCTCTCATATCTCTAATTGTCTTTTCTTTTTCGTCCCATTTCCACAGCTGTCCTTCTATCCATATCTTTCCATATCCGACCCTTGCTCTATTACCTTTCCTTCCTTCTTCCCATGCTCTCTCCCTCAACTTCCATTGTATTCTTCTTTCATTCTCCGTCAAATCATCTTCTATCCTCTCTTTTCTCCCCCTTAAGTTCCTTTTCTTCTCCATAACTTCTCTTTTCTGCTCCGTACTCCCTAACCTTACTAGCATCATTCCCTCTCCTTCTTTCGAACCTGTGCCTAATCTCCTCATACTCATTATCTCCACCTTTGCCCCTATCGCTCTTAACACCTCTTTCACTCCGTCCTCCATTCCTTCCCCGGTTTTCATCCTCTTTACCACGATGTTCTTCCTTATCTCCTCCCTCTCCTTCCTTTCCATGTTTTCCTCCAGTCTCCTAATCCTTTCCTCTTGTTCCCCTTCCTCCCTTTGCTTGCTCCCTTCCCCTTTCCCCATCTCCACCTTTCTCATCCTTTCCTCTAATTCTCTTAATTCCTCCATCTTCCCTTCTCTTTTCTCCACTTCTTCCAGCCTTTTACCAAGTCCTCCGATCCTTTCCCACAATTCCTTCCTTTCTTTCTCCCATTTCTCCTCTCTGTTCTTTATTTCTTCCTTTAGCTTATCCATTTCCCTTTTGATATCCTCCGCCTGCCTATGCACTCCCTCCAGCCCCTCTTTCATCTCCCTCCTCATTGCCGCTAACACCTCTAATACTTCTTTGCTCTCCTCCCCTCCCTCTTTCCTATCCGGTGATCTCAGCGTCTTTTTACTTCTTCCGAACACCCCTTTTTCCCCCTCCACCACCCCTTCTTCTTCTTCTCTTTTCCTTTTCCACATATCCTCTACTGATCCTATGCTTGCGCTCCTCTCCCTACCTCTCGCCAACATTTCTATGTTCGTCGGCCTTCCCCTTCGCCCTGTCATTCCCTCCTCCCTTTCTGACCCTCTCTCTTCCTTACCATCCGTTCTTATTACCTCCATCCTATTCGCCTAATACGTCTTCTCCCCGCTAGATGTCGCTATCTCCGCCTTCACCTTACTCGACTCCCGCCTTTTTCTCTTACGACCCACCTAACCTCTTTCCCACGGCTTTCTCTTTTCTCTTTCCTCCCAATCTCCCTTTACCCTTTCTCACCTCCCTTTTGCTCCTACTCCACCCTTGAACTTACTCCCAATCCTCTCTCTACCCTCTTTCTGCCACTCCTCCCGTATTCTGCTATCAAATCCCTACTCAAACTCCGTACTGCTCACTTGCACTCCTTTCTCACTCACACCCGGAAACGGAAGCCCAAAAGAATTATAGTATATATATATATATATATATATATATATATATATATATATGTATTTACAAACAATCATTTTCTTCCCTTATCCCTACCAAAGCATGCGAGTGGAGCATATATGTATTTTTACAAACTATAAAAAAATATCTATGTATTTACAAACTATAAAAATATATATTTCCTATTTTTCTATGTACATATCGATCGCGTAATGCCCCCAAGGAAGCGTGCTGGTGGAGCCGGGTATAACGAATCTTTTATTATCGTATGGACTAAGTGCCAGTTTTCGCTCACGAATCGTATAAACGTTATGTCGTTTGGATGCGATTCGATTTTGGCTAACTACCTTTTCCGCTCTATACACTTAGCTGTAATGTTTCTCTTAACACCCTTTATTTTTTTGGTTATGTTGTCAATACCTCCGTCACCACTCACACGAAAGGCGTACATCTTCGCTCGAAGACCAACAAATTCGGTCATAACCGCGCCATTATTCTCGTCCTTCATCATATCCAATACTTTTTTATTTACACGTGGGATATGATAAGGATTATTTTCAGCGTAATCGCTGGTGTCGAAACGATCTACGTCAGACTTATTATTTCGGTATAAGCATCATCACACTCAAGCTCGTAAATAAGACTATCCGTATCCGTATATAATATTTTAACCGACTTCGAAAAGGAGGAGGTTACTCTATTCGACAGTGGGCGATCTTGCTTTTTTTTTTTTTTTTTGTCCGGCCATGACTCCGCAACCGGTTGACCAAATTGACCAATTGTCGAAATGAAACCACTTCCAGTTGCTAGGTTTATGTCTCCCATTGGTCCCGTTTAAAAAATTTTTCCGAAATGTTTATTATTAACACTAGATTGCCCAAGGAAGTCATTTTGACTGCTTTTCAATTTCAATTAGAAAAACAATTATGTATATAATGACACAGCTTCTTATAATTTTGTGACTTTTTGTGCAACATATAAATGCATTTATTAATCATTGTAATTGCCTCCCCCCTCCTTCATTTCCGGATATATATATATGTTATACCTGTATTGCCTAAAAGCAGTCATTTTGACTACTTGGAAAATTTTAAATAATCAAATGACTTTTATTACTGAATTGAGTAAATTTCTTATATGACCAGTTCGGCTCTGGATTGGAATAACAGTTTATATTTTTTTTTATTACCGTCACATAATAACATACAAGTTCATGATAAATTCTCGATTTGGGCATATACTTGATAAGTTGCAGTTGTTCAATAACTAAAGTAGTACTTGTTATTCAAATCTTTATGCCAGGTCTGCCCACGCGCCTCGTTCCCCTTGATAGCGCTATAACGTAGTTCAGGGGGGAAGGAGGATCACTGACTGTAGGATCACATATTGTAATCGATACGCTTTGACAAAATGGAAGAACCGCGAGCTGCGCACGTGTCGACTTTATGCACTGACAATTGCCGCGCGCTTTGATAGCCGTATAGGCATTTCTGATCTTTCTTTAGGCGGCTAGCGACAAAAGACGCTTCGAAGAACTTGACGCGCTATGGCGTCGCAAGCGAGCGTTCGAAAGATTTCGAACGACGAAGGACCAGCAAGTTCTGCTCAGATCGTCGAGAACGACTTATTATGTACTTTTCTTAACCTCAAATATACGTTTTCCTTATTTCCAAACGTGTCCGTTTTCCCGTTACACACGTTGTTCAGTTGATTTCTTTTGCACCCTAAATTCGTGGAAGAAATGTCGAATAGAAGACAGTTATTGGAAAAGCTAAAGAACATAGATGAAGAGTGTTCCGATATAGAATCAGATGCAACAAATTGGGAACTATCACCTGAAGATGAATCGGATTATATTCAGAGTGAGACATCTGATGCTGAAGATAGCGATGAAGAGGCGATCACCAACGATGAAAATGAAAGTGTCATCAATGTGTCCAGGAAAAGGTGTAGGGTGTTAAGTAGTTCAGACTCTGATGAAGAAACTGAAAACACCTTGCAGCAAACCGAAACAGCTGCCGATGGTACTGTGTGGTTAAAATTTGACGAAGGTGGTATTCCTGGAAGGTTACCATCTACTTGTGTTTTCAAGGGTGTGAAAGGGCCAACAGGCTACGCAAAGAGGAACATTATGGCAAATAATCCTGTCAGTGCATTCTCGTTGATAATAGATAACTATATTATCGAACATATAAAAAAGTGCACAGAAGAAGAAGGCCGCCGAATTTTGGGGTACGATTGGACAACAACATTACCGGAAATACGTGCATTTATTGGGATTTTATATGCTCGCGGAGCCTACGAGGCAAAAAATTTAAAACTGAGTTATTTATGGTCAACAAAGTGGGGTCCCGAATTTTTTAGAAGAACTATGCCCAGAGAAAAGTTCAAGCAAATCCTACGATTTATTCGTTTTGACAAAAGAACCGAAAGAAGTAAACGCCTCCAAACAAATAAATTTGCCTTGGTTTCGGAAATATGGCACAAATTCATTGAAAATAGTCAAGCTTGCTATCAACCAGGGCAAAATATAACAGTTGACGAGCAATTATTTCCGACAAAAGCCAGGTGCAAATTTATACAGTATATGCCTAATAAACCCAACAAATTTGGCATCAAATTCTGGCTTGCATCAGATGTTAGTAGCAAGTACGTTTTGAATGGTTTTCCTTACTTGGGGAAAGATGAACAACGACCATCGTCAATGCTTCTTAGTAAACACGTTGTTCTGAAACTTGTCGGGCCATATACAAACTGTGGAAGAAATATCACGACCGATAACTTTTTCACTAGCATGTCACTCGCGACGAAATTATTGGCCAAAAAAACAACACTAGTTGGAACTATTAGAGGAAATAAAAGAGAACTACCCAAAGCAGCCAAACAAACGAAGGATAACATGCCTCGTTTTTCCACTTTCTTATATAAAGCAGAAAATTGTGTCCTCACAATATATAAAAGCAAACCGAATAAAAGAGTAGCTGTTCTAAGTTCCAGGCATAAATTTGTGAAAATTGATAAAAGTAATAAGAAAATGTTACCGGACACTATTCACTTTTATAACAAAACAAAATTTGGAGTTGATATGACGGATCAAATGGCCAGAAAATATACAGTAAAATCTAGTTCTCGTAGATGGCCCCTCCAAATATTTTTCAATATTTTAGATTTGGCTGCTATAAATGCTTGGATCCTTTACAAAGAAACAACAGGAATACAAATACACCGAAAACAGTTCTTGTTTCAATTAGCAGAACTGCTTTCCACCGATTACACAGCTGCAAGACAGAAAAATTTATCTGAACATGAAGACCCACAAGGATCAACTGCAACATATTCTAACAAACGAAAAATTTGTCAAGTAAGGCTTTGCCACAATAACAAAACAAATAATATATGTGAAAAATGTAAAAAGTATGTTTGCGGAAAATGTACACATAAAAAGATTTCCACTTTCATTTGCTTAAAATGTACAGATAATGCATAAATTATTTTTTTTTCCAAGTGAAGTACATTTTTTTTTATTGTTAATACTTACTAATAGCTTGTTGTATAACTGTAAATAATATAAAAAATATTAAAAATTAATTTTAAACAAATTTCTTTACACATTAGTTATTCTTTCAGAATGCAGTCATTTTGACTGCTTTGGGGCAATATAGGTATATACAAAGTTTCAGTCTTTCTAGTGTTAACAAAGTTATTGCAAAATTTTTGTTATTGCTTTATTCTTGTTTGTCCGGCCATAACTCAGCGACGGATTGACCAATCGAAATGAAACCACTTCCAGTTGCTAGGTTTGGGTCTTCCATTGGTCCCGTTTAAAAAATTTGTTTGAAATGTTTATTATTAACGAAGTTATTGCAAAATTAGTGCTTTATTAGGCACGACCGCAGGGAGTTCCTTATGCTCTCGATCGAGTAAAAAGTGTAACGGACGATTATCTCCGAAACTATTCGAGATATCCAAAAACCCTTTTGGATCTTTACGTTTCATAACAAGATCTAAATGTGTGTGTGTGTGTGTGTGCGTGCGTGCGTGCGTGCGTGCGTGCGTGCGTGTGTGTGTGTGTGTGTGTGTGTGTGTGTGGCCACTCTAGCGTCTAAACGGCTGAACGGATCGAAGTAAAATTTACACGAAAAATCCAGTTACACCCGACGAGGATCCACTAACAATTTCGGTTCGATCCGACTTCCGGTTTCAAAATGGCGGGCATTTTAAAAATTAAAAAATTCATAAAAAATCTGTTATAAAAGCAAAACAATTAAAACTTTGCACAAATATATAAAATAATGAAAATTAATAACATGAATTTTTTTAAAATTTTTCATAGAAGCAATACAAAATGGCGGAGAAATCAATATTTGTATCCATTCTAGCGCCTAAACGGCTGAACGGATAAAGCTGAAATTTATACGAAAAATCTAATTACACTCAACATATATCCTCTAAGAATTTCGATTCGATTCGACTTCCGGTTTCAAAATGGCGGGCATTTTAAAAATTTAAAAATTCATAAAAAATCTGTTATATAAACAGAACAATTAAAATTGCACAAATATGTAAAATAGTGACAACTAATGACATAAATTTTTTCAAAATTTTTCATACAAGCAATATAAAACAAATCATTGTTCTAACGTCTAAATGGCTTAACGGATAAGGTTAAAATGTATATCAACAAGATATGACCTGTTTAATATTATCTTCTTTCAATATCGTATAATCTTATAATTATAATTATATAATAACAATTTGAACATAGCAACAATTGAAAGATTTTCGCAAATTGTTATTAACCATATGTTATTCGTAATAAGAGCGAAAAATTTTAATTTTAATAAATAAATTTGTTGTCAAAAAATAGCCGTATAAACAAATTAAATATAACAAGAATTTAACAAATTTTTCACAAATTCTTACTATCTAAAGAATAATCACGATACAATCTGAAAGTTTTCGTTCCGACTAGTAATTCCGTACGCGAAGAATGACCATATAAACAAATTAAATATAACAACAATTAAACGAATTTTCACAAATGGTTACTAATCACGTGTTATCCTTGATAAAATCGTAAAGTTTTCATTTCAATAAATTGATTCGTTATTAAAAAATAACCAAATAAACAAATTAAACATAGTAACAATTAAAAAAATTTTTGCAAATTGTTACTATCGAAAAAATATTCGTGATAGAATCCAAAAATGTTCGTTCTGATAAGTGGTTTCGTCGGTGAGGAATTACCATATAAACAATTAAACATAGCAACAATTAAAAAATTGTCGCAAATTGTTATTCATCCATTACTTTCAAAATTGATTTACACTGTTTTGTTAAATTTTTTTTATTTTGTTATTACATACTGTTACATTACGCACCATACTTTCGAGATCTCGAAACATTCATATACATATGAATACTTTCGAGATCTCGAAAAGACCGTATACACTTACATACTTTCAAAATATCGACATTCTCCCGATCCCGTCCAACTCGTCCCAACCTATTTCTAAATCCCCAAACACAATATTTTATTTCTTTTTTTATTTATTCTTCTATTTCTTTTCTATTCATCTATTTATTCCTCTATTCTATCTATTGTTTCTATTCTTTCTATTTTACCTATTCTCTTTCTACTTATTTTTCTTTTATTTACACTATTTATTATATAATTCGTTGCCGACCAAGTGTCAGGCTAGGATTTTAAGCCGACTTAAAGTCAGGCTACCATTTGTTGTTCTATTTATACTATTTATTATATAATTCGTTGCCGACCAAGTGTCAGGCTAGGATTTTATGCCGACTTAAAGTCAGGCTAACATTCTTACCGATCAAGTATCAGGCTAAAATTTGTTACCGCCTTAAAGACAGGCTAGTTTATTTATTTATTCTATTTATTGTATAATTCTTGCCGACCAAGTGTCAAGCTAACATTCTTACCGATCAAATATCAGGTTAACATTTGTTGCCGTCCCAAAGACAGGCTAACATTTTAACAAATTTAAAGTCAAGTTAGTATTCTTGCCGACTCAAAATTAAACTAACACTTTTGCAGACACAAAGTCAAATAACTAATATTTGTATCAATTAAAAATCTATCATTCTTGCTGATCCAAAGTCTGATTAAAATTCTTGTTTATTTTTCTCCTATTCATACTATCAACTTTTATAACTAAAATGACTTCATATACAGGGTGTCCCGTTTCAACACTCAAAGCGGAAAACGGCAGATAGACTGGACCAATCTAAACAGAAATATCGAAAAATATTTAGGTAAATTCGGTCTAGTTAACGAGTTATTAATTAACAACGATCGGCCATTCACGGAGAGCCAGAAGCTATCGACGGCTTGGGACGACCCCTTCAATCTCGGTAGTATGTAACGGAGGAAGCAATGGGAGGAGTAATCAACAACAAATAGTAACGCGCAGCGGCACGTAATGCCGTCTAGCATTCAGCGTAAGGTAGTGTCGTAGAAAAAGAGTCGGGGAGAAAGAAATAGAGAGAGAGCGAAGGTCAGTGCGCGAGCCTCTTGCGTACGGAGGTGTCGCACGGCGAGAAAGAAAGAGAAAGAAAGAGAGAGAAAGAGCTGTAGCGCGCGTCGATCCGCCCGTCACTGTTTACAGTGAGTAGCTCTTTCTCTCTCTTTCTTTCTCGCCGTGCGACACCTCCGTACGCAGGAGGCTCGCGCTGACTCTCTTTCTCTCTTTCTTACACTACTTCTCCCTCGCACGCGTGAAATAAATGATATGATGCTATTGGGTAAGAAAAAGAAAGAGAGGTACTCACAGTAAACAGTGATAGACGGCATTACGTGCCGCTGCGCGTTACTATTTGTTGTTGATTACTCCTCCCATTGCTTCCTCCGTTACATACTACCGAGATTGAAGGGGACGTCCCAAGCCGTCGATAGCTTCTGGCTCTCCGTGAATGGCCGATCGTTGTTAATTAATAACTCGTTAACTAGACCGAATTTACCTAAATATTTTTCGATATTTCTGTTTAGATTGGTCCAGTCTATCTGCCGTTTTCCGCTTTGAGTGTTGAAACGGGACACCCTGTATACATAAAATTACTGGAGATGGAAATTGTTTGTTTCGTGCAATGAGTGTAGTCATATATAATACAGAAGAATATCATATAAGAATAAGAAACGAAATTATTAATTATGTATACTCAAATTGGGACTTAGAAAAAGATTTTGCAAGTGTTCATGAAATTTCTAGTAAAGAAGATTATTTTCTAAAAATGTCCAAAAATGGAGAATATGGCACAGAATTTGAAATTCGAATTTTTACTGAAATGTATAAAAGAACTGCGAATATTTATCGTAAAATTAATAATATTCCTTCTTTATTAATGACATTTACTAATACAGAAAATTTAATCCCAATTAATTTTTTATTTTCTGGCATGAATAAACAGAATGACAAAGATGGTCATTGGGAACTAGTTATAAATGACTCAGAAAACATATTTATACATAACAACGTACAACTATCACCTATAATAGATAATATTGATTCGCTATCGCAAAATATTTCCTCACTATCAATGAATAATACGCATGATGAAAACGATAACGATATGGAATCAAATTCTGTATTATACCCATTATCTCAATTATCAGTATCCGAAACCGAAGAAATAAAGAATAATAATACACTAAATAAAACTGTAAACATTGTGACGTTTGACACGTCGCAAGAAGAGAAGCTTCGGTCGGCACGCCGCTCTCAGGGCAAACTGTATCGTTAAAGATCATATATTAATTTTACTCGTACGCGTTTCATGAATTCCACCGAGAAACGGCCTACGAGGGAGGTGCTAAGGAGGAAAAGAACGCTACCGAACATCGTAGTAATACGCTCGTCGAGTAAGCACCCACCGAGACCATCGTAGAGTATATTCCATCGTAGCTACCGTCGTGGGAATGAAAACACCATCATCTGATCACCATAGCGACACCTATAAGCGACGCATAGATCGACGACACGAAAATCGATAATATAGAGCGTCGACGTCACGTATCGACGCGGAAAATTCGGCGTTCGCTAAATTCCCCTAAATTAGGTAGAGGCGCACGTGGCGGAAAAAGTCACGTGACAATTACGAAAAGCGGTCCGGTGGTTGCCGATGAGCGAGGACGACTTCACTTAGCGCAGGGCTCTCGTACGACACCGTAGTGGTTTTTGCTCCCGAAAAAGTAGTTTTTTTCTTCCCACTCGAGTCACGGGAATAAGTCAGGTCAGTGTACGCTCCCGAAGACGAGAGAGAGAAGGATAGCGAGGAAGGGAGAATTCGAGGGTGTCCATCTACCCCGTACGAGCGAGAAACGGAGGCGCACGAGGTCACCTAGAAAAGCGTGAGCGGTAAGCCGATCACTAAACGTACATCTCCGGGAGGAATCGGTCACCGGGGTCATAGTCTCTTTTGCGTATTAGTTCGTAGAATTTGGTGGTTAGTTTTAAGTATTTCGGAAAGAATTTCGTAACGCCGGCATTGGCCACGTTACCACTCTGTACGAATTTCTTAGTGGTTAGTTTTAAGTCCGATAAGTTTAAGTTATTGGGAAATTTCGGGGGAATGAGACTAACGACCTCGGCCGAAGATTCCGCTCCCGGTCGTGACACGCCTCGAGAGTATTGCGTAGCGGCAAAGAGTCCTGAGAGTGGCAAGGTCGAATGAGTATTTTGTAGCGAACCTTGCAAAGCACATGCTCCCGTCTTTGTTATAACTGCGCTAAGCCAGCCGTACTGTCTTAGGTATGTGTGTAAATTCGAGTTTGTATGAATGTTCGTATTTATGATCCGTGAAGAATATTTGAGAGGGAATACGTTTCGAGTCCGTTACCGTGTAATAAGAGTAGCAATAATTAGTCCACCGTGCTACGAGAGTTGTATATTGAAGAATGATTTCTCGAAACCGCGTACGGATAGAAAAACTTGTAATGAGTAGGGACTCCGTTCGTTAGTATGTATGATCATCTTCGAGAACATTAACGAATCACTGAACCACCTGCTCCCGGAAAAGGGACGTATCAATTCACGTATAGCTCTCGTTACTCTATCTTTTCTCTGGTTTTGAATAAACGTTATTTTTCTTGTTTTCTACAAATTCGGATTTCATCTTCTTTGGGAACACTTTCGCTTACCCCGCCCCTCTCCGTTACCACCTCGGTGGGCTGAGCTACCGTTTCGTATTCCGCTTCACGCACCTCTTCGGAATTTATTAGTTAACATCTTACAATAATTACAAGGCTCGAGTGGTAGCCGTAAGCTACCTGGCGCCCAACATAAAATTAACTTCGAACCGATCATCAGTTTAGCCTTTATAGAAAAATATTCCGAAGAGGAGAGCGTGGCGAGGAGGGCCGTTTGGCGACGAGACGAAGCAAGCGGTTACAAAATGGCGCAGCCAACGTGGGGCTAGAATTTCGAAGGATACGGTTACAAAATGGTGCCCGTACGTGGGGCTCGAAAGTAATGAAAAGTAGAAACGAAAATTTAAAGTCGAGTAAAGAAAATCTTGTGGAATAACGAAGAATAACGAAAATTTTTTTTTCCATCTAAAGAACATTACGATAAATACGTAGAGGTGAACGGTACGAGTCACGCGACCGAAACGTACCAGAAATTTCTATTTGGCAACGAAAACTTTGTCCACTCTCAGGATACGCAATAACGTTTCAAATTATCTTGTTATATATATATATATATCGCATATGTATGTGTGAATGTGCGTTGAATTTTTTGTATGTTGAATTTTTGTATGTGTAAATTTTTGCGATTTTAAGGAACTCTGCTGGTTACAAAAATTTTTTTATGCAATACATGCGTGGAAAGTTCAATTTTGGAGCGCTGGATAGTGTGCGCAAAGTGACCAATATCCGATGGGTATACTGTAATGTGCTATTATCTCACAGGGTAGAACTTTCCCGCACAGTTTGGCACTTTCCCGCACGCTACGTCATCACTTTCCCGCACGCTACGTCATCACTTTCCCGCACAGTTCAATCAAGGCAATATTATTTCACGATCTGTAGTTTAATTTACGACACGTACAAATATAAAAAATTCGGCGCTCGCGGGACTCGAACCCGGGCCGCCAGCGCTTTGGTCTTGCACCTAGACCGCTAGGCTAGCGACGCTTCTTGGGAAGTATTACAATTGACTAGTTCTTAAAGAACTATATATATTTAGCAACTTTTTCATAAACTATGACGAAAGCCGTTAACTCGAGACTTCCAAACCCAAGAATAACTAATACAAAAAACAAATCTACACCCCAAATACAGAATCTCCTTCTTTTTGAAGTCTGACAAGCTCTCCTCGTAAAATAAAAAGTTTCGACTTCATTTATATTACTATATTATTTATCATCTAAATCGTCATTAATCTACGTAAATCTCATTATCACAGTGCAATATACGTGCTATATTCCGAAAATTATATTTAATTAAAATTATATATAATAATATATTGTCACGTGAGATTCCCTATAACTAAGTCGCGAGATCGAACAATCGAACGAGCGTTAATTGCATAGGATTCCGCGAGGAGGCACTAAGAACTTGCACGTTCGGGTAGGTTCGGATTTGTTCGGATAGTTCCGTAATTTCTAATTTTTCAATTTCGATCGGACGAAATCATTCTGACTTTGAATATACTATCGACTTCAGGTGAGCTTTCGAAAAATCTTTTCTAATTATTTTCTTAGGAGTAGCGGAGTCCATTTGAATCCTTCAGACAGAATTGAGTAGATTATTTCCCGATAATCGAAAACGCGAGTCGAAGTTTTCCGAATTTATTAATGAAAATTCAAGGTGTTGCGTTCGAAGTCGCGAGGTGCTATTGCCGTTTGATTTTCGCGTGTTTTATCATTCGTGTGCGTTATGATTAACTTCTTTTCGGCTTAATTGCATGAAATAAAGTAAAATTCAGACAAATACGATAGTATAATTTCGAATAGAATAATCGGGAATATTTTGAAGCCGTGTCCGGATCGTCCTGCCAGACATTACCCAGGGCCGGACCAGCAAACAGCGGCACCCCAACCGATGGGAGAAAATTTGTGATCGGAAATTATAACCCAAATTTCTTTGGAATCAATTGTAAAAATAGTTAATTAAGAAATTTCCATTTTATTTCTTTTTTTTCTCCTCCGGTCTTGATTACAAGTTCACATGGTAGAATTATCATTACAATATAAATATATAATTATAAAATATAATAATTATAATACTAGATAATAATATAATAAATATATAATATAATAGATAAATAATAGATAATATAATAAATAATAATATGATAAGTATAGAATAATAGATAAATAATAAATAATATAATAAATAATAATATAATTGGTATAAAATAATAGATAAATAATATACAAAAATTATAACAATTATAATATATAATTATAAATATAAATATTGATTTTAGTTACGATGAGTGATTTACCAACACAGCTAACACCACCCGATTTGGTTGAGGCAGCGCAAACTGCATCATTAAATCTTTTGCCTGAAAAATCCAAAGAAAAATATATAGCTATTTATAATAAATTTATTGAATGGCAAAAAATTAAACAAACGACGTCATTTTCCGAAAATGTTTTGATGGCTTACTTTAGTGAGCTGTCAAAAACATATAAATCATCTTCACTATGGTCGCGATATTCAATGTTGAAGACTACACTAATGAACAATCACAATGTAAATATAAAATCATATTTAAAACTTACTGCATTTTTGAAAAAACAAGCCGTTGGTTTCCGAAGTAAGAAGGCGAAAACTTTAACATCGGATGAAGTTGAAAAATATCTTAATGAAGCTCCAGATTCAGTACATTTGGCAACAAAGGTAATCTAAAATGAAACAATATTTAACTATTAAAATAACCTTACTCTAAATTTTATTAACAAATAACTATTACAATCACAGGTTGCTTTGATTTTTGGTATAACAGGCGCTTGTAGAAGAGAAGAGCTATGCCAAATTAAAATAGAAGATATTAAAGAATTCGATTCATCGATGTTCTTAATTACACTAGCAGTTACTAAGACACATATTTCGCGTACTTTTACTATTACAAATAAGTTTTATAATATAGTTAAAAAATATCTATCACTTCGTCCTCCAAATTGTAAATGTAATCGTTTCTTTCTATATTATGCACATGGAAAATGTACACAACAACCAATTGGCATCAACAAATTTAGTAATATGCCAAAAATAATTGCAACATATCTTGGCTTACCGGATCCTGATGCTTACACTGGCCATACTTTTCGCCGGACTTCAGCTACATTATTAGCTGAATCTGGAGCTGACATAACGACATTAAAACGTCATGGAGGCTGGAAATCAAATCAAGTAGCTGAAGGATATGTTGAGCAATCAATTAATAACAAACAAAAAATTTGTGACCAAATAGGGCAATCTATTAATTTAAAACAAAGAGAAGATATAGCTATACCATCAACAAGTAAGGATAATCATACCTTCCATTCTGTTATGAGCGAAGAAGAGCCACCAAACAAATTATTTAAGACAGCACAAACAACTATCGATTGCGAACCGGCATCCCAGAATATTGATGATGCAAATTTAAGCTCCTCTTCGAAAATTAATGTACCTAATAGAAATTTTCAAATTACATTTAATAACTGTACAAATGTTTCATTTCATTTTCATGAAAAATAAATAATTTTTAATAAAATATTCCACTTACTTTTGGTTTTTTTTTAAATAAACAATTTTTATATAAATAATAAATCTAGTAACTGTGTGTTTCTCCGAAAATTGAACATTCCACACATGGATTGCATAAAATCTTGTATGCAACACGTGGGAAAAGTGGCAAATCTGGTATAGGTTAATTTCCAAAACTCGCCTCTGCTTGTGCTGTGTTCCAGGGGAACTCGTGTGATTAGCGCTCGTTCCCACTCGTTCCCCTGTTCCACAGCACGCTCTATCGGCTCGTTTCGGAAATTTAACCTATACCATAATTTGCCACTTTTCCCACTTGTTGCATAAATAGCTATTTCGATACATATATGAATATTGAAAGTAATATTTTTACGGTTGCATCTTACTGGTAAAAAGATAAAACATCAATTATACTTGGGAAAATTTTATGCTATCGTGTCTAATAATCTCGCAGTAGAAAGATCGAGAAGTTTCTTGTTACCGTTGGAAAGATATAACGTAGCGTTTCGAGATCGAACATTCTATCGAAATTCCCAACGTTTCCAACCGTACGGTGAAATTAAAGTCAAACGTTGTTTACAAAGAGCATCGCGCGAACTAAGGGTAGAAAAAACGGCGGAGCGTTTGCCGCTGCCGTGTAGTCGCGCGCTACGACGTTCGATTTCGCACGTACGCACGATATAGCGAGTGACTTAAGACACTACTTATATACCGGGTGACATAAAAATACGCAACCAAAAATTTTTTTTTGCTTTTGCTCTAGTAATCCGAATATTATCGGGGACATTGTAAAGTATACCGTGGGCCTTAAATTATAAATTATTGAATTTTGTGTTCTTGTTTTTTGTGAAAATTTATTAAATTGGATTATTGGACTTTCGCGTTATTGCGAAAGAAGGAATATATTACCGTGTATCACGGGTAAATTCGTTACGTTTGAGTAACAAACAGTTTTTTCCTGCTTTGTCTCTAGAATAGATATCAATTTTTTTTTCTTGATTGAATTCGACCTCGAGAGATCTCGAGTCGAATCCATTCGAAAGGATATCTACAACTTATTTATTGAACTGTAAACGTCTTATTTAACGAGATTTCTGTCGTGTATAAGTCTTTTCAAAAGTACGCGTCCTAATTTATTGATACAACCGGGCCAATTCAATTACTTGTTGAGTTCTCTCGATTATTGCGTGGTTGACAGAGAGACAAGTCGCTCTCCGGAAAGCGTATATTGCGGGGATGGACGGACGGCCATTGGCGGAGTGGGTTCGATCGCTACCGGCAGATAGGGTTAAAGCTTTGTTAGAGCGTAACCATCTACCAACAGACGGAATTCTGTGCGTCTGCCGAAATCGTCTTTTAAAGTTCTTATTAAGAGAGACCGAACTTGCACAACGTACCGGTATGGCTAATCCCATCGAGCGGATGACCGATTTTGCGCCTACACCTAGCACCTCCCATACCGTAATCGCGCGTCCCACAACCGGAGACCCACTTCTGACTCCTTCCCGACGCACCTCCGTGTCTCAACCTTCAGTACCGCTTCCATCTGTCCCACCACCTCGTGCAAGAAGACGTCCAGCCTCGCTTCCTGGGGACGTGGGGGAAAGACGCGACGATTTCCCGCAAATCGATGATTTGGTAGACGAGCTGCGGGAGATCGCGGTAGCGGAAGAGCAGGAGCTACCGCCACGGGAACCACCAGTACGACGAGTTCTTTTTCGTAATGATCGGGTTCCTCCACTACCTGACGATCCGTTCGAAGATCTGTACGCTCCCGCGGACGAGGATGGTTGGCGTCGTCCACTTAGAGATTTACGCGATTATCGAGATGAAGCTCCCGTGTATCATAGAGAGGCCCCGCGCTACGGCAAAACACCAGCTGCTGTGGCGTACGAAATAATGCGTAGATGGAATTTGCGTTTCACGGGTAGACGCGACGAAGATGGAGAGGCGTTCCTCGCCCGAATTACCGAAGGTCGGCAGATAGCGAACGTTCGCGATGAAGATCTCTTCTCGTGTCTTCCGTTCTTTCTCGATGGTATGGCTTTGTATTAGTTTCGAGCTCGTAGGAGGGAGATTAGGACTTGGCAGGAGTTCGTTCGTGCTTTTCGCTCCCGTTTCCAAGAAACGGACTTTCAGTTCGCTCTTAGGGAGGAGCTGTTTCGACGAACTCAAGGTGACAGGGAACCCGTCGTCGACTATCTCACTTGTATTAGAGCTTTAGCAGAGAGGGTTGAACCACCGATGGGATCCATGGAGTTAGTACGCTTAGCGCATCGTAATATGCTACCACGATTACAAGTTTCCATCCACGCGGAAGCTATTTATAACATGGATCACCTTGAGGACATAGCTAGTCGTGTTGAGAAAAGTCATGAGCGAGCGCTCACATACCGACCACCTCCACCACCCGAAAGGTCACTCTTGCCAGATCTAGCGTATCGTGGTCCTCGTGTCAACAGGCGGGTGGCTACCGTCGCTATGGCCGACGACTACGCCTCTGCATACGTAGCCCATTCACCGAGATCGTTACCGGTAGAACCTATTGGAGCTCCTCCAATTCAGACACCTCCATATCCCATGGCTACCGACGCAACTCCCATCTCGATAAACTCCATCACCACCAATCCAGCTGCACCTCGTAATCCGGTGACCTGCTGGAATTGCCACCAGTCAGGACATCTTTCACGTAATTGTCCAGCTCCGTTGCGTAGGAGATGTTTTCAGTGTAACAAGGAGGGTTTCACCCGTAACACCTGTCCGCAGTGTTCGGGAAACGCGACGGGAGGACGGTGAGAGGTGCCGCCCCGTCCACTCCTTCGGTGAGCGCACCATTAGTTCCATCTAGAGAGAATAGCGGTCAAGCCGGACCCGATTATGGAGGCGTTTTGTTTTACTTCACGATTTTTATCCAAAATTATCCTATACGCGCGTTAGTAGATTCCGGTGCGAGTCGGACGTTTTTAGGTCCCGAGATGACGAACCTTATTGAGACTTTGAAGCTCCCCACGGTTGTGGACGAGGAGGAGGTCATGGCCGCTTTCGGTGCCCCTAAAGAGATAGTACGAACGGTCACCTTACCACTTTCTCTGGGTGACCAATCGGGATACGTGTATGCTCGTTTGCTATCGTCGTTGTCACGACCGTGCATCCTCGGAGTAGATTTCCTCCGCACTTTTCGTATCACTCTCGACTTTGACACCTTAAGCTGGTCTTTTGCTTCCGATCCAACTCGGAAGTTCCCGTTCGAACGTGTCGAGGACCCTGTTAGTAGTGTTGCGAGTTTATATGGGCTAGAACATCTTCGGGATTACCAACGCTCCCGTTTGAATGAGGTCTTAGCGGAAGAAATTCCCCCTCCTTCCGAAAAACTGGGGTTAACCAACCTAATAGAACATCGTATCGACGTAGGAGATAATGCACCCATTAAGCAACGGTATCGAGTAGTTTCGCCTAAAATACAGGAGGCTATTATGGTGGAGATAGATAGAATGTTGGCGGCCGACATTATCGAGCCGTCTTGTAGCGAGTGGTCAACGCCTATCGTTATGATCCCCAAGCCGAATGGCAAATATCGGTTCTGCTTAGATTTCAGAAAGGTCAATAGTGTGTCCAAGAAAGACGCTTATCCGCTACCGTACATGAGTGCGATATTAGATAAGCTTAGGCGCGCTAAATATATTTCCACCATAGACTTGAGCCAAGCGTATTTTCAGGTACCGTTAGAAAAGAAGAGTCGAGAGATTACAGCGTTTACCGTCCTCGGTAGAGGGTTATTCCAATTCAAACGTATGCCATATGGGCTAACAGGAGCTCCCGCGACCTTTCAGAGGCTACTTGATAAGCTAGTCGGACCAGAGATGGAACCTTACGCTTTCGCATACCTTGATGATATTATTATTGCTACAGAGACGTTTGAAGAACATCTAACGTGGTTGCGACGCGTTTTACGGCGAATACACGAGGCCGGTCTTACCATTAACGCCGATAAAAGCGAGTTTTTCCGCTCTCAAGTGAAATATCTAGGCTTTGTCGTTAACCAGGACGGTCTACAGGTAGACTCGGAAAAGATTCAGCCAATCTTAGAATATCCGATTCCCGTAAATCTAAAGCAATTACGACGTTTCTTAGGTATGGCGTCATGGTACCGTCGCTTTATGTCTGACTTTGCTACTGTAATCGCACCTCTGACCAGATTATTAAAGAAGGGGCAGAAATGGAATTGGGGCGAGGAACAGCAGAACGCTTTCGATCGCGTCCGCTCCAGTCTAGTTACCGCTCCGACCTTATCACGTCCAGATTTCGAGCTACCGTTTGTTTTACAAACGGATGCGAGTTCAGTAGGGTTAGGTGCCGTTTTAACTCAAACACACGAGGGGATTGAAAGGGTAGTAGCATACGCGAGTCGTTCCCTTACAGACACCGAACGAAAGTACAGCGTAACGGAGAAAGAGTGCTTGGCAGTAGTGTGGGCCGTGAAGAAGTTTCGAGCTTACTTAGAAGGCTACCGCTTCACGGTAATCACGGATCATAGTAGTCTTCGATGGCTCCATAATTTAAAGGACCCTACTGGTCGTCTGGCCCGTTGGGCCTTGGGGTTGTTAGAGTATGACTTCCAAATAATTCATCGAAAAGGAGCCCTCCACCATGTGCCTGACGCTCTTTCACGCATTTACGAATCCCCTACCGACACCGTAACCACTATCGACACCAAAGTTATCGCTACAAATCCGTTTCACGATCCAACGGACGAATGGTACCTCGAAAATTTAGAAAAAGTTCGGAAATATCCCAAAAAGTACCCGGATTGGACGATTCGTGAGGACCGTTTATACCACCATCATCACGAGCCTCGCGTTACCGTTCTCGAGACAGACACGTCAGATTGGAAACTAGTAGTTCCGCGCAAGACACGCGCCTCCGTTCTTCGGGAATGTCACGACGCTCCACAAGCGGGTCACTTAGGCGTAGATAAGACTTTCAAGAGGGTAGCTAGTCAGTACTATTGGCCGGGTATGCTACAAGACGTCATCCAGTATGTTAGAAAATGCATCACTTGTCAAAAGTCTAAGGTAGAACAACGCGCTCCCGCTGGATTAATGGGGTACCGCCGTCCCGAGGAACCGTGGAGCACCGTAGCAGCGGATGTGATGGGTCCTTTTCCGCGGAGTAGTTCGGGGTATTGCTATATCGTGGTCTTTCAAGACCTCTTTACCAAGTGGATAGAATGTCGAGCATTAAGAACCGCTACCGGACAAAGTATTAAAAGATCCCTTGACGAGTTGGTCATCCACCATTGGGGTACGCCACGTACACTTTTGACCGACAACGGTACAGAATTTGTAAATAAAACTCTCGGAGCTCTCGCGCAAGAATATGGGTTCAAGCACGTGACGACGCCAACGTACCATCCACAAGCAAATCCGGTGGAAAGAGTTAATCGGGTGTTAAAAACTATGATCATATCATTTATTGGTCAAAAGCATACGGAATGGGATAAACATTTGAGTGACTTTAAATTCGCGTATAATACGGCCGACCACTCGTCTCTCAAATGCAGTCCCGCTATGCTTAACTTGGGTCGCGATCCGCTACCGCAACGATCTCTTCGTAAAGAGGTCGAATCATCTGAGGTGGAGGAACCGTGTGAGCCGTCGTCGTGGCTAGAGCGCATGAAACAACTTAAAAACTTGCAGGAGTGGGTGAAGAGTAATTTAGAAGACGCGTCTCGTAAGCAAGCCAACCGTTATAACCTTCGTCGTCGAAATGTGCGCTTTCAAAAAGGAGATACCGTCTTGATTCGCTCTCGTCCATTATCGTCAGCCGAGAAAAAGTTTTCTGCGAAATTAGCACCTCGTTACGAGGGTCCTTTTGTTGTTGCGAAAGTTTTGTCACCCGTTGTATATGAAATTCGAGACACGTCAAATCGCATTATAGGTAAAGTTCACGTGAGCGATATAAAACAATACCAGTAAGATGTCAACGAGCGTTAACAGTAGCATTGCACATAAGAGTCACAAGTAGGAGACGATCCGGTCAACTTCCTCTCTTCCTATCTCCTCAGTTACCCCTTTTGCCGACGAGCTGCCGAAAGATGTCCCGCCTACAACACTTCTGGGACCTGACCAAAGAGAAAGTCCGCGCACTTCGAGAGGCGATGGCGTTCCACCAGGAACCACCCCCACTAAAGGAGGAGGACGAGTCCACGACCGCTAACGTGGAGGAGGACGAGGCCCCGACCACTAACGTGGAGGAGGACGAGGCCACGACCACTAACGTGGAGAAGGACGAGGCAACAACCGCTACCGTCGCGGAGGAAAGAGCCGAGACTTCGGAAGAGGAAGAGGTCGAGAAAGAGACCACCAGTGAGTCCGACTCGGACGAATATGTGCCGGTAGATGGGGGACAGCCAAGGGTGATGGACGGGCGACCGATCCGAGCCTCAGCGGGTCGAGGCGTCCAACTAAAACCGCCCCGAACACCCACGGGCCCCCTGATGGGAATTCGCCCGATTGATGCCCTCTTTGGTGCTGGACCGGCGAGGCCAGAGGAACGACACCCGAGCGGGTGCTACAATTGCGGGTCCCTGTACCACCGATACTCCAGCTGCCCGGCGCCCCGCCGCACGTTTTGTTATAGATGTGGGCGTCCCGGCGTAACGATCAAGTCTTGTTGGAAGTGCGTCCGCGAATGGCGGGCGGAGGGTCCCTTCCGACCGGGCGTGACCCCGCAAAGAAAACCTTGAAGCAGTGCTCCCGTCTCCTCTTATTATACCTTCTGCATCTTTTTCTTTCTTTCTTTCCGTCTACGTACGCCGTAAAATTTTTTTCTTTTCTCTTTCGTTCATACGGTCGTTATCGAATATGCTCCCGTTTTTTTTTGTCTGCGTGTGGTTGGGAGAGCTATCAAAATTAGCACCAATGTAATTTTCTTTGAGGCAGAATATATTCTACTTAAGAACACCAACCGAATTCTTATACGAGGGTTTTTCTTTATTTCCCTGGCACTGTCACCCCTGCAGAGTATCCTGTGTCGTCCGTCAAAACTCTATGTTTGCGTGGATGTGTGAGAGTATTCTTGGTATGTGTCGTCGTAATCATCGATAATTTATTTTTTTTTTTGCGCCACTCGAGAACAGCGTGTCACGACCGAAGCACTTTTGAATTTCGATGTATAATTTTTTGGGAGAGTACGTTCGAGTTGATCGGTCTGGTAGACCTCGTTTTGGGGGGGGGCAGTTGTGACGTTTGACACGTCGCAAGAAGAGAAGCTTCGGTCGGCACGCCGCTCTCAGGGCAAACTGTATCGTTAAAGATCATATATTAATTTTACTCGTACGCGTTTCATGAATTCCACCGAGAAACGGCCTACGAGGGAGGTGCTAAGGAGGAAAAGAACGCTACCGAACATCGTAGTAATACGCTCGTCGAGTAAGCACCCACCGAGACCATCGTAGAGTATATTCCATCGTAGCTACCGTCGTGGGAATGAAAACACCATCATCTGATCACCATAGCGACACCTATAAGCGACGCATAGATCGACGACACGAAAATCGATAATATAGAGCGTCGACGTCACGTATCGACGCGGAAAATTCGGCGTTCGCTAAATTCCCCTAAATTAGGTAGAGGCGCACGTGGCGGAAAAAGTCACGTGACAATTACGAAAAGCGGTCCGGTGGTTGCCGATGAGCGAGGACGACTTCACTTAGCGCAGGGCTCTCGTACGACACCGTAGTGGTTTTTGCTCCCGAAAAAGTAGTTTTTTTCTTCCCACTCGAGTCACGGGAATAAGTCAGGTCAGTGTACGCTCCCGAAGACGAGAGAGAGAAGGATAGCGAGGAAGGGAGAATTCGAGGGTGTCCATCTACCCCGTACGAGCGAGAAACGGAGGCGCACGAGGTCACCTAGAAAAGCGTGAGCGGTAAGCCGATCACTAAACGTACATCTCCGGGAGGAATCGGTCACCGGGGTCATAGTCTCTTTTGCGTATTAGTTCGTAGAATTTGGTGGTTAGTTTTAAGTATTTCGGAAAGAATTTCGTAACGCCGGCATTGGCCACGTTACCACTCTGTACGAATTTCTTAGTGGTTAGTTTTAAGTCCGATAAGTTTAAGTTATTGGGAAATTTCGGGGGAATGAGACTAACGACCTCGGCCGAAGATTCCGCTCCCGGTCGTGACACGCCTCGAGAGTATTGCGTAGCGGCAAAGAGTCCTGAGAGTGGCAAGGTCGAATGAGTATTTTGTAGCGAACCTTGCAAAGCACATGCTCCCGTCTTTGTTATAACTGCGCTAAGCCAGCCGTACTGTCTTAGGTATGTGTGTAAATTCGAGTTTGTATGAATGTTCGTATTTATGATCCGTGAAGAATATTTGAGAGGGAATACGTTTCGAGTCCGTTACCGTGTAATAAGAGTAGCAATAATTAGTCCACCGTGCTACGAGAGTTGTATATTGAAGAATGATTTCTCGAAACCGCGTACGGATAGAAAAACTTGTAATGAGTAGGGACTCCGTTCGTTAGTATGTATGATCATCTTCGAGAACATTAACGAATCACTGAACCACCTGCTCCCGGAAAAGGGACGTATCAATTCACGTATAGCTCTCGTTACTCTATCTTTTCTCTGGTTTTGAATAAACGTTATTTTTCTTGTTTTCTACAAATTCGGATTTCATCTTCTTTGGGAACACTTTCGCTTACCCCGCCCCTCTCCGTTACCACCTCGGTGGGCTGAGCTACCGTTTCGTATTCCGCTTCACGCACCTCTTCGGAATTTATTAGTTAACATCTTACAATAATTACAAGGCTCGAGTGGTAGCCGTAAGCTACCTGGCGCCCAACATAAAATTAACTTCGAACCGATCATCAGTTTAGCCTTTATAGAAAAATATTCCGAAGAGGAGAGCGTGGCGAGGAGGGCCGTTTGGCGACGAGACGAAGCAAGCGGTTACAACATTAATAACGAAATAATTACTTCCCCACCTATCCTACCACATTCTTTAAAGAAATCGAGAAAAAAAAAATCTACAAAACAAAGAAAATTAGAAATGAAAAAATACATAACAGAAAAACGACATAGTATATCAGATTCTTTGAAAGAAACAATAAATTTAAAAAATAAAATACATATGCAAGAAAAACGTAAAAAAGACTTAACTTATAAAACTACTGAAATTGCATTAAATAAGGAAAGAATGAAATCATTAAGAGAAAAAAAAAATGCTTATAAAGATAAAGAAATTACATTAAACAAAGAAAGAATGAAATCATTAAGAGAGAAAGATGCTTATAAAGATAAAGAAATGACATCAAATAAAGAAAGAATGAAATCATTAAGAAAGAAAGATGCTTATAAAGATAAAGAAATTACATTAAACAAAGAAAGAATGAAAACATTAAGAAAAAATGATGATTATAAAGATAAAGAAAATAATTCAAATATCGAAAGAGTAACAAAAAAACGAAAATTAGATGAATATAAAAATAAAGAAAAATCAAAAAACGCTATTAAAATACAAAAAGTAAGAAATGAAATAAAAATTACTCAAATAATAGAACGTATTGAAACTTTACACCGAATACATATATTTAGAAATATAAATTTAAACTCTTCTATTAATAATCGCATTTCACAAATATATACCTTATTAAGAGAATCTGAACCCAATACCATTAATTACAGTAATGTAATACCAATTGAAAATGATGAATTTGCTTTACAACATAAACCTAATTTATTACATAAAATAGAAAATTATATGAAAACAATATCAGAAGGTCCTGTATGGATTTGTTCTTCTTGCGGTGGACTTTGGTTCAAAAAATCAATAACTTTTTATACTGATGAAAAATTATCTACAAAAAGAAATATAATAAATAATTGGAATGAAATATGCAAAATAAGAACCGACAACAAAATATTATTATGTGTTACTTGTAAATCATCAATTTTTAATAATAAAATTCCACAATTAGCTCTAATAAATGGACTAGAATTTCAACCAATACCAGAAGAATTAAAAGATTTACTACCCATAGAAGAACGACTTGTTTCATGTCGTCTACCATTCATGCAAATTAGACATTTAGGAATAGATAAACAATTTGGTCTTCGAGGAAATTGTGTTAATGTTCCTATAGATATTAATACAAACGTTTCAATTCTTCCTAGACAAAGGAATAACACTCAAATCATTTATATAAAACTAATGAGAAGAATGAGAGATCAAACACCATATGTATTTCAAGCTGTACGACCAGAAAAAGTTTACGCAGCAGCATGTTATTTAACAAATCAATCCTTATATAAAAAACATAATATCATTTGTTCAGAAGATTGGTTATATAATGAAAATGTAGAACAAAATGAAGAAGAAACGTTAATAGAAAATGAAACAAATATAGAAAATAATACAAATAATACATTGGAAACAGAAGAATGGGATAATTGGGATGAAACTGTAAATGACGAACCACTAAATCCTGGAGGAGAAGAAACTCTTCTACAGGAAGAATTTATTGCTATGAAATTTGCACCAGGAGAAAATAAAAAACCTATATCTCTATTAATGGATGAAAACGTTGAAGAATTATCTTTCCCTACAATTTATTGTGGAAAAGAAAGAAAATTTAATACACGTCTTACCCTAGGCCAAATTGCAAAATCTGAAGCACGAATGTTTGACAGACGATGTGCTATAAATATACCAAAACTAATGTTTTCCCATTGCCGTTTACGATTACATAAATTAATATCCTTCATTCAAATTAGTTTACGCAAAAAATGCCAATCTAAAAATATAACAGTAGAAAACATATTGAATGAAACTTATGTAGATAACTTAATTCAGCAAAATGATGGATTCAGAATTTTACAAAAAGATAGATCCAGTGCTGCATTTTGGGAGCAAAAGAAAAAAGATGTTATAAGTATGATTCGTCAATTAGGAATGCCTACAATATTTTTAACACTTTCAGCTGCAGAAACAAAATGGTTAGAACTACTTCAAATTTTAAAACATGTAATCGATAAATGTGACATTTCTCTTAATGAATGCGCACATATATCTTGGGCTGAAAAAAGTCGCCTCATTCAATCTGATCCCATAACATGTGCACGTTATTTTGATCACAGGGTTAGAGAATTTTTTAAAGTTTTATTATCTCAAGAAAGTATATTCAATAATAACAATGTACTAGATTATTATTATAGAGTAGAATTCCAACACAGAGGAAGTCCCCATATACATTGTTTACTATGGTTAAATAATGCACCTATTTTCGATGAAACAAATAATGATTCTATAAAAGAATGTGAAAACTTTATTGATCAACATATAACTTGTCGTCAAGATGAAAACATTCCAAATTTAATAGCTTACCAAATTCATAAACATAACCGAAAATGTAAAATAAAAATACAAGGAAAAGATACATGTCGATATGGATTTCCAAAATTACCAATGAACAAAACACGAATTCTTCTACCAAATAAAGATGATTTATCAAATGACACAAAAATATATATTTCCCAAAAATGGAAATTAATTTTAAATACTGTATTTATGATTGTTTCAAAAACATATCAAAGGAATATAAATACATTTGAAAAATTTTTACAATTTATAGAATGTAACGAAGAAGAATATATTAAAATTATTCAATATAATTTAAAACGCCCAACAGTCTTTTTAAAACGTAATTTAAACGAATTAAGAATTAATTCATATAATAAATTAATTTTGCAACTTATGAAAGCTAATATGGATATACAATATATATTAGATCCTTACGCATGTGTCGGATATATAATTAATTACATAGGAAAAAGTCAACGAGGTTTATCAAAATTAATTAAAGACACGGCAGAAGAAGTACGTAAAGAGAATTATTCGATTCAAAATCAATTAAGAAACATTATCAATGTATTTATAAATAAATCTGAAATATCAGCACAAGAAATTACATATCACATATTAAGTATACCATTATCTGTATCGTCTAGAAATTGTATATACAGGGTGTCCCACGCAAGCTACAACCGCGAATATACACGTGTCCACATGGATAATTGGAAGCGAAAAGTGAAATAAAAAGTAATAAAATTTGTCCTCGTTAACGAGTTATTAAATAAAATAGATCAGCGAATCAGGAAGCACGGAAGCGGTAGGCGGTGAGCTGCGGCCATGCTAGTCTGAAGATAAGAAGCGATAAATTTCGACGGGCGGAGCGTTCTGGCACGTATACAGGCATGAGAAGGTAGTGGTCAGGAGGAGATTTCTAGGAAAAAAGACTTTCGCTCTTCCTCTCTCACTCTATCTCTCTCTACCTTTCTTTCACGACGCTACCTTACGCACAACAAAAATCTAATCTAATCTCTCTCTCTCGCTCCCTCCTACCCTAACACGGCGCTACCTCACGCTGCCTGCACGCGCTGACTCTCTCTCTCTCGCCCTTTCTTTCGTTGACTTTCTCTCTCTCTCTCTTTCTCTCAATCTTTCGTCCACGACGCTTCCTTACGCTATCGCTTCTTGTCTTCAGACTAGCATGGCCGCAGCTCACCGCCTACCGCTTCCGTGCTTCCTGATTCGCTGATCTATTTTATTTAATAACTCGTTAACGAGGACAAATTTTATTACTTTTTATTTCACTTTTCGCTTCCAATTATCCATGTGGACACGTGTATATTCGCGGTTGTAGCTTGCGTGGGACACCCTGTATATAAACACTTCACCTCCGGATGAAAGATGTAAAATATTAAAATCCAAAAAAGAACTTGATGAGTTATCCCGTTTAGATCCAAATTCTACAGATATCATGAGCGAAGGATTAATAGAACATTATATAGTTCGACCAAAAGAATTAGAACTTCATTGTTTAGCTGATTTTGCAGCTTATTATGAATATTCTCGTTTCCAGAAAAAAAAAGTAATCAAGGATGACACAAATAATGATGATGATAGCGAACATGAAAATGAAACAAATGACTTTGATAAACAAAATAAACAGTTTAAATTACTTAACAATAAAGGTTATATATCTCAACGTAATACTGCCAAAGTTATCAGATACCGTAGTTATTCCATTAAACAAGATGCAAACAATTATTATCGTGAACAATTATTACTATTTCAAATTGGCGAGATGAAAATGAAATTAATGATATAAATATTAGTTTATATAATAAATATATTAATAAATTTAACATGATACAAGTTAATAAAGCCAAATATGTCAAAAAGTATTATATAGAAAATGATATTGAACTTGCCTTAGCAGAAAGAAATAATGATGATAATGAATATATACAAGATCAAGAATTTGAAAATGATGACAGAATACCTGATGAATTTCAAATATATGAAACAGAAGAAATCCATGCAGATATAATCAATGAAATAACAAACAATACATCATCCATTAACGTTATGGAACAAATTACATTGCCAAAACAACTACTAGATAATGAATATTATGCTTTAATTCGAATATTAAATGATAAACAATATAGGTATCACCTTAACTTTATATATCAATTAAGAAATATGAAAAATAGTAAATTTTATCATTTTATAAGTGGCGGAGCAGGAGTTGGTAAAAGTAAATTAATTAATGCAATTACTCAAACAACTTTAAGACACTTTAATAGAATTCCTGGAAATGATCCCAATAATACATATATGATTCTTTGTGCCCCGACAGGAAAAGCTGCATTTAATATAGGAGGTACAACTATTCATAGTGTTTTCCATTTACCAGTAAATCAGGATATTTTAATTCCTTTACAACCAAATCAATTAAATACAATTAGAACAAAATTACAAACTCTTAAATTATTAATCATAGATGAAATATCTATGGTTGGATGTAATATTCGCTATGATTAATCAACGTTTGCAACAAATATTTGATACTACAAATTTATTCGGAGGATTATCTGTCATTGTACTAGGTGATTTTAATCAATTAAGACCGGTTATGGATAATTGGATATTTAAAGCTAATAATCAAGATGATTTATCTGTTCTAAGTGGACCATATTTATGGAATTTATTTGAAATTTATGAATTAAATGAAATTATGCGTCAAAGAGATGATATTTCTTTTGCACATGCACTAAATCATTTAGCAAATGAAGAATTAACCGATGAAGATGAAGAATTATTTAAATCAAGAGAAATAAATAAATTAATACAACGTAATATAATAAATATTCCTTCCAAAGCAATTCATTTATTACCTACAAATAAAGAAGTAGATGCATTTAATATTTCTTTTCTAGAAAATTTAAACACAGAATGTTGTGACATAGAAGCAATAGATAGTTGTATTGGTGCCATACCCGATGAAAAAAAAAAAAACTTATTAACAAATTTTAAAAAATTACCTACAACAAAAACACAAGGTTTACCTTTAAAAATAAAAGCAAAATTAACGGCTAGGTATATGATAACTGTAAATATTGATACGCAAGATGGTTTAACAAATGGTGCAACTGGAAGATTACAATTAATAACATGGGGTACAGATAATAAACAACAAAAAATTGCAGCAAGATTATACTTAGAATTTGAAGATAAAACTATTGGTTTAAAAACTCGCCAAAAATGGAGTAATTATATGCGTAGAATGAAAATAAATTTAGATTGGACTCCTATAGAATACATTACTAAAACCATTCAAACGAGACAAAAAACGATTCATCAAATAATGAGAAAACAATTTCCACTTGTTCCTGCCGAAGGTATAACTATTCATAAATCACAAGGTAGTACTTTTCCATGTATCGTTACACATGTTGGTATTAGACGTATAGAACTACGAATGTTATATGTTGCCTTTAGTAGAGTCACTTCGATTGACGGCTTATTTATTCAAGGAAAATATACGCGTCCTCGATACAATCCAAATGATCCTGTCAAAATAGAAATGAATCGTTTAAGAGAATCAAAATTACTAAAATTAAATATGAAATTTCCACAAGATTATAAAACCAATGATAACATATTAGTATTATTTCACAACATCAGATCATTAAATAAACATTTAATTGATATTCAAAATGACAGAGGTTTTCTTTCTGCAGATATTATTATTTTAGTAGAAACATGGACATTGCCAACAGATATTTTAGAATGGAATTTATTTGAATGTATTCATCGCAATGATTGTCTCAATATTCGAAAACCATTTGGAAGTGTTGTTTATGCAAAAAAATCTTTAGCACCAAATATAACACTATTTTATAAAAATTGTTATAAAAATCAAATTGATGTTAATGGTATTTTAGTACAAAATACGGCAATAATATTCTTATACATTATACCAAACGCATTAATACGTCAATTAAAATTAATGTTAACTGAAACAATTACAATAGCTAAAAACATACAACCCACAGTTAATAACATTATTATTGTCGGGGATTTTAATATTAATTTTGTGACGGTAGCGACTAGATCATAATTTAATCGAAGAAATAATAAAGTAAAATCAGATAAGATCCGCGGCAAAGATAACAATTAGAATAAAAGTACGGGACGCGAAAAAGTACAAAGACGAAATAAGAACAGAAACGCGTAATCGGCTAAATTTAGAACGGAGAAAAGGTGACAAACACATAAAAAAGGGTAAGAAAGATAGAAAAGGACGGGAAGACAGGTAGGCCTCACAACGGATGACGTGCACAAGTGAACGACCGGCGAATTTTCCCGAACGATAGAGAGACAAAGGTAAAGGCAATGACCCAGGCGCATCGGAAAAGTAGGGAACCAATTAAAGTACGGAAAAGATATCACGCGAGGAAGGAAAAGTAGGGAAACCGCCTTTAAAAGAGCCGCGAAAGAAAGGAAAAGTCTTCTTTTTGGGTTTCGATTCCAAGTATAACGAGGATCAGTAGTGCATGACGATAAATTTAACGAGGTGCAAATCGGGCAAGCAGAGAGGAAAATCGTGCAGCCGTTGAGAGAGAGCAGGGAAATCGGCCACTTCAATATCGAAGATATCCGAAAACGACCATCGGTAGAAAGAGAAAAAGAGACGACCTGCGTGTAAGTGCTTTGTATCTCTGTCATACGTATACAGTCGAACGACACAACGTCTCCGAAAGTAAAAGTAATATTATCATTTCACACATCTAATACCTAGCTAGTAGAACGCGTTCGTGTTAGTCCTAGTTTTTCTACCTAAGTTCTAGTAGCAATAAGCCATAGTCCAGTAGGTTGTGTGCGTGAGGAACGAGTGAGTGAGAGAGCGTGCGACCGTAGGCGAGTGAGTGAGAGAGAGCGAGCGTATAGGTAAGCAAACAGAAGCGTAGGCATAAGCGTCCGTAGGTAAGTGTGCGTGCGTAAAAGCGTCTTCGACGAGCGCGTCGAAAACCCATGCGTAAAAACCATCCCGCCGAACAGCTGATCGAGAGCATCGACCGAGCGTGCGGATTAGAAGGTAATAAAGAAAATATACGAGAAATCCGTGTCGTTATTTGCGAGATTCTTTCCTTTTCCCACTGCCAGTCCTTTTAAGGAACGAATTGCAAAGGAGGTAACGTCGAGAAAGAAGGTAAGAAAGGTAAAACGTTACAATTTATTAGATGACAAAAATCACAAAACAAAGAATTTGAAAAATGTTATTAAAAATCTACAATTAATTCTTTCTACTCCAGAAGCAATTTGTTCAACAATATATGACACACAAATAGACTTTTGTTTTTCAACTAAGAAAATAGTAGCAAATTATTATGAAAACGTTATAAGTGATCATAAAGTAATTTGGTTAATAATATAAATAACTTATGAAAAAAACTTCAAGTTTTTAGGCAAGACCGCAGAGAAAATCTTTTATCAATTCACTCAAAATCAGACTAACCTTTTTCCGACTCAAAGTCAGATTAATATTCTAGCCGGCTCTAAGTCAGGCTAACATTCTTGTTGCCGATTCTAAATCAGGCTAGCATTCTTACCAATTCAAAATTATTCAAAAAATTCATAATCTAACCACAATATATATCAGGAGAAATCAATTTCTGTGTGCATAATAAATGAAAAATTCAACCTCTAAATACAACTTCTTGAAATCATTTTCTCAAATTTTTCTCATTTACTGGTATTCGATCTTTTAATATAATTTCAGCATGTCCTTTTATTATTTCAGGATGTCTTTTTAAAATAACCATTTCTTCCTTGACCCACTATTAATAAATATAATTTTGTTACAACATTCTAAAGCCTTTCCTATCAATTTAATATATAAAATTAATTTCAAAAATCCATATTATATTACAGTTTTACTTATTTTTTTCTCTTAATGATAAATAATTTTTCGAAGAAATTAAAATAGATAATTATGAACGTTCAAACGGCGCGCCAAAAAAACGACAAGAGAAAGAGCGTTAATTGGATAAGACTTCGCGAAAACCGTTTGGAGCTCGCGCGTTCGGGTAGATTCGGGTTCGTTCGGCTAATTCCGCAATTTTTCTACAATTTTGAATTTTTCGATATCGATCGATAGAAAATCATTCTGTTTCCAGACGTCCTAAAGGATTGAGGTAAGCTTTTTGAAAATTTTTTCTTTAATTCTTTCTTGAGAGTAGCGGAATTGATTTAAATCCTTCTAATTGTGAATTGAGTAACTTATTTCGCGACGATCAAAAACGTGTGTCAAAATTTTCCGTAATTAGCAAATTAATAGCGAAAATTCAAAGGGTTGCGATCGAAATCGCGAGGTACCATTACCGTTCGATCTTCGGGTATTTCATTGTTCGCGAGTGTTATTGTTAATTGCCTTTCGACTTAATTATATAAATTGGAATAATATTAAGACGAGTTGAATAAATTGATAGGTAAATTCAGTAGATTTTCTATCGAATCTTTGAAAATATTTCGGAGCCATGTCCGAATTGTCCTAGGAGACATTATTCAGGGCTGAACCGATAGATAACGGCGCCCCAACCAGTGAAAGAAAATTCACAGATTAGTAATTATAATAAGGAATCAACTCCAAAACTCAATTTTATTTAACTAAATAGTTTCAAATTAGCTATTGGAAATTTGAAAAGTATATTAACTTATGATAATTATATTTGCGCCTTATTAACTTAACCCTTCTCATTGTAGAAAAAAAAGAAAAGAACAAGAGAGCAGCTGTTTAAACAATTACCGTAAGTTTCTTTTATCTTAATTTATTATATTATATATATTATTATATATATTATATATATTTATATATACATTACAATATATATACATTATTTATTCATTCATATCTTTATTTTAGATGAATCAAAGTAACGAAATGGAGTGTGGTGAGTCTTATTCAATTATAACTATAGAGAGATACCACTATATATAACTTAATATTATCATAAAAAAACGTGAAATAACGAACGTAAAAATTTGTGAAGTATTTAAGATTTTTTCTGCAGATACAATTTAGAGTATAGTTTTGTTAATGGATTGTTTCAGTAGTTAAGGTGAATAGATATTGACAAATGAAGTTAGGTCTACGTAATGGTAATGTTGGCATAATAATGGTAATAAAAAGAAATTATATTGGTAAACTCAATTACATAAACATTGAAGTCAAGAAAAAAAATATTTGTTGGTATCGAATCTTTAAATTGACTTTATGTATAAATCAATTTCAAAAAATAGAGCAAAATTTTTCGTTAAATGTTAAGTTTATGATTTACAAAAGAATACATATATACAACATAATCTAGACACACACATATAAATATAAAATATATATATGTTCATTATTGCTTACTACAAGGAGATAAGTGGCAATGAATGTATCTATGCTATACGAGTTAATGATATTCAATTGTACATATACAGGATGGGTCGCCACATTTTGCCATTTAGATTTACATCATTATTATTACACATAGCAAACAATATGTCTGATGAAATTGAATGGTTTTGGGAGGGGCACATTCTGATGGTACAATTTTTTTTTGTAGATGGACGTGTAAAAGACATAAAGATCATTAACGTTTTTTTAAATGGAATCATATATTTTTTATTGCATCAGCTGATGCTTCTTCATGTTCTTTACAAAAAAGTATTAATCCAGTAGTGCAAAAAAATGATTAGTTTAGGAAATATTTTAATTTCAATTTGTTAGGAAATTATGACTTTCTGGTCAATATTATGAATTCAATGTGATAATTTAGTAGAAGAGGAAGAATTAATAGACATTAGAATTAAAGTATCTCCTAAACTAATCATTTTTTGGCACTACTAGATTAATACTTTATGGTAAAGAACATGAAGAAGCATCAACTGATGCAATAAAAAATATATGATTCCATTTAAAAAAACGTTAATGACCTTTATGTCTTTTACACGTCCACCTACAAAAAAAAATTGTACCATCAGAATGTGTCCCTCCCAAAACCATTCAACTTCATCAGAAATATTGTTTGCTATGTGTAATAATAATAATGATGTAAATCTAAATGGCAAAATGTGGCGACCCACCCTGTATATGTACAATTGAATATCATTAACTCGTATACCATAGATACATTCATTGCCATTTATCTCCTTGTAGTAAGCAATAATGAACATATATATATTTTATATTTATATGTGTGTGTCTAGATTATGTTGTATATATGTATTCTTTTGTAAATCATAAACCTAACATTTAACGAATAATTTTGCTCTATTTTTTGAAATTGATTTATACATAAAGTCAATTTAAAGATTCGATACCAACAAATATTTTTTTTCTTGACTTCAATGTTTATGTAATTGAGTTTACCAATATAATTTCTTTTTATTACCATTATTATGCCAACATTACCATTACGTAGACCTAACTTCATTCATTAATATCTATTCATCTTAACTACTGAAACAATCCATTAACAAAACTATACTCTAAATTGTATTTACTATGTTTTCATGTTAAAATATTAAAGAGTGTTAAATTTTGAATAAAACATTATTGACTTTTGTTAGCTGTTAACTTAATATTTAATCAATAACTTAAATCTCTTTTTTGAAAATAATTTATGCAGAAAGACAATTTAAAGATGCAATATTAGGAGAGATTTTTGTTTGACTATAGTATTTATGTTACAATGTTTATAAACATTATCTTTTTTACTATTAATATATTAACATTATCATTATATGAAGTTTACGTTATAGAATTATTTTCTGTAAAGGTACATTAAAAGATATGGTTTATCGAGAATCAATAACAATGCAAGAAAATATAATAATAAGAAATTGTAAAGTATTTAATACTATTAATATATTACTATTACTATTACTATTAATATATTAATAGTAAAAAAGATAATGTTCATAAACATTGTCACATAAATACTATAGTCAAACAGAAATCTCTCCTTATATTCTATCTTTAAATTGTTTTTCTGCATAAATCATTTTCAAAAGAGATTTAAGTTATTGATTAAATATTAAGTTAACAGCTAACAAAAGTCAATAATGTTTTACTTAAATTTTAACACTCCTTAATATTTTAACATGAAAACATAGTATTTCATTAAAAATAACCTTAAAATCTTTGAAATGCTTCCATCTAATAATTTAATAAAATCAATAGATAATTATTTTAAGTGATGATATTTATTATTATTATTATTTTTTTTTTTTTTTCAAAACATTTAGTATATTTATTGAGGAACAAAATTACTGATAATAAGAAACGTTCTTTCTTACCTATTTTCTTCGATACACTTAACCTGCCATAAATATATACAGGGTGTCTGGTTTGAAGTGTCTGAGCGGCCAACTACATGTGCACAGGTATGACTTGAGTCGAAAAGTCTAATGAACTTTTTCAAAATTCGGCTTAGTTAACGAGTTATTAATTAACAAAAATTGCGGAGGAAGGCGGTACGCTGGAGCTCGTAACTAGGTGATAGACGAAGCAGTAGGAGGAGTGATCCACAATAACCAATAACAATCGTCGGAAGGTAACGCTTGATCAACGTGTTTACTTATCTCTCTTCTCTCTCACTCTCTCTGTTTCTCTCTCTACGACACTCCCTCCCGCAGGAGGCTCACGATGACTCTTTGTCTCTCTTTTTCTTGCTCGCTCATTCTTTCGACAACACTACCTTACGATGGAGGCTCGCGCTAACGTTCTTCATCCGTTCCTCCCTCTTCTCTCTCTCTCTCTCTGTCTTTTTCACTATTTATCATATGATGGGGTAAGGTAGTGTCGTAGAAAGAGTGAGCGAGCGAGAAAAAGAGAGACAAAGAGTCATCGTGAGCCTCCTGCGGGAGGGAGTGTCGTAGAGAGAGAAACAGAGAGAGTGAGAGAGAAGGGAGATAGGTAAACACGTTGATCAAGCGTTACCTTCCGACGATTGTTATTGGTTATTTTGGATCACTCCTCCTACTGCTTCGTCTATCACCTAGTTACGAGCTCCAGCGTACCGCCTTCCTCCGCAAATTTTGTTAATTAATAACTCGTTAACTAAGCCGAATTTTGAAAAAGTTCATTAGACTTTTCGACTCAAGTCATACTTGTGCATATGTAGTTGGCCGCTCAGACACTTCAAACCAGACACCCTGTATATACAAGATACACACTCTGCTTTTAAAAGTCGTGTTGAACAGTGTGTCGGTTTCATTCCACTTACACATCCTCTATATTCTGTGATGGAAAAAAATATATGTGCATGTGTACTCACTCACTCACTCCCGCGAATTTTCGCATATCTATGATATAAATGTATTTCCTATGTTTTTAATAATATCATCACAAATAATGAAAATATTTATACTGCGTTCACCGAGAAAACGACCAGGCATTTGGTCAGATTTGCGCATAAATGACCGCTCACTTGTTCCTCACTCAATGAAATACAGTCTCGGCTATAGTCGACGGGTGGACCCTACATACAATTTTCTACAAATGTTCAAGACGAAAAAAAAAACATGATAGTAACGTATACGGATACGGCATTGACATGAACAACGCGCGTAACGCGTCTCATCCCTACTCCGCCCAAAGCTGCGCGAAGCCTGGTCGTTTTCTCAGTGAACGAAGTATAGATGGATACATTCAAATAGATTACCCAATATATATATATGTATACAGGGTGTCCCGTTTCAACACTCAAAGCGGAAAACGGCAGATAGACTGGACCAATCTAAACAGAAATATCGAAAAATATTTAGGTAAATTCGGTCTAGTTAACGAGTTATTAATTAACAACGATCGGCCATTCACGGAGAGCCAGAAGCTATCGACGGCTTGGGACGTCCCCTTCAATCTCGGTAGTATGTAACGGAGGAAGCAATGGGAGGAGTAATCAACAACAAGTAGTAACGCGCAGCGGCACGTAATGCCGTCTATCACTGTTTACTGTGAGTACCTCTCTTTCTTTTTCTTACCCAATAGCATCATATCATTTATTTCACGCGTGCGAGGGAGAAGTAATGTAAGAAAGAGAGAAAGAGAGAGCGAAGGTCAGTGCGCGAACCTCTTGCGTACGGAGGTGTCGCACGGCGAGAAAGAAAGAGAAAGAAAGAGGAAGAAAGAGAGAGAAAGAGCTGTAGCGCGCGTCGATTTGCCCGTCACTGTTTACAGTGAGTAGCTCTTTCTCTCTCTTTCTTTCTCGCCGTGCGACACCTCCGTACGCAGGAGGCTCGCGCTGACTCTCTTTCTCTCTTTCTTACACTACTTCTCCCTCGCACGCGTGAAATAAATGATATGATGCTATTGGGTAAGAAAAAGAAAAAGAGGTACTCACAGTAAACAGTGATAGACGGCATTACGTGCCGCTGCGCGTTACTATTTGTTGTTGATTACTCCTCCCATTGCTTCCTCCGTTACATACTACCGAGATTGAAGGGGACGTCCCAAGCCGTCGATAGCTTCTGGCTCTCCGTGAATGGCCGATCGTTGTTAATTAATAACTCGTTAACTAGACCGAATTTACCTAAATATTTTTCAATATTTCTGTTTAGATTGGTCCAGTCTATCTGCCGTTCTCCGCTTTGAGTGTTGAAACGGGACACCCTGTATATAGGGTGCATAATATATATAGTATATATATTATATATAGGGTGTCCAGTACCAAATATCAAAGCGATAAACTACATATGCACAAGTATGACATAAATCGAAAAGTCATGATCCTACGACCATTTCATACTTAGACCATATATACTTATAGACACGGCCCGTGTATAGTACTCCATGGGACCAAGTGCGGCCAAGATAATATCATCTAAGTGATGTCACATGTGGGCAAATGATAATTCAATATGGTGGAAACCAAACAAAACAACACAAACACAACAACACCAAACACACACAACTGCCCCCGTAGACCGTATATATATATAATTTGTCCACATGTGACGTCACATAGATGATATTATCTTGGCACGCAGCCAGTTATCTTAGGCCGTGTCTATAAGTATATATGATCTAAGATTTCATATCACGCCTATAATCGAGTTTAAGTGGGAAATTCGTAACCTTCAATCGTTTTCGTTCTCCGTGATTGATCTTTGTTAATTAATAACTCATTAACTAAGCTATATTTCGTAAAAATATATTAGACTTTTCGATTAAAATTCATACAGAGCATCTGTAACTTTCGATTAGAGTAATTTAAATAAAACATTCGATATTTATGTATGTAAACAAATATTTATTATTAATTTCAGATAATACAAAAGAAAATATTGACATAAATACTATATTAAAACAATTTCAAGAAGAAAAAAAGATTTGGGAACAGAAAATGGAGGAAATTTTGAACGAAAAAAAAGAGAAAAAGAACAAATAGAAAAGGCGGTAATACAAATGCAACAACAACACCAGCAACAAATAGAACATTTGATTTCGCAACACCAACAACAACAACAACAACAAACACAAAAACAACAACAACAACATCAGCAACATCAGCAACAACAACAACAACAACAACAACAACAACAACAACAACAACATCAGCAACATCAGCAACATCAGCAACATCAGCAACAACAACAACATCAACAACAACAACAACAACAACATCAGCAACAACAACAACAACATCAGCAACAACAACAACAGCAGCAGCAACAACCAGAACAAAATACGTGTAAGTTTATCATATTATTTTTATTATTAAATATTAATTAAATATTAAAAAATTAATTATTTTGGTAATTTTTTAAACTACAAAATAATACAAACAATTTATATTTTCTTTAGACCGAAGAAGAACACATCGTGCCGGACAGAGCGTACGGAGATTTTATCAAATGCAGCAGCAGAGGCGCCAGCAGCGGCATGAATTTAATTCTTTTTTAATGGACATGTTCCGCCAATCTTCGCATTTAAAGACGCATAAAAAATAAATAAATTTTTATTTTTTTTTTACTATTTTTTACCATTTTTATTATTCTTATTCTTATGTAAATTTTTTTATTATTTTAATATATATTTTTTTATTTATTTATTTTTTTTTATTACAATTTTTTAAATTTAAAAAAATTTTTTTATTATTATTCAAATGTATATATTTTTATTATTTTAATATCTAATTTTTTTTTTTTTTTTTTTCATTACAATTTTTACAATTTTTTACAATTTTTATTATTATTCTAATATATATATTTTTATTATTTTAATATATATTTTTTTTATTTTTTTTTTTATTACAATTTTTAATAATTATTATCCCAAAGTATATTTTTTGTTTTATTTTAATGTATATTTTTTTATTTTTTTTTTTTTATTACAATTTTTTAATAATTATTATTTCAATGTATATTTTTTGTTTTATTTTAATGTATATTTTTAAAAAATTGTAAATAATAATAAAATAACTTAAACAACACTTACCTGATTGTAAATTATAACCTCTCAATTAAACTAGCAATGCACGAGAATTAGTACAGACGCAAGAGGAAGCTGACAAGAAACAAACAATACACGATAGTTTGTACGGGCGCGGGAAGAAAGACGAATTCTTCGCCACCGCTTCACTAAACCGATCGCTCCCGAACGCCGCGCGGAGGCTCACGAACCAAGTTTCGGTTTCGGTCCTAGTTTCGGCAGATTGTCTTTATTTGTTCCTTATTCCTTTTTTTATTGGATACATTAAAATTCGTGGATAATAATATTTAATTATATTTAATATAATGATCACAAAGGTGATCCGGGTAAGGGTGGGTCTGAGTTGCGAGCAGAAAGATGATTTAAAACGAAAGGTATTTAAAACAAAATGAATAAAAAAATAAAGGTGACATGGGTGAGGGTTGGTCTATGTCGCGAACAGAAAGCTGTTTTAAAATAAAAGATATTTTATAGCAAATTAATTAAAAATAAAGGTGATCCGGGTGGGGGTGGGTCTGGGTTGCAAGCAGAAAAATGGTTTAAAACGAAAGGTATTTCAGACAAAATGAATAAAAAAAATTAAAGTGATCCGGGTGGTGGTGTGTCTGTGTTGCGAACAGAAAGGTGGTTCAAAAAAAAGATATTTTATAGAATATTAATTAAAAATAAAGGTGATCCGGGTAGGGTTGGGTCTGGGTTGCAAGCAGAAAAATGGTTTAAAACGAAAGGTATTTCAGACAAAATGAATAAAAAAAATTAAAGTGATCCGGGTGGGGGTGGGTCTATGTTGCGAGCAGAAAGGTGGTTTAAACAAAAGGTATTTTACACTAAAAAATTAAAAATAAAAGTGATCCGGTTGGGGTTGGGTCTGGGTCATTTGCGTAGAAATAAGAAATAAGAAAAAAAGGGATAAGCGAGCGCAGCGAGCCGACTTCCTGTGCGAATCATTGTCGCGGTCGTGCCTAGTACGAAACAGCAAGGCTGTTTCGTTGGGGTGGCCCCAGCCGCCCATTTGCTGGTTCTTGTTTGTCCGGCCATAACTCAGCGACGGATTGACCAATCGAAATGAAACCACTTCCAATTGCTAGGTTTGGGTCTTCCATTGGTCCCGTTTAAAAAATTTTTCCGAAATGTTTATTATTAACAAAGTTATTACAAAATTAGTGCTTTATTCATATTTATCGCAATATCTTTTTGAATGGGATTGATTTATTGTAATGAAAGAAACTATTACTATCTTCTTAGAAATAATTAGCAGATATTAATTATATATAATTTATTAATTGTTGCAAAATAATTTGTTTATTCCTCTATATCTCCTCAACGACTTCACTTATCCGAACCAAACCTTTTCGATCCTTTCGCAAATATTACCCACTCTCTAACATTATGCGACACATCTTCAATTGTTGTTATGTTTAAATTGTTATTGCAAAATTATTTGTTTATTCCTCTATATCTCTTCAACGACTTCACCTATCGGACCCAAACCTTTTCGATCCTTTCGCAAATATTACCCACTCTCTAACATTATGCGACACATCTTCAATTGTTGTTATGTTTAAATTGTTATTGCAAAATTATTTGTTTATTCCTCTATATCTCTTCAACGACTTCACCTATCGGACCCAAACCTTTTCGATCCTTTCGCAAATATTACCCACTCTCTAACATTATGCGACACATCTTCAATTGTTGTTATGTTTAAATTGTTATTACAAAATCATTTGTTTATTTTTCTATATCTCCTCAACGACTTCACATATCGGAACCAAACCTTTTCGATCCTTTTGCAAATATTACCTACATAACTTTATTTTCACATCTTGATCGATTATACACTAAAAAGTATGAAATAAAAAAATTTTTAACAAAAAAAATAGAAACCGACTTCGAAAAAAGCGCTAAAAAGAGTGAAATAATTTTTTATGTATACCGACAATATTCGATTTCACCATTATCATACTCAAAATATTGCAACTTTTTCGGAGGCGCCAGAAAATTAATTAACTGTACATTAATAGCCAGAAATTCACGGACATTGATGGATATTTATGTATTAGGCACTTACTCCTTTGTTCGTGAAAATGACCGTGTTGGAATATTTTGTGTCGCCGCCGAAAAAGTTGCAATATTTTGAGTATGATAATGATGAAATCAAATATTGTCGGTATACATAAAAAATTATTTCACTCTTTTTAGCGCTTTTTTCGAAGTCGGTTTCTATTTTTTTGTTAAAAATTTTTTTTTACATTTATCCTGGAGACGCGATTTCATGTAATTGTAGTGAAAGTCATACAAACATACTTTCGATATGTCTAGTATGGACATTCCTACATATGCAGGCTTGCACAGCGCGACGTTTAATTTATTTAATTCTACGGCTACAACATTTTCTGAAAATATCGTACGACTGTGGAAATTAGGTTTCGCTATCAGCGCTTCCGCGCCGAATCTTCCATCCCATTGCGTAATTAATTTAACATCACGATGATTGCGCACATTCTCCATTGTTTTGCCAAACACCGCGTTGTTCATTAATTTAAATAGATTTTTTTGGAAGTCGTTGGTGGCACGAATACGAAATTTCGTATTAAGATCAATGTATTCGCGTAACCAACATGACTGTTCGAATTCTAAAATGCGATGTATCTTTGTTAATTTCAAGCCATGGTGTAGACACTGTTGAAGGTATCGATAGTGTACCACATATCGTTCTTTTGATTTTAATGTTACAAGTAACTTTTGCTCGCGTTTGCCCGGTGGCTTATCCTGGATGGGACAAAATGGAAGATCGGCGTGTGAATCGTGAAGCTCACGCGGGTATTCAATATCAACCTCCAAGATGTATCCCGTGGGACCGTCCACCGAAACTGAATTTATGTCGAAATCGAGCAACGCTTGCCCTTCGATCCATCGAAAACCTCTATGAGGAAGAGGTTGCGACATCGCCCAACCATATAAATTATTAACATCAAAATACATGAGATATGTTGAGGGTTTCGATGGATCGTACGTAGGTACGTATTTGTTATTCGCACGAGCATACCTATGGGAACATTGACTTAACCCACCGCGTATCTCCCGCTCGACGAACATAAACATATCTACATCTGTTAACAGTTCGAGTTCGACATTGGTATATTTCAGCATCACGTCCCACGCGAAACCTGGCAGAGTGAAATTATGAGCCGGATCTAAATTGTAACTCTGAAGACAATCGTTACGAAAATTTTCAAAAATATCAGCCAATAATAATACGTCGATTTTCAAATACAAGTCGCTGTACTGGCCCAACGTTTCAATGTCAAAGCGTGTCCAAACGTTAACGGCGTGCGCGTAATCTGTGTCGGATATATCACAATCAATCAGCCTACTATAAAACGCATCACGTTCAGGTAAATGCGTCTCGCATAACTTATCATATGATGTTAAATAGTCGTATGGGAAAACGCCCTTCCTAGTAAGAAGATTGAAGTCATCGTCGTTAAGAGAATGAAATTCTTTTCTTAAAATTTTCAATTTATCTTTCTCAAGATAAGAAGCTAATTTATCAAGGCTGGCACTCAGAAATTTAAATGAATCTATAAATCTAAATTTAACATAATCCATATTCTTACTTTTCGGGGCGTTTTCACTATTTCTACGCGTTTCATCCATATGTTTTGTGAAGGAGATGTACTTTTCCTTCGTTATGGGTAATAGATCTACTTTACCCTTGAACGCGGTTGCGAGTTTCTCTATGACAAAGTGCGCGTCGTAGCCGGACAAATTATGAAATACCACCGGTACCACGAACGGTGTTTGATAATTTAAATTGCAACTTGAGTGTGCAGGACCTCTATATGCGCCCGTAAAGTGACAATGATCGCGCACTTTGGTGGTGTCAGTATCATGAAAAGGTTTTTCATAAACGTGGCAAATGGTAGATCTACGAAAGTCCCTTTCCTGTTCCTCGCTAAGTTGCTTCATCGGAATAATAGTGCGAAAAATTGAATTAAGCCGATGTCCCAACTTGCGCATCTCCTTCACAAACCACTCGATACAGTCTGACTCATTGCGATATGATCGGTATCCACACAGTGATGAGTCGTAAGAGCAGTGCACGTAATAACCTACACTAAACGCATGATGACGCTGATACGGCTGCGTACGCTGTTGATGTCCATCAGCAGTGAGGTTTGCGAGCAGACATTCAAAATCTGCATATACTGCAAATGGGGTGCGCTCCTTACGTGAAGAATTCTTGAAGCGCAGCCATTTATCTTCTTCCGTGGGAAGCGTTACCGCACAATCATTGATTTGTTGGCAATCGACGATGTGGTCCTTCAGCTTCTTTTCGGCGTTGAAGTAGTGCAGACACCTAAAAATTGGAAATAATTAATATCTATTGCGATAGTCAATTGTACACGATGAATAAAAGAATTCTCTAACTTACCGATCACAAATGTGATTCGTTTGTTTGTGCTTGTTAATTTGTCTTGAGACCAATCGGGAAAGATTCCGTATGCACACGAAATGGCTCCGAGTTGAACATTGGATGAGAAGCAGATTCACGTGCCTGCCACGTTTTCTCGAAGTGAGATGTAGCGGTGTGCAGAGTTTCTTATCCCACATGTACACATTAACCGAAACATCATTGTGACGCTCAAATTTTCCAATTTGCTTGAGCGTCATAGGCATCTGAAAGCCATTGGTACGAAGTACGGTGGTGTAATGTGGATATGAAGATTCTCTGTCCACATGATCGGTGGCTGGGTAGAGGCTCGCCACAACTGCTCGGAAGAAGCACGCATCGTCGCTGGACCTCACGTTAATAATCGCCTTCTTCAGCGCCAGTTCCCGTGGAATCGGAACGTTGCAACCTGCATGCATTGGTTGGCACTTGTTGATATTCATCATCAGACACAATATCTTCACTAATGCCCATCCGCTGTCACGCTCTTGAAATTCTTCAATTGCCGTTAAAATTGGTTGCATCACGTCTCCGGAGTACCAACGACGTAAATTTGATGTCGAGTATAGCTCACGATTACGCGTGCTGAAATTCTTGACGTCCACATTCCCGTTCATCATGAACTCGGCTTCTAATGTCGCGTTAATTTTAATGCAATTATTTGTAGTGATCGCGTCTGTAATTCGACTCGTCACCATACGACGCGCGTCATTTAGAAATTGTCGTGGGTCGATGTGTTCGACGTTGACGACAGCACCCGTAAAAATACGATTTTCAAATGCCGATTCAATCTTCTCCCAGACAAGGGAAGATGCTCTCGCGCCGCGATTTCTCTCATATAGTCCACGACCCACTCGCGAAAAGCGTTTCCGCACTAAAACTTTCATGCACGTCAAACGCGCGATTATTGACGTTATACTACGTTTTGCACCGATCGATAAATTGTCTTTTTTATTCTGCAAATACGCGGCTGTATTTAATAAAAAATCGTCACACTCTTGCGACCACTCGTGATACTCGTCTCTTGTTCGTATCAGCTCCGACTTGGCCGCCAAAAGGCGATAAATGTTCTTTATTAGATCCATTATTTATTACGGAGCGAATATATTTAATTATTCCTCCGCTACCGCGAGCAGGATGCGATATTCACCCACACTAATAATGTCTAATATTTCTCGCGGTGAAGCACATGTTGCCCATTGTTGAACCATTTGGCTGTGCCTTTTGGTATGATAAATATACACCTGGCTAAACGGATCACATCTCATTAGCCGCTCTATCACGATCTTAGATTCGTCATTGTAATATTCGTCTAAATATTGATTAATGATGATCGGCCAGGTTAAATTCCTTAATGAATGTGGCGCCATTTTTTAGTCTTCAGTGGACGACGCAGCGCTGGATACAGCAATAGGAAAAAAGTCCCGCTCCGATCCGAATAGGTGGTCGGTTCTGCGACGTGCGGGTACCTCACTGCGCACCTTTGCCGGTATGCCTCTAATTTTCCCAATAACGTATCCAAAACTGCGTCCGGAGTCAAACGACACGATGCCTCGAGAACCTCTATGTGGTTTGTTGTCACGTCACACCAAAGTGATTCTATCGTATACACTGTCGCGGTGACGTACGAATCGAACTTTGCACGTTCAAGGGCTATATAATCCCGTGATAATGGTAGCGGTTTTTCGCGTATAACACAATAAAGTTTTATAGATGAGCGGTTATAAAATGTTTGAATCACATGAGACAATGTTTCATGATCGAAACGCGTAACACCGTAACGAAAAATGCTCGCAAGGGCGAATTCTTGTAGCGATGGCACTTGTACGACCGGCATTGCCTCTCGTGAAACAATATATCAATGATAGTTCGAAGACTGGTCAGTTGGACCATATAAGAGTCAACCTCCTAAGCCGTTAGAGGGGGTATTCGAATTTTGCGGGGTTGGGAGTGGAGGATGCAAACATCCCCCAAGACGTTGAAGGGCGTATTGGAATTTTGTGGGGGTAGGAGTAGAGGTGCGGCTAGACCTGCACTTTCTAGGACCGATTTTTGGCGCAATGTGGTACATCCCTAAAACTTATGAATTTACACCCCTCCCATTTATTTTTGGAAGACCAACGCCAGCGTGTCTGTGGTACGCCTCAAACTCGAGAGTTTACACCCCCATATATTTTTTTCGAGAAGACCGGCACAAGCATGCCGGGGTTTTTAGACAATACCTGCTTCCCCCGATCAGGTACATTCCGCAACGTAAACTAGGAAATTCGAAGGGTTAGTTGTCACCATGGGTGGTTACCTCAAGCAAAATACGGAACAATGTATCCTAATTTTTTGACCCATCTTAAATGCGAGAGGTAATAAAAATATAAAATACCTAGTATCAATGTTGGCAAACCGAAGCCTCTCAGTGGGGGGTGCGTCTCAGGTGTGAGACAACACCTGCTTTCCCAGTCAGGTGCATTCCACAACGTCACAATAACATAAATTATACGTTTTTCTATTCATTAACCCAATAACTGTCATTCAAAGTTAAATTTATTAACTAAACTTCTGCTCGCTTCTACGAATCACCCTTCCCCCCTTCCACCCTTCCCCCTTCCGCCCACTTGTCGTTCGAGTCCTACCTACCTCCCCACCACCCACCCACCCACACGTCACATCCTACCACCTCCCCCTCTAACATCCCACCCGCCACGTCACATCCTACCCCCCCCCCCCTCTAACACCCCACCACCCCCCCCCCCTCTAACACCCCACCATCTACCACCCACCACCCACTTTCCGATGGAGCGAACCCCCCACCTCCCCCCCATTTCCCCTCGCCTATGATGCGTCGAACGATTTTCGTTGGAGCGGTGGTCCAGAAGCCCCCTATATACCCTACTCACGATTGAAAAAGAATGCCTTGCAATAGTGTACTGTATATCTCATTTTGAGCCATACCTTTACGGACAAAAATTCATGATCATCACCGATCATAAACCTTTAGTTTGGCTAAATTCCATTAAAGATTCTACTTCACGATTGTGGAAGTGGCGTTTAAAAATTTCTGAATACGACTACAATATTCAATATAAAGGTGGAAAAGCTAACGCGAACGCTGATGCTTTCTCGCGGAATCTTCCTACTACCGAGATAGCTCGTATGCTTCCTCTCTTTCACGAATATACCGAACAAACAAATTCCAAAGAAAAACCGACTTCTCCATGGTCGTGGCGTTGCACGGTTACAGAATACGATACCCTTCCAGTTATAAGAAAAGTGGAATACGAGTTAGTAGGTATATGAATTGGAAGATGTAACAAACTCATTCTTAACTGAATTTTTATCGACAGGACCAGCAATAACTTCTTTCCCTACAAATCCTACATTACCATCATTACCTTTCTTACCTACAAATCGTACATTACCATCATTACCTTCCTTACCTACAGATCCTACATTACCATCATTACCTTCTTTACCGGACTTCCGGTTTAAGTGTTACGGTAATCGGACGTGCCTGAGTCAGCTCCGCTGAAATTTCGGTACTATTTGCCTGAGAAAAAGGGTATTCGGGTATAAAGTATCAGGTGGAAGCGGAGACGTGTTTCTGAAATTAATTTGTATTGAATCAGTCCTTTTAAGGGGGTCTTCCCGTGTGACGGCTGAAATTTTAAGGTTTTTTTAGGAATTTTTTCAGGCGAACTATGAAAAGGTATAATCTTGACATTATGACAGTATATTTATTATGGTCTAAACTACAACTGTTAATTTTTTTATGCTGAAATATTAATAACATTCGCTGCAGCAGTGTTGCAAAGGCAAGTATGTTTAAAAAACATAGGGTCGTGGCGGTGAAGATTAGAGCTGTCATGTTTATCTGAAATAAAAAAATGAAACGGCATTATAATCTGTAAACATGTAGTTCTCGTCGGAACTACAGGCGTTTAAAAATCTTGAAAATCTAAGTTTTGGCACGGTTTTGAAAAAATAGTTACGATTTCTGCCCTTTTTCTGCGACTTTCGAGGCTTGATAAAAAAAACTATGACAGATATCAAACTTATTATAGAACCGACCAGAATTATAAGTATACTGAACATAAATTTCGACATATGAGTGAGATCTGTCCAGTAGTTTTTACTAAATTTTCACTGCCAGCTTGACAAATGTAGTTTCGAGAAAAACGCGTTTGAAAGTACAAGTACTGCAACGTTATTTCCTAAGATTCCGGGGAAGTGCCGGATGCACTCCCCGCGAAATAACCGTCTTAACAAATTAATATTTATAATCCGCGAGAATCCTCTCCGCGATACAGGGCTCACGAAAATACCGCTCACGCAGTCGCAAGGAGTAGTGGGTTGAAGGGGGAGAAGAAATGTATAAAGTTCCTTCGGAGTAATTTTTACCAAAAGACAAAAAGAGAAATTTATTCAAATAAAACACAATAAAATCGGTAATTTTCCGTTAACTTTAAGGAGTATTACAAAGCCGAACTCTCTTTGTTCCCGGTGTTTACTAGCGCGTCCGGACGAACTAACGGTTACGTGCTCGCTGCCGTCACGTGGTCGCCTCGCTTCTCGAATTTTCTACCGTGGAATTTACGGCGTTAGACTGAATTTAATCTATTAATTTCTCTAATTTACAACTAATAATTAAATCAACAACAAGCCAATAAACTTATTAATCGATTACCCGCGAACCCGGACGGTAATCGAGGCTGGTTCCGCCGCTAATAAATTAATACGACGAACGAGAAAGTCGAAGGGCTTATTCCTCTAAGAATTTAATTATTCAATTATAAAAATCACAATTTCCCTTTTTAATTTGACTATTTACCGCTACACAGTTCTCAATAATCCCCGGAATTATAACCTCGCGATCTGATCCGCCACCCGGAAGGAACTTTCTCTAGGCAAAGGATCTCTCACTTTCTCGGCTTAATATCTCACCTCTAATCACTTCTAACGTCGCAAACAAAGTAATTTTTCGAGGATAACGCACGCGGCTCCTTACGAGCCGGCCTACCGAACTTTCCTGAGTCCACCCGAAGATAGCCGAGCGCCTATTCGCTATCTCCCTCGCTCTACCGCCTTGCTAGGCGACGCACGCTCGCATGGCCGCTTCACGCGGTTTCGCTAATTAATTTTCGGCGGATTTCTTCGTTCTCTTCCGAATTCCGGTCGGATGACCGCCACCGATGACCATCTCAGCGGTCATTCCGATCCGCTGCAGAGCGAAGGAGTGTTTGCAACCTGGAGTACAGGTGCGTCAAATGCATGGACAAACACAACCCTGGCGAATGTAAACTCACAGGTAATACTTCTATTAAACCCGACGAATTATTTTGCGCCTTGTGCAATAAAATTGGGCTTCCGGCATCCTATAAGGGTTGCCCAAAAAGGTTGGATTTAATAAATAAATTCCAAGCAAAAAAGAGGGAAATCTTAAATAGAAAAATGATGGCGAAAAACCTGGTAGACAAATATGTTAATCCCACGATATCCTACGCTGACATAACGAAATCATCCAATCCCCTCAACAGAAATATTCCAGTAAACGTGCTTCTTACAAATGTACTCTTCGACGCAAGGGAGGCTAAGCGCCCGCCAAAAAACCTTCTAACAGACGCTTCGCTTAATTCCCAGCTTCAAGCTTTTAAGAACTTTCTATTGCTCTCTTCACACGACCAATTTAAGAAAATAAATGAAGCTATAAGTTTAAATGCACCTAAAATAAATAACCTCTTCGAAATAATACACAACAATTCATAATCATACACGAAAATCAAATGCTAATAAAATAAGACTGGAAAATAATCGCCCTAAACGTCAATTCCATTAGATCAAATTTAAGAAGAGCAAACTTAATGCAAATGATCGATAAACTGAATCCAGACATTTTACTCCTCAGCGAGACAAAATTAAATCACAATCACAAAATGGAATTTAGAAATTCTTAGAATTTTAGAATTTAGAAATCATACGCAGCGATAGAGGCTCCAACACATGCGGCGGTGGAACCGCCATCATAATAAAAAAAAAAACATAAAATTTACGGAAATAAACACAAGAGAGGGTAAAATTCTTGAAACAACAGCAATCAAAATAAAGCTCGCCGGTAACGACAACCTTCTTGTGCTATCTGTGTATACACTAGGAAACAACAATAAAGATTTCAACCAAGAATTTGATAATCTCTTTACGAATTTAAATCTGGAGAACCCATCAAACTACTACATAATGAAAAACTCAAACTTAAAAACAATACACCAGAAAACTCAAATAAATCTCTTATTACCATTCTCATTGTCATCACCAGCTTACAACCCGAAAACCGAAGAATACTCTGATTACCTCACGAACGAGAGCAGCTTATCATCGATACTCAAAAAACTAAATAATAAGAAATCTTCAGGCATTGACAACATACCTAACATAATAATCAAACATCTCCCTATTGTAACGTTTCGCCTTTATTACCTTTCGCAGCTTACGTTACTTTTTGGACTCGTTCGGTCCTTTTGGGACTGGCAGAGGAAAGTGGGAAAATAATAAAATGAATCCCGCGAAATTTCTATTAAATTGCGTTTATTAAAAGCCTTCTTTTATGTTTGTGTCGATCGGCATTCGCTTTCGAACAGCTGATTGCGCCCGTGTTGTTTTGATACGCCGGCGAACTCGTCGTCGCTCTCGCTCCACACACACACACACTCTCTCAGATACGCGGCTCACACATACACTTAACCTACGCCTTATATTACCGGGATTGAGGATGTACACAAGAAATATTTACACTTATCTGTAGGGACGTCGTAACGATGCCTTTCTTTTGTCCCTAATTGGATTACCCGCTGCTACCTCGCTTTCTATTGCTCTGGCGAAGACACACGCATGTAAGTAATTTTAAAGTGAACACCTTCTTCTTCACACTCCGAATTTAAGATTTCTATGCAACACGATTTACTTTTAAGACTTGAGAAAATTCTCGGTCCCGAGATATTCGGTTCCTCGGCTTATAAAGTACTTTCCCCACCTTTTCTCATCTCGCGGAATTCGATCTCGATTATCTAATTCGGTCCACCCCGTGTCCCTCTAGTCGCGCGCCGCTGGCCTAGCTTGGCCATGAACTTGCCGATCATCTTCGGCACGAGCCATCTCCGATCGGGCTTCCTCGTGCCTTCCCGTCTTTGTTTCTTTTCGCGTTTCTTACGTGTTTATGACTTCTAGGATTCTAAATTTAGATTTCGTGCCATTTCTTATGATACCCACGATCTATTGTCCCGAATTATTCTACTTTCGCGTTCCGTCTATTTCTATTTCTATCGCTAATTGTACTTCTATTTTTAGTTTTAATATGCCTTTATCGCGTTACGTTACAACGTCCCCCAAAATAATTTTTATTTTTATTTTATTTTATAAAATTAAATTTATTTTACTTTTTTTTTTTGTCTTTTTCCTTTTTCCTACTCGGTGTCCTCCTCGAACTCCTCTTCTTCCAACCTCCATCTCAGGACCCGTCGCTGGAGGGTCGTTCCTAAGTTGAGGAGGATTCCATCCTCCCGGTACCCCACGACTGCCTTCTTTGGGATACCGTCTTCTTATCCCTCCTCGATGGTAAGGAGGTCCATGACGACGTTCCTCCCCAGCACCTTCTCTGCCACGAAGTCGACTTCGCGCTCCGTCCACCTCCTTCTACCCATTGGCTCCACGTCTCGGAGCGCGATCAAAAGGGCTAATGCCCTGAGAGTCGTGAGCCGATGTGGTATGAAATAGAGGTCTGCGTGCCTCTTTACCACCTGGCAGATGTCTACCAAGAACACGCAGCATCTTGTTGCTCCAATACACTCCACCTGCCCGCGCTCTACCCGCCCGTGGTAGAGTGTGAAGCAGGGCGTTCCTGGCTTCAGGAGGAGTCCAGGAATCGGCGTCTTGCTCCCTGGCTTCCGTATGTGCCTTTCTAAGGCCGGCTGCAATCTTTCATAGATGATTTCGTCCCCTCTTGTCCGCACTGCGATTCGTCGCGGGGTGATCACCCTTACGACCGTCCCGGCTTGGATCCGTTGCAGTTTTTTCCGGTCATGTCGTAGGGGGATGCTCCTTGGTATTACGCTTGCTTTGAACGGCACCCATGGTCCCACCGCCCTTCCGTCCCTTTGTTGTCTCTCCAAAAATCTCACCACCGACATCTCTATTACTCTCACTTGCTCTTCAATTACCGTCCTTACGCCTTCGTAGGTTGTATCGAAGTGTGCCACTTTCGGTTACGATTCCTCCCTCCCTTTGTCTAGTTTCGACTTTGTTGTTTCCCTTAGCGGTCATATCTTCCCGCGGGATTTTGGCCGTTGGAGGTTTCTCGCTCGTCTTCTCCTTGTCTCTCGTATTCGATGTTGTGGTTGTCTCTTTCTTGCTCGTTACCCTCTCGTCGTCAACGTTCCTCTTTCGATCTTCCTTGCGATGATATACTTTCATGTTGTTAGCATGAAATCTCCCCCGCTCATTACCGGTCGTCAGGTCTCTTATAACGAACGGGAAATTTCGAACGGGAAATCGATTTGATTTTCGAGTACGTACGGCCCTTCATAGAGCGCGAGAAATTTCGCGATCCTTTTATTTATCGGGTCGGAGACGTTACATGCTTTCACAAGTAACCAGTCTCCCACTTTGAAGTTTGCGAGTTTGTGTGTCCGGTTGAATTTATCCGCTCTTTTCTTTCCTTTCTTCCGTATCCGCTCTTTGGGCATCATTAGTTTTTCTTCCCATGACGGGTCTTTATTTTTCTCGTGCGTTGGAATCCATGTCGTCCACGTCCTTTGTGGTTTTTCTCCCTTATGGAGCTCGATCGGTGTCAGCTCGGTAGTCTCGTGGTGTACTTCGTTTATGCAATTTTGTACAACCGGTATCCAGTCTATCCACTGCGGATGCTTGTCGCCTAAGAACGTGCGAAAGAATCTTCCAAATATCTTCTAAAGAATCTTCTAAATACTTAGATCCGAAACTTACAACTCTCTGCTACACTGCGTTAATAAGACCGATCCTAACTTACGCGTGCCCAATATACTACAACCTACCAGCTTCCCTTATGGAAAAGATGAGACTATTCGAATGCAAAAGCCTTAGAGCTTGCCTCAACTTGTACAGATCAGAAAAGTCTAACTATAAACATTACATATCTAACAAAACCGTTTACAATAGATCAAATATCTCAAGAATTGACTTATTTATTCTCAAATTATTCAGAGACTATTTCGCAAACCTTCGAAAAGTTACAAATAATTACATAATAAACTCTCTATCTGAAATTATTCACCGGTATATTGTAACGTAACGCTAGAAAATCATATGAAAAATAAAAGTAGAAGTTAAAAATACGAATAAAAATAGAATTAAACAGGGAATCGGGAAATTAGAGATATCAAGAACGCGAAAATAGAATAATGTCGAGCAATTATTTTTGCTTCTTTCCAGCTTTCTGGGTAGTGCCTATTGTTTAGTAAGTTGTCGAAGAGAATGCTAAAGTATCTTATGTAGTTTATAGTGTAACGTAACGCGATAAAGGCATATTAAAAATAAAAATAGAAGTACAATTAGCGATAGAAATAGAAATAGACGGAACGCGAAAGTAGAATAATTCGGGACAATAGATCGTGGGTATCATAAGAAATGGCACGAAATCTAAATTTAGAATCCTAGAAGTCATAAACACGTAAGAAACGCGAAAAGAAACAAAGACGGGAAGGCACGAGGAAGCTCGATCGGAGATGGCTCGCGAGGAATGCGTTGTTGATGATGAAGGTGGAAAAGTCGACTTAAATTATAAGAAGAAAGCAGTAGAGTTTTGGAAAAGTGGAAAAAAAACTCTTCGACCACTCACTACTGTACAAAGAAACTTCCGGAAGGTGAAAACCGTGCAGCAGCTATACAGGTGGGCTACGAGTCTCGAGAAGGGTGGAACAAACGCAGACAAATTCACATTCATTACGGAATATGTATTGCAAAAGTTTGAAGAAGCTTGTGACAGGAGATCTATTGTTCATGACGTGAATTTGAGATTATGGGCTTTATAGGCAAAAGACCTGGTGGACTTACCCGAATTTAAGGCAAGAAAATGGTGGATTTAGAAATTCAAGATTGTGCATAAAATCGGGGAAACTTACGTCGGAACACTTCAAAACATGATTTAGTCAAGTATATTTACCAAATACTGGCCGCAAAAGTATGCTCTTGCTCGATTCGTGGTCAGGACATTGCCCAAATCAATTACATCAATTAATTTCGGAAAACAAAGAAGTGACATTTTCAATAATTCAAAAAAAGACGACAAGCATGATCCAACCGTTAGATGTGTTCGGTTTCCGGATATGGAAAAATTTTGTACGGACATTTTCGGACCTTGTAATTCTGCTGGATGAAAATATTAACCTGCACGCGCGTAATGAAATAATTAAATTGCAGTTGTTAACACATAACCGGCTTTCTTCACCTAGATTCAAAAATCTATTCTTATATGCTTGGTTTAAAAGCGGATATCTAAAACGCATCCGAACGAGTTCCAAAATACTGTGGATTATTGTTATTTTAAGAGTGAAAAAGCTATACCAAAATGTTGTATATGTGGAAAGCCGGCTTTTATGCGAGGTGCATGGTGTGGTGAGTACCTTTGTTTCCAACATTTCTATAACGAATATCATTATTGTATAGATTACAAACCGTAATTATTACCGTTTTTATCATTTGCTACTTGCATAACTACTTGAAATGTAAAAATGTTCAAAAAGAAAATGCAAATGTCTAAATATACATTTGATGAATGAAAACCATTATACTGTTATAATTAAATTTAATATTAATAATTTTCACATAAATGAACTTAGAATGTATGTAAATTGTTTAAGTATGCGTCATAAAAAACAATATATTAAAGACAACTGCTGGAATGGTTTTCAAATTTAATAGTAATGGTTTTATTTCTTAAAAAAAAAATGTAACACATAAGTCATTTATAGGTATGAAAAGAGGGTTTTCTGAGGTATTTCACCATAGATAGTAAAAAAAAATATTGTAAGGTTTAGTGTAGTGCACCGTTCGGGCATTACGAATATAACCGTATGCCTTTCGGATTAAAAAACCGTCCGCGACTTTTCAAAGATTAATAAATTCAGTATCATCAGGACTACAAGGGATTCAATGTTTTTTATACTTGGACGACGTGGTAATTCACGCGCCAAGCCTAGAAGAACACAATAAACGACTGGAGGCAATATTCGAGCAATTAAGGAAACATAAACTGCGTTTGCAACCAACAAAGTGCGAATTCCTTAGAAAAGAAACCGTGTTCTTAGGACATATCATTAAACCGGAAGGAATTAAACCGGATCCTATGAAAACAAAGGCAGTCACGGATTTCCCTAAACCAAATAACGTTAAAAACATCCAAACATTTCTTGGATTAGCTAGTTACTACCGGCGATTCATAGAGAACTTTTCAAAAACAGCGAAACCATTGACGCAATTATTAAAAAAGGGAACAACATTCCGATGGACTGACCAAGAACAAGAAGCATTTGAATTATTAAAGCATAAACTAACATCTACACCCTTACTTCAATACCCAGATTTCTCAAAACCTTTTGTGCTAACCACAGACGCGCTTGATAAGGCGCTAGGAGCCATTCTATCCCAAGGAGAGATAGGAAAAGATTTACCGATAGCATACGCGAGTAGAATACTCAATAAAGCAGAAATAAATTATAGCACTACTGAAAAAGAATTATTAGCAATAGTCTGGGGAGTAAAACATTTTAGACCATATTTGTACGGAACGAAATTCACGATAGTAACAGACCATAAACCGCTGACGTGGCTATTTAATGTAAAAGATCCCGGATCACGCCTCATGCGATGGCGTATTATGCTAGAAGAATACAATTACCAAATCACGTACAAAGAAGGAAAGAGTAACAGCAATGCTGACGCGCTAAGCCGCGTATACGTTACAAACGCGATACCCGACACCGAAAATAAGGAACATAGAGAATTTTCCGCCGATGAAAAGAAACAAATCTTATACGAATATCACGACTCCCCCCTAGGAAGCCATCAAGGAGTCGATAGAACATATAATAGAATTAAATTAAAATACAATTGGATAGGACTTCGAAAGGATATAGAGAATTATATATCAAAATGCGCGAAATGTCAACAAAATAAATTAGGCACGCGAACAAAAATGCCAATGGTAATTACGGATACGCCTACCCAACCTTTCAAAAAATGTAGCCTAGATATAGTAGGACCATTACCAGTTTCTAATAAAGGCAATCAGTATATACTCACATTTCAAGATAATTTAACAAAATATAGCAAAGCCATCCCTATACCAAATCAGGAAGCCAATACGGTGGCGAACAAATTTGCTAAAAAAATAGTTTGCGTATACGGATTACCGCAAACAATATTAACAGATCAAGGAACTAACTTTGTATCTGAAGTTTTTAAAGGAGTATGCAAAGTATTAAATATAAAAAAGATACAAACAACAGCCTACCACCCGCAATCCAACGGTGCGCTAGAACGAAGCCACAAAACATTGGCAGATTATCTAAAAAATTATGTAGGAAAGGATCAAGCGGATTGGGACGAATGGTTACCTTACGCGATGTTTACATATAATACAACTCCACATACGGCGACTACCTATGCCCCATACGAATTAGTTTTCGGAAAATTAGCCAAAACCCCTACATCTATCAAACGCGAACCGCAACAGCTATATAATTATGAAAATTACGCAAACGAATTACGCGAAAGAACACGCAAAAAAATATGATAAGACGTCGCGACCGAGAACTTTCGACGATGGAGACAAAGTATTACTATACGACGACGCGACAAGACGTGGACGATCAAAGAAACTAGATAAATATTGGATCGGACCGTATACGATAATAAAACAAAAATCCGCAAACAACTACGTAATAAAAAAGGGAAAGAAAACAACGACAGTACACGCGAACCGTTTAAAACACTTTAACGAATGAGAATTAAAAACTAAAGGGAGGAAAAAGGGAAAGGTCACATAATAGGAATAACACAGTGATAACGTACGAAAATACCCACAAACAAATTTATTTAAATCAAAAAGAAAAACCCCCAAGAATACATTAAAATAAAAAGATAATAAAAGACTTTGATAAGAAAGGAAAAAGTATAGCGAGATCGGCGCTACCACTCGGCCTCGACCTCGTAGGGCTCCAAATATAGGGAGCTCTCCCACTCCCACAGGAACTTCTGACATTCTGCGACCCAGGCTCGCAAGGCCCGCGGCTCACGGCGACGGTACGCCATATCCGAGCACCGGACAAAACCTTGGGTGCGATCGACACTGAAAAACTATAACACAAGTAACGTAAGAAAAAATAAAAAAAAAATTTTAAATAATTTACGGAAACACTTACCACGCTATTGCGGGAGTAGACTACCTGTACAAACCCACGCGGCACTCATATACGCCGGAACGTATTTGACGAGACATAGTCACGAAAAATTTTCTTTCTCTTCTCTTTTCTCTATTCCTTTTCTCTTCCCGTAATCCTCTTTTAATCAACGTCTCGCACCGGCAGAACAATAGTAAATGAGATCCGGAGAGAGCGGAAGCATTATACAAGGCGCATCTTTTGAAAAGCTGACGCGAATAAACACACAAACATACGATGTACACGGAGAACTAATATACATACTAACTCATCTTACAGAATAGTCGCAGCAGCTAGAGCAGCGAGCCCTCATCTAACGGGAAACATAGAGAACTCCGTAGAAATTTGAAACTTCAAGAACCAACCGGGAATATATTTTGAAAACGTGGGAAATTTACATCTGTACAAAGAAACGTGGAAATTAGTTTTAAAAATTGATATGACACCTTATTATCTTCGCGAAGAAAAATTAGCATCATATTGCAACAACCTAACGTAAATTTGTCCTGCGCACCAGGCATGGCACGCAACAATTTGCCGACCGTTTATAAATACTGTAACGTTAAGCCTTTTACCACCTCGGCTTCCTGTTACCTCCTCGTCGAGTTCTTTCCTTTTCAGGACTGGCAGTGGGGATAGAGTGGAAAGTGTGAAATAATCAGTGCGCGAAATCCCTTTAATTTTCTTTATTTTGTCCTCGAAATATATCGCCGAATTGTGCGAGGTCAACGCACTCGCCCAGCTGATCGCTCGTGTTGTCACTTGCTTATATCACGTACACTCATACGCGCTCACACTCATCCACACGCTCACGCATGCACTTAGTCTAACGCTTAGCCTATTTGGAAGTCAGGTATCGCAAAGAAAAGTAAACACGTATCTCGGGAAGACGCTATAACCTTATCTTTCTTTCTCTTACCGATATGGTGTGTTCGTTGCCTGGCTACCTCTCTCTCTCTCTCTTACTCACACGTTGGTCTAGGCTGCCGTGCGCCGTGCTGACTCGCTCGTGTGGTAGAAAAAACTCCGGAAAACACCTCTTCTCCGAACTCGCAAGACGATTTCTTTCCTCGCACTTCTGCCTGCCTCCGAACTAATCACTCCCGACTCGAATTTATAACTTTGAAAAACGTGAGAAAATTCTCCATCTCGATCCTTCCGCTACCGGTCTTATATACGCGCTATCCCTACCTCCGTGATCTGATTTTGATTATTTTGATTGGGTCCCCTCTATTTGTCTCGCGGCGCGCGTTGCTGACCGCGCTTGGCCTCGGTGTTAGCCTTGAACTTGCTAATCGTTTTTATGCGAATTCCTATCCTTCGCGCCTCTCCCCTTGCCTCATCTCGCCTCCCGTTTCCTAGACTATCGTGACCTACTTTCGCTTAGGTGTGTCCCTTTGTCCTTTTCCTGTTTATTTTTAGATTTCGGCCTATTTTTCTTTCTTTCCGCGGAATTATATGAGATTTTCGCTTCTCTCCCGTTCTAGATGTTTCTGAGGTTTCTATCTTTACTTTACTTTATTAATTTAACGGTGGCTTTGCTTGTAACGTTACAATACAATCACGCCAAAATTGCGATCGATTACAGGAAAACTAAATTCCATACGAACTACATTAGGAGTAGAACAGAAACCAAAACGCGGTCTCATCAACGGCTTAGGAACGGCAGAAAAATATTTATTCGGATTAATGGATACTAACGACGAGGAACGTGTAAATGTACACCTAGATAAACTAGAGAAAAGCGAAACAAGAATTTGGCATGCACTATCGCAGCAAATACAAATAATTAATTCCAGTATAAAAATATTTAACGATAGTTTCGGTAACGTAGAGCAACGAGAAATACTTTTGGCAAAAGCCATAACACAAATAGAACAAATGCTAAATACACGACACACACACAAGACGTCAGGGAACAAATGGACGAACAATTTACATTAATTACACTGATGATCGATAACTTATTAGAAGACGTACAAGACTTGACACACTATCTAACAGACATACGCAAAGGTCTAATAAACACCAGCGTACTATCATTCGCCCAAATAATTCAATGCTTGCAAGAAGCATTACCGCACCTACCGGTAGGTTTAAACTTTCCAATCTCCCTAAACACACAGTTGGGATATCTTTTAGATCGTGTAACAGAAGTCAAAGCATATAGTCGACAACGTTCACTAATTACCGTAATTATAATACCCCTCATAGGGACGCAAATATTTCAAGCAAAAAGGGTACACCCGATACCAGCGCGTATGAACAATACATAACAATAATACATACGTTATAATTGAAACTAGCAAACGTTACGCAATAGTCGACGAAATCCGACGCGAATATGTATCGCTAAGCGAAACAGATATACAAACATATAAGACAATCAAAACCCAGTTTCTGTGCTCGTCAAGACACCCAATTTACAAAATTTATCCACATGGACCGTGCGAAGTACGCATGTACAATAAAATCAGTAACCAACCAGAAAAGTGCAAAACAAGGCTCATCACATTAGAAAGGACCCTATTATTAGCATTAGAAGCACCGGAAACATGGATTTTCGTTGCCCCAAAAGAAGAACCCTTAGCAGTAACCTGCAACGGAAAAGGCACTGTACATAAAATCTTAAAAGATTCAGGTATATTAGATACCAGCCGTAGGGGAGCGCGGGCCCCCCGAACGAAACAGCCTTGCTGTTTTGTATTAGGCACGACCGCGGCAATGATTTTTCGCACAGGAAGTCGGCTCGCTGCGCTTGCCTATCCCCTTTCTTATGAGAGTACAGGATAGCTGATTGCGGCCGTTTGACTGCCGCTATCTGGCCGTCGGGATATTTTTTTTTAAGGTAGTTCTGTATGTACACGTACGAGCTAAAGTGTTGTCGGTTACAAATTTTTAACAGAGTTTGTACACTCTGTATGTACTGCACAATCACACCTGATACATGGATAGGTTCCTTACACGTATAAAGAGCGGCGCTGAAATCGTGGCAACACCACGATTCTCGAGTTTAGTATCATCGACGCGCATGCGCGTCAAAGCGTAGAGGACTGTCAAAGTGTCGGTGTTTTATATCTTACTTATTTTTCAACGAAAAAGCATATAAATGGCGACTCAATTAAGATTTAAAGGTCAGTTTGCGAAAAAGAAAGTTTGCGACAGAAAACTGAAAGCTGTGGCGAGCATGTGTCGAGCAAATGCTGCTAAACGCGGCGAAGTGGTATCTAATCTCAATGAAAAACAGCAAAAATTTGCTGTCGAAGGACGTCGGATCGTTGATGTACAGTATCTTGCCGAGCAATTGAAGTGCATTAGCTGTAAAACAGACACTTTTTTAAGAAATATAGTGAAGGAAACACGAATGGGATTAAATTCTATTTTACACATTTCCTGCGACAAGTGCTGTGCAATAACACAAGCAGTTACACACTCAACATCAAAGAATACTACCCATGCTGATGTGAATACTAAAGCTGTATTGGGTAAGTCATTTTGCAAATTATTAAAAATATAGGAATAGATTTAAGAAATTGTAAAGTGTAGCATACGAATAATGTCAAAATGTATTTCATAGGAGCGGTTCATTCAGGCATTGGAGAAACAGCTCTCAACAAATTGTTGAACTGTTTGAACATTCCCACCATTGGTCCTCATGTGTTCAAGAAATATGAACGGGAAGTTGGTCCAGCGTTAGAAGCTGCTGTCAAAGAATCATGCCAGAGAGCTGCTGAAGAAGAAAGGGAACTAGTTATAGAGAAAATGGACAAGTTATGTCAGGAATTGTAAGCTTTCTCCCCCAAAATTCCTACAAATCTCACGTATTTATATTTTTAACCGATTTAAAAAAAGAGGAGATTACTCAATTTGACAGTGGCCGATGACTTTTTTTTTTATACCTTGATTAACCCATTTGCATCATTAAGCGGAATATTCCGCACATGGAGATCGATTACCATCACCGAACGCGGACTATTCCGCGGCCGCGACTTTCTTTTTTTCTTTCTTTCTTTTCCTTGTTTCTTTTCTTTCTATCTTTCTTTTTTACTTTCTTTTTTGAAGTTTACTGTGTAAGTATTGTAGAAATTAACGAAAATACTAAATAAAGACACAGTAACCTTAATAGAGTCATGATGCAAATGGGTTAATAAGTGGAATACGTTACATAATTTTCAGATGATGAAACTATGTTTTTTTTTTTTAATCATGATAAATAAAAAATACTAAATTTTATTAAAATTTAATTTTATCTGCTATTGATACTGGTTTTGTCCCTTCTTTTATCAGGCCACAAGATATAGCCGACGAGGTTTATCCTTTTATGCGGGACCTTCGCTCTTTCCCTACTCCTACTCCTAATCTGCATCCTAATATAGTAGAGAATGATGTAGACAGAAGAGAGACATTTGATGCAGCAATAGGGAGTATCGTGAACATCATCGTTTCGAATGATATGGGCTGGAGCAAGCAGAGCAATGGAAGGAGTTACAACAGTTTGAATGGCTATAGTACGATCGTTGGTTTTCTGAGTGGAAAAGTGCTTGACTTTGCAGCACGAAATCGAAGATGTAAACTTTGCAGCAACGGTCAAAGCAAATACGATCACGATTGCAGGCAGAATTTTAGTGGCAGTGCAAAGGCGATGTAGCCTGACGTAGGCGCTGCTTTAGTCAACGAAAGTACCATTCTTAAAGAAGCTGGGCTTAACGTTAGAGTCTTGATAGGTGACGAAGATAGTTCGACGATTGCAGCAGTAGGGCACGGAAATCTCCAAACGATCCACAAGTTGGCAGACAGCAATCATTTAAAGAAAAACTTTGCGAGCTCTTTGTATGATCTGCGAAAAGATTACAAAGAAATGAGAGATAAGAAAGTTATTCCTCACTTAAAAAAATGTTTTTCCTACGCACTAATGCAAAATAAAGGACATAGTGTTGAACTAGCTAAGTGTATTCGTAATATTCCTGAGCACATCTTTGGCAACCATGAGAATTGTGGAACTTGGTGTCAAGGTACACATAAAATAAATCTAAAAAGTCAGCAATTTTACGATAAACTATCCGAGATATTTGGCGAGAAGCGTTCTAGCCACCGTAGGAGTCAGACGTGTTTACTATCTATCCGTGTACACTTTAAGTGTCAAGGTAACTGTCAGTTTCGAATTCAGTTTTGAATTTCTTCAGTGGTGCATTCTCTCTATTTTATTTTATTATGGATAACCATATTTGCAAAGGATGCAACACCAAAGTTGCAAAACCAGTAATTTGTGCAAAGTGTGGTATTGCTTCGCGTCCCGGCTGTGTTTTTCGTACGGGTCATCCACTGCGGAATGGCTAGTTTTCGGACTGTGAAGGCTCTACCGCTTCATCATCCATGGATTCGCAAGACTCACGCCTTTTAGTGAAATTCCGTGCAATATTCAGGCAGGAAATGGAGGATATTTTATCCAAAAAACTGGATGCATTTGAAAAAGTATTGTTCGAGTCAGTCGAAAAACTTAAGGCTGAGTTCAAATCTGATATGGATAAGATAAAAGAAAGAGTTGACTGCATTGAGAAGAAATTAGAAAATAATCTCTCGTCTACTTCCTCGCATTTAAGTGCCGAGGAGAATATATTAACGGAAATCGCGGATCGCGATCGATGCTCTCGCAATTTCCTTATTTTCAACCTTGAAGAGACTGCTCCTCATGCGTCAACGTCCACCCAGGACGTTGGTCTAATGGAAGCTCAACGTGTATCGGACATCCTGAAGGAGATTCATCCTCCTGGAGTGCCGTTTATTAAGGCATATCGTCTTGGAGCGAAAACTAACGATCGTCCCAGGCCCTTAAAAGTCATCTGTCGTTCCCGGGAGGACGTCTTAACCGTTCTCCGCGGAAAGAATAAAATTAAAGGACCTGGAATCATCTCTGAAGATCGGACTCCGAAACAAAGGGCTCATCTTCGTGATCTACGGGCAGAGCTCAATCGTCTTCACGCATCTGGCGATTTGAATAAGACTATTCGTTTTATTAACGGCATTCCAAGAATAGTGAATTCCAACGGTTCTCCCCGTGTCGTTCGAAAAAACTAAACTGTTACCCTTTAGTTTATTATCAAAACGTCAGGAGTCTTAGATCTAAGCTTAATATCTTAAGATGTGCGATTGCTGCCGCGAGTGAATGTTATAAAATTATTCTATTAGTGGAAACGTGGCTTTGTGACATTAGCAGTTCGGAGCTCGGCTTAGTCGGTTACAATATACAGAGTGTGCCAAAAGTTCCGGGACACCTAAATAACTTTTGAACGGCTTTGGATATAGGATTGAAATTTATAGGGATGCAATGGGTCAAATCAATCTACCATTTAACCACTAAAGCATCAACTTCCGCACCCCGGGAAAAGGGGGGGGAAAAAGGGCACCAAATTTTTAAATGGCATGTGGGGTCGAGTGACGGCTCATTCAAAAGGATTTTTTGAGGCGAAAACAACGCAATATCGACGAGGTTTGTGCGATTATTTTTTGCAGAGGTATGATCATTTGAACATCTCTATTAAGATTTTGCGTGAGTGTCTCTCATTCATTAATTCTCAGAATTATTGTAATTTATTAGAAAACCATGTTATACCGGCTGTTCAGGATATTGCTGTAGAAGCTTTTCACAATGTTTGGTTCCAGCAAGATGGAGCTCCGGCTCATTTTTCTGGAGCAGCTCGTAATATTCTTAATAATGTTTTTAGCGAACGATGGATTGGTAGAAGAGGCACAATAGAATGGCCACCAAGATCACCAGATCTGACCCCATTAGACTTTTTTTACTGGGGGTATTTGAAATCAAAAGTTTATGAGACTAGGATTGAAAATTTACAAGAATTGCGAGAAAAAATAGTGAACGTTTCTAATTCAATCACACCCGTCTTTTTAATCATTGTTATCGATACATTTTACGTTCGCTTAGGTTACTGCCAAATTGTGGAAGAACGCCAATTTGAACATTTAATAAAACAATTAGTGTTTTATTCTTTACACACATCAGTGTTCACAATCTAATACACGCACATACAAACGTGCACATACAAACGTGCACACACACGCGAACGTGTGTGCCTGTGTGAAAACTTATTTTTCTACTGATGTCGCTGTGGGCTCTCGCTATTGTAAAACCTCAATAGAGATGTTCAAATGGTCATAACTCTGCGAAAAATAATCGCACAAACCTCGGCGATATTGCGTTGTTTTCGCCTCAAAAAGTCCTTTCGAATGAGCCGTCACGCGACCCCACATGCCATTTAAAAATTTTGTGCCCCTTCTTCCCCCCTTTCCCCCGGGGTGCGGAAGTTGATGCTTCGATGGTTAAATAGTAGATTGATTTGACCCATTGCATCCCTATAAATTTCAATTCTATATCTAAAGCCGTTCAAAAGTTATTTAGGTGTCCCGGAACTTTTGGCACACTCTGTATATAGATGCGATAGATGCTCCGTGGCAGGCAGCACTAAGCTAAGAGGGGGTGGTGTTTTGATTGCGGTTCACGACTCCTTACCTAGTCGATTGTTATTATCATCTACGGCTTGCGAACAAGTGTTTGTCGAAATTCACCTACCTTTTAAATCGCTTGTCGTCGGTTGCGTTTACATACCTCCGAGCAGTGACCCGAGTGTGTTTACATATCACTGCAATTCCGTCGATCAGCTGATGTTGTCTCGCTTAGCTGATACCGATTTACTTATTGCTGGGGATTATAATCTTCCAAATACGATTTGGTCAAATGACTCAATGGGTAATTTGCTTTATCACTTCTCTACCTCTCGTGTTCTTCGTGATCAATCCTTTGTTGTTCACTCGTTCTTTAATATGTTACATTTGTATCAGTCCAATACCGTCGCAAATTCCTTTGATTGTGTTCTTGACCTTGTTTTTTCATCTTTTAAAAATGTTAATGTTACTGCTTCTTCTGACATCCTTATTCCTCCTGATCCCTTTCATCCTCCTATTCAGTTTTTTATTCCTATTTCCTCTAGTTGTGCTTCGGCCCCGTCTTATCGTTCTATTAAAAATTTTCAATTAGGGGATTATGTCTCTATAAATGGATACCTAGGTTCGATTGATTGGGAACATACTCTTAATAATATCTCAGTTGATGAATCAGTTGATCTACTGTACCATCATCTTGATTATGCAATTGAGTCATTTGTTCCTACTCGTACTATTCGTAACTCGTCTTTTCCACCTTGGTTCTCGTCGGAGTTAATTAGGTGCGTTATTGCCAAAAAGCGTGCGCATAAACAATTTAAAAGAAGTAGATCCTTTTCCGATTATCTTATTTTTTCGAAACTCAGGACCGATTGTAGGAGCCTATCGAATCTATGCTGGAAGAACCACGTTCAATTAACGGAATCAAGAATTCATACCGATCCTAAATCCTTCTGGAAATTTATGCGATCTCTTAAATCATCTGACTGTTACTCATATATGTCTTATGAGGATAACTTGCTAGATAATGATACTGATATAGCGAACTTTTTTGACAAATTTTTTGAGCCCGTGTACTTACCGGACAGCAATTGTGAACATTCTTTTATCAGTAAGTTTAACCTTGATATCTCTAGTTTTCACATAGATTTAATTGAAATTTATAATTTTATTGACAACTTAAGTTTAAGCTCACCGACAGGTATTGATGGTATCTATCCAATTACTATTAATTCTTGTAAATATATTTTATCTAGAATCCTTTGGATCATCTTCAATAAATCACTTACAACCGGTACTTTTCCTACGTTATGGAAGCAATGCTTAGTCACGCCAATATTTAAGAGCGGTGATCAGTCGAAAATTGAGAACTATAGGCCGATCAGTATACAAAGTATATTTCCAAAAATTTTTGAGGCAATCATTGCTCAGAAACTAACTTTTCTTTGCAAAAACGTTATTATTGATCAACAACATGGCTTCTGTTCAGGCAAGTGTACCAGCACCAACCTATTGCTTTACCATCATTACCTGTCAAATGCGTTGGAAAAAAGAATGCAAGTGGATGCTGTATACACTGATTTTAAAAAGGCGTTTAATTCAGTCTGCCACTCCATTCTTTTTTTGTAAACTTGAAAGTCTAGGGATATCCGGGAAATTTCTTATATGGCTGAGAAGTTTTATCACTGGGAAATATCAATTTGTTAAATTTGTTGTACCCGCGAGTCGCCTAAGCGACACAGTAAGTATCATATTCAAGGCCGCCTTCCGAAGAGGCAACCCAAAAGTAATGTGTAAGCATTGCATCACCCAAGCGCCTGGACATCGCGAGTCCCGAGCCTAAGATGCAATTCAGCGATTCTCCCTTCTTAGCACCGAACGCTAAGGAGTGGCACGCGTAGAAGCGAGGAAACGAATAGTCAGAACATCTCGAGCGATCAAAGAGTTAGGAGGGTTACTTGTGCCTCACCTATACCCAGTTATTTAATAAAGTCATACTTATACTCAAGAAGAATCTGATCTATACCTCAGACACCACCTTCCTTCCGCTTCCAAAGATAACCGGTAGCCGGCTTACAAGCACGGATTACCACACTGGTGGCAGCGAGTGGGATCGTTTTGCAAAAAATTTTTTGCATATACGTGGCAGTTATCGCCAGAAGAAGCACAGGCTAAGGTGAAGGACGGTGTAAACTACACCGAGACGGAGGAATCAGACCAGGCGCAGCCAAGGTTCGTACGAGGAAGTAGACGACTGGACGAGCGAAAAGGAGAAGACGAACCTTATCAACACCTCAGCTGACGGCACGAGGCAGTTCACCGAGCTTATCTGCGAACGGCGCGGAGAACGAGATACAGGGCAGTCAACTCCCAGCGAACAGGTGATAACAACGGCGGCAGCCCAGCAGAATGTGGCGAACACTTCTACTGTGAGTAACATCCACACCTAGCTCAGCACGCAAGACAAACGTAAAAATAGCGACCGTATGTCCGACCAGGACAAACCCGCAAAAGTATATTTCCTACCAGACAAACGGCATTTTAGTCGATCATTCGAATCGTTTTTCGAAGCAAAATTAGTATTTACCACCCCAGAAAGCGATTGTAAACGTAGGAAATTGTCCGCGACAGCTGTAAAACATCTCTGTACAGATAGCGATCTTAGCGAATCAGACCACAGCGCGTCGGGACTACAGTCACCGACCAGTGACCGAATAGAAATCAGACGAGAATACCCGATAGAACGATTAGATTTTTCTCTGTTAGACGTACGAAGCCCGGAAATGGCGAACGGAGATATGACTATCTCAGAAGCACTAAGGTGCGTAATAGTACATTGCATACCGAGTGCGCAAAGAGTGGGATACCTGACGTGCGTGAAGTTGCTGCAGGAGCTGATAGCTTATGGTGCATTCACACGAGTAATTATGTGAATGCAGTATAAGCAGAAGCGAATGCAGCAATCACGCTCGTCAGGTGTCCCTATCTTTGCACACAAGGTATACACTGTACTTTTTGTAAGACTCGCTGTGGAACTTTGATTTGAGAGATGGTATATGTATTTTCAGAAATATTTGGATTTCAAATTTATCGCGAGCCTGCACACGAACGTTTAGACACCATTTCTTTTTGGGACTAGCGCCGCTCCATCTGGTGGCTGTCAGCAGAAGTACGTGTGGAGAAGCGTGCGCAAAGTACCTACTTTCCGCACACGTGCGGAAAAGTATGACGTCACCATAGCGAAAGTATATACTTTCGACACGCGTGCAGAAAAATTCTGAAATTTGGGAAACAGCTACTTTGCGGCCGCCATACAGTGCTCGAAAATCAAACTTTCGCAGCGGGTGTTACAAAATAGCTATTTATGCTACAAGTGGGAAAAGTGGCAAATTATGGTATAGGTTAAATTTCTGAAACGAGCCGATAGTGCGTGCTGTGGAACAGGGGAACGAGTGGGAATTTAGCGCCCGAGCGTCAGCGTCAGCATAAAAGTTTTTATGCAATCCATGCTTGGAAAGTTCACTTTTTGAGCGCTGGATAGTGTGCGCAAAGTGACCAATATCCGATGGGTATACTGTAATGTGCTATTATCTCACAGGGTAGAACTTTCCCGCACAGTTTGGCACTTTCCCGCACGCTACGTCATCACTTTCCCGCACAGTTCAATCAAGGCAATATTATTTCACGATATATACTTTAATTTACGACACGTACAAATATAAAAAATTTTGGCGCTGGCGAGACTCGAGCTCGGGCCGCCAGCGCATTAGTCTTACATCTAGACCACTGGGCTACCGACGCTTCTTGGGAACCACTACAAACTGACCAGTTCTTAAGAAACTATCTTAAACTAAGGCCTATAACTATGTTTAGGCCTTAGTTTATGGCCTATATAAGTATGTTTCTCCAAAAATTGAACATTCCAAACATGGATTGCATAAAATCTTGTATGCAACACGTGGGAAAAGTGGCAAATCTGGTATAGGTCAAATTTCCAAAACTCGCCTCTGCTTGTGCTGTGTTCCAGGGGAACTCGTGTGATTAGCGAAATTCCCACTCGTTCCCCGGTTCCACAGCACACACTATCGACTCGTTTCGGAAATTTAACCTATACCATAATTTGCCACTTTTCCCACTTGTAGCATAAATAGCTATTACGGGAGGCCCTACGGCCCTACGGGAGTATCCAAATTTGTAGAGACATGCGAGTGTGCGCTCGAACTAGTTAAAGAAGCAGACAAACAGAAACTTTTCAGGACAATTAAAAGCGTAAAATTAGCAGGAAAGACGCACCAAGAAATGCGATACAAAAAACTTGATACTTATGGGGAATTTAAAATAGCACTAGAAAAAGTATTTCTAGACCGACGGTCGCTAGCGTCCCTGCAAATCGAGTTAAATAAAAGTCGGCAAAGGCCGGGAGAAAGCGCACAAGCTTTTGGACGGCGCGTAGAAGAACTTCACATGCTATTAGTCAGATTAACCATCGAATCAGAACCAGATGAAGCGGGATACAATGCTATAACCGCCACTCTCAAACGACAAGCTCAAGTTATTTTTGAAAACGGTTTGCAGGGACGTGCAGCGACTATTGTTCAATCGAGAGGGTACAAAACCCTGGAAGACACGATTATAGGAACCTCAGAGGCAGAAATAAAGTACGGAGAAAGTCAAAGTGATGAATACACGCAATCGTCCCAAAATGAGGACCCATTTAAAAAGAAGTCCCCACCTCGATGTGGAAATTGCAACCGAATAGGGCACGCGACTAGTGACTGTTACGCGCGAACTAGAATAAACCCGCGAAATACCCCAAATCGTACAGGAGGCACGGGCCCCGTAGAGACCAAATCGTGTGTCTGACCTGTGGACGGCCCGGGCACATGGCGCGAAATTGTCGTACTAGACCAGAAAATAGACTAACTAACAGACCAAACGAAAGACCGTCGACATCACAAACGACGACGACAACCAACCGAAACGCGCAACAAACGCAACCTAACACAAGTAACGCTAGTAACGTAGCTAATGACGAAGTAGGACGATACAAAATAAATAGCGTAATGACAGCAACAGAATGTAAAAATCACTGTAAAATTATCTCAAAAGATTTAATAAGCGGACGCGCCACTGTGCTAGTAGATTCAGGAGCACAAGTGACACTCTTAAAAATCGGGTTAGTGCACAATAAAACAAAAGCCAGCCCGACAAAGATAGAATTAACAGGAATAGGGTTAACAGTGCAAAAGCCCCTGTGTCAGATAACTTTAAACGTACAAGTAGGAGAACAGACGATAAAGCATCGGTGCTATTTAGTCAGGGACGATTTTCCAATAGAGGCTGACGGATTGATAGGCGTCGATTTCATGCAAGCACACCGTGTAAAGATAGAACCACCCAATCACATATCGCTTTATGGAGTAAAAATACCGCTAGAAAAAATAGGAACAAAGGTAATAGCACCGCGAACAGAAAAAATTATAACAGTACGAACAACCTCAGAAGGGGAAGGATTAGTAGAAAAAAGAGAAATAGAATCGGGAGTGTATATAGCAAATTGCTTAACCAAAGCCGAAAAAGGGGAATGCGTTGTCAGCGTAATGAATACGACCGACGACGAAGTCGAGCTCACCGGCATATCAGTAGAAGTTAAAGACCCCGCGATTCTCTTTAAAGAACACGCGAATAATACAGTCAGCGCGAAAATAAATACGCTACAAAGAAGCAGCGGAGCCGAAAGAATGGAAAAACTTAGAACTAGCATTAGAACAGAGCATCTAAACCAGGAGGAAAAACAAAAAATATGGGACATTTGCGAGAAATATAACGATTTATTTTACCTAGAAGGAGATATATTAGAAAGTACTAACGCGACCGAGCATTGCATAAATATAGAATCAGGAACGGCACCCATAAATGTGGCGCCATATAGGTTACCACAAAAACAAAAAGAAGAAGTAAGTAAGCAAGTAAAGGAAATGCTCGGAGCAGGAATAATCAGTAAGAGCAAGAGCTCATGGAACGCACCATTACTGGTAGTACCCAAAAAACCAGGCAGCGACGGACAGGCAAAAATGCGCGTCGTAATAGATTTTAGGAAACTAAACAACGTAACGATAGGAGATTCTTTCCCACTACCAAATATAGCAGATATATTCGATCAATTAGGCGGTGCAAAATACTTTACAACGTTAGATCTGGCGTCAGGTTACCACCAGATAAAAATGCGAGAAGAAGATAAATGCAAGACAGCATTCTCTACACCGTTCGGACATTACGAATATAACCGTATGCCGTTCGGATTAAGAAACGCGCCCGCGACTTTCCAAAGATTAATGAATTCAGTATTATCAGGACTACAAGGAATTCAATGTTTCGTATACTTGGACGACGTGGTGATTCACGCGGCAAGCCTAGAAGAACACAATAAACGACTAAAAGCAATATTTGAGCAATTAAGAAAACATAAATTGCGTTTGCAACCAACAAAATGCGAATTCCTCAGAAAAGAAACCGTATTCCTAGGGCATATCATTACACCAGAAGGAATTAAACCGGATCCCATGAAAACAAAAGCGGTGACGGATTTCCCCAAACCAAATAACGCTAAAAACATTCAGACATTTCCAGGATTAGCTAGTTACTACCGGCGATTCATAGAGAATTTTTCAAAAACAGCGAAACCATTAACGCAATTATTAAAAAAGGGAACAACATTCCAGTGGACCGATCTAGAACAGGAAGCATTTGAATTATTAAAACATAAACTAACATCTACACCTTTACTCCAATACCCAGATTTCTCAAAACCTTTTGTGCTAACCACGGACGCGTCAGACAAGGCGCTAGGGGCCATTCTATCCCAAGGAGAAGTAGGAAAAGATTTACCAATAGCATACGCGAGTAGAATACTCAATAAGGCAGAAATAAATTATAGCACGACTGAAAAAGAATTATTAGCAATAGTCTGGGGAGTAAAACATTTTAGACCATATTTGTACGGAACGAAATTCACGATAGTAACAGACCATAAACCGCTGACGTGGCTATTTAATGTAAAAGATCCCGGATCACGCCTCATGCGATGGCGTATTATGCTAGAAGAATACAATTACCAAATCACGTACAAAGAAGGAAAGAGTAACAGCAATGCTGACGCGCTAAGCCGCGTATACGTTACAAACGCGATACCCGACACCGAAAATAAGGAACATAGAGAATTTTCCGCCGATGAAAAGAAACAAATCTTATACGAATATCACGACTCCCCCCTAGGAAGCCATCAAGGAGTCGATAGAACATATAATAGAATTAAATTAAAATACAATTGGATAGGACTTCGAAAGGATATAGAGAATTATATATCAAAATGCGCGAAATGTCAACAAAATAAATTAGGCACGCGAACAAAAATGCCAATGGTAATTACGGATACGCCTACCCAACCTTTCAAAAAATGTAGCCTAGATATAGTAGGACCATTACCAGTTTCTAATAAAGGCAATCAGTATATACTCACATTTCAAGATAATTTAACAAAATATAGCAAAGCCATCCCTATACCAAATCAGGAAGCCAATACGGTGGCGAACAAATTTGCTAAAAAAATAGTTTGCGAATACGGAATACCGCAAACAATATTAACAGATCAAGGAACTAACTTTGTATCTGAAGTTTTTAAAGGAGAATAATATCGTCTTTCTTGCTCAATTTTTTATTTTATTTACAAGATCCACAATGATAATTGTCATAAAAACATTTAAAACACAAAATATTATTACATCTCGCACAATTTATGAATGAAGATTGTCCACATGAACAACCCTTTTTTAAAAGTTCGACCGGAAAACATACTTCATTCACATTCCTAAACATTTCTCTTTCGTCGGAGAGCTTGCAAGCGTACCAGGCATACCGGATCATTTCATTAAATATTGGCGATGCTAATTGATGGTGCACTATGGATTGAATTTTTATGCAGTCCTCGCGTGAATTTATTTCTCTCTCATTTTCAATCAAATAAGCGCAATTCTGTAGTCGCTTTATTAAATTTTTCACTTGTCTATAAAAGTAGACATCGCAAGGTTGAACAAGTGGAGTACATTTCGGAGGAATCACTTTAATCGTACAAGTAGGTGATTTCTCGTCATCCTGAAAGAATTCGTCATATAATTCAGGCTTTGTTTGTCCTCCCCAAGAGTCAATAATTAACAGTAACAGTCATTTCATTAATAGAAAAAATTATGTATGATTAAATTCTTCATATAAGTATATCATTAACTTTATTTCACAGTTTTTATAATTTTTTAAAGAATTGGAAAAAAAAAAGTTTCCACACGCAGGGATCGAACACGGACCCGCCGCGCCGCAAGCGAGTTCGCTACAACTCGGCCACTTCGCTGCTCTTGGATGGTGTTCAAAGTGACCGGTATACGTCCTACACGTAAAACTTTAAAGCCATTTTTCTCGAAAGTTTATGGCTAGTGCGCGCTCTTAGTTTACAAATCGAATTTTTTAAAAGTATACTACAAACCTACAAGTTGTCATTCAAAAGTAATTTCCGGGGCCGTAGTGTCCCCTTGTAAGTCCTATATTTATCCAACAAGATCTCAGAAATCTACAGATCTGGTGCGAACGGAACAAGCTTTCCCTCAATATCGCCAAATGCTCAGTAATTCGTTTCTCTCGTCTTAAAAAGTCAGTATTTTTTAATTATACGTTATACGATGAAATTATTTGTTCCGTTGATAGCATTAGAGATTTAGGTGTTACGTTTTCTCCTGATCTGACGTTCTCCAAGCATATTACTAATATCTGTAGTGCCGCGTATAGAACACTGGGCTTCGTCCACAGAGCATCTCGATTTTTTACTAATGTTAACACACTCAGATTACTTTATTGCGCACTAGTTCGTCCACATCTTGAATATTGTGCGATTGTTTGGTCACCCATCGCTATCTTTGTAATGAATTAGAAAGCGTACAGCATAAGCTTTTACGTCTGGCCTCCTACAAACTTGGCTCTCCGATGTCATTTTATGAGCATAACTACCAAACCATTCTAACTCGTCTAAGTCTCATGACTTTAGAACGACGTCGTCTAATGTTTGACGTACTCTTTGCAAATAAGGTTTTTTGCGCGTCCATTACTTGCAGTCAGATTGTTTCTTGCTTTGGCCTTGTTTTCGTTCCACTTTCACTGCGTCACCATAAACTGCTATATACTGAACAGCACAGCACTCGGTATGGTCAGTTCAATTGTCTCAATAGGATCTTTACAAATGTGAACAAACTGGCAAGTTCTCTTGACTTTTTGGTCCACATTCTATATTTAAACTTAAGGTTGTATTATATCTAAATCATTGTAACTCCGTGTAATTTCTTTTGTTTGTTCTTTACTGTTATTACTTGTGTATTCTGTTATATTGCTAAAGGGTTTCTTACCCGTTTAATAATAAATAATAATAATAATAAATAATAAAAAAATATGCTGATAATGCTCCAAAATATTCTGTCGTTGCCTCGAGTCAAGCAAATGAAAGTATTAATAATATCATGGCTCACAAAGCACCAAAGAATTGCTGCTACACTCTCAGTGAATCTGCAGATTACAGGCTAGCTAGTGTTGTATGCGTAAAAAATGAAGGCGAAAAACATATTTTGGACGTGAACTCGAAATTGAATGTATCACCGGGGAAACATACTGCATCTTTCGCTAAGCGATTGGATGCTAAAAGGGAAAAACGATCGGTAAAATCAAAATTACCACACACTAAAGCTTGCAGAAATTTACTAGCGCGAAAGAAGGAAGCCTACAGGAAGTCGATGGAGCAATCTGAAGGGATTCAATATGAAACCAACTGCGGCATCAATTCTGGTTTGGCGAACACGGAAGTTGTTGATTTTCGACTTCTTTTAGACAAATTGCCCAACATTCCGATATCGGTTGATAACTGCAATATCATCTTCTTTGATTTGGAAACTACTGGGTTTTCGAAAGACTCAGAGATTGTACAAATTGCAGCGAAATTTGCAAATCACACATTCAGTGTATATCTCCATCTTTCTAAGCAGATTGATGCTGAAGCTTCCAGGGTTACGGGACTGAAATATCTTGGGGGAAAACTGTATTTCCATAACAAAGAAGTACCAACGATTGCTCTTCGTGACGCTCTAATTTCTTTTAAACAGTTTATTCAAGTTTCATCCAAGCTATGCGTTCTTGTTGCTCATAATTCATCATTCGATTCATCTCATTTACTGCGACATATTATAGATAACGGTATGATCGATAGTTTTCAAAATATCGCCGGATTTTCGGATAGCTTGGTTGTATTGAGAAAAGTTTTGCCTGAGCGAAGAGCTGACAAAAAAAGTTTTAATTTACAAACACTAGCCCGTGACCTAATGAATGTAAAATCATCCGATCAATTTCATGAAGCTTTATTCGATGTCGAGACTCTAGAGACTCTGTGCAATGCTTTTGCTAAAAAAGAACAATTTTTTGAAGTTTGTAAACCTTATAAACAATCGGTAATGGTAAAGCTTCTGTTACCAAGTTTAAAAGATTTAAAAGGCGTGATATCCGACGATATGGCTAAAAAAATAGCAGGTGCTGGAATTTATTACGAAATTCTTAAAGACGTATATTCCAAAGATGGCGAAATTGGAATTCAAAAATTGTTATCCGAGAAAACGATCTCCAAAAAACCACGGGTTATGCAATCCAAAAAAGTTATCGGGAAGGTGGTTGAACAATTCAGAAAAAAGTTTTAATTTTGTTTTACAACAAATTTGCAAATTGTTATTATGTTAAAAAAGTTTATTATTATGTTAAAAAAATTATTGTTATTATGTAAAAAAAGTGATGTTATTATTTGTAATATTTGTTAAATAAATTACAAATTACAAGTTTCAGAAAACTGCATCTTTTTAGATAATAAATTTATTTAAAATCGTTCCCATAATTATTAAAACCCAGAAAAATTACACGTTTCACATTCGCGCCACGCGCCTGTCAATTGGCCTTGGCGCGCGACGTAGTGCAGTGTTGCCATATCGCCATATCAGGTCGTGTTTGCGTTCCGCGTCGAGTAGAATTAATATACTTCATCAGTCGATATCTCCGAAACTAGACGGTAAAAAATTTCCATTTTTTTTCAAATTAATCCCACAATAGTACTACATATACGAGTGGTTTTATTTAAAGATCTTAAGATCCGTTTAGCATCTGTAATAAAAAATGTGAAGAAAATGCTATCAATTCACATTCATTCACGTAAAAAACGACCCATTTTTAATTGCAAATATTTTACAAACTAAACGGTGGATCGATTTCAAAATTTGCCAGTCGATTCATGAAGGTTATGTTTACATCATACTTAAATTTCAGGCGATTCTTAAGATTTGAACAAAACTACAGAACTACTTTAAATACCCCGATACAATTTTTTTCGTATTTAGTGAAAAAAGTTACATTGAAAAACACCCAAAAACCATTGCATCAATTTTCTTGAGTTATACATTCGATTTATGTATAAATTAAACGATTTGAATGAGGTCGATTTGCACTGATATCTTGCCGCTTTCTAAAGGTTACATTTGAAATATCAGTATTAAGAAGAATAATTAAAAATATCTTTTTTAAATAGGTGATATATTGCATGCTTTATATAATGAGTATAGATTATTACAATGTAACTAAATTTTTTATATAAATTTCAACCTCATCCGCTCACAAGAGGACCACGCGATTTGGGAAATGAAGTTCGGGATGAGACTTCGTGTGGTTGTAGTAATGCCTTAGGGTGTTACTGTGGCCAACGGAAAAAATGCACTAGCCAGCCAGTTTTAAGAAATAACGCTTCAAAGATTTCATCTATGGTTACATACGAAAAAGATTTACTATTCATCAAGCGCTTCGGCGGTCGAGGCGGTACCGGATCAGCCTAGTAACCCAGAGGTTCCGTGTTCGAGTCTCAGACACGTGCATTTTTTTTGTTTCTTATTTGTGCATTTTATTAAATTTTGTTTATTTTTTACTTTTTACCTGTACTTTTTCACTTACTTTTGATCCCGATTCTGCTTTAGCTCTTATTACCCAAGCTAATTTATTTAAATATCAATATGAAATGATTAGGAATAGGATTCACGATAAGGCTTACACAATATTTCCAAGCTACAAAAAGATATTAGAGGCTAAGAAAAAATGTTACCCTGAAAATACCGAAATAACAAAAATCGGCCAAAGTTCCCCTGCAAGACCTGCTTGATCATACTACAAAACGAATTTTTGAAACGCAAACTGATATTCAAATCGAAAAACCAGAAGATTGTGAGGTTATTCTGCATACAAAATGGGGATGTGATGGGGCATTTAGCCAAAGAAAATTTATGCAGAAATTTTCTGATGGTGATTTACACTCATCTATTTATGAGCTCTATCGTACCGTTGCAAATAACGCAGAAGGATAATGATACTAAGCATGTTTGGAAAAATCCTCGACCGTCTTCCACACGACATTGTAGGCCTATAAAATTCCAGTTTAAAAAAGAGACACCAGAGCTGATAAAGGAAGAGACTAATCGTATTGAGGAGGAAATAAAAGAATTACGCGAAACAAAAATGCATTTCGGCATACATACAATTAGAGTGAGACATATCTTGCATTTCACCATGATTGATGGAAAAGTTGCGCAAGTTGTAACCAATACAGCATCTTCAAGTAACTGCATAATTTGCGAGGCAACCCCTGTCGAGATGAACAACTTGTCTACTGTTCATACGAAGCCATCCGGGGAAAATGTGCTTAAATTAGGAAAGTCTCAACCACACACAAGAATAAAGGAGAATGGCTATTTTCGAAAATTTCGTCGTCCACCGCGTAGCGACTCCAAATTTGGCACAGATGCTCCTTAGGACCTCCGGAATTGATTGGCTGATGTCGATCTCTGTCCAAAAATCTGGGTGTTCCTGGAACGGGAATTGTTCGTTACTCGGAGATGTGCCACGATTTGAGTCGCAGCGCGGGAATCAGAGCAGACCTGATGCAAGAACGGCGAGGAAATGAGTCAAAAACAAACGAGTGTAATTTGTTTTCAAAACCAGAACGGATCATGAAGACATCTCTTCAGATTATGCTTGTAGGAGGGAAGATGGTAAAACAAAAGGCTTAACCGGAGAATAATAGTGTGTATTCAAAAAGACCTGCTCTCAGGACTGCGGACGAAAAAAAAAAAAAAAAAAAAAAAAACGATAAAAAAATAAAAAAATACGATAAAAAAAAACGATAAAAAAATACGATTCCACTGTATCCTTGCCTCATTCTTTATGATCCGTATCCTTGGTGCCTAACTTCTATTCCTCCTTATTAGATCTCCGTCCGATCACTACACTATCGATGAGCTACAAATCACACTAGTTTGTTTCTGACTCATTTCGTCGCCGTTCTTGCATCAGGTCTGCTCTGATTCCCGCGCTGCGACTTAAATCGTGGCACAACAACTCCGAGTAACGAACAATTCCCGTTCCAGGAACACCCAGATTTTTGGACAGATATCGACATGAGCCAATCGATTCCGGAGGTCCTAAGGAGTATCTGTGCCAAATTTGGAGTCGCTACGCGGTGGGCGACGAAATTTTCGAAAATGGCCATACTCCTTTATGGAGTATGTTCTACACATAAGTTATAATCTTAATTTTATGACGTGCAGGACCACCGATGCTACTCATTTATTAAAACAAATAACTAAAAAAACGAGTTCAGCGAGGATGTCTACAAAAATTGTGAATTAAAGTGGATGTTGTCTAACAAGGTAGTGGTACCACAAACGCCGGCAACACTTCTCGTAGGTTTATTGACAACCCAACTATAACGGCCGAGATTACAAAATTTCATGACAAGTTAACTTAGTAGCTGGAAATAATATTAGAGAACAAAAATTTTTAACAAAAAAAATAGAAACCGACTTCGAAAATAGTACAGATGAAAAGCACTGAACGAGATTAATGTAATTTAGTAAAAAGCGCTAAAAAGAATACAATATTCGATTTCATCGTTATCATACTCAGAATATTGCAACTTTTTCGACGGCGACACAAAATATTGCAACACGGTCATTTTCACGAACAAAGGAGTGAGTGCCTAATATATAAATATCCATCAATGTCCGTGAATTTCTGGCTATTAATGTACTGTTAATTAATTTTCTGTCGCCTCCGAAAAAGTTGCAATATTCTGAGTATGATAATGATGAAATCGAATATTGTAGGTATACATAAAAAATTATTTCATTCTTTTTAGCGCTTTTTTCTAAATTACATTAATCTCGTTCATTGTTTTTCATCTGTACTATTTTCGAAGTCGGTTTCTATTTTTTTTTGTTGAAATTTTTTTATTTCATACTTTTTAGTGTATAATCGATCAAGATGTGAAAATAAAGTTATGTAGGTAATATTTGCAAAAGGATCGAAAAGGTTTGGTTCCGGTCGGTGAAGTCGTTGAGGAGATATAGAGGAATAAACAAATGATTTTGCAATAACAATTTACACATAGCAACAATTGAAGATGTGTCGCAAAATGTTAGTAAGTAGGTAATATTTGCGAAAGGATCGAAAAGGTTTGGTTCCGATAGGTGAAGTCGTTGAAGAGATATAGAGGAATAAACAAATGATTTTGCAATAACAATTTACACATAGCAACAATTGAAGATGTGTCGCAAAATGTTAGTAAGTAGGTAATATTTGCGAAAGGATCGAAAAGGTTTGGTTCCGATAGGTGAAGTCGTTGAAGAGATATAGAGGAATAAACAAATGATTTTGCAATAACAATTTACACATAGCAACAATTGAAGATGTGTCGCAAAATGTTAGTAAGTAGGTAATATTTGCAAAAGGATCGATAAAGTTTGGTTCCGATAGGTGAAGTCGTTGAAGAGATATAGAGGAATAAACAAATGATTTTGCAATAACAATTTACACATAGCAACAATTGAAGATGAGTCGCATAATGTTAGTAAGTGGGTAATATTTGCAAAAGGATCGATAAAGTTTGGTTCCGATAGGTGAAGTCGTTGAGGAGATATAGAGGAATAAACAAATTATTTTGCAACAATTAATAAATTTTTTGTATATAATTAATATTTGCTAATTATTTCTAAGAAGATAGTAATAGTTTCATTACAATAAATCAATCCCATTTAAAGATATTGCAAAAATCTGAATAAAGTTCGGAACTCGTTTCGCACTCCGACGCACTAATTTTGCAGTAACTTTGTTAATAATAAACTCTTCGGAAAAAATTTTTAAACGGAACCAATGGGAGACCCAAACCTAGCAACTGGAAGTGGTTTCATTTCGATTGTTCAATCCGTTGCGGAGTTATGGCCGGACAAACAAAAAAAAAAAGCAAGATCGCCCACTGTCGGATAGAGTAACCTCCTCCTTTTCGAAGTCGGTTAAAAATTAGCCATAACTCTATACTCCAGGTATAAGTTGCTAGCGAGAGTCTACAAAATTGTACTCAATGGGGCTCAGATAATAGAACACACAGCCCTGCCTATTAATTTGCTTTCTAAAGAAGCTCAAAAAGTTGATAGAATTCACCGATCCAGTAAGTGTTCACGTGTGTCCACCGATAAAGACGTTTTTAAGATGCTCGTACTTATCGGATTCATTTATAAATTTAAATAACCATACAAGGCCACATTCTACGACAAAATTGCTGAAATTTTTACCATTTTTTACGCTAATGACGGACCGGCATGTGTAAAGTAAGCGCTTGCGAACCGTATACGCTATCAGCACAACATTCAAAACGCAGTAGAGGTCACAGCCGGTGATAGACGGTTAAAATTTTTATGAAAGCGACTAGTTTAACGTTAAAGCTTCCAAGAAATCTTTGTTCCAGACCGGAGGAAACCGGAGCATTTTTTGAAAGCTTAGGTAAAGTCAGAATGCTTTGCAATCTTTTATATCTATGTTCTTTGAATGTTAGTCAACGATTTAACAACTAATTTCGAATTTTAAATTAGTATTCGAAAGTCCTATATGTTGTGCGTTGCTTGTCTCGGATCAAAGCGTCGAGCTTGATCGCTGCTTGCTTGACTTTGATCCTCTGCAACGAACTCGTCGGAGACGTAGCTTGACCGAAATTTATACGTTGAATTCGTAGCACGCTCACCGAACTCTTCGCGACAAAATTAATTGCACGAAGCCAAATTATTTATTAGGGTTAGGAGAGGAACACGAACTGGCAGATTATAAATTAGCTCAATGCTTTCACTAATTCAACAACCAATATATTTTAACAATATATACAAGTAAAAAGTCTGAGTGATGTGATATGGATTTGATCACGAAAGACTTTACACGTTAAGTCTAAGTGATGCTTTCGAGTGTAAGTAACCGAGTGAGTGTTTCGAGTGATGATTTGAGAATGATAGTTTTTTTGCGAAAAAATTTTCGGAGAACGCTTCCTCCGAAGAAAGCTAATTTTTCCCTCTTTACCGAGGAATTTGATGGGGGTGTCACAGGACATTTCCTTAAAAGGAAGTCTGCTCAACCCCAGTGAGTGTAATGCTTAAGGGAGGGGGCATGTACGTTGCCGAACACTTTTTCGTGACGATCACGGCGGTCAACTGTTTTTTCAACGAGTTTTTATGATGTGGCCTGGTTAGCGTCTCGACCACGTAAGGTTTATGGCGCCGGCCGAGTACTCGAAATTAAACCGTTCGAATTTCCAAAAAAGGTCTCCATTGTATCGCGTTTTCTAAAGGGTCCTCGAAGTCCTTGTTTAAAACGTGACGTTTGAAAGGGAAGACTTCGACGACGAAAGTAAAAATCATTGTTAGTACGAGTTGAACGTAGGAATTTTTCTTATTGTCTTTCTAAGATTGAATAGACTTGTACCCTTTTTCGAAAGTTAACGAAATCCAACGCCTGCGAACCAGATGTGGACGCTGCTTATTTCCGAGTGACCAAATGTTTTATGATAGAAGGTAGTTAGAGTTTAGCGATTGATTAAAAAATATCTAACGGTACCTCGTTCGCCTTTACGAAGTAACACTATATATGCATAAGACTTCACCTGAGTTTCACGGTTCTAAGTGAAGAAATAAGGGTAGAAAATAATTAATATATTTGAGATGAAAAATTGCCAATTTTTAAAAAGTTAGAATAGTTGAGGTTTATTAATTTCTGTACTTAATTCAACTAACTAAAGGCGAAATTTATGCATGGTACACTATTATACAACTAATTAGCTATCACAATATTATATTCAAACGGTAAAAATATTAATTTTGTTTTCTGAGTTTTTGCCACCTCGGCACCACTGTGGGGCGGAGCGTTCTGGCCCGTATACAGGCGTGAGAAGGTAGTGGTCAGGAGGAGATTTCTAGGCAAAGGTGTTGACTTTCGCTCTTCCTCTCTCTACCTTTCTTCCACGACGCTACCTTACGCACAAAAATCTAATCTAATCTCTCTCTCTCGCTCCCTTCTACCCTAACACGGCGCTACCTCACGCTGTCTGCACGCGTTGACTCTCTCTCTCTCTCTTTCTCTTTCTCTTTCTCTCTCTCTCAACCTTCCGTTCACGACGCTTCCTTACGCTATCGCTTCTTGTCTTCAGACTAGCATGGCCGCAGCTCACCGCCTACCGCTTCCGTGCTTCCTGATTCGCTGATCTCTTTTATTTAATAGCTCGTTAACGAGGGCAAATTTTATTACCTTTTATTTCACTGTCCGCTTCCAAATATCCATGCGGACACGTGTATATTCAGTGTCGTGGCTTAGCTGAGACACCCTGTATATTACAAGAGAAAACAGCGAAAACACTGCGCGACAACAGTAAAAATAGAAACTAACCCTAGTAGACAACCGCAAAAACGAAAACAAACCAAGAAACAAAAAACTAACGCAGCATTTAAAAGCGAACAAAAGCGAGAAGTATCTATACAGGGTGTCTCAGTATAAGTGCCGTTTGAAATATCTTTTAAACGGTAGGTGATAGGACAAAATTGCAGAGGAAGGATTAACTCTACTTTTTATGTAGAATGTTACTATAAAAAAAAATTGTTATGTCCATTTTTTCAAGGTCATTCCAAGGTCATTTCGTGTTTTTTAAATGGAATTCTATGTTATTGTTTTGGTATTATGAAAGTGCATAAAAAAACAAGTTCAATACATGTCCTTTATATGACCTTGAGATAAACCAAAAGCCCAAAAACGAAGTTCGAAAACAAACCAGAATAGGTATCTTTTACTTTGTTACCTTTGTTCATCACATTTACCTTTGTTCAACACATTTCAATACTCTAGCCTACTACGAAATGACAGGTTGAACGCATGAATAACTGTTTGTAAACAATGAATGTCACTTTCAAGTCACTACATAAGATAGCGACTTTCAAAATCGTTTGCTCGTCGTTACTTGTCGATAGACTATCGTTCGAGTATTAGCACGTGTGATTATTGAGTGAAGTTTATTATTAGAAAAATGATGTCTGCAAGTGAATGTGTCGACGCGATCCTAATTTTAGGACGGTGTAATGAGAACATTTATGCTGCTGCAAGATTGTATGCTGAAACGTATCCAGATAGGTACGCGCCCTCGGCCAGGACAATCGAACTGTTACGCGTACAGCCCCTTACTTAACCTTTAGTTGTAAGTAGGTATAGACTTTCCCTTTTCCCTTTTCCCAAAACTGCAATAAACCACGCTTTCTCTTTTCCAATATCACCTAACTGTCCCTTACGTCACTGGAGCCCTTCCTGCCATAAAACTTTCCAAACGCTTTTCCGACATCCTCACCTGCCTAAACAAGCCCTTTCCCTTCCCTCTTCCGACTCCTTCTGGCCTCCTCCTGATTGGACAATCCATACTCCAAAATATGTATATAAACCCAGCACATTGCGAAAACCGTCAGTCTGAATTGTAACATCTTAAACGTAACTCTGCCAGAATAAACGCTCATCTTCACGTAAAGGCGATCCTTAAATAATTCCTTAAGCGATACCCCAACTCGTGCCTCCGATCTCGAGAGATCGGAACGAAACGGGCATCACATACAAATTTTTGGTGTCAGAAGTGGGATCGCCATCGTGGAAGATAGCAAATTAGTCTTCGATTTTTACTAAGTACTGTCGAGTCAGTGTTTGTGCATCGAGACTTCAGACCCCTTCATCGAGGTGAAGAAAATTTGAGAAGAAAGGCAGCAGGAATAAGAAGAAACAGAAGAGCATACATGCATACCACAATAATCATTCTTTTGTAAGTGAATGTCTTTCAATATATACCGCAACCCTCTTGAATTTTTCGAAGTAGACAGCTCTTCTACCGAGTCTATTAACTCTATTGACGAAGATAACTATATGACATCAAGTAGCACGATGGAAAACCTTCAAAGAGATTTCAGCGAATTAAAAGAAATTGTTCTCTCACTTGCAACGAGCCTAAATACGTTAAAAAATAAACAAGCCTCCACAGAAAGTAGTTCCGTGATATCCGAAGATAGAAGCAGAATAGAACATGAAAACGAACCTACGGCACCATTAGTACCCATAGAACCACCTACAATTGACTTCGCAGAAGAAGAAAAAATTTCTAAATTTCTGTGGAACGTAGCAAAACACCTACCGGAATTTGACAATTGGTCCGCTTCCGTAGAATCTTTCATATCGGAGGTAGAAGAAAGTTCTAAACGGATACCGCAAGAGTACCATTTACGATTTGTAAAACTAATAAAAGCACACAAAATCCGTTCCAACGAAAAGAGGCTACTTGATGGATACAATATTACGAGTATAGTAGATCTAATTAGTGTAATGCGTATGCAATTTGGAGAATATAAATCATTTGATGTAGTACAGACCGAGAGGAGTTTTTGTTTGCAAAAACCAAATGAAACAATTTTAGATTATAATAAAAGATTTATGGGCTGTCAAATTGCTCTCGAGCGAGCAATAAATAACAAATGTAATATGACGCCGGAGCAGAAGCAATATATACTTATGCACGAGAGACAGACAGGATTGATGTTATATCTACGCGGGCTATCAGAATCACTAAGAATAGTGGTCACTTGTAGTCGACCGGCCACTATTAAGGAAGCTCAGGATCTGGCGCTTAACGAGGAACGCACCGCGCTCTCCACTCAGATCACAAGACGACAAGCCTTCGGTTTCAATAGATTTACATCGCCAAACCCCAGACCCTCGGGACAGCCTTCTTTTCATACTAATAACCAACAGGTAGTAAGAACAAACAATAGACCGGCCTACGGAACAAACAGTAGACCGGCCTACGTAACAAATAACAGACCTGCCTACGTAACGAATAGTAGACCGACCTACGGAACCAATAGACCCATCGTATGCTACCGATGCAATGGGTTGAACCACCTCGCACGCAACTGTCCGAATTTTCACGTGGCATCCAACGCGACACGTCCGCCCGATCGGAACCACCAATTAAAATATATTCAATTAATGGAGCAAGTGGAGCCGAGCTCATCATACGAGTACTCGGTAAACCCACCCGATTCTTGGCAGATACCGGCGCTGGAATTAATGTCATCAAAAGACGATTCACCGGTGGACATAAAATTACAAGAAAAGACAGGACCCTCTTAGGAATAAGTAATACAACGGTAACCACAACCGAGGATTGTGAGATCGATTGCGGCACAAGGACTCACATATTCACCATAGTAGAAGATGACTTTCCGATTGAACAGGACGGCATCATAGGACAACCCTTTCTGCACGACGAAAATGCCCTAGTAGACGTCCGAGGAAGGAAAATTATATTCCGAGGTAAGACCAACCAGCACAAAATTCTGAACTTCAATAATAATTATGGAAGAATCAAACTATTAAAAGAAAACACGCGCTTAGAACACATTGTACCGGAAAGTGAACGCCAAGCCGTATGGTCGATAATATCGAGGTATAACGACCGGTTCTATTTACCTGGTGACCCTCTGCCAAAAACTAAATTGGCTTCGCATAAAATCGAGCTAACCGAAGATAGGATCATAAACCAGAAGCAATATAGGTATCCGCCGATACACCGAGAAGAGATAGCGCGACAAGTAGAGGAAATGTTAGAGAGAGAAATCGTAAAACCATCGAATTCACCGTATAATTCGCCATTATGGGTAGTGCCTAAAAAGGGAGATGCTTCAGGGAAAAAGAAGTGGCGCATCGTTATAGATTTTAGGAAATTAAACGAGTTAACGTGACAAGACGCGTACCCTCTCCCAAATATCAATGAGATATTGGATCAATTAGGGAAGGCACGGTACTTTTCGGCTTTTGACCTCGCTTCTGGCTTCCACCAAATACCATTAGAAGACACGTCACAGGAGAAAACGGCCTTTTCAACGAATAATGGGCATTACGAATACCTGCGTATGCCTTTTGGACTAAAAAATGCACCTGCAACCTTCCAAAGAACGATGGACAACGCACTGCGAGGATTGATAGGGAGATCTTGTTTTGTTTATCTCGATGATGTTATTGTTTACGGTAACACATTGGAAGAACATAATGAGAATCTGATAGAATTTCTCGAGAGGCTCCGACAGCACGATTTAAAGTTACAGCCCGACAAGTGCGAATACTTGAAACCGGATCTAAATTATCTGGGGCACATTATAACGAAGGATGGAGTTCGACCAAATCCAGAGAAATTAAAAGCTGTAAGAGATTTTCCTGAACCTCGCACAACGAAACAGATTAAACAATTCTTAGGACTAGCTGGCTACTATAGAAAATTTATCAAAGAATTCTCCAAGATAGCACGACCCTTAAATTCACTGCTAATAAAAAATACACCTTTTATATTTGGACCGAAGCAGAAGCAATCATTTCAAGCATTAAAGGAAGCGTTATGCAATGAACCGGTATTGCTGCAATATCCTGATTTCGATAAAAGATTCACAGTTACCACAGATGCCTCAAACGAAGCGATAGGAGCTGTACTGTCGCAAGACGAGAAGCCGATATCATACGCCTGTAGAACCTTGAGCTCCGCCGAGCGAAATTACTCCACGACGGAAAAAGAGCTCCTCGCGATTGTATGGGCCGTAAAACATTACCGGATGTACCTCTACGGAAAAAGGTTCAGCGTAGTGACCGACCATAAACCCTTAGAATGGCTATACAAAAATAAAGATCCATCCTCACGCCTGATGCGGTGGCGTATTGCGTTGGAAGAGTACGAATACGAGATCAAATACAAAAAGGGTGCAAGTAATCAGAATGCTGACGCACTTTCCCGTAATCCGGTATTAGCAGTACAGGAGATAAAGAGACAGATCCAGATCTCCGACGATCCGATGCCACCATACAGAACTGACGACGATACACCGATGTGTTTACAAGAGGGACAGGAACATCATGAAAAAATAACGGACGACGAAGGAAGAGTAACGAAGGTTGTCTTATACTTCCCCGAGCGAAAGGTAGTATTTCCGAAGGTTAATAACAGACCGGGTCACCGATTACATTTAAACCTATCAGAATGGCTTCATTTTTGCAAAATATCTCGTCAAAACGGTTTACAAGCAATTAAAATTCATGCAAAGGAGAACCCAGATGTTTGTATCACGTTCCATGACGAAGAGCTAGTTTTTCCAAGATCCGAGGATATTCCCCGTATATTGAAGGAACATCATTGCACGACGATCGGAGGACACAAAGGCGAAAAGAAAACATATACACGCATCCTAAACAACTACTACTGGAAACACATGATTAGAGATATCAGGGATTACGTCAGGAATTGTCTCGAATGCCAACGCGTTAAGGCCAATAGGAAACCTTGCATCACACCATTAGAATTGACTGACACACCGAAGAAATTTAACGAGAAGATAGCAATGGATATTGTCGGACCGTTAAAAGAAACACATAGAGGACATAAATATATACTTACCATCCAATGCCTACTGACTAAGCATAGTTGGGCTTGGCCTTTAGATAGCTACACCGCCGAGAATTGCGCTAATGCCTTTTTAGGCACGACCGCAGGGAGTTCCTTATGCTCTCGATCGAGCAAAAAGTGTAACGGACGATTATCTCCGAAACTATTCGAGATATCCAAAAATCCTTTTGGATCTTTACGTTTCATAACAAGATCTAAATGTATGTATGTGTGTGTGTGTGTGTGTGTGTGTGTGTGTGTGTGTGTGTGTGTGTGTGTGTGTGTATGTGTGTGTGTGTGTGTGTATGTGTGTATCCACTCTAGCGTCTAAACGGCTGAACGGATCGAAGTAAAATTTACACGGAAAATCCAGTTACACCCGACGAGGATCCACTAACAATTTCGATTCGATCCGATTTCCGGTTTCAAAATGGCGGGCATTTTAAAAATTAAAAAATTCATAAAAATTATGTTACAAGAGCAAAACAATTAAAACTTTGCACAAATATGTAAGGTAGTGACAACTAATAACATGAATTTTTTCAAAATTTTTCAGCGAAACAGTACAAAATGGCGGACTAGTAAAAATTTGTATCTACTCTAGCGCCTAAACGGCTGAACGGATAAGGCTGAAATTTATACGAAAAATCCAGTTCTTCCAAACATAGATCCACTAACAATTTCGAATTGATTCAACTTCCGGTTTCAAAATGGCGGTCATTTTAAACATTACAAAATTCATAAAAAATTCTCTATAATAGGCAAACAATTCAAACTTTGCAAAAGTATGTAAAATAGTGATAACTAATAACGTAATTTTTTTCAAAATTTTTCAGGGAAGCAATACAACCAGAACGAAAAAACATTTTTTTTTTTTATGACCAGAAACGAGTTTTAATGTAATCGGTATTTTTAAAAAAATTATCCCGACGGCCAGATAGCGATAGTCAAACGGCCGCAATCAGCTATCCTGTACTCTCATAAGAACAGGGATAGGCGAGCGCAGCGAGCCGACTTCCTGTACGAATCATTACCGCGGTCGTGCCTAATACGAAACAGCAAGGCTGTTTCGTTCGGGGGCCCCAGCCCCCCTATAGCTGGTTAAAGTATTACGTTTGTCGTTATGGAGCACCAAAGATTGTACTAACCGACAATGGACGGAACTTCGTGTCGGAATTTATGAAGACCTTCGAAAGGATTATTGGCATTGAACACGTCACAACTACTGCAGTCCACCCAGAAAGCAATGGTTCACTGGAGAGAAGTCATCAAGTTTTAAAAGATTACCTAAAGATCTATGTGAACAACGAACAGAACGACTGGGACGATTATTTGGATCTGGCCATTTTTAATTACAATACAAACATACACGAGACCACCGGGTATTCTCCTTACGAGCTGGTATATGGGAGGCGTGCTAACCTTCCATTAAACAAACAAAAACAGAATTTAACATATAACGATACATTAGGGGAGTTATCTACACGTATAAAAGACCTCCAAAGAAATGCAAGGGACAACTTGGAGGAAGCAAAAAGAAAAACAAAAGAAAGATTTGACAGGAGCTGTAGGCCATACGACTTCAAAAAGGGAGATTACGTATGGATCACGAACGAAGGTCGGGACAAAGCGAGTGGACTGAGCGTCCCATTCGAAGGACCTTACCTCATTTTAGATGTCCCATCCGATACAAATATTCTAATCAGGAAAAATCAAAAGGCAATGCTGATCCATAAGAACCGATGCAAATTTGCAAATTTTAATGTTACAGGACCCTAATGGTCAACACACATGGCGAGGAACCGCCATACGAAATTCGGAAATTCGAGGATTTACCGACCTTCTACCTGGAACCCTTGGGACAACTGCGGTTGTACACAGAACAATGGAAACTAATAAGTTATCTCCCACTCTATGATTTGATCGAACAAGGAACTCGCATCGAGAATGGCATTAAAGAAGCCAAGGAATTGGACAAAGGCTGTCAGCACACCAGAGCCATATACCAACTGGAAAGAAGTCTACAGCGAGCCGAGAAATGCCGCGAGCGGCTCTTCTCCTCAGTAGGTTATGGATTCCCCGAATCAAAACGAGTACGTCGAGGCGTATTCGACTTCGTGGGAGACGTCAGCAAAATCCTCTTCGGTACCATGAGCAGTGCAGACGCTGAATATTACAACAAGGAAATAGATTTGGTACACAACGATAATAAACGCAACGCCGAGTTGTTTAAAAATCAAACACAAATACTAAAGGTAGTGCTCGACAACAACAACAAATTGATAGAAGATTATAAGGAAAAAATATCCACCATTAACGATAATATGGAAAGGTTGGAGGAAATGGAAGACGCTGCGATTTTGGACGACACCATTCTCGAGTTTTTTATGATATTAGAATTAGAAATTCTTAGTTTTCAGCGTAACGTAGATATAACTAGTCAAGCGATAATAGACGGTAGACAAGGGATTATATCTCCCAACGTAGTAGATCCCGAAGTCTTCTATAAATTAATACAAAAGATAAGGGCAGAAGAAGGAACCAATCGACTACCACAAGTGGCTGTTGCGGATCATTATTACGAATACCTCCAAATATGTACTATCGAAATAGGGATCATAAAAGAAAGATTAGTGTCAGTCATAAAAATTCCAATTCTTGAAACCAACTTTTATATGCAATACAAGGTACATTCTATACCAAGTATTCAAACGGACGGTAGTATCATCCGACTAGAAGCTCCACAAGATTTCGTTATCACAAACATGGAAAGAACGCAAATGTCACCGAGTTCCTTCTTTTTCCTTAACGGTTGTAAAAAGTTAAACCACGTATTCTATTGTAAACGTATAGAACCAAAATATCGAATAACGAAAGACAAAAATTGTTTAGGCCGCTGGTTGAGAGAAGCTTTTGACAATAATACCAAGGTTTGTACGCCTTTTGTAGGAATGATGCAATACTCTCTGTATCTACCGCTACAAACGGGGACAGATTGGATAATCATCCCACACAAAATCGAACAAATTCAAATAGTGTGCGGTCAAACATCGACCTTTGAAACGATAACGGGACCAAGTATTATACACCTGGAGCCTGAGTGCATGGCTAGTACAGATTTTGTAATATTAGAACCTCTGCATACATCCAACAGAATCGCTACAGAACTTCGATTCGACCTTCCAAGCTACAATTTTTCACTTCTCCACGAGACTTACCGACGGCTATCAGAAAATATAAAATTAGAAGAACTAAATATTCCTAAAATAAGTAAATTAGATTCGCAGGTATTAGGTAAACGCTTAGAAGACTTAGTGAATGAGGCCGAAACGATAGGAAACCATAAGAGAACCAAAAACTATATAGAGACAGCCACGAGGTTTGGAACATACCTTGCATATGGACTATTTGTTATACTCGTCGCATATATAAGCTATAAACTTCGTTTACCGGACCTCATTAAATGGTCATTTTCGAAAATAACGCATCCATGTATACACAACACATATAATAACCATATGCACGGTAGTAGAGGACAAATTGTCAATAATGCTGCGGAGACAGCAACACAACATGGGAATATTCCCGCAGTACGCTTTAGTTCAACCTCCGATATTAACTTAGCAGATATAAGGAAAATGTTGTCTCAATCAACTAGATCTAGACGTAGATCGACTAATCTAAGAAGCGACGAAGACATTGCCTAAAATGGGCAATGTCTTCAATCTAAGTGAGGGGGTGTTACGCGTACAGCCCCTTACTTAACCTTTAGTTGTAAGTAGGTATAGACTTTCCCTTTTCCCTTTTCCCAAAACTGCAATAAACCACGCTTTCTCTTTTCCAATATCACCTAACTGTCCCTTACGTCACTGGAGCCCTTCCTGCCATAAAACTTTCCAAACGCTTTTCCGACATCCTCACCTGCCTAAACAAGCCCTTTCCCTTCCCTCTTCCGACTCCTTCTGGCCTCCTCCTGATTGGACAATCCATACTCCAAAATATGTATATAAACCCAGCACATTGCGAAAACCGTCAGTCTGAATTGTAACATCTTAAACGTAACTCTGCCAGAATAAACGCTCATCTTCACGTAAAGGCGATCCTTAAATAATTCCTTAAGCGATACCCCAACTCGTGCCTCCGATCTCGAGAGATCGGAACGAAACGGGCATCACAGAACGAATGGTATTAAGAGCACGTGAAACTGGATCTTTCCACAGAACACCACGCCGACAGAATTCACAAGCTGCGCAAAGAAATGAGGCTAATCAAATCGCAGTATTAGCAGCAGTAACAGCGAATCCTCAGATTAGCATAAGAAGAATAGCCAGAGACACGGGTATTCATCGATCTACTGTCCACAGGATCTTGCAGTCGCATAAATTCATCCTTATCATGTAAATTTAGTACATGATCTGCACGGAGAAGATTTTAACAGCAGGATGCGATTTTGTAATTGGGTTAATGAGAAAATTAATGAAGATCCACAGTTTTTTACTAGAGTATTATTTTCTGACGAAGCAATTTTTAAAAGCGACGGAAGTGTTAACAGGCATAACATGCATTACTGGTCTCCAAATAATCCACATTGGATGAGAGCCGTAGATCACCAAAGGATTTGGAGTCTAAATACTTGGTGCGGAATTTTAAACACCCAAATTATCGGCCCGTATTTTTTCGAGGGTACTTTAAATTCCGGCAAGTACATGGAATTTCTCCAAAACGGCTTGCCAATTCTGTTGGAAGAAATACGTTTAGACGTACGTCAAAATGCATGATTCCAGTATGATGGTGCTCCACCCCATTATGCATTAGCAGTAAGAAGATGTCTAAATGATATGTTTCCCAATAGATGGATTGGACGTGGTGGAACAATAAACTGGCCAGCATGGTCACCAGATTTAGCACCATTAGATTACTTCTTATGGGGATACGTGAAAGAAGTAGTTTACAGGACACCACCAACGACGAGGGAAGACATGAAAATAAGGATTATCAATGCATGTGCCGCTATACCAAAAGAAACGATCGCACTTGCGTCGAACCGGTCATTTCGTAGTAGGCTAGAGCATTGCATAACTGCTGCAGGTGGACAATTTGAACATCAAATGTGAAGAACAAAGGTAACAAAGTAGAAGATACCTATTCTGGTTTGTTTTCGAACTTCGTTGTTTTTGTACTTTTGGTTTAACTCAAGGTCATATGAAGGAGATGTATTGTAGCGTTAAGCCTTTTTCGCCTTTGCTTAACCCGTTACCTCCTCGTCGAGTTCTTTCCTTTTCAGGACTGGCAGTGGGCCGTCACTGTAAATATGCGTGTAGCGAGTGTCTGCCGTACGATAGTGGGGGAAACGCTTGACTAGTAGTGGGGCGCCAGTGGCCCGCGGGCCACAAGTTGCCCTAGCCTGGTATAAGTGTTTCAGTTTCTGCTAGAATTTCCGAAATATTCAAATGATTTGGAATTTTAATTTCGTTTTGCATGATTTGTGTTATGTTCAGGGTTAATGTGTGTGAGAGGTTTATTGTGAACGAGGATGTAATTTCTACCGTTGGTGTTAGTGTTGTTGTCTGTGTTCTCGCATGGCATGTCGGTGAAATTTGTATTATTCCTGTGTTTTGTATAGTGTTAACGAAAGTTTTGTGATCACTACAAGTGACGTATAAATTTTCTTTTTCTGGGGCTGCATATAACCAGATATTACTGTTTTCGATTTTAGACCAGTAGGTTTGTTTGAGTGTTTTAAGACGAATGTCGCAAATTCCTAAGTTTTTGAATTAGGGGTTTACTACCAGTTGTACTTCACATTCCGCATTTTCATTAATGCGTTGTGCCGGATTATGCTGAATGGATATATACCGTGAATTATCGATTCTACATGATTCCAAATGTGGTATGTTAAAATACGTTTCAAAATTTTCCGAAATTGCTGTGTGCTTAATAAAGGGTTGTATGAATGCAAATCGTGTGCCATTTATTCCGTCGTTCTGGTGTACTGGGGCTGGAAAGTGTCTATGTAGTTTGTATATTGCATGCTCTAATAATGGGATTTTCAGGACATAGATTAACTTGTCGTGTTTGTGAAAGATTACTAAGTTCGCTAGTTGAATTAAATTTGGTATGTGTTTTGTATTGAGTGATATTGGTAATTCCATATTAGGTGTTCTTGTTTGTATTATTTGAGCACTGTGCAAAATTTGTTTCGGATTGAGTATTTGTGGATGAATTTGTCCTGTTTTCGCGAAAAGAATTGTGTTTATGAGTGTGTTAGTGTCAAATTCTAATTGCATTAGGCTTTCATCGATTTCTGTTACGTAGTGGATAGCCTTCTGGTCTTGTCGTAAAACCGATGTTTTAGTACGGAGTGCGAGGAGTGCGACGTCTATGCCTGCCATTTCTTTTTTTACTGTTTCTGTTAGTGATTTAACTTGCTTACGGGTGATATCGAAGCCTAATCTAATTATATGTGTTTGATTTTCAACTATTTCCGCGAGTTCGGCTGTGTTTTTTGCTGTTGCTTTAATTTGACTATAGATTCTTTCGCCGTCCTCTGTGTCTAATGATCCAAAAAGTGCTTTTTGGATTTTCCCTATGAAGTCTAATGGTGCGCGTTTTTTCCTATTATTTATGTCTGTGTCGTGAGGGTATGGTATGAGTTCTTGCAAAATTGCTTCTGTGTTTGGATGGTCCTTAATCTTGCATCTATTGTCGTCAGCTGTCCTGTGATTAAACAGCCTGTGCCAAGGAGCTGGCAGTACTGTTTTACTGCGATTAAGTTTTCCAAAATTTGTAGCCGTCTAGTAGAAAGTCCATCTGTGTTTACGTGTATGAGAAGTGTCCATGTTACATGGGATGATCTCAGTGTTCCTAATGCCTCAGAGTATAACCCTGGATTCCGTGTTAATGGTGTAATTTGTACACCATCGCCGGTGTCTAGCGCATACGCGCAGCATCTGTAACATGTGCCAATTTTACTTTGTCTATGTGAACTATCTTTGTTTTGTTTTCTGCTATTTTTATTTCTAGATTGTTTTTGTCTAACACTCGTACTATCTTAAATGGTCCTAGGTAGTTACTTTGCAATTTATCCGTTTTTGGTTCGCGAATGAGAAATATGAGTTGGCCTGGTGAAAAATTGATTTGTTTTGCTTTCCTGTCATAATACTGTTTCGTTCTTTCCTTGAACCGTAATTGTTTTTCAACTACTGTCTGTCGTGTGTTTTTTAATTGTCCGACTAAATTAGTGAGATAGTCGTCATATGTTATCAATTTTTCTAATGGAGGGAATTCGGATGGTGTACGTGCTTTTGTGCCGAATATGAGTTCATATGGGCTGATCCCGGTAGTTTCGTGTATTCTTGTGTTATGTGAAAATGTGGCAAATGGAAGCCATTCATCCCAATCGTGTTGTTCGTTTATATAATGTTTCAAATATTCTACTAATGTATGGTGACTTCTTTCAAAAGCACCGTTTGATGGTGGATGATATGCTGATGTTTTATAATGTTTTATTCCGAAAGGTTTATAAATTCCTTAAATATTTCAGACATAAAATTTCGACCTTGATCTGATAAAATTGCGCGACGTGTGCCAAATATGCAAATTAGGTTTGTGGCCAGGGCTCTAGCTACTTCCACTGTTGTTTGTTGTTTCAGAGGGATAGCAAGGCTAAATTTACTAAAAAGATCCATGATTGTTAGTATATACTTGTTTCCGTTTTTTGTTTTCCGAAAAGGACCGCATATGTCTATTGCAACTTTATCAAAAGGTTCTGTTGGTGTATCTGTGATTATCATTGGAGCTTTATTTTTTACACGTACTAATTTATTTTTCTGGCAGTCGAAACAGTATTTAATAAAGGCTCTAATATCGATTTTCATTCCTTTCTAATAATACTGTGAGCGTATCCTATCATACGTCTTTTTCATTCCTTTGTGTCTGCCAATTGTTGACTCGTGTAATTCTTTAATTATCTGCTGTCTGTTTTTTAAAGGAGGAACAGTTAAAATTCCCTCACACAGAGTGATTGATATGTTTGAGTTTAGAGTGTATAGTCGTATGAGTATTTTAACGTGGGACCATGTTAGTGTGTCGAGGATTTGAGGGTCTTTTGAAATTGTGCAGGACGTAAGTTCGAGTTTCCTTAATATTTTCGTTAGTGTCTCTAAGCATTTCTTTATAGTGTCTAAATTATTTGAATCTGTATGTTTCTTTTTGCAAACCATTCCAAAATAGCATGTCATACCACAACGTGTAATTAATAGCTCTCCAATTTGTGGGTTAGTTTCTAGGAGTGATTCCTGATCTATTTTTTCTTTTGCAATAAGTACTTTTGTTACCATTGTGTCTGTTGCACAATCAGCTGAGAGAAAATAAGCTATATTATCTTTTTTTGTCAAAAAGTGTTTCTGTGTAACTGTAATGTTATTTTGTAGCGTTATGTCGTCCGTAATTGTCGCGTTTCTTGTTTCTATGTGTGTGTGGGGTTGTGTTATTCTTTTTCTGTGATACTGCGATGGTTGGTAATATGTATTATCTGATTTGTTTTCTATATCACTGCCAATATTCGTTTCCATTGATTTTTGCTGGAGTTGTTTCCAATGCAGAGATGGTGTCGGATGCACTTCCTATTTTAAATGGTGGTGATCGAAAGGTTCGATTTTATCAGTAATCGTTTCCTTTGGTGTACCTGGTTTCTGCTTCCATATAGAATTTTTGCCGTTATTGTCGTTGTCTGTCAGTCCATCTGATATTCTGTCTTTGAATTTTGAAGGCGGTGATCTGAAAGTTGGTGTGATTGGTGTTTGATCTGTGCGACTTTGGGATGGTGATCTAAAATTTGGTTGTATGCTTTGTTGCGTTAAACTCTCGTTCTCCAAATTAGTTTTTGATTGAGCCGTTGTTTCGATTTTGGGTGACTGCGAGCTGTGTTCCGGTTGTACAACGTTGCTGTTTACTTCCTTGAGGTGTGGATCCTGGAGCGTTATGTTGCTGTCTGTGAGCTGCTGGGCGTGTATCTCCGTAGGATGTGCTTTGTCGTTTGGAAGTGTGTGTGTACAGTTCGTCTTGAACCGTCGATGAGTAAGGACGTGTTTGTTTATGCGCTCTCGTTCGTGCTCGCGTGTGTGTTCTAGGCTTCGCCTTAGTGATAAAGTTTTTCTGACAGTTCTCTTGTGTCTTTTTTTTTCACACACACTCCGCAGTACGCGGATAGTCGCTTGTGTTTCTGTTACCAGAGGCACTCGCTTCTATAAAGTTATAAAGTTATTCTTGTTTCATCATGTCTACACTAGTGCAAAAAACCTCCTCTTCGATGTCTTACGCTCAGATCGCGCAACAGACGCAATTTCCTACTAGGGAACAGGCCATTGTTCTTGATTCAGTTGAAGGTATCACGATTCAAGAATATACCGTAGCAATTGGCAAAATTATTGACCCGAAGAACATAGGATTTGCTTCAAGAATTTCTCACGGCCGTGTTTGTTTATATCTGAACAGCAAAGAAAACGCAGACAAGTTAACTGACTCTCACATGAAGGTTATTATTGGCCAACATGTCTTGGAAATTCGTCCTCTAATATCCAAAGCTAAACGCATTATCCTCTCTAACGTTTGCCCAATAATTCCGCATATCGTCATCCAAGAAGAACTGGCTAAGCATAACATTCGACTATCATCTCAAATTACATTTATCAGAGCCGGTATTAACGATCCCAGCTACTCTCACGTTTTGAGCTTCCGAAGACAGGTGTATATACATCCCGATGACGTCCCAAACCTTCCCGATGTGCTACAGATAAACTGCGACAATACAAATTTTTGGATTTATCCTTCCACTGAAAAACTGAGCTGCTTTCTCTGCAAAGAGGAAGGTCACTTAGCAAAGTTTTGTAAAAATACTGACCCCTCTCCTCAACTTTCTTCACACCCTCCTAGCAGCTCCAAATAGGATACTTCAAATCCTGCTACAATGTTACCAACTGACAAAGACGAAATCTCGATCGTAGGCACCATTTCGTCCGAAGATAAGGATTCACCTCTCCAGCCAACTAATAGTCAGTTTGTTGTGCCTCGTTCTTTTCCTGCGAAAAGGCCGCTGTCCAGCTGCACCTCTATCTCTTCCGACAATAAACATGTGAACGATAACTCTACCACAGTTAAGAAAGCTTAAAAAAAATCAAGAAAAAACTGAAGTCTGAGATCTCCATTGAAGAACTTTCTATCCAGCTATCACCTGCTAAAGAAACAATCTCTACCAACAATTTAAATTATCCGCTTGACTTCGACGGTATCACGGATTTTTGACTCACTTCTTATGGCAACCCTAAAATTATGGAAAACGCTCAGAGGTATACAAAAAACATTACTGCTCTTACGGTCATGTTGTCCGACATAAAAGACCTGCTCACTGAACGCAGTCTGAAAAGCCGCATCGTCAGGATCATTAAGAAACTCGTCAGCCTAAATTCAACTTTTGATTTTGATGATGGTTCCAGTACCGATTCGTGCTCTATGGAAGTTCAAGACGTATAACTCCTTCTCTTCTTTTATTTTCCAGCCATCGCCTTCCGGCAAGATAATGGAGAGTAAATCTCTCAATATACTTTTTTGGAACGCCAGAAGTATCTGCATAGAATATATGAAATTAGGTCTCGACTTCACGACATCGATATCCTAATTTGCGTAGAATCTTGGCTGACTCCTTCCGACAAAATCAACTTTCCCGGCTTTTTAACATATAGGAAAGACAGACCGCATGCTAGGGGTGGAGGGATCCTAGCTGCTATTCGTAAAAGTCTTACTTATATAGAAATTGACAATTTAGTTTCGCCTGATCAATCTGTTGAGATCTGCGGTATTCGCATTTTAAATCTTGAGTTCCCATTAGATATACTAATATGTTACAGATCCCCAGGCCTTACCCTTACACAAGTTCAGTGGAACTCCATTTTTGAAAATTTTGATAAGAACAATAAGTGCTTATTTCTAGGAGATTTTAATGCCCACAATAAAAATTGGAACTGTCTCCATTCCGATAGCAACGGACTAAGGCTAGAGAATGCTGTTAATTCGAACAACTTATTTATACATAATCATAATTCAAGCACACACATAGACTTTTACCGCTCTATAAAATCTAATTTAGATCTTATCTTCTCTTCTATTAACCTTTCCGACAAAATTGATGTAATAGTATACAATGAGACCTGGGGTTCTGACCACTTTCCGATCTACATAAATGTTAATGTCGATAAGCACATCTACAGTAAACAATCATTTAAGCTCAAATCAGTTCGTACAGACTGGGATAAATTCTACGAAGATCTTGATATTAGCTATGCTCAATTTCTTTCTTCAGAGTATGAACAATTATCTCCTAGCTCTAAATATGACTCCTTTATGCTTACTATAGTTAATGCTATCAAAAGCTCTACTCCAATTAAGAAATATATCCCATCCTCGAGACGAAAAAACCCTGTGCCTTGGTGGGACGCCGAATGCGACAAAGTTAAAAGACTTTGCAGTGCTGCTTATAAAAAATGGGAGCACACACTTAATTTAGAGGATTTGATAAATTATAAAAAAATGTGTGCTTTAGCTACTAAAACTTTTAGAAAAAAGAAACGTGATTGCTTTAAGTCATTTGCTGAAAGCATTAATATTCATACTGACCCAACATACGTGTGGAACAAATGCAAGATCTTTAAAAATAGTTGGGTCAAAATTTCCCCCTTACACTCTCCTAATAACTTATAACGTTTCGACAAAGTGGATCTTGCAATGAATAAAATCAGCCCCCCCTGGGTACCTTCGGATCCTCTCTGGATACCTCTTTGTGTACAAAACTCTTTCTTGGACTCTCAGTTTAGCATTACTGAACTCAATGCGGCTTTAAATTCTAAAAAAGTTAAGTCTGCACCTGGAATGGACGGAGTCGATTTTGATATACTAAAAAAACTTCCTTTTAAATTTAAGCTAATACTTCTTGATATTTTTAACCTAATTTATATGTATAATGACTTTCCGTCAAGCTGGAAACATTCTTTTCTTCATTTCATTGGAAAAGCTGATGGTATAGGTCTTCGTCTGATTTCTCTCACTTCCTGTGCTTGCAAACTATTCGAAACACTCATTAAAAACAGACTTCAGTGGTGGGCAGAGTATAACAATCTATTACCCAGCAGCCAACATGGCTTTAGAAATGGCAAATCCTGCTTAGACAACATAACCTGTTTAGCATTAAAGGTTGAGGAAGCTTTTGCTGAAAGAAAAGAGGTTTTAGCTGCATTTCTCGATGTTCAAGGGGCTTTCGATAATGTTTGTATCGACATCTTACTTTCTAAACTTGCGAAGATGGGGTGCTCATCTAATTTACTTAAATTCATAAAATTTCTGACCCACGAAAGATTAGTATTTACAGTCCGATCCGGCGATATCCCCCGAATTGTTTCTAAGGGTCTTGCTCAAGGTGATGTCCTAAGCCCGACATTGTACATTTTATATGTTTCTAAAATCACTGACAATGTGCAAAGTTATGTTTCCATCTCACAATTTGCTGATGACATCGCTGTGTATTTCAAATTTGCATCCATTAAGAGAGGTACCAGTGCTATTGAAAAAGCGATTAAAATCATTAAAGAAAATCTTTCCGATTTGGGACTAGACCTCGCTCCTAGCAAAACTGTTCTTCTTCATTTTAATAAAAAACAAATTGTTCCCGGTTCTACTGTCATCAAAATCGATGATATCTCCATAAAATCTTCCGCGGTTGTCCGTTTCTTGGGTGTATTATTCGACTATAAAATGTCTTTTGCGCCTCATGTCGATCACGTTATTAAAAAATGTGCTTCTTCTCTCAATATAATTAAATTTCTTTGTGGCATATGGTGGGGCTCTGATCCTTCTACCCTCATCACTTTATATAAAAGCTTCACTCGTTCTATTCTAGACTACGGCAGTTTTATCTATTTCCCTAAACGCCAATGTATTGCAGACAAACTTGAAAAGCTACAATTTTCTGCAATTAGAATCGCTCTTGGCTACCGTAAAAGCACCCTTACCAACGTCATGTTAGCTGAATCCAAACTTCCTCTCCTCAAGGAACGTTCTAAATTTCTGTGTCATTGCTTCCTTGCAAAAACTTTCTCAAACACTAATTCTCTCTGTCTCAAAGCAATTAAATGCTATTATAATAGAACAAAAAATAAACCCTCTTTCTCTAAAGGTATAATAAACCATTGCATCTCATTCTTTTTAAATTTCTCTAAAAAAATAGACTCGAGTAATAATTTCAACATCTTCAGTCATGATTTCAATACTTTGATCACCTCAATTCCTTTCGATTATGTCTTCGGCCTTAATCTCAGAAAAGCAAACGATCCTAACCTGAAGATCGATCATTTATCAAAGGATCTCTGTGCTTACTCTATTTTCACGGACGGTAGTAAAATTTCAGGTGCTAACTCTGTCGGTTCTGCTTGTCTTTGCCCTGACCTGGATATCCGCTCCAAAAAAAGTATAGCTCCTCATGCCTCTGTCTTCACAGCCGAATGTGTTGCTCTATGCGATGCTCTGGATATTGCATTAAGCCAAAAACACAAGAATTTCTTGATCTTTTCGGACTCTCTAAGCGCTCTTCAAAGTCTTCATTCGTCCAGGTATGACATCAAGACAAGCAGCTATATTTTGGATATAAAAAAAAAATATAATCAGTTCCTCATTGCAAATTGTAAAAACTCCAATTTTATAAAATTCTATTGGATTCCGTCTCATTCGGGAATCCGGGGAAACGAGAATGTAGATATCCTAGCCAAAAGTGCTACCTCATCTTGCTCTGTGCATGTTTCAAAAATACCTTTCACCGACCTAACGGAGCTGTTTAAAAAAAGAGCATTCTTACACACTACCAAAATAATAAAGGACCAAGGACTCTACAAAGGCAAATTCTATTTTCAAAACTGTTTTAATAATAATTGTACACCGTGGTATAGGTATAAGAGATTACATCGACAGCTTATTGTCACTATTAATAGAAGCAGAGCTGACCACTATCATCTGGCTTCTTCTCTCGCTCGTATAGGTATCATTAATAGTCCTAAGTGCAAACGTAACCTTGAAAATGAAACCCTTAAACATGTTCTTTGGCAATGTAATCTGTATAATGACCAAAGATCTAAGCTGATCCATAATCTTCGTATGATTAATTTACATTTACCTTTAGATGTCGCAATACTAATAGCTATGCCTAATGTCAAAGCGTGCCATCATATCCTAACTTTCCTAAATGATTGTAACCTGCGCGTCTAGATTAGAAAATGAACTGTGTTCATTCCTTCTTTGTCTACTTTTATATGTATATAATGTTCTCTGTTCCGTCTTAGCTTTACTCTGTTTTTCTGTATCATATTTGTAATCTTGTTTCAATAAATCTCTTTTGAGATTTTCTTATTAAAAAAAAAAAAGAAAAAAAAAAAAAAGTGTGTGTGTAGCGTTTTTGTTGTGTGTCTCGGGTACTTCGAAGCTCGGTTCCCTTGTGGCTGTGGCTCGTGGCGAGTTATTTGGTTGTATTTGTTCTTTTCCTAATGCTTCTTGACTTGAATATTTTTCCGTGTGGGGTTTTGTTTTGCTTTCTCCCCGATGCGTGTCCTTTTTGCGTTGCCGTGTTTGTTTTTCTAATTGTTCCTCATTTTCGTCGTCAGAAAATGGTGAATCATAGTTGTCGTTGTCGATTTCCGTATCGACCTTGGAGTGTGTGCTCTCCTTGTGTCCGTGCCCGGCTCCGTCTCGTGTGTTAAGTGTGTCTGTCGTGTAAGTGTGTGGTTTCTTTTTGTCTGCTGGGTTATCAGATGATTCGCTTATACTTGAATATCTTCGTGTGTTAGGTTGATGAAAATCTTTACTTTTCTTGTGTTGCGTGATGCGTCCTTTTTCCGACTCGATTGTCGGAGTAACGCCGTGAAGGTGGAGTCTCCTGACTCGTGCGACTATTTACGGTCCACAAGGAAGACGCCCACTTCGCTGGGCAACTTAATCGGCCAGCGACTTAATCAAATTGCCACCACAAGTTCAGAAGGAGTTGAGCAGGAGAAATGACCCACGAGATGTAAATTAGTATTTACATGTATTTACACTACAAGTTGTTGTATCGAATATGTTTGAAGTTTTAATTTTACGAGAGTATAGAAGTGTAACGAATCGAGGTATTTTGCGAGTCGAGATGTCTTTGAATCGAGATTTGTATCGTGTCGAGGTGTCTTTGAGTCGAGGTGTGTATCGCGTCGAGGTATGCTTGAGTCTAGGTGTGTATCACGTCGAGGTATGCTTGAGTCTGGTTCTCCGGAGGAAAGCGAGATTTCCCTCTCTACTAGGAAATTTGATGGGGGTGAAGACCAAATTTTTACCTAATTGGTCGACTTGTCTTCACCCTGTCCGAGCGCGACGTAAAGGGAGGGGGCATGTGTACCGCTATGCACTTTTTCATGACTAACGCGGAGGCCTTCGGTTTTCCCGGATATTTTATGGCGGACCTGGTTAGCGTCTCGAGCGTCCAGCGTCACCGGTGACCTGCCACATGTACCAAGTAGTAACCGTTCGACGCTTCAAAAAGGGTCACTATTGTTTTCGCGTTTTTAGGACCGTCGAAATTCTTGTTAGCTTAAGTGCTCTAGACCCAAGAACCCCGACGGCGCGGGTTAAAGTTATTGCTGGGTCCTACGTTCACGATTAGAAAGTAGGACCCTTGAATTGCTTTCTTTTTATTTTTCGAGTTTTGTTTTTCTGTTATCCCTTTTGAAACGTCGATAGACCTACGTCTGCAACGCAGATGCCTATTTACCGAGGATGTACGAGAATCGATTTATGAGATTTCACCATGTAATATAATTTCGAGACGAGCAAAGAAATAAAAAGTGCAGAACGGTATTTCGTCTTTTGTTACGGCGTAACATGCCGCCCCCCTTAAACGGCTTGCGTTCAATGTGTTCTCGATCGAGTATATGAAATAGCGCGAGATGTATTCCTAATTATCGTGATGTGTTAGTGGTGAAGCTTAATCTAGATGTTAAGTATTTTATGATTATCTTAAACTAGTACAGCTAGCTATATATGGCTACGTCACTGTTCTAGTGGTAGAGGTGACAGTTTTTTAATGGAACGTTTGTATGTTCCATTCGCGGTTCGCACGGTTGCGACACGGATCACCCCATCTGGTCCAGGATGAACTTCTATGACCCGTCCGAGGCGCCATCGGATCGGCGGAGCGTTGTCTTCGCGTAGGATGACCATTGTGCCGATCGGCAGGTCATTTGTTTGACCGGTGTGCCACTTCCGGCGCACGGTCAGTTCGTGGAGGTATTCTCTGTGCCATCGATCCCAAAAATGTTCCTTCATCTTCTAGACGTGCTCCCACATCGATAATCTCGAGGCATTCGAGTCTCTGAGGTCATGCTCAGGGATGCTTATTAGCGGACCACCGATTAGGAAATGTGCGGGAGTGAGCGGGTTGAGATCGTTGGGATCCGAGGAGATGGGAGTTAGCGGACGCGAATTCAAAATGGCTTCTATTTCGGTCGTATATGTGTGAAGCGCCTCGTAGGTGAGCAGCGTTTCACCGATGACGCGCGTAAAATGGCGTTTGAACGATTTGACGGCGGCTTCCCAAAGGCCGCCGAAGTGTGGCGATCGCGGTGGAATAAAATGCCACTTAATTCCGTCATTAGCTAAGCACCTTTCGATTTTGTCGTGTTGATTTTCTATAAGGTTATATAATTCGTGGATTTCGCGATTTGCTCCGACGAAAGTCGTTGCGTTGTCCGAGTGCACGTGATCGGACTTGCCGCGGCGCGCGAAGAATCGTTTAATTGCAGCGATGAACGCTTCGGTCGTGAGATCGCTAACGATCTCGATATGCACGGCTTTAACCGCGAGACATACAAAGATCGCGATGTAAACCTTGACTTTGTTTCGGTTTCGAAAACGTTTTTCCTTTATAAAGATTGGACCGCAATAGTCGACACCCACGGACGAGAGCGGGCGGCTACAAGTAACGCGATCCCTCGGCAAATCAGCCATTTTATATTCGAGAGTGGCAGGTTTGGTGCGAAAACACGTTACGCATTTGCGTAATACGTGTTTTATGGCTGACTTGCCGTCAACTACCCAGAATCGCTCTCGCACTGCGGCAAGAGTGGCCTGGATACCGGCGTGATAGTGAGCGTAGTGGATTTCGCGGATGATTAGTTCTATGATATGATGTTTTCGCGGCAGGAGTGCAGGATGCCTTGTCGAATAAGGCAGATCGGAGCGCGAGATTCGACCTCCGACCCTGAGTACTCCGTTCTGATCGGTGAAAGGGTTCAACTTCGCGATCGGACCTTTGATTTGGCCGGTTGACGTGAGCGATACCAACTCTGACGCAAAACCTTCGCGTTGAACCATCCTTATGATGCTGGGCACCGCGTCTTCCAATTCGTGGGCCGAGACTGTACCGGACAATTTTGATTTCTGCGTGCGTTTAATAGACGAGTTGTGAATGAACCGGCGACAGTGAGCGATTACGCGTTTTATTTTCGTCAGCGAGGAATATTTGTTTAAGACGTCACAGGCAGTTGCCGCTGTGACGCAAATAACAATCGGTCGTTGTTCGGGAACTTCGTCGAGAATCTCCGCGTTCGCGGGCCACTCTTCTTCGGTGTGTTCGAGCCACGATGGTCCATTGAACCACATTGGTTTCGTGTTTAGGTCAGCAGGCATAGTGCTTCGCGAGATTATGTCTGCTGGGTTTTCGAGTGACGGCACGTGCCGCCATTGATTGGCTGTGCTCACCGATTGTATTTCGGCGACGCGATTTGCCACAAACGTTTTAAGCGTGTGCGGAGATGAATTGATCCAACTGAGCACGATCGTGGAGTCTGACCAAAAGTAGACCTTGTCGATTCTGACGTGGTTTAGTGCGCGTGTTATCGCGGAGTAGAGTTTGGTCAGAAGGACCGCTCCGCATAATTCGAGGCGTGGTAACGATAAATTCTGTAGTGGCGCGACACGAGACTTCGCGCATACGAGACGGACCGAGATTTCGCCTTGACGATTCGACGATTTTAGGTAGATGCATGACCCGTATGCCTTCTCGCTAGCATCGCAGAATCCGTGCATCTCAACTTGATTGTAATCGCGTACGAGTATTTCCCGTGGTAGCTCGAGATTTTCAAGGGATGGTAGCTGTTCGCGGTACCTTTCCCATGCGGTAGCGATATCCATTGGGACGGATTCGTCCCAATCTAAGCGTAGGTGCCACAATTGTTGCAGGAGGCTCGAGATGTTCTGTGGTAATCCGCGCTCGTAAGCCGGCTACCGGTTATCTTTGGAAGCGGAAGGAAGGTGGTGTCTGAGGTATAGATCAGATTCTTCTTGAGTATAAGTATGACTTTATTAAATAACTGGGTATAGGTGAGGCACAAGTAACCCTCCTAACTCTTTGATCGCTCGAGATGTTCTGACTATTCGTTTCCTCGCTTCTACGCGTGCCACTCCTTAGCGTTCGGTGCTAAGAAGGGAGAATCGCTGAATTGCATCTTAGGCTCGGGACTCGCGATGTCCAGGCGCTTGGGTGATGCAATGCTTACACATTACTTTTGGGTTGCCTCTTCGGAAGGCGGCCTTGAATATGATACTTACTGTGTCGCTTAGGCCACTCGCGGGTACAACAATCGCCTTTAAAACTGGCTTATGTTAGGCTCTTTTGTCTTCATCGAAAATCATTCGAGGCTTCATCGTGTCGTAAGTGACGATTAAAAATTGTAAACATAAGAGAAACAATGTCTACTAAAAAAAGACAAAATTAGGGAGTAGAAGAAACACGAGTCTTTCTTCAATTGTGCACTAAGAAAAAAATTTTGTCAATAATGGACGGAAAAAAACATAAACATTTAAATATATTTCGGATGCTCGTTCCCGAAATGGATACTGTAACGTAACGCTAGATATGATGGTTAAAATAATTAGAATTAAAGAGATAGATTAAGGAATAGCAGTAGGCAAGTGTTACGTCTTATAATTATTATTTTTGATTTTTAAATTGTGTCCGTTACGGGTATGGGATCTATGCGATCCACCCTGGGATTGGGGAACGGGAAAAAGGATATTACATGAGGAGGAAAAAAAAAAGAAATATTAAAAATGAAATTTATATTACCTCAAGGAAGGTTCTTTTCTCCTACTCTCTCTCTCTCTCTCGCTTACAATCTTTCTCGGTTGCTTCGATCGCTAATTACCCCTTCTTCTTCTCTTTTCTCCTTTCTCGCTTCTTAACCCATTTGCATCATTAAGCGGAATATTCCGCACATGGAGATCGATTACCATCACCGAACGCGGACTATTCCGCGGCCGCGACTTTCTTTCTTTCTTTCTTTCTTTCTTTCTTTTCCTTGTTTCTTTTCTTTCTATCTTTCTTTTTTACTTTCTTTCTTGAAGTTTACTGTGTAAGTATTGTAGAAATTAACGAAAATACTAAATAAAGACACAGTAACCTTAATAGTCATGATGCAAATGGGTTAATTTGACTATTTTAGGTTAAGTTCTTTCTACGCTTCTGACTTCGCGGATCTTTCTTACTTACTGCTCTGGGGAGGCTTACGCGTGCCTCTTTATATAGGTTTCGCCGCTACCGCGACCGCACCAATCACAGTTCGGAGGGGTAAATGGCGATATCGTTCTTTTTATGGAATCCTCGATCGCCTAGGCTTAACGCCTATTGGTGGAGGTACTCGCGCGCTTTTCCAGCCCTTCGTGGCTGGTCGGGCTGTTGTCATCGCATGATTTTTTTTTGGGGGGGGGGGGGGGGGTTGCTAAGGCGCGTGGCATACATCGCCCCGTATCCTAAGTCGGGTAGGTGTTATGATTTGACTGGTTTATAAAGAGGAAAAAAAAAATATAGATATTTATATTCATACGCATATGTATACAGGGTGTCCGCTTCCATGTAGTCAAGCGGAGAACTACAAGTACACATCAATGACTCGAATCGAAATGTCTAATACCATTTTTCAAAATTCGACTTAGTTAAATAGTTATTAACTAACAAATATCGGCCAATCACGGCGAGCAGTGACATGTAACGTCATTTATTGTGAATTGCTCCTCCTACCGTTTCATCTCTTGCCTAGCTGCGAGCTAAAGTGAACCGCCTTCTTTTGCTAATCTCCGTAATTGGCCGATTTTTGTTAGTTAATAATTCGTTAACTAAGTTGAATATCGAAAAATGGTATTAGACATTTCGATTCAAGTCATTGATGTGTACATGTAGTCCACCGCTTGACTACATGGAATCAGACACCCTGTATACAGGGTGTGTTCGACCATATAGTCGTCCGCGAATCCACGTGTAGCCAGCAAAAAATTGAGTCGAAATAAGTCATAAAAGTTAACATAAGACAGGTTAGTTAACGAGTTATTAATTATCAAAGATTGGGCGAAAAAGCGGTAGGCGGCGAGCCGCGGCCATGCTATTCTGATGGCGAGACGCTAGAAGAAAGAGAGAAAGGAAGGGTGAGAGAGAGAGTCCGCGTGAGTCGCCAACGTAAGGTAGCGCCGTGGAGGAAAGGAAGAGAGGGAAAGAACGAAAGAGGAAGGAAGAGCGAAAGTAAACAATTCGATGCTCAACCGTCTCGCCCGCCGCTCGCCATCAGATTAGCATGGCCGCGGCTCGCCGCCTACCGCTTTTTCGCCGATCTTTAATAATTAATAACTCGTTAACTAACCTGGCTTATGTTAACTTTTATGACTTATTTCGACTCAATTTTTTGCTGGCTACACGTGGATTCGCGGACGACTATATGGTCGAACACACCCTGTATATGTTTATATATATATATATATATATATATATATATGGACGTAACACAAGCAAGAAATTAGAATAGTCGGGACAATAGATCGGAGAGAATATAAGAAATGGGACGAAATCTAAATTTAGAATCCGAAAAGTCGACAACACGTAAGAAACGGCAAAAGAAATAAAGACGGGAAGGCACGAGGAAGCCCGATCGGAGATGGCTCGTGCCGAAGACGATCGGCAAGTTCAGGGCCGCGCTAGGCCAGCGGCGCGCGACGAAGGGGACACAGGGGGGACCCAATTGGCGCGTAGAAATCGAATCCCGCGAGAAGAGGAACGGGTGAGAAAAGTCCTTTATAAGCAAAGGTACCAAAGATCTCAGGACCGAGAATTTTCTCAAAGTTTCTAAAATCAATAGTGTTGCGTTCAAATCTAAAATTTCGGAGTGTGAAGAAGGTGTTCGCTTGAAATTACTTACACGCGTGTGTCTTCGCCAGAGCGATATAAAGCGAGGTAGCGGGGAATCCAATTAGGGACAAAAGAAAGGCAGCGTTACGACGTCCCTACAGATAAGTGTCAACAATTCTTGTATACATCCTCAATCCCAGTAATATAAGACGTCGGTTAAGTGTATGTGTGAGCCGCGTATCTGAGAGAGAGTGTGTGTGTGTGTGTGTGTGGAGCGAGAGCGACGATATATCAACAAAACACGGGAGCGATCAGCTGTTCGAAAGCGAATCGAAACAAGAATATCAAAAGGCTTTTAATAAACGAAATTGAAGTGACATTTCGCGGAATTCATTTTATTCTCTTCCTACTTTCCACTGCCAGTCCTAAAAAGACCGAACGAGTAGAAAAAGTAGCGTAAAGTTAAAAAGGTAAGAAAGGCGATACGTTACAATACGTTACAATACACAAGGTTTCCCCAAAACTGTGGAGCAAATGAAACTTAAATTAAAAAATCTAAAAATCTCTTATTTCAAGTGCAAAAGAGCCAATTAAGTCAGAAGTGCTAAAAATAATATTTGTTCATTTTACGACGAGTTGGATCTACTGTAAGGTTGTAGACCAAGCGCATCAGCTTCCTTAGGAGCTGGAATTGATACATGCGACTTGGATAATAATGATGGTGAGTTTCAGTTTAATTACCTTGGGGCCATTTTTATTCATGATCAAAGTATACATAAGAAAATTTCGATTTTAGAAGGGGTCATTACGGCCTCGGAAATTGACTTCGGGATGAGACTTTGCAGGTTTGTAGTATACCTTTAGACTATTCGATTTGCAAAGTAAGACCGCGCACTAGCCATAAACTTTCGAGAAAAATGGCTTAAAGTTTTACGTGTAGGACGTATACCGGTCACTTTGAACACCATCCAAGAACAGCGAAGTGGCCGAGTTGTAGTGAACTCGCTTGCGGAACGGGCGGTCCGTGTTCGATCCCTGCGTGTGGAATAGAAAAAATTATATATGATTAAATTCTTCATATTCGTATGTCATTAACTTTATTTCACAGTTTTTATAACTTTTTAAAGAATTGAAAAAAAAAAAAAAGTTTCCACACGCAGGGATCGAACACGGACCGCCCGTGCCGCAAGCGAGTTCGCTACAACTAGGCCACTTCGCTGTTCTTGGATGGTGTTCAATGTGACCGGTATACGTCCTACACGTAAAACTTTAAAGCCATTTTTCTCAGAAGTTTAAGGCTAGTGCGCGCTCTTACTTTGCAAATCGAATAGTCTAAAGGTTGCAACGATATTTCCTAAATTCCGGGGAGGTGCCGGATGCACTCCCCGCGAAATAATCGTGTCAACAAATTATTTTATTTAATCCGCGAGAATCCTCTCCGCGATAAAGGGCTCACGTAATTACCGTTCACGCAGTCGCAAGGAGTAGTGGGTGTTGGAGGGAAATGAAATTAATAAAGTTCCTTCGGAGCAATTCTTAGCAAAAGACAAAACGATAAATTAATTTAAGTAAAGTAACACGAAAGTATCGGAATTTTTCCGTTAACGATACGAAATGATACAAAGCCGGATTCTCTTTGTCTCCGGTGTTTACTAGTACGTCTGGACAAACTAACTGCCGGCTACGTGCTCGATGCCGGCACGTGGTAGCCTCGCTTCTCGAATTTTCCGCCGTTGAGAATTCGGCTTTTGATTGACTTTAATCTATTAATTCTTTCAATTAACAATTAATAATTATAATAGCAACAATTAAATGAACTTAGTAAACGAATACCCGCGCACCCGGACGGCGGTCGAGGCTGGTTCCGCCGCTAACGAACAAAAGCAACGAACGAGAAAATCGAAGGATTTATTTCGTTAAATATTCAAGTTAAAAATAATAAAAATCACTAGTTCCCCGTGAAACTTAGTTATCTACCGCTACACGGCTCTTACAAACCCGGTATTCGACCTCGCGGTGATGATCCGCCACCCGGAAGGAACTTTTTCCAGAACAAAGGATCTCACTCTATCTCGGCTCAGTTATCTCACCTCTACTTGATAGGAACGTCGCGCACAGAGTAATTTCGCAAGGATCACGCACGCGGTTCCTTACGAGCCGGCCTACCGAAATTTCCCGAGCCCACCCGAAGATAGCCGAGCGCCTATTCGCTATCTCCCTCGCTCTACCGCCTCGCTAGGCGACGCACGCTCGCATGGCCGCTTCACGTGGCTCCGCTAATTAATTTTCAGGCGGATTTCTTCGCTTTATTCCGAATTCCTGTCGGATGACCGCCACCGATGACCATCTCAGCGGTCATTCTGATCCGCTGCAGGGCGAAGGGATGTTTCGATGTTTCGCTCTCGGGTGGTTCTCGTCGATTCGGAATTTCAGCCCTTTTTCTTCGCCGTGTCCTCTCTCTCACTCTCGTTCTTACTCCTTCGACGGCTCGCTCTTCCGCTCTGCCGTCGCTCCGTCGGCCGCCGTTGCTCTCTCTCCGGCCTCGTCCTTCTCCTCTCCGGTGTGGCGGTCATGAAAGAGGGTCTAATTTCAATATTTATTCATATTTTTTTCCCAGAACCAGCCTCGAGGCCCTCCGACTCGCGTTACATTTTCTTCCGCGGTCCACCCGGTGACTCTGTCCGCGATATTTTCTTCTCTAATTCGTGGCGAAAGGGGAGAGGATTCTCGTTTGTGACGGGTATTCAAAATACCACGTCACAAGGTATACTACAAACCTACAAAGTCACATTCCGAAGTCAGTTTCCGAAGCCGTAATATCTCCTTGTTAGCTTATATACCCAATGAAAATTTTCCTTTTGACGACGAAGGTTTTTGAAAATGAAAATGCTGTTGCTTGAAACAAAAGAGATCCAATCAACAAAAAAAGAAAAAGATCATCGAACTCCGGTGGGAATTGAATAAGATTATTATCGTTCGAATATAGGTATATTATGTACCTATGTATATATGTACTTCTGTTCATTGTTTAGGGCGAAGAAGCTATCAGTCAACATTGGAAAGTTACACTGGTAAAATATTGGAGAGTCAAAAAGCCATGTTAGAAACATTGATTGACAGAAAAAACAAGATGCAGCGGGACATAATACAAAAGGAGATGGATAAACAAAGAGAATGGGACAAAAACGAACTGGAAAAAGATCGTGAATTCCAAAGGGAACAAAATTACAGACTAACGGCAGTTAGGCCTGTCCGTCGCAAAAAAGTAGGACTAACGCCGGTGGTATATTTACAGCAAAATCGAAATTTCAAGGGAGAGGGAAACTTTAAAATGCTAATATCTCATCGACGCGAAGTGCTACATAATTTTGGTTTGTTTCATTATAATCCTGGAACTTTTTCCCATCCGTTGATATATAATTTATTAGAATCGCGGCTTCCAATAAGTTAATAATCTAATTTATGTGTTTTGGAGAATTAATTCTGTCACAGTGTTTTTTTTTCCGACCTTTTCGTTAACATTGCGACTATATCTATATATATCGAATTTTGTCCCCTTTCCTAAATTCGCCGCTAGTAAAGCCGGTGGTGCTAGTGTCGACATTAGGTGGAAATCTAGCCAGCGCTGGAATGTTTGACATGTCGATATCATTAACCTATCACATTTTATTTATTTATTGTACCCGTCGCGTCGGTACTGTGACGATCTTCCTTGTATATAGAAACGTAGAAGATATGTGTGGTTAGAAGGAATAATTAAGGAAGGTAATAAACTTCCATCTCATTAATTGAGAACGTGGTTAATTCTATCGAAGTTTTTAGATAACAAAAAGTTGCTAATTTTTCGTTATAACGTCTTTCACACGCAGGAGGTACCTACGAGTTGGAGGTTATCAAGCATGTTAGAAACACGCACTTACTAATTTTAATTGCATTCGACATATTAATAAAGATATGAACAAACAATTCCTTATTTAATCACTTTTCGGATAATTTTAATTTTTCACTTCATAAGAAGATTTTAATTAGTAATATGTAAAATTCGCTACGTGTAAACGTATAGATAAGTTCATGTGGTTACGTCGTTCCGGGAGTTTCTCAGAGCGAACTGTCATAGGTATCTTCGTAGATATTTTTATGAATACTATTGCAATGAGTCTGAATATATACCATATCTGTTATGTACTTTTTCGGTAAGTTTTTCCATCATTGTACATCTATAGCATCGATTATACACATTGTAATATAATATATCATGTCCTCCAGTTGACCTAGTCCCCTCGAAAAGGGTCGTAGTATACGACCGGGACGTCGGCAATCTTCTTCGAAATGCATAATTTTCATTTGGAATCGCATGGATTTCTTTGCTCTAAAAGCATACAATTTCGGATCCCTAAAAGTTTTCTAGTGAGTACGAACTCAAGAACACTATCTAGTATGAAAGTAGCTTAAAAATCGCCAAAGGTCGTCAAATGGAGCTTAGGTATGTATTTTTCTTCGAGAGACAATAGAAAATAATAACATCATAGTCTACGTATCTAGAAAAATAAAAAAAAATAGGAATGTGACGTGGGCCGTCGCTGTAGTTTATAATTGCTCTTATTTTTTTATTGAAACAAGAATTTTTTATTATAACAAAATGATGTAAAATCATACACAAATAACATTAAAAATGTAAAGTGAGCCGTCGCTGTAGTTAATATAAACAATAAATCATGCTTTTTCTTGTTACAGAAAGATATTAAATCAATGATGCGTCGCATCTTTATTAATAACTTTCTATTAAACATCTATAATTTCAATTTCCACATTGGTTCTTTAGACCATGTTAAACATTGTTGACTTCATAAATTACACATTCTTCTTCAAACAATTTTACTAAAATAACAATCTCTGTAAAAAACCTTGTACAAAGTACGCGACGGCCCGCTTTTTTTTAAAAATGAAAAAATACAACTTGGCAATCTGCGAGGCCTACTTTTTGGTATTTAATAATTGAATTGAAAACATGGGGTGGAGCAATTCTAGCGCAGGAAAATGAACTATGTACTTGATTCAGGTCATTACCATACTAGGAGAATCATCATACGTTATACGGTTATTTATGAACTAGGAAACAATAGAAATTGAATAAATTCATTAAAATGTTTAATAAATTAAATGTTATCACAAAATGTACCGCTGGGTTTAAATTTTAGATTAAAGATTAGTAAAATAAATTATTTTATTCCTACTGCACATATGTAAACAATTTTAAAAAATTATCTAGAAATTTTATATGCATAACCTTCGAAAAATTAAACTTATTTATTATTTATACAAACATACTAAATATTGAACCTGAATTGATAGGTGTACCAAAATGTTATATTTAACGTTTACAAAGAAAGCGGGCCGTCGCGTACTTTGTACAAGGTTTTTTACAGAGATTGTTATTTTAGTAAAATTGTTTGAAGGAGAATGTGTAATTTATGAAGTCAACAATGTTTAACATGGTCTAAAGAACCAATGTAGAAATTGAAATTATAGATGTTTAATAGAAAGTTATTAATAAAGATGCGACGCATCATTGATTTAATATCTTTCTGTAACAAGAAACAGCATGATTTATTGTTTATATTAACTACAGCGACGGCTCACTTTACATTTTTAATGTTATTTGTGTATGATTTTTATTCTTACAAGACATTATCGCCTTTGCGAACGAGGTTTTGTCCTCAACTATAGGTAAGTCATAAAACTTTGCGAATGTGTTTGACCTATCGGTCCATCCCGCCGTCTTTTTTATTAAATCAATACTGATGCCACTCTTCTTTGCCGCTGATGTAGACGCGTGGCGTGTGCTATGTGCAGTAAATATATTTGTGTCAATTCCGCTTTTTTCCATTATTTCCTTAATCCATCGACTAAGTGATTGTGCCGATACTCTTTTATGAGGTTTTTTGTATGAAATTAAGAGCTCGTTTGTCGTATCCCGTAAATCCTGAGTACTCGTCATATAGTCTTGGAGCGTAGTTGCGACGCATACTTTTTCATTTTCAGAATAGAAAGGAAGGATGAGTGATGGTTGTTTTCTGTGTAGCCCAGAAGTCTTAATTTTGGCTCGAATCTTTATCTCAATGTGGTCGGGGGTTTTTTCTATGTTATGAATATTGATTAACGCGAATGTTTGCATTCTATGCCCTGTTGTAAGCGCAAGTAAGACAACGAGCTTGAGAGACAATTGTTTCAACGAGAGCTCTCGATTCAGGGGCCAATTACTGAAAAGATCCAAAATTATATTTGGATTACATGTTACATGATATTTAGGTCTTGGTGGGCGCTTATTCGAGACTCCTTTGAAAAACACTCCCTGCCACCATTCCCCTAGTTAGTATGAACAAATATCCCTTCCCTTATGGCATAACGCGCCCTCCTCTCATCGAGTTGCGTACAACATGCACATCGAACAATAACATTGAGATAAACAAAACGTACATGCAAAACACACAAACAGAAAAAACACGTGTATATACTAAAGGTACGGATTATCTAACTCCTGACTTTTTAATTTCCCGCTCCTTTTGCTCCCTTCCTTTCATGACATCCCGGAAAAAAGAAGCTATGCTGTCCCACTTATCTTTGCCGCTCAGCATGTGCCCCACAAAATTTTCAGACGTAAGTGTGAAACCAAGGAGGGAATTTAGCGTCGTTCTACCTGCATCTGCTCCCGTGCACTCAAAAATCGCGTGTTCTACCGTATCCACATCCTTACCACAGAGTTGACACGCCGGAGACTGTCTTTTCTTAAATCTATGCAAGTATGAACCGAAGCATCCGTGCCCCGTAAAGACTTGCGTAAGATGATAATCCATGTGTCCATGCTGTCTTTCTAACCATGCATCCAAGTTCGTGATGATTCTTTCCGTCCACTCCGCTTTTCCGGTGTTGGTTGTCCATCTGTTTTTCCATTCTTCCATAAGAGTCCGTCTTTCTTCCTTTTTGATGTCATTTACCTCTTCTTTCGAAGGTTGTTCCATGGCATTTTTCTTAGCCCAGATGTTTATCCTTTCTCGTATTACCAGGTCCAAGGGTGGTAAGCTTGATAATACCAGGATAGCCTCCGTTGGCGCCGTCCTATATGCACTGCATATCCTCATGGCTCCGCGTCTATACGGTGGACCAAGCTGCCTTTCTATGATGGATTTACCCATCCAGTTTGCCTACAACGGTGCACCATATAGGATGGTCGCACTTATTATCGAAGACCCCTCCAGCAGTCTCCTTCTAGGGTATTTGGGGCCTCCAATATTCGGTATAAGCCTTGTTATGGCGTTTTCTGCCATTGCCGCCCTAGCTGCTGCCTTTTCTGCGTGCTGTTTGAAGCTCCATTTGCTGTCAATCATAATTCCCAGGTATTTGAGTGTCCTTTCTGGTCTAATTGCTGCACCTCCTATTTTAAAAATCGGTGTCCTGTTTCTTTTCCTGATTCTGTGGAACAGTACTGCCTCGGTTTTCTCTCCAGCTACGCTCAGCCCTTTTTGGAGCATCCATTGTTCGATGTGTTTCAGAACTCTGTTAGCCTTATTTTGCACCTTGATCGGGGTGTCGGCTTCAACTAGTACCGCCAGATCATCTGCGTGCGCAATTAGTTCCACTCCTTCAGGGTATTCCAGCCTCAGTATTCCATCAAACATTAGATTCCATAAAGTTGGGCCTAGGACTGATCCTTGAGGGACTCCGGCTGTCACTTCCATCTCACCGGTGTAATCCTCTCCCTGTAGGACAAGTTTCCTGTTGTTCAAGTAGCTCCCTATGATGCTTGCCAGATAATGCGGAACGTTCCATTTACAGGTGAGATCCTTCATAATCTCGTCCCAACTCGCGGTGTTAAAAGCGTTCTTAACGTCTACCGTTATCATGGCCAGCACTTTGGAGTCCTCCGGTCTACCTAGCTTGTGTCGTTTAACCACTGCTTCAACTCTTTCGAGTGCATGCAGGACAGATTTTCCTTTTCTGAAGTCGTATTGATTTCCTGTTAGCCCACCCGCGTCCTCGATGGCTTTTTCCAGTCTTCCCAGGATCAATCTTTCTAGAAGTTTCCCTACGGTATCTAGAAGACAAAGCGGTCTATACGCTGCCGCACCTTTCCCCTTATTTTTGGGGAGCAGGACCAGTCTTTGTTTCTTCCAGTACTCCGGTATTTCACCTTGTATTAGGCATCTATTATATGCACTTATCAGCTGATCGGGGTGTAGCTGTGCAAATAGACGGACTACCTCATTTGGGGGCGCCTTGCCATTTGCCAATCTGCGTATGGCTCCACTGAGTTCGTTTTCCGTGAAGAGAGGAAGATCCGTGATGTCAGTGTATGGTCTGAATGTTACGGGTCCACCAGGAGGGAAAAGCTCTTTCGCTATTTTGTTGACCGTTTCCAGTTCTCCAGGCGAGGTTACTGCCGAACGATCCCTAATTTTCGCGATTACAATTCTGTACGGTAGCCCCCATACATCGTCATCTACTGTTTTCAAAAGGGCATCCCACGCATTTTTTTTGGCCTTTTTTATGTCCTTTTTAAGTCTGAGTTCAAGTTCTTTGTACTCTCCCATCAGAGGTTCCTGTGCTGGTCTATTCCTTTTCCTAGCTCTTGTCAGTTTTCTACGTACGATTTGGCACCTTTCCCTCAGGTCTTCTATTTCACTGGACCACCAGTACACCGGTTTCCTATTTGGTCCGACCCTTTCCTTTTTCCTAGGCATTGAGTTGTCGCAGGCATCCGTTATAACTCGGGTGACAGTCATTGGTGTTGGAGAGTCTTTCTCTGTGATTTTCCGTGCGGCTCTGACAAATGCCATCCTATCCCATTTCTCGAGTGTCCAACCTTTTATGTTACTAACACCTGTTGTCCTAGCTCCTTTAATTTCAAAGAAAATCGCTCTGTGGTCACTCAGGGTCTCATCAGATATCACCTTCCATTCTCTTACTGCATTTGCAAGTCCTTCGGTAGCAAAAGTGATGTCGATTATTGATCCGGAGTTACCTCTGCTAAACGTATGTTTTTTCCCTCTGTTCAGTGTGACCCAGCCTAGAGAGGCAGTCATATCAGCCAGGGTAGATCTCCTTTTGTCTTGCCTGTCACTACCCCAGAGTGGCGATTTTGAGTTAAAATCCCCCGCTATGATCTTTTGTCCTTGGTGTTTCCTTATGCATTTCGCTAGTTCGTCCAGGTTTTCCTCAAATTCCGTGTGGGTGACATTCGGCGAGAAGTAACACGAAGTTACGTTGAATTGGCCTATCTTGGCCATGATGAAGCCTTTCCCTCTCTCTTGCATCTTGGGTGTACCCAGGGTTTTGTTCACTATCCATAAAGCCGCCATGCCTGTCTCATCTTGTACCCATGCCTTTCCATTAATCCTTCTACAGGGTTCGCAGGCTATAATGATTTGAGCTCCATGCTCGCGTGCGGTTTGGCAAATCAGGTCTTACGCTGCTCCGCATCTATTTAGATTAACCTGTAAGATTTTAAGGTGCATCCTTGAGTTCCTCCCTGTTCGCCCGCTCCTCCGCGCGGGTGGGAATGCCAGTACATGCTCTTATCATGTGCCCTCGAAGACCGCATCTGAAGCAACAATGTCTCCTATCTTCTGTCTCCTTGCATTGTGCGGCCCAGTGCCCAGTCTGGTGACATCTGGTGCATCTTGTAGCTCCGGCTTTCTCCCTTATCCTAGCCTGCGTCCATCCTATGGTCAGTTTGCCTTCTTTTAGTAGCCTCTCGGCTGCACTCTCTGGCAAGGTGACTGTGGCCACTAGGGTGCCCCTGAAGCCATTCCTAACCCATATATCGGGGGGAGTTTTGGTCTGCCCTACTAGGTTCCTGATTAGGGTCTCAATTTCTTGGACCGTGGTGCATGCATCCAAGTCCAAGATTTCCAAGGTCCTTTTGGCTGTGAGGATTTCCGGTTGAGCCACGTCGCCGACGGCTGTGCCAATGGCTCTCATCAGTTTTTCCTCCGCGCCCTCAGGTTGCTCCCTGTCCAGTTCTACGAGTACGTGACCTGCGTTTGTTCGTCTAATGGCTCTTACTTTGGCTCCAATGTCTCCCAAGATGACCTTTTCCTTCATTTTCTTGAGAGTTTCCACGTACTTGCTTTCACCAGTCCTAATAATTATGGCGTCCGAGCCTACCTTATTCCTACGAGGTGCCAGTATTTGTCCAGGAAGTGGCTGTGTTGGTGTTTTTTGCGGTACCTTGCTCCCTGCTGCCATTGACGGCACCGGCAGTGCCACCCTTTTTTCACTCTCCTTCCTTTTATCTCTTCTGGCCGTAACTGTAGCCCACGTGACCTGAGGTGCATCCGTTTCCCCTTCGGTGGTCGGTGGAGGTCGTGGGGTGTACCTATTCTCCCCCTCCGTTTCTCCTTCCGTTTGGGGTTCCGTTTCTCCCTCTATCCTCCTTTTCCTCCTCCTTCTCGTCCTTCTCTTTTTCCTTTCTCCATCAACATCCTCTTGTTTTTCTCCGCAGAGCTCCATCATCCTCCTATAGATGAGTCCCACTTGTTTGGCCATCTCCCTGCATTCCACTCTGACCAAGTCCACTCTATTTTTTCTTTTAGTGGTGCTAGACGCAATTATCTCCGGTTCTAACTCTACCGGGAGCTTATCACTTTTTGTCGAGCAATCCTTTCTTCTTACTCGTCGTTCGGGTATTTCCGTCTCGGTCGTGTCGCCCTCTTCTTGTACTGCCGATATTTCCTTCCTTTTTAACCGACTTCGAAAAGGAGGAGGTTACTCTATTCGACAGTGGGCGATCTTGCTTTTTTTATTTTTTTTTATTTTTTTTTTGTTTGTCCGGCCATAACTCCGCAACCTGTTGACCAATCGAAATGAAACCACTTCCAGTTGCTAGGTTTAGGTCTCCCATTGGTCCCGTTTAAAAAATTTTTCCGAAATGTTTATTATTAACAAAGTTATTGCAAAATTAGTGCTTTATTCAGATTTATCGCAATATCTTTTTGAATGGGATTGATTTATTGTAATGAAAGAAACTATTACTATCTTCTTAGAAATAATTAGCAGATATAAATTATATAAAAAATTTATTAATTGTTGCAAAATAATTTGTTTATCCTCTATATCTCCTCAACGACTTAACTTATCGGAACCAAACCTTTTCGATCCTTTTGCAAATATTACCTACATAACTTTATTTTCACATCTTGATTGATTATACACTAAAAAAAAATTTTTAACAAAAAAAATAGAAACCGACTTCGAAAAAAGCGCTAGAAAGAATGAAATAACTTTTTATGTATACCTACAATATTCGATTTCATCATTATCATACTCAGAATATTGCAACTTTTCCGGCGGCGACACAAAATATTCCAACACGGTCATTTTCACGAACAAAGGAGTAAGTGCTTAATACATAAATATCCATCAATGTCCGTGAATTTCTGACTATTAATGTACTGTTAATTAATTTTCTGTCGCCTCCGAAAAAGTTGCAATATTCTGAGTATGATAATGATGAAATCGAATATTGTAGGTATACATAAAAAATTATTTCATTCTTTTTAGCGCTTTTTCGAAGTCAGTTTTTATTTTTTTTGTTAAAAATTTGTTACCCCATCTATTGGTTCTTGGTATGGTTACCTGCCTTGCGTCTTCAGTCTGCGTGTCCTTGTCCGTTTTTTCCTTCCTTTGTCCAGTAGTACCCTCCCCCATGTGTTTGTTTCGTGCCTCAGCAACGTATCCAGTCACACAAGTTCCAAGTCTCTCCCTTTCAGAATTCATCCTTTTAATTGCTGTGCCTAACCGGTGGAGAACCCCGAGGTGGTGTGCATACATGTTCTTCTGTATTGTATGTACATTTTTGTTCCTTTCTATGTATTCTCCCATTCCATTAAACTTTTCGAGCACTTCCTCATATATTTCCATAACGGCTTCGGTAGCTTCTGCGACTCTCTTTGTGGATCGTGTGTAAGCTGTCTCACTTGACTCGTCCAATTCCTTGTGGTTGTCAAGGCTACTTTGCTCCATGTGAAGAGTCGCAACTCTATCTGCCATCGAGGTTGTCATGGTTTTCTTCTTTGGGGGGGATCTCCTAATTAAGTCCCGTTCTCCAAAGATTTCTTCCTCTTCCACTTCCTCTATCTGGGATCTAACCCCACCTCATTGCTTAATAAGAGCGATAGAGCTGACATGTAAGTATTTATTGATCCGTATGTTGCTCCTCTTTCGAACTCCTCTACCAAAAATTTTTAAATGTTTGTCACGTCAAAACTATAAACGTTAGTCTTGGTGGACATACAGAATTTCCACCACTTCTTCAATGCCCCTTCATATTGTCTGATAGACGAATCACTGAGCGATGCTATTGATACTTTGACAGCTTCTGCGGGATACCACGCCTGTGTTGTCCACTCTGGAACGACCATAATTCCCCTAGCGCCGTCTGATTTTATTTTTTTTAACGTCTTCAGAATTACCGAAAAAGGTGGAAATGCGTAAAAAAATTCCGTTGTCCATCTTTTTGTAAATGCATCGATAGCCTCGGCTTCAGGGTCACTTTTCCACGAAAAATATCTTTTACACTTCTTATTTGATCTGCTGGCGTATAAGTCGATGGTTGGCATTCCGAAAGTTTCACATATTTGTCTGAAGGCTCTGTCTGAAATCGCAAATTCTGTTTCTGGTTCGAGACGTCTTGATTCTTGATCTGCATCAACATTGTCTGCAGAGCAAATATATGACACGAAAATCCAAATATTTCGCTGCTCGCACCACTGCCAAATTCTTTTTGCAAGATTGCTTAGTTTTCCAAACCGGATGCCTCCCATTCGATTAATATACGAAATTGCGGTAGTGTTATCAATTCTTAGTAGAACGCTACAACTCTTCCGTTCTTTGGTAAAGCATTTTAATGCCCAAAAGGCTGAAAGCAGTTCTAATTGATTGATATGCTCTTTTTGTTTAGTCGAATCCCAAAAACCATGGGCTGTCTTTCCCTCACAAAAGGCACCCCATACTGATAAGGAGGCGTCCGAGTAAATCTCTATGTCAAACTGGAAGTTATTTATTGGATTTTTTGCAATTGCGATGTTGGCTCTCCATCACCTTAAATCTGCTCTTATTATCGTGGGTAAATTTATCTTACTATCAAAATTATCTCCTGATCTTTCTAACGCTCTAACCTTTTCTCTTTCGAAATCCTTTAAGTATTGTAACGTTAAGCCTTTCGTCACCTCGGCTTCCTGTTACCTCCTCGTCGAGTTCTTTCCTTTTCAGGACTGGCAGTGGGAATTGAGAGGACAGCTTGAAATAATGAGTGCACGAAATCTCTTTAATTTCTTTATTTAATCTTCGATGTATAGCACGCCGAATTGCCGCTAGGTCAACGCACTCGCCCAGCTGATCGCTCTTGTTGTCGCGCTTGTATATCGCACACACACACACTCCTATCCGCGCTCACACTCATGCACACGCTCACACATACACTTAGTCTAATGCTTAACCTACTGGGAAGTCAGGTATCCGAAAGAAATGTAAACACGTATTTAAGGAAGACGCTGTAACGTTCTCTTTCTTTCTCTTACCGACTTTCGGTGCTTGTTGCCTGGCTAGCTATCTCTCTCCTACTCACACCTTTGGTCTAGGCCGTCTCACGTCGTGATGTATCGTGAAAAACGCCGGGAAACCCCGCTTCTCGGAGACCGATGTAAATTCTCGCACTTCTGTGAGAACCGCGCGTGACACGCTGGCAGTCTAGAACAAAAGACCCTCCCGGGGTCTGCCACCTTGTCGTGGTGGGAGGGCTCAAGTCGCTCCGACTGGGGGGCTGTTCTAGGACAGCTTTTCCGGGAGGAGCGGTGAGCGAAGAGTAGACCACACCACCCCAGGGACTTGGCCAGCTTGACTGGCTGGGGACGGGTTTGGCGAACCCGGGGTGCCTGAGCCGGGGGTATGTGAACGCCACATGCCTCCTAACAAGCGGTAGGCCTCGACTGCGTTTCAACAACCACTGCAGGGCGTAGTAGTGGTACGTTGCGCAATCGGGGAGCGCTGGTCCTGGCTTAAACGCCCGGACCGTGAGGAAGATAACCTCTATAAAAAATCCTCAATCCCAAGGTATGATGCGCGCCGAGGGGATGCATGACTAGAGAGTTGGTCTAGCCGCGAGCGATCAAACCTGGAGTACCTGCTGCCCCTCCAGGGAAGCGAGGCTTGCTCGGGTAAAGGTGGCTCTGCCCGGGTTGACGTGAGACCACTGCACTCGTGGGACCAAGAATGGAATTTAAAAACACAAATAAAAAAGAAAAATCAAAAACACAAAAAATAAAGGAGAAAAGGGCTGATGCTGAAGGAAGGAAGAAGGAGGGGAATGACGGTGATGAATCCGGTAGAGATAGAAGTCCGATGAAGGAAGGAAGTAGGATGACCAAAACAGGGGAGGTAAGGAAATCCAGTCAAGGAAACAGAGAAGCAAAGGCGGAAGAAGTGACGGTGAGGAGTGTCTCTAGCAGTGGTAGTGAGGGAGACCGGAGGATGAGAGTCGCTGATTGGCACCCAGAGGATCCGGGTGATAGTAAGTTTTATGGGAAAGAGGGTGGTGATGATGGAACCTCGATGACAGGTAAGACAGGAAAGAAGGTCTCCGGAGGTTAAGGTCTTCAGCACGTTGAGCGAGACGATGCATGAGAAAGAAGAGGACAATGATGAGGGGAGAAAAACGGGTGTGGAAGACACGAAATTTGAGATGAGGATGGCCTCCTTTAATTATAAAGCGGAACAACTAGGTGTGTGGCTTGAACAAGAAAAAGCTAGGAAAAAAGAGGAGATAAGAGGCATTAGAGCGAGATCCACTTCGTCGCCGGACTTGACGATAGGGGGCGAAGTATTGGAGGTGGATGGACAAGAGGTGATGGACAAGAACCTGGAGAATAGGTCTATTGAAATTAAAAGACCGAGGCCTGAAGAGGAAAAACAGGCTGATGAAGGACGAGGGCTAGTTGTTGAGATTGGCGAGATTAAGGAAGATAGTGTTGATACGAGGAAGCGTATCAAACTTAAGGATGATGAGGGGAAGATGGATGAAAAATGGGCTGTGCCTAGTACGAGTAGAGGGCATGGGTACCTGGACAAGAAGAAAAAAGGGGGTACTAGAGTTGAAGATGTAGTCGGCTCATCTGAGTGCATTACGGATAGTGTAGATACCGCGGTAGGGGAAGACGAGTACCGGGTATTAAACATGGAAGCAACGAGGTTAGAAGAAAAAGCGGGGAACCTGTATAGGCAAGTACATTGGGAATGGAGGAATTTGATGGACTACCTCAGGAGTAATAAGAATGTGCATGTAGCTCAGAAGAGGAACATGGAAAAGTTCACTGAGATGTTGAACAGTCTTGGTTATACAATGGGGGAGTCCCGGAAGGTGAGGAGTGAGATCGACAAACAGCTGGTTAACCTTTCGCATACAAGGTGAAAAAAACTCCTTACCCATACAACGTGGGGCTATATTAACCCCGCAAGGAATTGCATCTTTTTTGTACATATATCGAACACAATATGCTTGAATGCGTTTTTTCTTTAAAGATATTATATTACCAAACGAAACACAAAAATATAGAGAAATTAAACTCCAGCTACTGAGAAAATCAACCTATTTAGTAGCGTGTTAAGGAATAATAAAAGCATTTTCAAAGTATTGGGGTTAAAATAACCCCACCTTGTATACCGAGGGTTAAGGATGTGGCCTACATCAGGAGGGCTCGTAGAATGGAAGATGAGAAAGGAAGACAAAAAGTAAGACCTAAGGGAAGAGATGCGGCACCTGCCAACTATGCGACGGTGGTGTCAAGCAAAAGGCCGGTTCTGGGGAAGCCAGTCATTACGAATGAGGCAAGAGGTGTCTTTGTTCAAAGGATTGAAAGGGAGTTTGTAACAGAGACGGAGATAGACACAACCGACAGAGAAGTAGAGTGGAGAACGGTTAAAAAGAAGAGAAAAAAGGCTGGTGTAATGAGAGAGGACAAGACGGGAGCAAAAAGACAGGAAGGAGTGACACAGCCGGCGCAGATTAATAGGGGTGGTGGGGGAAGAGATAGATCTAGGTCAAGGTCAAGGGTGAGGAAACCGGAGAATGACGCAGTGAGAATTAGAACTGCTGTGGGAGCGGGTAGCGATATTAATGTGATCAATAGGAGGATGAGGACAAACATTGATATTGCTAAAATGGGGGTACAGGTTCAAGGAATTAGGAGAACGCGTGCGGGGGATCTGTTGGTAGAGGTGGCCAAAGGTAGACCCAGGGAGGAAGTTGAGAAGCTCAAGGTAGCAATAGTTAATACCTTTGGAAACGAGGCACGCGTTGATGTCCTTACGCCAAGAATGTCTCTTGAAATTGTGGGGCTGGATGGTGTAACCACGAAAGATGAGGTAGCTGCGGCCTTAGCCATTAAGGCGGGTTTGCAAAAGGAGGAGGTGACTGGAGTGTTTTTGAGGCCCTCTTGGGGGGGGGGGCACCAGATTGCGAGTGTAACGTTGGATGAGAAAGTGGCCAGTAAACTCCTTAAAGAGGAGAGGCTGATCATTGGATGGAATGTTGTCAGAGTGCGAGAGAAGCTAAGACAAGCTCGCTGCCTTAGATGTCATGAGCTGGGACACCTGGCAGTTAATTGCAGGGCACCGGAGGATAAGTCAGATAGGTGTTTTAGGTGTAAAGGGAAGGGACACAAAGTTCTGACGTGCCCGAAAAAAGTTTGGAACGGGAACGACGGAGGGTCTCTTGGGAAGATGGCAATGGAAGTGAGCAATGGCCCTTAGAATGCTACAATTGAATATGGGGAGGGGAGCAGCAGCTCAAGACTTGGCGTTCCAGACGGCGGCTGAATGGGGAGCGCAAGTACTGGTGGCCAGCGAGCCTTATAGGGTGACTAGGGGCCGGAATTGTGCGGATCTCACAGGGAGGTCTGGGATATGGGTTCTAGGACGCGATTTCGGGGCTCCGCGGGTACTCGCGCGTGGGGTGGGGATATGTGGCCGCCAGAATAGGCGCGTTCAACATTGTTGGGTGCTACCTTTCGCCCAACAGAGCTCTTCGGGAGTACCGGAGGGCACTGTCAGGGATACGGGAGGTTGTACAGGGTATTGAGAATAGCAATGGAGGCCCGATTCTGCTTGCCGGTGACTTCAATGCGAAGTCCCCGTTGTGGGGAAGCAGGACAGCGGATAGGAGGGGTGCGCTGTTGGCCGATCTTGTGGCCGCCCTTCGATTGGTGCCGGCCAACCATACTGGCTGTGCCAACACCTTTCGGAGGGGCGGGTCGGGATCGGTCATTGACGTGACCTTTCTTAGTGAGAGCTTGGTGGCCCGTCTGGGATCGTGGAGAATACTCGAGCGCGACACGCTCAGCGACCATCAGGCTCTCTTAACCGAGATTGTAGCGTCCGCGCCGCAGCGATCGTTACGGGTGAGCAGAGGATGGGTCCTCAAGAAGATGGATGAGGAGGAGATGGATAAGGCTATTGGGGATGCTGCCAATTACTGGCGGCTACAGGGTATATTAGTCAGGGTGGGTCGGCTGAGATTGCTGCGAGAGGGTTAGTCATGGGCGTCGTCGAGGCTTGCGACCGTGTAATGCCGAGGCGACGGCCCGGGAAGGGTAAAAAGGCTGTATACTGGTGGAGCCCTGAGATAGCGGAGCTGCATAGCATTTGCAGCAGAATGAGGAGGGTGGTGATGAGGCTAAGAGCCAGAGATAGGTTGAAGGATGAAATGTGCGATAAAAGAAGGAAAGAGGAGAGCGTGGCAAGAAATGATTGAGCAAGTTGATAAAAATGTGTGGGGGCTTCCCTATAAACTGGTTATGAAGAGGATAAAGCATCGTACAGCGGTGCCGGGCGGTATGTCGGAGGTCCGGCGTATAGCTCGGGACTTATTCCCGCGGAGGCAGCAGCGCCCTGATAGGGTGGCAGGGGCGGAAGTGGGGGAATATCCTCTCTTTAGCGGGGAGGAGTTGGCCACCGCGGTGAGGGGGCTAGGCTCGGGGAGGGCGCCGGGACCCGACGGAGTACCCAATGAGGTGCTTCGGCGTGTCGCGGCGCTTGAACCGGACTAGCTCCTGGCGGTGTACAACTCCGCCCTGCGGGAGGGGGTGTTCCCCAGGATCTGGAAAGAGCAATTGTTGTGCTTGATTGAGAAGAGAAAGGGTGGCGCGGTTCCTGTCTCGTACAGGCCCCTCTGTCTCATGGACACCGCCGGTAAACTCTTTGAGCGTCTCCTCTTGCCTAGGCTCTGGGAGGCGGTCCGAGAGGCCGGCGGGTTGTCGGCGAGACAGTTTGGGTTTCGGACAGGGCGTTCAGTGATGGACGCCCTGAGGGTCCTGGGCGAGGCAGTGGACCGTGTTTACCAGGTAGAGATATCAGACGGGCGGGGGTGTGTGGCCTTGTCACCCTTGACATAAGGAATGCGTTTAATGAGGCGGACTGGACGGAAATAATGAGGAGTCTGGAAGTACAGTGGAGGCTACCCGAGTACTTATTGAGAGTAATTGATGATTATATGCGCAACAGGGTGCTGCTGCTTGAGGCGGAGGGTAGCGGGCGATATCGTCGAACGCTGTGGGCCGGTGTTCCACAGGGGGCGGTCCTTGGGCCGTTTCTGTGGAATGTAAAGTTTGATGATTTATTAAGGGTACCGCTACCGGCAGGTACCAGCATAGTAGCGTTTGCTGACGATATCGCCGTGCTGGCCGAAGCTTCTACGATGCTGAGTGCTGAGAATAAAGGGAATATGGCATTGAGAAGAATAGTGAGATGGGTGAAAGAGAAAAATCTGAGAATTGCATCGGAAAATACGGAGGCGCTGTTTTTTCCAAGGAAAATGAACAGAAGGTTGAGGGAACCGATATTTCGGGTGGAGGCGACAATTGTAAGGCCTAGTAAATCGGTGAGATATTTAGGTGTGCGGCTAGATAATAAGTTTAAATTTCGGGAGCACGCGGAGGTCGCGGCAAAAAAAGCGGCAATTGCTGAGGGTAACCTTGGCAAACTGATGCCGAATGTAGGAGGACCTAAGGCAGAGAGGAGGAAGCTGTTAGCAGTGGTGATCCAAGCGACATTACTATGGGGGGCACCATGCTGGGAGAGCAGAATGTCAGCGACTTGTTTAAGAAGGCATATGGAACCAGTGCATAGGAGAGCCGCGATACGCGTGTGTAGCGCGTATAGGACGATATCAGGGTTGGCAGTAGGAGTGCTGGCGGGGATCCCCCCGTTGGATCTGATGGCAAGGGAGCGGAGGGTGAATGAAGAGGTGCGAGTAGCGATCAGAGAGAGGGAGGGTCTAACACCGGAAGAGAGAAGGAGGTTAATAGAGGAGTGTAGAGGGGAGTCGAGAAGGATGCTGATGAGGGCATGGCAGGAGCGATGGGCGAGTGAGAGACGTGTCGGTGCGTGGACCCGTCGACTCATGCCTGAGCTGGGCGTCTGGGTCGGTCGGTCATTCGGGCAACTAAATTACCGGCTGACACAGGCGCTCAGTGGTCATGGCTGTTTCGGCGGGTACCTGTACCGACATCACAGAAGAGTGTGGGCTGGATGCCAGTCCTGCGGTGCGCCGTACGACAGTCTCGAGCACGCACTCTTCGCATGCGAAAGAGTGCAGGAGGACCTCAGACGGGTCTCCCTGCTGCTGGGGGTGGAACCCACCCCTGACAGCATGGTGGGGCGCATGCTGGAGTCTTCTCGGTCTTGGGACTGTGTTGCGGGGTACTGCATGGCTGTCATCCAGCGAAAGGAGGAAACGGAGCGACAATGGAAGAGAGAGGGACGCCTTGTATGGGATGAATGAGAGTGTTGGTTAGTACGTATGAGTGAAAAGGTATATGAGTGCATGAACGAGAATGAATGTAGGATGAATCAACCGGAGAACGATAAAATGTCGCGGTTATGAATGGCCGGAGAGCGGGTGACTGCCGCGGCATTGAATGGGTTGGAGCAGTGAGGGAGCTGGCTAAAACCAGCACACCACTGCTACCAAAGTATGAATCGGCTGGAGAGTGGGTAACCACCGCAGCCACGAATGTGATTGCATGAATGGTATGAATGTGTCTGTGTGTGTTAAAATAGAGGAATGAATGATTGTGTGTGTGCGTATGTGTGTACCAGCCGGAGTGTGGGAAACTACCGCGGCTGGGATGAATGGGGGCCGTCACAGGCAAGAGGGAAACCTCAAAACCGTGACGTGCCTGTGCGAATGACACTACGGCGACGGTCGCTGTAGGTGTGAATGGGTCCGGGTGCCAGGGGAGGCGGAAGACCCCTCTCGCCACTCTTGGTACTTGGAGGTGTGGAAGAGTGTCCCGGGGCCGTGGCCTCGGGGTGAGGAAAAAAATGCTGCGGCGAGGCCGCAATATTTGACCCCGTTAGTGAAGAATGCCTAACGGTGATGCCATTAGCGGGGTCAGAGCTTGGGGGCAGGCCCGCGAGGCGGGTAGCCCACTTGAGGGGGTTTTAGTGAGTAAAAATCTCACACATCCCGGCCTCTGGGGGTCCCAGGAGGCCGGAAGCCTTTTGAAGGTTTCCCCCTCAAAGATACCAAAAAAAAAAAAAGTCTAGAACAAAAGAAAAGGGTTATGCTTACGTTGTCGATGATTTCTGCGTTTATACTTTTTTAACTTCTTCTCTAGACGTCGTAAACGACATTCCATCTCACTTTCCTTATCAAGGTGTCTCTTTCTCGTCATTTTTATATATTTTAATATAATTTTATTTGCTTTTTATTCGCTCTTCCTCTTTAACCTGTTTACACTTTCTGCACAAAGAAAGGAATGACGATACAGGTAACGGGTGACGTTGCCAATGAGTTGGGAGTCAATTTTTTTTTTTTTTTTTTTTTATTTAGCTTTAAACCTGTGGTACTATCTGTAGTAAGTTAGGGTGCTACTTGTGATCTGATGAAGAGGCGCAAAATACAATTGTAAGTATAAGCGTTCCTACTCAGAGATGTTTGGACATTATTCCAAATAATTATTAAATATATAAGGTTAAGACTACAATGAAAAAAATAAAATATATATAATTTCAATACAATCTTTATAATACAGGGTGTCTCAGTATAAGTGCCGTTTGAAATATCTCTTAAACGGTAGGTGATAGGACAAAAGTGCAGAGGAAGGATTAACTCTACTTTTTATGTAGAATGTTACTATAAAAAAAAAAATTGTTATGTCCATTTTTTCAAAGTCATTCCAAGATCATTTCGTGTTTTTTAAATGGAATTCTGTTATTGTTTCGGTATTATGAAAGTGCATAAAAAAAAAAGTTCAATACATGTCCTTCATATGACCTTGAGATAAACCAAAAGCGCAAAAACAACGAAGTTCGAAAACAAACCAGAATAGGTATCTTTTACTTTGTTACCTTTGTTCATCACATTTACCTTTGTTCAACACATTTCAATATTCTAGTCTACTACGAAATGACAGGTAATTGGGCTAATGAGAAAATTAATGAAGATCCACAGTTTTTTACTAGAGTATTATTTTCTGACGAAGCAATTTTTAAAAGCGACGGAAGTGTTAACAGGCATAACATTCATTACTGGTCTCCAAATAATCCACATTGGATGAGAGCCGTAGATCACCAAAGGATTTGGAGTCTAAATACTTGGTGCGGAATTTTAAACACCCAAATTATCGGCCCGTATTTTTTCGAGGGTACTTTAAATTCCGTCAAGTATATGGAATTTGTCCAAAACGGCTTGCCAATTCTGTTGGAAGAAATACGTTTAGACGTACGTCAAAATGCATGGTTCCAGCATGATGGTGCTCCACCCCATTATGCATTAGCAGTAAGAAGATGTCTGAATGATATGTTTCCCAATAGATGGATTGGACGTGGTGGAACATTAAACTGGCCAGCAAGGTCACCAGATTTAACACCATTAGATTACTTCTTATGGGGATACGTGAAAGAAGTAGTTTACAGGACACCACCAACGACGAGGGAAGACATGAAAATAAGGATTGTCAATGCATGTGCCGCTATACCAAAAGAAACGATTGCACTTGCGTTGAACCGGTCATTTAGTAGTACGCTAGAGCATTGCATAACTGCTGCAGGTGGACAATTTGAACATCAAATGCGAAGAATAAAGGTAACAAAGTATAAGATATCTATTCTGGTTTGTTTTCGAACTTCGTTGTTTTTGCGCTTTTGGTTTATCTCAAGGTCATATGAAGGACATGTATTGAACTTGTTTTTTTATGCACTTTAATGCATTTTTTTTATGCATTTTAACACAAGACTATTCACCGTCCAAAGTTTTTTTTTTCTTTTATGGGCGTATCAACGCTCTTCTGAGTGGAAAATGATATGCTAAATACTGTTTTAAGTGATTCCTCATGGCTGTGCTTTAAAGATTGTCTCTTTCAATATTAGTTTGAGATCTTGGTTGTGGAAATAATTGATTAGACTCTTCGACTTCGTACAACCACTGTACAATAAACCGATCTTTCATAGTTTCTACAAAGTTATGCAAGGTGCAGCACGCTGCTACAATTTCAGGTACAAATTTGTAATTACATTTAATTCGTTTCTGGAGTATTCTCCATCTTGCCTTTAGTCTACCAAATGCCATTTCTACTGATACTCTGGCACTATTTAAATATACATTAAACGACTCTTCTTCCAGTGATAGTGACCCAGAGTAGCCTTTCAAAAGCCATGATAACAATGGATAAGCAGAATCACCGACAATCATAAGAGGAATTTCCATTCCATCAACATTCTCTGAAAGCTGTGAAATATAATTTGAAGTTATTTATTATATTCATTGTTCATATTGTTGTACCCGCGAGTCGCCTAAGCGACACTGTAGTATCATATTCAAGGCCGCCTTCCGAAGAGACGACCCAAAAGTAATGTGTAAGCATTGCATCACCCAAGTGGCTGAACATCGTGAGTCCCGAGCCTGAGGTGCAATTTAGCGATTCTCCCTTCTTAGCACCGAACGCTAAAGAGTGGCACGTGTAGAAGCGAGGAAACGAATAGACAGAACATCTCGAGCGATCAAAGAGTTAGGAGGGTTACTTGTGCTCCACCAATATCCAGTTATTCAATAAAAGTCTTACTTATACTCAAGAAGAATCTGATCTATACCTCAGACACCACTTTCCTCCCGCTTCCAAAGATAACTGGTAGCCGGCTTACAATCGCGGATTACCGCAATTTGATGTCTTATATTCTCCGTACCTGTGGTATGATAGTATCCACATTCTTGTATACAGCACTGTCTTTCAAAACCGCGGCATCGTGAAATGCTACCTGGATGTTTCACCATGATATTTCTGAATCTGGCATTAATTTTTGCATTACTTAAAGAAGTGAACAAGGTTTAACTGTTTATTAATGAATATATTTTGAAAATGACCTTCCATTGTGATCAACTATAGCAAGAATATTGTATGATGTCCATCCTTTTCTGTTAACATAATCCCTATATCCTTCTCTCGGTGCAGTTATTGAAATGTGCGTCCCATCGATATAGCCAATGATTTATGGAATTAAACTTTTTTCTTTGAATTTTTGCGCTATGAATTGAGCTTCATTTCCATGTGGCATAAATACGTATGCGCGAAGCAATTATTTATTAAGGCTGTTCACCACCTTTCGCTCGAGTTGCGCGTGACATCACCGACGGGTGCGGAGCAAACAGGAACTATAAGCGCGTGACTTCAGCGACGGGTGCGGAGCAAAAAAAAACTATGAGCGCGTAAGGGGAAGAGTTTCCCAGCGGCCGACTCACGAAGAATAGATATAAGGAGTCCGAAGGTAATGTTAAAAGAACGGGTTCATTTTAACTAGAGCGCGCCACTGTTCAAAAAATACTCGTTTAAATTATTACGCGGTAACTGTTGTCTAGTAAGTTTAGGTGAATAAATGACAATAATTTGATTATTAATTACCATCCTATAATTATAGAAAGAAAAAATTATTAAAAAAAACCGGAAAATAAAATAGAATTGTATTATTGATAACATGAAATATAAAATTCATTATTTTAATATTTATTCTTAAATAATGACAGTGTCACGTCTCGGTTGAGGGCCAATAACGCGCTCGTTACTCTACTCGTACCCGGACGGTTTAAAGATTTGGCCTGTTTTGGTCACGAGACCTACGCCTCGTCTACCGTGGGCGGCCAAGAGATCGAAGGGAGAGGAATCGCAATGAAGTTGGGTGGATAAATGAGTTGATTGCAGAGTTAGCGATCGATTGTCTGTTTATTCAGACGAGAGGAAAAATATATCCATACACATACGTATACAGGGTGTCTGGTTCCAGGTGACTAAGCGGCCACATACATGTGCACAAGTATCGACTTGAATCGAAAAGTCTAATAAACTTTTTCGAAATTCGGCTTAGTTTTCGAGTTATTAATTAATAGAAATCAGCGAAAGAAGGCGGGACGAAGGCGGTCTTCTCAAGCTCGTAACTAGGTGAGTGACGAAACAGGAGGAGGAGCAATCCACAATAACCAACAACGATAATCGGAACGTAACGCTTCAACACGTGTTTACTTTTCTCCCTTATCTCTCTTTCTCTCTCGGAACCAAAGAAGTCAGCGCGAGCTTCCAGCGTTCGGAAGTGCGTAGAGAGAGAGAGAGAGAGAGAGAGAAAGAGAGATAAGGGAGAAAAGTAAACACGTGTTGAAGCGTTACGTTCCGATTATCGTTGTTGGTTATTGTGGATTGCTCCTCCTCCTGTTTCGTCACTCACTTAGTTACGAGCTTGAGTAGACCGCCTTCTTTTGCTGATTTCTATTAATTAATAACTCGAAAACTAAGCCGAATTTCGAAAAAGTTTATTAGACTTTTCGATTCAAGTCGATACTTGTGCACATGTATGTGGCCGCTTAGTCACCTGGAACCAGACACCCTGTATATATATATACAGGGTGTATTCGACCATATAGTCAATCGGGATTCCACGTGTAGCCAGCAATAAATTGAGTCGAAATAAGTCATAAAAGTTAACATAAGCCAGGTTAGTTAACGAGTTATTAATTATTAAAGATAGGGCGAAAAAGCGGTAGGCGGCGAGCTGCGACCATGCTGATCTGATGGCGAGCGGCGTGGGGAGCGGCGGGCGAGACGATCGAGCATCGAATTGTTTACTTGCGCTCTTCCTTCCTCTTTCGTTCTTTCTCTCTCTTCCTTTCCTCCACGGCGCTACCTTACGTTGGCGACTCACGCGGACTCTCTCTCTCTCCCTTCCTTTCTCTCTTTCTTCTAGCGTCTCGCCGTCAGAATAGCATGGCCGCGGCTCGCCGCCTACCGCTTTTTCGCCCTATCTTTAATAATTAATAACTCGTTAACTAACCTGGCTTATGTTAACTTTTATGACTTATTTCGACTCAATTTATTGCTGGCTACACGTGGAATCCCGATTGACTATATGGTCGAATACACCCTGTATATAACACAAAAAAAAATATAATTTGGGACGCACACACACACAAAATAGTATATATTGTAACGTTTCGCCTTCCTTACCTTTTCGAACGCTTACGTTATTTCACCGAACGATTCGGTCCTTTTGGGACTGGCAGAGGAAAGTGGGAAAATTAATAAATAATAGACGCGAAAATTCGATTAATTTGCGTTTATTTAATGCTTCGTATTCTTCGGAACCCGCTCGTAGCTCCTGAACAGCTGATCGCGCCGTGTTTATCTTTTTTCTAAGTGTCGTCGTCTTCGCCGGTCTCGTCTGACTCATACAAGCAGTCACACGCCTACACACGTTCGCATACACCTACGTTCGCTCGACGATACTCTGATCTTCGTTCGCACACACACAGACGCTCTCACACCCACTCTTCGACTCGGTTCGCACGCACCTATGCTTGCTTTCCCACACAGACGCTTGCTCACACAGATGCTTGCTCACACAGACGCTCTCACACACACTCTTAATCTACTGCTTATGACTAATGGTACGAAGAGGTATTGAAAATAAAGCGATACACCTTACTTTAGGCGACGTTGTGTATGGTATAGCTTCGCACGCCGTAGCACTGTGTCTGTGTCCGGCCTTCCCCTCTCACCCTCCGTTTGCCGTCGATCCTTGCTTTGCCGCTTCTCGACACTCGCGAAAGCACCTTTTTCAACCCGTGATTTAAAAGCGTTTCACGTACTTTAAAATTCTGATGATGCACGAAATTATAACTTCTACGAACTGCGATCTTTAAGAGAAAACTCGGAATGCACTACTTTCCCTTGCGTGGGCTTGCTATTTAAATGCTTGTCCCCACCGCTCTTACTTGCGCGCGATCGAATTTCTATTGTCTATTACGATCCCCTCTCTTAATTATTACATGCGGTTATTGTCCTCGCCGCTGGCCCTGAACTCGTTGGCCATCAAATTCCTATCTCGCCGAATTCCGATCTATTTCGCGTATCTTCCTACCTTGTCTTTCTTCAACGTTTTTTCTATGTTTTCGCGCTCGCGTGCCAATCTCGCGGTGCGTTTACCTTATAACTTCTATTTTTAGACTATTCGCGCATTCCTTCGTTCGTGGGCTTATAATTTTCATGTCGTGTTACTTATGATTTATTGTAATTTAATTATCACCTCAGCTATACCGTATCAATATATATATATGATTATTATTATTCTAAAGTTATGACCTCCGGGTCGGGGAAAGCGAAATCATCCAGTACCTCCGTGATGACCACAGTAGGGGTAGGAGGAGGAGGAGGAGGGTTTTCTACGGAATAGTAATTCTCGTCGTACCAGATGGTGGTGAATCGCGGATCTAGGATTGGAGATGGTGGGGAGGGGCAAGGAGGAGGAGATGGAGGAGGACGAGTTTGAGGAGATACCGGGGGAGTCGGTCGATTTTGGAAGTGGGTGGTCGGAGAAGGAGGGCGCTCCTCTTCTCTCACCGCCACCTGGAGGTACCGTGCCCTTCGTGCACGCACTTTACGGCCCGATCTTCGCCCTCTCTTTCGGATGCGATGTCGCATCTACATGAATTATTAAATTAAAACCTGCCCTTTATTGGCGGGAAAATCAATACAATGTCTCGAAGGCTACCTTGAATCCGTTGCGTGCCTCTAGCGCCCTTCCGCCGTGGCGCAGTCTACCGTGTCCGTGCTGCGGATTTGGCGCGGTCGTGGATGTTCGTCGCCTATTGGCGCCGATCGTGATCCCAACCGTCGTCCGATATGCGCCGGTGTTACGGTTTCCGCGGCCAACAAGACACGTGGTGCGAATTACAATGACCAATTCAAGGTTGGCAGGAATTATAATATAAGCAAAGAAGTCACGAATTAGAGAGAGAGAGAGAGAGAGAGAGAGATCGAACGTGCTAATATTATTAATTAGTGGAGATAGGAGCTGGTAAAGGGAGACTGAGGAGGCTTAGGGAGTTTGACGGGAGGGGTGTTTGTGTCCCGATCCCGGAGTCTACAATGTCAATATATGAGAATGGTTGTGACTTACAGTTGATGAATCGAAGTAGTAGTGGTAATAGTAGTAGTTATGGCTGTAGTAGCAGTAGTAATGGAAGTTACAGCTGTAGTGGCAGTAGTAGTAGTAGTAGTAGTAGAAGCTACAGCTGCAGTAGCGGTGGTTGTAGTTTTCTCACTATTAACTCACAACGACTTTAACTTGGCTTATTGACCGTTGACCGTAGGCTGATATGCTGTAGACTGACGATTCTTTGCTTGTTACCGATTTTTATGTCCTCTGGTGCTGATGAGAAGGGGTAGATTTTGTGCAGGGTGGGGCCTGATGGCGACACTTTGTGAGATTTTCATTGGTTGTTGGTGTCGTAGGGTCCTGTGCATCGTTTGCAGAATCCCGGTCATTGCATCGGGATGGAGCTGTTGTGGGGGTTGCTTAGTCAGCTGGGAATCTTGGTTTAGCGGACTGTCCGTTCGTGTTTTATCTATTGGTTTCGAGTTGTATAGGCCAGATTTCGAAGTTCATCTTGCGTCTTTTTGAGTCCGATTTCTTCTTGAGTCTGATTTCTTCTTGAACGTGGGACCGAGTCCCTCTGGTTTTTGTTCTGCGTGTTGGGTTGCATCCGCTTCCTTTGATTTTGGTGCTTATTGCGTTTTCGTGGTGTATTCTTCTCGTTGATTCGGCGTTTTTATGGTAAATTTATAATGGTCGAACTCTTAATAACTATTTTGAGAATCTTCGAGGGTTAGTAAAGGGACTAATTAGATTATTATTAAATAGAATTGGATTTTAAGTAATTTGCTATTGATCAATTAAAATGTTACTCCTTTATCTTTCCCTTGAAGATTTTCTATGTTTACTAATGTACTTATAATTATTACGCGTGTGACACGAGATCGAGCGGGTGTCAGGTTCCCGTCGCGATATCGGGCGGCTCGAGCGCTTGGGCCCGTGACGTCGTCGCAGAGAAGAGTCGCGTGTCGGCTCGCGTAGCGCAGCGCTTTCTTATCTCTAACGTGTGATGTACGGTGGTCATGTGGCGTTGCATGAAAATTCCTGAGTTCGAATTTAAGCTATGCATTATCAATAGTATTTATTACTGAATTTTCATGGGACGTCACAACAGAATATTTTCTGACATCGATAATATCTGCTAGTAACAAATATAGATGAAAATAAAATAAAAAGAAGTTAAACATAAATAATTATCATAACTAATACTTTATAATACTGTAACTTATTAGTAAAACATTTTAAACGTTTAAAAATAGGAATATAATATCAAATATTTTGATAGTATTTATAATATTTCTCACTTAATAAATAATTAAAAATTATTAAGTAAAACAAGAAAAGGAGAATGAATTTGTAACGTGGCGTTTTTGAAGCGCACGTTACAAAGGGAATAGCGCGCCTGAAGGCAGGCATCCCGCGTACGCCGGGACGGCTGAGCGAGGCGAGGACCGGTGGCTACTTCAAATCTCCGAGTCCGCGAAACCTCGACGGCCGAAGAAGGCGTCCAGAGAGGTCCGAGGGGCGACCTTGGGGGCGTCCGCCGAGTGGTGGTTCTGGCCGAGGTGGCCTGCCAACCAGGTTTGCACCCGAGCCCTCCACCGGGAATTAGCCGTGTGTCAGGGTCGTGGCGCGTCTCAAGAGGAGAGCGCCCCGGCTCAAATCACGCGCATCCCCTGCCGTGTAGGACGAGCGCGTGGCAACGCGTGGAGCCGGCACTCGGACCAATCATCGAGAGAAATCACCTGGACAAAGGCGCGAGGATTTGGCGACACCGCGGAGAGGAACTCGGGAGAGGAAAAGCACCACGCGATCCGGAAGGAAGCCGGAAGCGTTAGTCTTCGGTGAGCTTCGATTAATATCACGTGCGAGCGGAGAGCATCAAAAGTATCATTGTCGAGGACGAGGACTGGAGGACGAGAAGGGAAAGGCGACAGAGAAAGACGGGAGCAGGAGGAGAGAGCGAGAGGAGAAAGGAGATAGCGGCTATGTAAGTCTCGAAAAACCATTATTCTGTACACGCCATGGATCGGCGAGAGTATATTTCGCACCTTTAATTTTCTTGTACTCTCGTAACTTCTTGAGACGAAAGATACTCCCAGTCGATCCATCGGTCGTCGCCAATATCTCCGAGAATGAATGCTGCGTGAATATCTAAATCGTCGTCCTTATAAATCTCTCTCATTCTCTCATAATGGCTGTCTCCTCGCGTCTCGCTCTATCTAGAACGCGCATAAAACTCGCACCATCGCCTTGGCAATCTAAGTGGACAAAATTGAAATATCGATTTAACCGTATGAAAATATATTTATTAAAATGTGTTTATATAATGTTCCCTTAATAAATCCTTATCACAAATTGCTTTATTTAATCGCCTTATCAAGCAAGAAAGAAATCTAAACATTTTAATGTCTACTTACAACACAACGAAAATGACATTAAAAATACATATTTTTCCGGTGTTCTTCGACGCACTGTCATTAATTCTCTTATTCACTACTACCTACAAATTAGATAAATTTGTTGTTCCTTTTAGTAGTCTATTAAATAATTGATTCTAAGATTCCTATCGTTAATTATACCGGATTATACCGAACTGCCATTATAATTTCTTAAATCTGTGTTGTTTCTGCTTTCAATATCTTCAAAAAAATCTTGCCTCTGAATGTCCCTTCTAAACTTTTTTGCCAATATTATAAGGAGTGACCATGCTTTCGATCGCACAAAAAGTGTAATTGATGAATATAAGTTATTAAACATATTCAAAAATCCTTTTGCGTTCATACCGTTTTATATCAACACCTCAATGTGTGATTGCGTGCATGGGTACGTATTAATGATAATGTGGATGACGATGACGACAACGCAACGATGATGGCGATGGCGAGGGCATAATGATGATAATAATAATTATTATTATTATTCAGTCGTGTTCCGACGGTCGAACAGTTCCGACGTTTGTTTACAAATCGTACTGTGATCCAGTCGTAACGGCAATTACACACACACACCGGGAAGCAGAGACTTTGTGACGTGGCGTCACTAGAAGAGAATGAATATGCTTCCGTCAGTGCGCACTCTCAGGACGAATTCGGATATCAAGAATAGTTACTAATTGCTCCCGACTATTTTGTATGTACGAATGGGTGATCCTGCCAACATCGAGGGAAACCCATCGAACGAGGAGGAAAAGACCGCTAATGTCATCAAGCGAAGAAATACCAGCAAAGAGACACACAGCTCCCGAACTGTCATCGCTCTCGTGCTCCAAGTAATTCCACCGTGGGATTATCATCACCGTAACGCCTTGGCGAAGAAGAATGCGTTGCTTGGCTACCGAGTAGCGCTACGTAACATCTATCATCGACATCTATCGATAAGGTAGCGCATCGGCGCAACGCACAGTGGAACGAAATCCGTTTTTTGGGACATAGGGAAAAATAACATCAGAATTGTATTCTAGGGCTTTGTCTAAACATTTTATGTCATTAAAATTTTTTACGAAAATTCGATATTTTTGAAGTTATAGGGCATATACTGTAGCCGAATTGGGTGCTTTAATTTTTGAAAAACTAAAGTTCAGTTGTGTTTTACTAGTCAAGACATCATTTTATGTTACTTAACTTTTTTTCGTAACTCTGTTCTTTTCAGAGTTATTACACATTTTATACGGGAAAAAACACTATTATCCAAATAAGTCCAATTCCTTACATTTCCTTAAAAGTATTGATATGGATCCAGTAATTAGATCATATTTGTTATAAGAAATACCAACTTTGGTATCTCGACAAGTCTCAAAACAATCTCATTTTTTCATTACTTTTTGTATGAGATGAGAAAAAAAAATTGAATAATTTAAAATTCTCCAATTTTAATAACCGCACATTATAAAATATTGAAAAAATGAAAAAAAAAAAAAATTTTTTTTCTTTTTTCCTTTTTTTTTTTTTTTTTTTACAATATGACCTTTTTTTAAATTTTGTTAATCATTGTCTATTAGCAGTAAGTTTTGTGCGGCTGTCGAAAGAGTTTTATGTTTACGAATTAATTTTGGTCTTTTTGTAGAAATATATGGATGCGAAGTAACTAAAAAGTAATTAAAAATATCCTCATTGGTAGCTTTTCTCGAAAATTTTCTTGAATGGTGCTCGCGATAATGCCTAAAATCCTTGTTTCGTGATTCTGCCGCTTCTTCAGACAAACTTCCGATTGGGAGAAGACCGAAATTTTCTATTATGTCTTTGCCATGTACAAGTATTTTATGGACACTTGCAGGCATGTAATACCATTTATACAAATGTATATTGCCACGTTATTTCCGAGATAATTCCGGGGAGGTGCCGGATGCACTCCCCGCGAAATAACCGCTTCAACAAATTATTTTATTTATTAATCCGCGAGAATCCTCTCCGCGAAAAAGGGCTCACGTGATCACCGTTCACGCAGTCGCAAGGAGTAGAGGGTTGAGGGGGGAAAAGAAATTATCAAAGTTCCTTCGGAGCACGATTTAACAAAAGACAAGAGAAATAATTTATTCAAGTAAAACCATACGAAAGTATCAGAAATTTTCCATTAACTATACGAATTAATACAAAGTCGGATTCCCTTTGTCTCCGGTGTTTACCCGAACGTTCAGACAAATTAACTGCCGGCTACGTGCTCGATGCCGGCACGTGGTCGCCTCGCTTCTCCAATATTCTACCGAGGAATTTTCGCCTTATTAATATTGTAATCTTATAATTTAAGCAATGAACAACTAATAATTATTTTAGCAACAATTAAATGAACTTAATGTGTGATTACCCGCGCACTCGGACGGCGATCGAGGCTGGTTCCGCCAATAACGAAACAAAGAATCGAACGAGAAAATCGAAGGATTTATTTCGTAAAAAATTTTCAATGTGAAAAATAATAAAAATCGCCAATTCCCGATAAAATCGGTTATCTACTATTAACGGCTCTTAATAACCCCGCAATAAGACCTCGCGATGATGATCCGCCACCCGGAAGGAACTTTTACTTGAACAAAGGATTTCTCTCTATCGGCTCAATTATCTCACCTCTTACTTATCGTAACGTCGCGCACAGAGTAATTTTTCAAGGATCACGCACGCGGTTCCTTACGAGCCGGCTTACCGAAATTCCCCGAGCCCACCCGAAGATAGCCGAGCGCCTACTCGCTATCTCCCTCGCTCTACCGCCTCGCTAGGCGACGCGCGCACGCATGACCGTTTTCCGCGACTTCGCTAATAATTCTTCTTTCAAAATTCGATCGGATGACCGCCACCGATGACCATTCCAGCGGTCATTTCGATCCGTTGTTGAGCGAAGGGATGCTCAGATGATTCGCCGTCGGGTGGTCCTCGTTGCCTCAGAATTTCGGCCGTTTCCTTCGCCGATCGTCTTTCTGCCTCGCTCGTTCTCGCCGTGCGTGTCCTCTCTCTCTCTCTCTCTCTCTCTCTCTCTCTCTCTCTCTCTCGAGTTAGACGTGGTGAAGATACAGTGCGAGTTTTTGGTTTTATTAAGCGGTTTATTGAATTGCCTTATACAAACAGAGTGCAGTTCTGTGTTCGGGGTGCCCGGGCGAGTGCTTCGAGCTATAAAACATTGGTGGCGATTAGATATTCGCGACATTACACACGAAACACTTATCGTGATTGTCCGTGATCGCTAACGATCGCTCCGTCAACGTGGTGACAGACATCTTCTTCTTCGTCCTCGCTACTTGGCCACTGATTGGTCCTGAAGTGACACCTGATTGGTCCCTGGTCTTCTCTTATCTCGCTCAGCCAATCTGCGATCCGGATCTCCAAACACCTGTCATTTAAACCCGGACGGTCAGTCATGGACAAGACAAAGGGGAAGGAAGTCTGGTGCTACTCGTGTCATAAGGACATTAAAAACGATTACGTGAAGTGCTTAACCTGCGTCAAGACATTTCACCCGAAGTGTGACCATAGGGTTGGTCCGAAAGGCGCCCTTAAATCATGCCCTGGGCCATTTGAGCGGGTCAGCAGGGGTGGTGGGACGCGGGACGCTTCACCTGCTCTCCCCACCCCCTTGTCAACGGCTAATCCTATGCCGCTGCCTGCCCTACCGCCATCTACTTCTTCTTCATCTTCTTCACTCGCCTCATCCACCTCGGCGCTTACTCCATCTTACTCAGCGCAGGCGCCGGTGGCGCCGTCTCTCCCGTTCTCGCCCACAACTCAGCTACCTCGGTCCCCGCCGCCTAGCGCCACCTCACGTTCGTCTATGCGACCTCCGCCGCTCCATTTTCCACCAGCTGCTTCCTCGTCATCGCATTCTACTACCTATGCCGGTGCAGTCTCCTCGCCTACGAAACACACCTCTCTATTGCCGACACCTGACGATGCTCTCGCTACCCTTACCGCAGCGGTGCAGTCGTGTGTGGCGGCCATTAATGGCTTTAAAGCGACGCAGGCAACTCACCATAAGGAGACGGCAGACAACATTGGAGCACTTCGCGGAGATTTCGGCGCACGGCTCGACCGTATCTCCGCTGATCTCGGTGTGCTCTCTTCGCGGCTCAACGATGTGGAGACAGGCGCGCGGACTCTCCGGTCGGAACTTTCTTCCCTCGTGGCCAAGCAGGATGCTGATGCAGCGGCACTCACAGCTCGCGTCGCTGCCCTCGAGGCCTCTCAGCGTGAAACGGCATCCACCTCAGGGGATGTAAGCCGCACTGAGCTAACCCGCATAAACGAGCGGCTCTCAAGGGTCGAGGCCTCCGTACGGAGGACGGAGGTCGTCATCTCGGGAGTACCAGAGGCTCCTGAGGAGGACGTCAGGACCACTGTCGTCAGGGTGGCGGCTGCGGTGGGCCTTACCATCACCGTGGACGACCTTACTGCAGCACGCAGAATGCCAGGATCTCCAGACACGACGCGCCCCCGCTCCGTCTTCGCTCGGTTCGCCACTCAGGCTCATCGTAATGCGCTCCTGGCTGCAAAGCGGGCTAAGCGCACTCTTCTGGCTAGTCAACTGGACTCCTCCTACGAAGCGCGACAGATTTATGTTAACGAGTTTCTCCCTCGCGTCACTTGGGATCTCCTCAGGGCTGTTAGACGGGCGGCACGGTCCCGTGGCTACGCACACGTGTGGCACAGAGACGGCAATATATTTGTTAAGAAGAGCTCAGATTCTGAGCCGATCATTATTAGGGAGTCTGCTGAAATTGACACTAAACTTCAATGAGATTCTTCGCCAAGGCCTTCTGCTCCACATTCTACTTATACTCGCAAACCTCACTTAAATGCATGCCACGTAAATGCGGGCTCCCTACTTGCACACTTCGATGAACTCCTAGCGCACGTTGACAGAACTCCTTATGACCTCGTCGCCGTCTCTGAGACGTGGCTTCGGCCACGGGACCGGTCCGACCATTGCGCGATAAATGAATTTACCCTGCACCGTAGCGACCGGATTGGTAAAAAGGGCGGAGGGGTCTGTCTCTTCGTTCGAAATGACTACGCTTCTCGTATTATAACATCTTCTTCCTTGTTGCAGGACGATGTCGAGGTGGAGTTTCTCTTTGTGGAACTTACTATTCCTCCGGCGACTCGAGTTTTCGTCGGAGTAGTTTACCGCCCGCCTCACATTCCCCTCACTACCTTCGAGCCGATCCTCGCCGATCATGCCTGTGAATACGAACAGAGGTTAATCTTCGGTGATTGGAATGTTAATATGAATTCTAACTCACCTGATACTATTTACTTGCGGTCACTTATATCACAGTTAAATCTTCATCTCGTTGATCATTCTAGCACTCACCGCACAGCTACTTCCATCACCAGGATTGACCTCTGCCTCGTAGGAGACGAAGGACGTGTTGTATCCGCTGGGCAATCGAATGAGCCGTTCCTCTCCGGGCACGACCTCATCTCGGTTGTCTATGATGCAAGTGATTCATGGAGTAGGCGTAGTATTGTCTCCCGGAACTTGCACGCTGTCAATCCCTCCGCATTGCACTCATCTCTGGATAACCTAACCTCTTTGGTTCTGGGCTTATCTGGGGATGACGTGGACGGATTGGTTAGCACTTTCTCTGGTGAGCTCCTCAATGTATTAGATAGATTGGCGCCTTTGCGAGCTGTCACCGCAAGGCGCCCATCCGCTCCATGGATCACTCCAGAAGTGAGGAAATTAATGAAAATTAGAAATTCATTCCGTCGCTCTTACCTGAGGACCAGGAGTCCAATAGCTTTAAACCAGTACAGATCTCTTCGCAACCGTCTTAAAATCATTATTGAGGAGGGACGCTCGTTGTTCCTCCTCCAACATTTCTCTAATCTCCACTCCCCGGCTACGCTCTGGCGTGATCTTAGACGGTTCCACATAACTCCTACTCCAAAACGTCCTCTGTCACTTCCTCCTAACCTCACTCCTTCACTCCTTAACTCATTCTTTCTCTCTGCGCATGCGCAAACTCCTCCTTCTCCACCTGACTTTCTTTCTACCTCTTCTCCTTACAGTGACGAGAAATTTTATTTCTCACACGTCACTCCTTCCTCTCTGTTTCCTCTTCTAACCTTTCGCTCTTCTATGACCATCCTTCCGGATGGTCTTCCTTCTTCTTTCATCTCACTATGCACTCCTTCACTCATCACTACACTCCTCCGTATATTTAACAGTTCCTTGCTCACTTCTACCTTTCCTCGGCTCTGGAAGCACTCCTATGTAACACCTATTCCTAAAAAATCTTCTCCCACTGAACCTTCTCACCTGCGTCCCATCTCACTCCTTCCTGAACTGTCTAAGATCCTTGAGAGGGTGGTCCTGCGTGATGTTCAAAACTTTCTTCATAGTCGTGGACTTCAGGACCCCTTCCAACATGGGTTTGTCAAGGGTCGGTCTACCCAGACCGCCTTGCTTACCCTCACTGAAGACGTCAGGCGGGCAGTGGATGAACGCAAGATAACCATCCTTGTCTGCTTCGACTTCTCAAAGGCCTTCGATACGGTCGACCACTGCAGGCTGATGGAGAAACTCAAGAGATTGAATTTCTCCACTCCAGTCTTGCAGTGGTTTTGGTCATACCTCTCCGGGAGGTATCAAGCGACAAGGGTGGACGGTAAACTTTCTTCTTGGGAGCATGTTTTCTCTGGTGTGCCACAGGGCTCTGTACTGGGACCGCTTTTATTTTCTCTCTTCCTATGGGACCTCAATGATGTTGTTCACCTCGCCAGGCTCCTCAAGTACGCTGATGATCTCCAGTTGTACCTCCACGTTGCCCTTCATGGGCTTGAGGAGGGAATCTGCGAGATCAATCGCGACATTGCACGCGTGGTGGCATGGACGAGGGAAAACGGCCTCTTATTGAACCCTGGGAAGACGCAATGTATGCTGTTAGGATCTTCGCGTGCACTCAATGTTATAGATAAGGATTCCCTACCTCCGATAAGAGTGGCGGATACGTCTATTCCTTTCTCGACAGTGGTGAAGTCGCTCGGCGTCCATCTTCAGAGCAATCTGGGGTGGCACGAGCACGTCACGAGCGTGTGTCGGAAAATCTACGCGATGCTTGCATCGCTTAGTAAAAACCGGCGCACGCTCCCCCTGCCGTTAAAGGCGAGACTCGTCCAAGCTCTTGCATTTCCTCACTTCGATTACTGCTGCTTGGTGCACGTTGACATGCAAGCCGTCGATGAGATCCGGCTGCAACGGGCCTTGAATGCTTGCGTCCGATTCGTTTTTGACGTGCGACGTGATGTTCACATCACGCCGTACTTCGAACGTCTCGGATGGCTGAAGGTCCGTCAAAGGCGGCTGTATTTCCTCGGCGTCTTCATGTTCGGCGTGCATCGAGGCGCCATGCCGGAATCTCTCCAGGTTTTGTTCGAGCGAAGATCGGACTTAGACGTGAGGTCTTCTCCGCGTTCGCGACCGCGTGTAACTTTCAACACACCTCTTCATCGCACTGCAACCCGTTCAAACTCACTCGCGGTGCAGGGCGCTAAATTTTGGAACTTAATTCCTTTGCAGATTCGCGAAGCGCGCACTGTCGCGTCGTTCAAGCGTGAGTTGCATCACTCGTTACTGAGTGGTGCAATTTCATCGTGAGGCGACGCGGCACGTGATTGGTTAGATGGCGAAATTTAGGCCTGAGCGGACCCCCCAGGTGGCGCGCGGCGACGCGCGTCTCATTCATGTTCATCGTGAGAATGGGCCTCTTTGTATGCACGTGGACTCGAGCGTGAATGCGCCTGCGCTAAGGCGAAACCTTTCGATTGGCTGTTTGAGTTTATGAATGCTTGTGATAGGCTTCGTGCCGGTGTGCATCTCGGGAGCGTGCGTGATGTGTATAAACACGAGCGTGTCTGACTTCACCTTCATCTTACTAATGTGTATATTTCTTCTCTTGTATTTTCATTCTAGGTGTCGTCGTATTATTGTATTGAATAGAATGTGAGTGGATTGAATGAATGTGAGATTGAATGAATGAGAGAGTGCCTTGGCGATTTTGTCGTCAAGTTTGTGTTTTTTATATTTTTTATATGTTTATATATATATGTATTTTTTATATGTATATATTTCAACGTGCCAGGGGGCCTTGCCCCAGCACGAAATAAACAAATCTAAATCTAAATCTAAATCTCTCTCTCTCTCTCTCTCTCTCTCTCTCTCTCTCTCTCTCTCTCTCTCTCTCTCTCTCTCTCTCTCTGAGAAGACGTTAAAATAAATCAGTGCGACTTAGTGGTGTTTAAATAGCTTTATTGTGTGGAGGGACGTCCTAGGGGTACATTTCCGCGTTTGGTGTTACGCTGCGGGCGCGCCGCGATATAAATCGTGCCTTTTCCGCCGCCTCCTTGAGCGGTTTTCGCGATCGAAATATTGACAATCGTGCTCGATCAAACGAGGACGTGAAGTACGGCCATCTCCCTACGTCATCTCGTCCTGCACGCTCATTGGCCGGGCTCCTTGTCCTGATTGGCTCCTGCTGCCTGGACAAGTCTTTTGGCCAATAGGTACTCGCCTCCGGCCCTCGTGATCTGTACCACCATGGATCCCTCTAAAAACATTGCGACGATGAAAGTTAAGTGTGGGAAATGTAATAAGGTGGTCAAGCAGGACTTCCTGCGGTGCATCCCTTGTAAAAAGGAATTCCACCCGGGTTGCTTACCCCTGCACAAAGTCCTGAACCGTGCTGGAGCGCTCATCTATTGCACGGGCGCACACGAGCGGGTGGTTAGGAGCGGGGGTGTGAAGGGAACCCCCCCCTCCTCCTCCTCCACGTCACCTGCTGGCTCGCTGTCGAGCTTACCGGTGGCGCCGCCAGCGGCTCCGTTCTCGCCGTCGACGCAGCTGTCGCGGTCCCCACCGCCCAGCTTCTCCCGGTCGGCCTCTCCACCTCTGCCGGCTGTCACGGCGTCCTACGCTGCTGCAGTGTCATCGCCGCCTGCTGAGCTGCGTCGCTCCTCATCATCACCATCACCTTCATCACTACCACCTCCATCGTCTGCTCTCTCGCCGTCACAGCAGAACACCCTGGACCAGCTAGTCAGCATGGTGCAGGCTTGCGTGACTGCCATCCAGGGTTTCAAGGAGGAACAGATCTGCCACCGCAGGGAAACTGCCGAGCTCTCTGGCACCCTCACTGCTCGGCTCGACCGTATCTCCGCGGACCTCTCAGCGATCACCTCGCGGCTCGGCGTCGTGGAAGGAGCCACCCAGGTTCTTAACTCCGACGTCGCAGCCCTTACAACGAAGCACGAGGTCGATACCAAGGCTATCCACGCTCGGCTCGCTGCTCTCGAGGCTGCTGCTACTCATCGCCCTACTGGGCCTGACTCACTGGCTGCGGACCCCGGTGTTCTCGCCCGCGTCAACCAGCGGCTGGCTCGGGTCGAGGCCTCCATGGCCTCAACCGAAGTCATTCTCTCCGGCGTCCCTGAAGCCCCCGAGGAGAGTGTCAAGGGGACTGTCCTCAGAGTCGCTGCCGTCCTTGGACTCAGCATGGTGGAGGGAGATATTGCTACGGCCCGCCGAATGCCCGGAGCTGAAGACCCTGCTCGACCTCGCTCCATCTTCGCGAGGCTCTCTTCACCGGCGCAAAGGAGCGCCCTCATGGCGGCCAAGCGGGCGAAACGATCTCTCCTTGCCAGCGAACTGAACTCTTCCTGTGATGCTCGGCCTATCTACATTAACGAGTTCCTCCCGCGCCCCACCTGGGACCTCCTCAGGTCGGTTAGAACAGCAGCCCGGTCGCGCGGTTACAGCCATATTTGGCATCGTAACGGCCAGATCCTTGTAAAAAAAGACTCTCATTCCGATATCATTCGCATCACCGAACTGTCCGATATTCAAAGCAAACTCACATGAAGCGCTGCGCCAAGGCTACCATCTCTCATCTCAACTCGACCATCTACAACAATTACCGCTTGTCATCTAAATGCTGGCTCATTGCCAGCTCATTTTCACCAATTTCACCATCACTTCACTCATTCCAGTTCATATGACCTCATAGCTGTCTCTGAAACATGGCTGCGACCGAGTGACCGGAGCTGTCATTGCGCACTAGATACTTACACCCTGCACCGTAGCGATCGTTCTAGTAGAACAGGAGGGGGCACATGCCTCTATGTCCGGAGTAACTACTCCTCTCGTATTATTACATCTTCTATGTTGCAGGACGATGTTGGGGTGGAGTTTCTGTTTGTTGAGCTTAAACTATCTCCGACGACCCGTGTCTTCGTCGGTGTCGTCTATCGTCCGCCTCACATTCCCCTCACTATCTTCGAGCCGATCCTCGCCGATCATGCTTGTGAATACGAGCAGAGGTTAATCTTCGGTGACTGGAATGTTAATATGAATTCTAACTCACCTGATACTATTTACTTGCGGTCACTTATATCACAGTTAAATCTTCATCTCGTTGATCATTCTAGCACTCACCGCACAGCTACTTCCATCACCAGGATTGACCTCTGTCTCGTAGGAGACGAAGGACGTGTTGTATCCTCTGGACAGTCGAATGAGCCGTTCCTTTCTGGGCACGACCTCATCTCGATTGTCTACGATGCAAGTGATTCATGGAGTAGGCGTAGTGTTGTCTCCCGGAACTTGCACGCTGTCAATCCCTCCGCACTGCACTCATCTCTGGATAACCTAACCTCCTTGGTCCTGGGTTTATCTGGAGATGACGTGGACGGATTGGTTAGCACTTTCTCTGGTGAGCTCCTCAATGTATTAGATAGATTGGCGCCTTTGCGAGCTGTCACCGCAAGGCGCCCATCCGCTCCATGGATCACTCCAGAAGTGAGGAAATTAATGAAAATCAGAAATTCATTCCGTCGCTCTTACCTGAGGACCAGGAGTCCAATAGCTTTAGACCAGTACAGATCTCTTCGCAACCGTCTTAAAATCGTTATTCAGGAGGGACGCTCGTTGTTCCTCCTCCAACATTTCTCTAATCTCCACTGCCCGGCTACGCTCTGGCGTGATCTTAGACGGTTCCACATAACTCCTACTCCAAAACGTCCTCTGTCACTTCCTCCTAACCTCACTCCTTCACTCCTTAACTCATTCTTTCTCTCTGCGCATGCGCAAACTCCTCCTTCTCCACCTGACTTTCTTTCTACCTCTTCTCCTTACAGTGACGAGAAATTTTATTTCTCACACGTCACTCCTTCCTCTCTGTTTCCTCTTCTAACCTTTCGCTCTTCTATGACCATCCTTCCGGATGGTCTTCCTTCTTCTTTCATCTCACTATGCACTCCTTCACTCATCACTACACTCCTCCGTATATTCAACAGTTCTTTGCTCACTTCTACCTTTCCTCGGCTCTGGAAGCACTCCTATGTAACACCTATTCCTAAGAAATCTTCTCCCACTGAACCTTCTCACCTGCGTCCCATCTCACTCCTTCCTGAACTGTCTAAGGTCCTTGAGAGGGTGGTCCTGCGTGATGTTCAAAACTTTCTTCATAGTCGTGGACTTCAGGACCCCTTCCAACATGGGTTTGTCAAGGGTCGGTCTACCCAGACCGCCTTGCTTACCCTCACTGAAGACGTCAGGCGGGCAGTGGATGAACGCAAGATAACCATCCTTGTCTGCTTTGACTTTTCAAAGGCCTTCGATACGGTCGACCACTGCAGGCTGATGGAGAAACTCAAGAGATTGAATTTCTCCACTCCAGTCTTGCAGTGGTTTTGGTCATACCTCTCCGGGAGGTATCAAGCGACAAGGGTGGACGGTAAACTTTCTTCTTGGGAGCATGTTTTCTCTGGTGTGCCACAGGGCTCTGTACTGGGACCGTTTTTATTTTCTCTCTTCCTATGGGACCTCAATGATGTTGTTCACCTCGCCAGGCTCCTCAAGTACGCCGATGATCTCCAGTTGTACCTCCACGTTGCCCTTCATGGGCTTGAGGAGGGAATCTGCGAGATCAATCGCGACATTGCACGCGTGGTGGCATGGACGAGGGAAAACGGCCTCTTATTGAACCCTGGGAAGACGCAATGTATGCTTTTAGGATCTTCGCGTGCACTCAATGTTATAGATAAAGATTCCCTACCTCCGATAAGAGTGGCGGATACGTCTATTCCTTTCTCGGCGGTGGTGACGTCGCTCGGCGTCCATCTTCAGAGCAATCTGGGGTGGCACGAGCACGTCACGAGCGTGTGTCGGAAAATCTACGCGATGCTTGCATCGCTTAGTAAAAACCGGCGCACGCTCCCCCTGCCGTTAAAGGCGAGACTCATCCAAGCTCTTGCATTTCCTCACTTCGACTACTGCTGCTTGGTGCACGTTGACATGCAGGCCGTCGATGAAATCCGGTTGCAACGGGCCTTGAATGCTTGCGTCCGATTCGTTTTTGACGTGCGACGTGATGTTCACATCACGCCGTACTTCGAACGTCTCGGATGGCTGAAGGTCCGTCAAAGGCGGCTGTATTTCCTCGGCGTCTTCATGTTCGGCGTGCATCGAGGCGCCATGCCGGAATCTCTCCAGGCTTTGTTCGAGCGAAGATCGGACTTAGACGTGAGGTCTTCTCCGCGTTCGCGACCGCGTGTAACTTTCAACACACCTCTTCATCGCACTGCAACCCGTTCAAACTCACTCGCGGTGCAGGGCGCTAAATTTTGGAACTTAATTCCTTTGCAGATTCGCGAAGCGCGCACTGTCGCGTCGTTCAAGCGTGAGTTGCATCACTCGTTACTGAGTGGTGCAATTTCATCGTGAGGCGACGCGGCACGTGATTGGTTAGATGGCGAAATTTAGGCCTGAGCGGACCCCCCAGGTGGCGCGCGGCGACGCGCGCTTCATTCATATTCATCGTGAGAATGGGCCTCTTTGTATGCACGTGGACTCGAGTGTGAATGCGCCTGCGCGAAGGCGAAACTTTTGTATTGGCTGAATGAAACTATGGATACTTGCGATAGGCTTCGTGCCGGTGTGCATCTCGGGAGCGTGCGTGATGTGTATAAACACGAGCGTGACTGACTTCACCTTCATCCTACTAATGTATATGTTTCTTTTCTTATATTTCTATTCTAGGTGTCGTCATATCATTGTACTTTGGAATGAGTGTGGATTGAATGAATGAGTGATAGATCGAATGAGAGAGTGCCTTGGCGATCTTGATCGTCAAGTTTGTGCTATTTTTTATATGTTTATATATGTATTATATATATATATGTATATATTTTTACGTGCCAGGGGGCTTTGCCCCAGCACGGAATAAAAATAATCTAATCTAAATAATCTAATCTCTCTCTCTCTCTCTCTCTCTCTCTCTCTCTCTCTCTCTCTCTCTCTCTCTCTCTCTCTCGAGTTAGACGGGTTGATTTACGGTGTGCGAATTCTGTGATTATATGCGATTTATTGAAAGGCGGATACATTTTGTGGGTGCGAGTGTGTTTCGTGACGACTTCGCGGACTTCCTGCGACATTAACTTCCATCCGGGACCCCCGCGCTGGTGAAATATCAGGCGGAGAAGATCTTGGCTGATCCACGTTGTCGGATAATCGATACCGTTAGCCACGGACATCTTGGCTCCTTATCTCGGCGGCCATTGGTTGGGATCTCCGCTCTCATTGGCGCGTAGGATCTCCTCGACTCCTTGGGCCAATCACAAGCGCCACGCTCGCAGATAACTGCCACCGATCTTTCGCACCATGGAGCAGGTACAATGTTGCTCCTGCAAGAAGGTGATTGCAACAGAGTATCGCCGTTGCATCCCCTGCAACATGACCTTCCACCCGCGATGCCGGCACAACGTTACCGGTCCGGCGGGTGCATTGGTCCCATGTAAAGGGGAAAGCGAGACCGTCTCCATCAAAGGGGCGAGGGGAGGCTCATCCTCTTCCTCCTCCAAGCGGGCTGCGCGCGCTGCTCCACCGCCTCCGCCACCATTCTCGCCGTCATCGCAGCTCGCACGGTCCCCGCCGCCACCTGCTGCCATCTCGCGGTCGCTGTCTCAGCCTCTGCCATCTACGTCCACGTACACCGCTCCCACCGCTTCCACGTACGCGGCGGTAACATCTTCGCCCCCTCCTCCTGCAATCTCCTTGGTCTCTTCACCACCAGCACAGGTGACCATCGACAGGCTCGTCGGTATGGTTCAGACCTGCGTCGACGCCATACGCGAATTTAAAACTAGCCAGGACGCTCATCGTAGGGAGACGGCTGGAGATTTTGCCTCCCTTGGGTCAAGGCTTGACCGAATCGCCGCGGACCTGTCGGCTGTCACTTCGAGGCTCCATGATGTCGAGCTGGGATCCCAGGCCCTTCGTGCGGACATATCTGCCTTGTCTGCTAGGCAGGACTCGGAGTCCGCCACCGTCTCTGCCCTCTCCGCACGCATGGCTGCTCTTGAGGCTGCACAGCACGCAGCGGGCCCACCAACATCCGGTCCCGAGCGAGGGGATATTGCCCGCATCAACGAGCGCCTGGCACGCGTGGAGGTCAGCGTCAGATCTTCGGAGGCCGTGCTTACCGGGGTGCCGGAGACTCCCGAGGAGGACGTGCGGGGCACCGTCCTCAAGGTGGCATCGGTGCTCGGCCTTCAAATGGCGGAGGGTCACATCATCACTGCCCGGAGGATGCCTGGAACACCTGATCGGCCACGCACCATCTTCGTCCGATTCGTGGAGGCTGGACAGCGCAACGCTCTCCTGGCTGCCAGGCGCGCAAAACGTACCCTCCTCGCCAGCGAGATAAATCCGGTCTGCGAGGGACGTTCAATTTATATTAATGAATATCTCCCGCGTGCTACCTGGGACCTACTTAGGACCGTTAGAGAGGCGGCGCGATCTCGCGGCTATGCCCATGTCTGGCATCGAAGCGGTAGCATCCTTGTTAAAAAAAGCTCCGACGCGCAGGTGATCGTCATTAGGGAGTCGGCGGATATTGATAAGAAATTGTGAGAATTTTCGCCACGGCCTCTCGCTTCTCTCGTCTCGCCTGCCGCTAGCTCAGCCAATACATCCGGCCTAAACATCTGCCACTTAAACGCCGGCTCCCTTCTGGCTCACCTTGACGCACTTTCAAATCACCTTGCTACGTCATCCTATGACATTATTGCCGTCTCTGAGACTTGGCTTAAGCCTCGAGATCGCGTCGACCATCGCGCACTAGATCGTTACGCTCTGCATCGCAGCGATCGTATTGGCAGAAATGGCGGGGGTGTTTGCCTCCTCGTCTCAAACTTAATCAACTCACGCATTATAACTTCCTCGTTTATGTTGCAGGGCGGTGTCGAGGTGGAGTTTCTCTTCGTTGAGCTTGTTATTCCTCCGTCGACTCGTGTTTTCGTCGGAGTAGTTTACCGTCCGCCTCACATTCCCCTCACTACCTTCGAGCCGATCCTCGCCGATCATGCCTGCGAATACGAGCAGAGATTGATCCTCGGTGACTGGAACACCAATATGAATACTGATACACCTGATTCTACTTACCTTCGCTCATTGTTTGCTCAACTTAACCTACATCTTGTAGATCATGGTAATACACACTTTACTTCAACTTCCTCCACCAGGATCGATCTCTGTCTTGTAGGAGACGAAGGACGTGTTGTGTCCTCTGGACAATTGAATGAGCCGTTCCTTTCCGGGCACGACCTCATCTCGGTTGTCTATGATGCAAGTGATTCATGGAGTAGGCGTAGTATTGTCTCCCGGAACTTGCACGCTGTCAATCCCTCCGCACTGCACTCATCTCTGGATAACCTAACCTCTTTGGTCCTGGGTTTATCTGGAGATGACGTGGACGGATTGGTTAGCACTTTCTCTGGTGAGCTCCTCAATGTATTAGATAGATTGGCGCCTTTGCGAGCTGTCACCGCAAGGCGCCCATCCGCTCCATGGATCACTCCAGAAGTGAGGAAATTAATGAAAATTAGAAATTCATTCCGTCGCTCTTACCTGAGGACCAGGAGTCCAATAGCTTTAAACCAGTACAGATCTCTTCGCAACCGTCTTAAAATCATTATTGAGGAGGGACGCTCGTTGTTCCTCCTCCAACATTTCTCTAATCTCCACTGCCCGGCTACGCTCTGGCGTGATCTTAGACGGTTCCACATAACTCCTACTCCAAAACGTCCTCTGTCACTTCCTCCTAACCTCACTCCTTCACTCCTTAACTCATTCTTTCTCTCTGCGCATGCGCAAACTCCTCCTTCTCCACCTGACTTTCTTTCTACCTCTTCTCCTTACAGTGACGAGAAATTTTATTTCTCACACGTCACTCCTTCCTCTCTGTTTCCTCTTCTAACCTTTCGCTCTTCTATGACCATCCTTCCGGATGGTCTTCCTTCTTCTTTCATCTCACTATGCGCTCCTTCACTCATCACTACACTCCTCCGTATATTTAACAGTTCCTTGCTCACTTCTACCTTTCCTCGGCTCTGGAAGCACTCCTATGTAACACCTATTCCTAAAAAATCTTCTCCCACTGAACCTTCTCACCTGCGTCCCATCTCACTCCTTCCTGAACTGTCTAAGGTCCTTGAGAGGGTGGTCCTGCGTGATGTTCAAAACTTTCTTCATAGTCGTGGACTTCAGGACCCCTTCCAACATGGGTTTGTCAAGGGTCGGTCTACCCAGACCGCCTTGCTTACCCTCACTGAAGACGTCAGGCGGGCAGTGGATGAACGCAAGATAACCATCCTTGTCTGCTTCGACTTCTCAAAGGCCTTCGATACGGTCGACCACTGCAGGCTGATGGAGAAACTCAAGAGATTGAATTTCTCCACTCCAGTCTTGCAGTGGTTTTGGTCATACCTCTCCGGGAGGTATCAAGCGACAAGGGTGGACGGTAAACTTTCTTCTTGGGAGCATGTTTTCTCTGGTGTGCCACAGGGCTCTGTACTGGGACCGTTTTTATTTTCTCTCTTCCTATGGGACCTCAATGATGTTGTTCACCTCGCCAGGCTCCTCAAGTACGCCGATGATCTCCAGTTGTACCTCCACGTTGCCCTTCATGGGCTTGAGGAGGGAATCTGCGAGATCAATCGCGACATTGCACGCGTGGTGGCATGGACGAGGGAAAACGGCCTCTTATTGAACCCTGGGAAGACGCAATGTATGCTTTTAGGATCTTCGCGTGCACTCAATGTTATAGATAAAGATTCCCTACCTCCGATAAGAGTGGCGGATACGTCTATTCCTTTCTCGGCGGTGGTGACGTCGCTCGGCGTCCATCTTCAGAGCAATCTGGGGTGGCACGAGCACGTCACGAGCGTGTGTCGGAAAATCTACGCGATGCTTGCATCGCTTAGTAAAAACCGGCGCACGCTCCCCCTGCCGTTAAAGGCGAGACTCATCCAAGCTCTTGCATTTCCTCACTTCGACTACTGCTGCTTGGTGCACGTTGACATGCAGGCCGTCGATGAAATCCGGTTGCAACGGGCCTTGAATGCTTGCGTCCGATTCGTTTTTGACGTGCGACGTGATGTTCACATCACGCCGTACTTCGAACGTCTCGGATGGCTGAAGGTCCGTCAAAGGCGGCTGTATTTCCTCGGCGTCTTCATGTTCGGCGTGCATCGAGGCGCCATGCCGGAATCTCTCCAGGCTTTGTTCGAGCGAAGATCGGACTTAGACGTGAGGTCTTCTCCGCGTTCGCGTCCGCGTGTAGTATTTAACACACCTCTTCATCGCACTGCAACCCGTTCAAACTCACTCGCGGTGCAGGGCGCTAAATTTTGGAATTTGATTCCCTTGCAGATTCGCGAAGCGCGCACTGTCGCGTCGTTCAAGCGTGAGTTGCATCACTCGTTACTGAGTGGTGCAATTTCATCGTGAGGCGACGCGGCACGTGATTGGTTAGATGGCGAAATTTAGGCCTGAGCGGACCCCCCAGGTGGCGCGCGGCGACGCGCGTCTCATTCATGTTCATCGTGAGAATGGGCCTCTTTGTATGCACGTGGACTCGAGCGTGAATGCGCCTGCGCGAAGGCGAAACTTTTCGATTGGCTGTTTGAGTTTATGAATGCTTGTGATAGGCTTCGTGCCGGTGTGCATCTCGGGAGCGTGCGTGATGTGTATAAACACGAGCGTGTCTGACTTCACCTTCATCTTACTAATGTGTATATTTCTTTCTTATATTTCTATCTAGGTGTCGTCGTATTATTGTAATTGAATGGAATGTGAGTGGATTGAATGAGTGCGTGATTAAATGAATGAGAGAGTGCCTTGGCGATCTTGATCGTCAAGTTTTCCTATTTTTATATGTTTTTATATGTATTTTTTTATATGTATATATTCTTTTTAACGTACCAAGGGGCTTGCCCCAGTACGAAATAAATAATAATCTAATCTCTCTCTCGAGTTAGACGAGAAAAATTAACGTGTGATATTTTGGACGCTTAAGTCGATTTATTGAGTGGTGCGGTACATTTGGTGGTAACGTGGGTAAGCATCGTTGCATAAGGTGTGACCGGATATAATATTCACGGCACGGGACGTGCTCCACGCGGAGATATACGCGAGTGAACTTTCGCGATTATTTCGATCGTTGATCGAACTTTCTGGCGGCCATCGCCGGACGTCACACGTCTTCGCCACCTCTCATTGGTGAACTCCTTCGCGCTGATTGGACCGGGTGCTTCTTGTCCCGCGCGTAGCCAATCGCGACCATCATCATCCTCGCACGTGCTCTGGAATCTTCTGAAATGGAAAAGGAAAAGGAAGTTTGGTGCTTTGCCTGTAGAAAGGACATAAAAACTGACTACGTGCGGTGCCTACCGTGTGCGAGAACGTACCACCCTAAGTGCGAGCACAAGGTCGGGCCAAAAGGAGCTCTAAAGCCCTGCCCTGGCCCTTATGAGCGAGTAAATAGGGGTGGTGGGGTGAAGGGGGGCACGACCTCCCTCCCCTCCTCCGCTCCGGTTGCTCCAACGCAACCGTCGCATGACGGGAAGACAGCCTCGTTGCCTTCATCTTCCGCGAAGCCGATGGCGGCGCCACCACCACCTGCGCCGTTCTCCCCGTCATCTCAACTGGCGCGGTCCCCGCCGACGAGCGCCATCTCGCGTTCGGCGACTCACCCTCCGGCCTCTCGCGCGTCGACCTACGCGTCTTCTTACGCGGCGGCCGCCTCCTCGCCTCCACCGGGACCATCCCATGGAGCCTTCTCTTCGTCGCCCACGCAGGACGCCATCCACAAACTAGTGGGTATGGTGCAAAATTGCGTGGACGCCATCCAAGGGTTCAAGACGTCACAGGACGCTCACCGACGCGAGACTGCGGGCGACTTTGCGGCTCTTGGCACCCGCCTGGACCGCATCTCCGCCGACCTCGCCGCCATAACATCTCGGCTACACGACACGGAGGTGAACGTCCAGACCCTGCGTACCGACCTTTCCGCACTCACGGTTAAACAGGACGCAGATGCAGCCGCTCTCTCTTCTCGTCTGGCTGCCCTCGAGTCTTCGCAGTCTGCTGCCGGGCCCTCCTGCCCCTCCAACGACTTGGCTCGCGTTCACCAACGTCTCGCTCGAGTGGAGGCCAGCGTACGGGTCACGGAGGTAATCATGTCGGGTGTTCCGGAAGCCCCACCTCAGGAAGACGTCAGGGCCACGGTCATCAGGGTCGCTGCACGCCTGGGCCTCGAAACAACGGAGGCCGACATTACGGAGGCTCGCCGGATGCCTGGATCCCCGGATGCTACCCGCCCGCGCTCGATCTTCGTCCGCTTTTCTACATCGGCGCAGCGGAACGCTCTTTTACGGGCCAAGAGGGCCAAGAGATCCTTTATGGCAGACGAGGTTGACTCGTCCAGCGCAGCTCGACCTATATATATCAACGAGTTCCTCCCCCGCGCCACCTGGGACCTGCTCAGGACGGTCAGGAGGGAGGCTCGGTCACGCGGTTTTAGCCACATCTGGCACAGGGACGGCCAAATTCTAGTGAAAAAAGACGCCGACGCTCCAATTATCCGTATCTCTGAGCTGGCAGACATAAACACCAAACTAGCTTGAAGTGTTGCGCCAAGGCCTCACCTTTTCTTACCACCTCGATTTGTTCACTCGCTTCACCTCTCGGCCTGTCACGTGAACGCAGGATCGCTGCCAGCTCATTTCGCTGACTTTTCTTCTCACTTCTCTTCTCTTCGCTCTCCTTATGACATTATAGCCGTCTCTGAGTCGTGGCTCCAACCGCGTGGCCGGGCTGACCAATGCGCTCTAGTCAACTACACCCTGCACCGCAGCGATCGACTAATAAGAACAGGCGGGGGTGTATGCCTTTATATTAGAAATTGCTTTGACTCACGAATCTTGACATCTTCTATGTTGCAGGGCGGTGTTGAGGTGGAGTTTCTTCTTGTTGAACTTCTTATTCGCCCTTCGACCCGCATTCTTGTCGGAGTCGTCTACCGTCCGCCTCACCTACCCCTCACCACCTTCGAGCCGATCCTCGCCGATCATGCTTGTGAATACGAGCGGAGGTTAATCTTCGGTGATTGGAACGTTAATATGAACTCTAACTCACCCGATGCTATATACTTGCGGTCACTTATTTCTCAGTTAAATCTTCACCTCGTTGATCATTCCAGCACTCACCGCACAGCTAATTCCATCACCAGGATTGACCTCTGTCTCGTCGGAGACGAAGGACGTGTTGTATCCTCTGGACAGTCGAATGAGCCGTTCCTTTCTGGGCACGACCTCATCTCGATTGTCTACGATGCAAGTGATTCATGGAGTAGGCGTAGTGTTGTCTCCCGGAACTTGCACGCTGTCAATCCCTCCGCACTGCACTCATCTCTGGATAACCTAACCTCCTTGGTCCTGGGTTTATCTGGAGATGACGTGGACGGATTGGTTAGCACTTTCTCTGGTGAGCTCCTCAATGTATTAGATAGATTGGCGCCTTTGCGAGCTGTCACCGCAAGGCGCCCATCCGCTCCATGGATCACTCCAGAAGTGAGGAAATTAATGAAAATCAGAAATTCATTCCGTCGCTCTTACCTGAGGACCAGGAGTCCAATAGCTTTAGACCAGTACAGATCTCTTCGCAACCGTCTTAAAATCGTTATTCAGGAGGGACGCTCGTTGTTCCTCCTCCAACATTTCTCTAATCTCCACTGCCCGGCTACGCTCTGGCGTGATCTTAGACGGTTCCACATGACTCCTACTCCAAAACGTCCTCTGTCACTTCCTCCTAACCTCACTCCTTCACTCCTTAACTCATTCTTTCTCTCTGCGCATGCGCAAACTCCTCCTTCTCCACCTGACTTTCTTTCTACCTCTTCTCCTTACAGTGACGAGAAATTTTATTTCTCACACGTCACTCCTTCCTCTCTGTTTCCTCTTCTAACCTTTCGCTCTTCTATGACCATCCTTCCGGATGGTCTTCCTTCTTCTTTCATCTCACTATGCACTCCTTCACTCATCACTACACTCCTCCGTATATTCAACAGTTCTTTGCTCACTTCTACCTTTCCTCGGCTCTGGAAGCACTCCTATGTAACACCTATTCCTAAGAAATCTTCTCCCACTGAACCTTCTCACCTGCGTCCCATCTCACTCCTTCCTGAACTGTCTAAGGTCCTTGAGAGGGTGGTCCTGCGTGATGTTCTAAACTTTCTTCATAGTCGTGGACTTCAGGACCCCTTCCAACATGGGTTTGTCAAGGGTCGGTCTACCCAGACCGCCTTGCTTACCCTCACTGAAGACGTCAGGCGGGCAGTGGATGAACGCAAGATAACCATCCTTGTCTGCTTTGACTTTTCAAAGGCCTTCGATACGGTCGACCACTGCAGGCTGATGGAGAAACTCAAGAGATTGAATTTCTCCACTCCAGTCTTGCAGTGGTTTTGGTCATACCTCTCCGGGAGGTATCAAGCGACAAGGGTGGACGGTAAACTTTCTTCTTGGGAGCATGTTTTCTCTGGTGTGCCACAGGGCTCTGTACTGGGACCGTTTTTATTTTCTCTCTTCCTATGGGACCTCAATGATGTCGTTCACCTCGCCAGGCTCCTCAAGTACGCTGATGATCTCCAGTTGTACCTCCACGTTGCCCTGCATGGGCTTGAGGAGGGAATCTGCGAGATCAATCGCGACATTGCACGCGTGGTGGCATGGACGAGGGAAAACGGCCTCTTATTGAACCCTGGGAAGACGCAATGTATGCTTTTAGGATCTTCGCGTGCACTCAATGTTATAGATAAAGATTCCCTACCTCCGATAAGAGTGGCGGATACGTCTATTCCTTTCTCGACAGTGGTGAAGTCGCTCGACGTCCATCTTCAGAGCAATCTGGGGTGGCACGAGCACGTCACGAGCGTGTGTCGGAAAATCTACGCGATGCTTGCATCGCTTAGTAAAAACCGGCGCACGCTCCCCCTGCCGTTAAAGGCGAGACTCGTCCAAGCTCTTGCATTTCCTCACTTCGATTACTGCTGCTTGGTGCACGTTGACATGCAGGCCGTCGATGAGATCCGGCTGCAACGGGCCTTGAATGCTTGCGTCCGATTCGTTTTTGACGTGCGACGTGATGTTCACATCACGCCGTACTTCGAACGTCTCGGATGGCTGAAGGTCCGTCAAAGGCGGCTGTATTTCCTCGGCGTCTTCATGTTCGGCGTGCATCGAGGCGCCATGCCGGAATCTCTCCAGGCTTTGTTCGAGCGAAGATCGGACTTAGACGTGAGGTCTTCTCCGCGTTCGCGACCGCGTGTAACTTTCAACACACCTCTTCATCGCACTGCAACCCGTTCAAACTCACTCGCGGTGCAGGGCGCTAAATTTTGGAACTTAATTCCTTTGCAGATTCGCGAAGCGCGCACTGTCGCGTCGTTCAAGCGTGAGTTGCATCACTCGTTACTGAGTGGTGCAACTTCATCGTGAGGCGACGCGGCACGTGATTGGTTAAAATGGCGAAATTTAGGCCTGAGCGGACCCCCCAGGTGGCGCGCGGCGACGCGCGTCTCATTCATGTTCATCGTGAGAATGGGCCTCTTTGTATGCACGTGGACTCGAGCGTGAATGCGCCTGCGCGAAGGCGAAACTTTTCGATTGGCTGAATGAAACTATGAATACTTGTGATAGGCTTCGTGCCGGTGTGCATCTCGGGAGCGTGCGTGATGTGTATAAACACGAGCGTGGCTGACTTCACCTTCATCTTACTAATGTATATATTTCTTTTCTTATATTTCTATCTAGGTGTCGTCTTATTATTGTAATTGAATGGAATGTGAGTGGATTGAATGAGTGCGTGATTAAATGAATGAGAGAGTGCCTTGGCGATCTTGATTGTCAAGTTTTTCTATTTTTATATGTTTTTATATGTATTTTTTTATATGTATATAATTCTTTTTTAACGTACCAAGGGGCTTGCCCCAGTACGAAATAAATCAAATCAAATCAAATCAAATCTCTCTCTCTCTCTCTCTCTCTCTCTCTCTCTCTCTCTCTCTCTCTCGAGTTAGACGGGTTGAAGATAAAGTGCGAGTTGCTAGTGCGTTTTCACGATTTATTGAACTGCTTTTTACAAATAAACTACATCGCGAGTTTCGGAGTGCTCCAGAGATCAGTTTTGGATATTAGCCACGCTTGGCGAAACTCTGGATACGACAGTATCCGCGAAATAAATATCGTGATCGCTGGTGATCGATCGCCGATCATCTTAACGACCTCCATCGCACGTCGTCCAGGCACGCCATCCGATTGGCTGGATCCTGGCCTCCTATTGGTCGGTGCTTCATTACCATCATCCGTGACCAATCGTGTGCCTCGCATTTTAAACGGAGCTGACAGCTAACCGGCACGGCACCATGGACCAGATTCGGTGCTTCTCATGCAAGAAGGTGGTTGCCACGGAGTACCGTCGTTGTATTCCGTGCAACCTTACCTTCCACCCTCGCTGCCGCCACAATATCACAGGCCCTACGGGCGCCCTGGTGCCGTGTAAGGGCGAAAGCGAGACCCTAAACGTTAAAGGGGTGAAGGGGGCCTCGTCCTCCTCCTCGTCGTCCGCACGAACTGCGCGCGCACCACCGTTGCCGCAGCCTTTCTCGCCGGTATCGCAGCTTGCGCGGTCCCCGCCGTCTGGCGCCATCTCGCGGCCGTCCTCGCTTTCATTGCCGACGCTCACCTCATACGCCGCTGCCGCTGCCTCCTCTTCTCCTCCTGGGGAGCTTCCGTTGCACTCCTCGCCTCCGCGGGATTCCATCCAGGATCTGGTTGTCGCGGTCCGCTCCTGCACGGAGGCCGTTCAGGGGTTCAAGGCCTCCCAGCTGGCCCACCGCAAGGAGACGGCCAACGACTTTGCCGTCATTGGCACTCGCCTCGACCGCATCTCCGCCGACATCACCGCCATTACCTCCCGGCTCATCGACGTCGAGACATCTACGCGGGAAGTGCGGTCTGACCTCAGCTCGCTCGCGGCCAAGCAGGAGGCGGACTCGAAGGCGCTATCTAAGCGAATCGCGACGTTAGAAGCCTTCCAGGCCTCTTGCTCCGCCTCCTCACCTCCCGGGGCTACGTCCGACGTGGCCGCCGTCCAGCTCGCCCGTATTAGCGAGCGGCTCTCGCGGGTCGAGGCGACAACGCACTCCGCTGAGGTTATCCTCACCGGAGTGCCGGAGGAACCTGAGGAGGACGTGAGGGCTACGGTGGTCAGGGTGGCGGCCGTCCTGGGGGTCACCGCCATCGAGGATGGGCTCGTCGCAGCTCGCCGCATGCCGGGTTCCAAAGACTCCACCCGTCCGAGGTCTGTTTTCGTTCGCTTCGCTACAGCGGCTCAGCGAAACACCCTGCTTGCCGCCAAACGGAGGAAGCGCACGCTCCTGGCCAGCGAGATTAATCCTGCCTGCGAGGGACGTAATATTTATATTAACGAATTCCTCCCGCGCGCTACCTGGGACCTCCTCAGGACGGTAAGAGGGGAGGCTCGGTCGCGCGGTTATAGCCATATTTGGCACAGGGGCGGCCAAATTTTTGTCAAAAAGGACTCTAACTCCAACAACATTATTCGTATCAGTGAGCTGGCCGACATTGAGTCTAAGTTAGCATGAGGTTTTACGCCAAGGTCTTGCTCTCTCTTTCCACCTCCATCCACTTGTTCGCGGCACCTTACTGCCTGCCACATTAATGCCGGGTCGCTGCCAGCTCACTTTGATCGTTTCTATGAATACTTCTCGTCTCTCATTTCACCGTACGACATTATTGCTGTTTCGGAATCCTGGCTACGACCGTGCGACCGTGCTGACCGATGCGCTCTAGATAACTACACCCTGCTCCGTAGCGATAGACTTTCAAGAAATGGCGGAGGCGTATGCCTTTACGTCAGGAATGACTTTACCACACGAACCTTAACATCTTCTATGTTGCAGGGCGGTGTTGAGGTGGAGTTTCTTCTTGCTGAACTTTGCATCCCTCCTTCGAGTCGTATTCTTGTCGGAGTTGTTTACCGTCCGCCTCACTTACCCCTCACGGCCTTCGAGCCGATCCTCGCCGATCATTCCTGTGAATACGAGCAGAGATTGATCCTCGGTGATTGGAACACCAATATGAACACTGATTCACCTGACTCTACTTACCTTCGCTCACTTTTCTCTCAACTAAACTTACATCTCGTAGATCATGGTAATACGCATTTCACCTCAACCTCCTCCACCAGGATCGATCTCTGTCTTGTAGGAGACGAAGGACGTGTTGTATCCGCTGGGCAATCGAATGAGCCGTTCCTTTCCGGGCACGACCTCATCTCGGTTGTCTACGATGCAAGTGATTCATGGAGTAGGCGTAGTATTGTCTCCCGGAACCTGCACGCTGTCAATCCCTCCGCATTGCACTCATCTCTGGATAACCTAACCTCTTTGGTCCTGGGTTTATCTGGAGATGACGTGGACGGATTGGTTAGCACTTTCTCTGGTGAGCTCCTCAATGTATTAGATAGATTGGCGCCTTTGCGAGCTGCCACCGCAAGGCGCCCATCCGCTCCATGGATCACTCCAGAAGTGAGGAAATTAATGAAAATTAGAAATTCATTCCGTCGCTCTTACCTGAGGACCAGGAGTCCAATAGCTTTAAACCAGTACAGATCTCTTCGCAACCGTCTTAAAATCATTATTGAGGAGGGACGCTCGTTGTTCCTCCTCCAACATTTCTCTAATCTCCACTGCCCGGCTACGCTCTGGCGTGATCTTAGACGGTTCCACATAACTCCTACTCCAAAACGTCCTCTGTCACTTCCTCCTAACCTCACTCCTTCACTCCTTAACTCATTCTTTCTCTCTGCGCATGCGCAAACTCCTCCTTCTCCACCTGACTTTCTTTCTACCTCTTCTCCTTACAGTGACGAGAAATTTTATTTCTCACACGTCACTCCTTCCTCTCTGTTTCCTCTTCTAACCTTTCGCTCTTCTATGACCATCCTTCCGGATGGTCTTCCTTCTTCTTTCATCTCACTATGCACTCCTTCACTCATCACTACACTCCTCCGTATATTTAACAGTTCTTTGCTCACTTCCACCTTTCCTCGGCTCTGGAAGCACTCCTATGTAACACCTATTCCTAAAAAATCTTCTCCCACTGAACCTTCACACCTCCGTCCTATCTCACTCCTTCCTGAATTGTCTAAGGTACTTGAGAGGGTGGTCCTGCGTGATGTTCAAGACTTCCTCCGTAGTCGTGGACTTCAGGACCCCTTCCAACATGGGTTCGTCAAGGGTCGGTCTACCCAGACCGCCTTGCTTACCCTCACTGAAGACGTCAGGCGGGCAGTGGATGAACGCAAGATAACCATCCTTGTCTGCTTCGACTTCTCAAAGGCCTTCGATACGGTCGACCACTGCAGGCTGATGGAGAAACTCAAGAGATTGAATTTCTCCACTCCAGTCTTGCAGTGGTTTTGGTCATACCTCTCCGGGAGGTATCAAGCGACAAGGGTGGACGGTAAACTTTCTTCTTGGGAGCATGTTTTCTCTGGTGTGCCACAGGGCTCTGTACTGGGACCGTTTTTATTTTCTCTCTTCCTATGGGACCTCAATGATGTCGTTCACCTCGCCAGGCTCCTCAAGTACGCTGATGATCTCCAGTTGTACCTCCACGTTGCCCTGCATGGGCTTGAGGAGGGAATCTGCGAGATCAATCGCGACATTGCACGCGTGGTGGCATGGACGAGGGAAAACGGCCTCTTATTGAACCCTGGGAAGACGCAATGTATGCTTTTAGGATCTTCGCGTGCACTCAATGTTATAGATAAAGATTCCCTACCTCCGATAAGAGTGGCGGATACGTCTATTCCTTTCTCGACAGTGGTGAAGTCGCTCGGCGTCCATCTTCAGAGCAATCTGGGGTGGCACGAGCACGTCACGAGCGTGTGTCGGAAAATCTACGCGATGCTTGCATCGCTTAGTAAAAACCGGCGCACGCTCCCCCTGCCGTTAAAGGCGAGACTCGTCCAAGCTCTTGCATTTCCTCACTTCGACTACTGCTGCTTGGTGCACGTTGACATGCAAGCCGTCGATGAGATCCGGCTGCAACGGGCCTTGAATGCGTGCGTCCGATTCGTTTTTGACGTGCGACGTGATGTTCACATCACGCCGTACTTCGAACGTCTCGGATGGCTGAAGGTCCGTCAAAGGCGGCTGTATTTCCTCGGCGTCTTCATGCTCGGCGTGCATCGAGGCGCCATGCCGGAATCTCTCCAGGCTTTGTTCGAGCGAAGATCGGACTTAGACGTGAGGTCTTCTCCGCGTTCGCGTCCGCGTGTAGTATTTAACACACCTCTTCATCGCACTGCAACCCGTTCAAACTCACTCGCGGTGCAGGGCGCTAAATTTTGGAATTTGATTCCCTTGCAGATTCGCGAAGCGCGCACTGTCGCGTCGTTCAAGCGTGAGTTGCATCACTCGTTACTGAGTGGTGCAATTTCATCGTGAGGCGACGCGGCACGTGATTGGTTAGATGGCGAAATTTAGGCCTGAGCAGACCCCCCAGGTGGCGCGCGGCGACGCGCGTTTCATTCATATTCATCGTGAGAATGGGCCTCTTTGTATGCACGTGGACTCGAGTGTGAATGCGCCTGCGCGAAGGCGAAACTTTTGTATTGGCTGAATGAAACTATGAATACTTGTGATAGGCTTCGTGCCGGTGTGCATCTCGGGAGCGTGCGTGATGTGTATAAACACGAGCGTGGCTGACTTCACCTTCATCTTACTAATGTATATATTTCTTTTCTTATATTTCTATTCTAGGTGTCGTCATATCATTGTACTTTGGAATGAGTGTGGATTGAATGAATGAGTGTTAGATCGAATGAGAGAGTGCCTTGGCGATCTTGATCGTCAAGTTTGTGTTTATTTTTATATGTTTACATATGTTTATATGTATATATTTTAACGTGCCAGGGGGCTTTGCCCCAGCACGGAATAAATAATCTGAATCTGAATCTGAATCTCTCTCTCTCTCTCTCTCTCTCTCTCTCTCTCTCTCTCTCTCTCTCTCTCTCTCTCTCTCTCTCTCTCTCTCTCGAGTTAGACGGGTTGATTTACGGTGTGCGAATTCTGTGATTATATGCGATTTATTGAAAGGCGGATACATTTTGTGGGTGCGAGTGTGTTTCGTGACGACTTCGCGGACTTCCTGCGACATTAACTTCCATCCGGGACCCCCGCGCTGGTGAAATATCAGGCGGAGAAGATCTTGGCTGATCCACGTTGTCGGATAATCGATACCGTTAGCCACGGACATCTTGGCTCCTTATCTCGGCGGCCATTGGTTGGGATCTCCGCTCTCATTGGCGCGTAGGATCTCCTCGACTCCTTGGGCCAATCACAAGCGCCACGCTCGCAGATAACTGCCACCGATCTTTCGCACCATGGAGCAGGTACAATGTTGCTCCTGCAAGAAGGTGATTGCAACGGAGTATCGCCGTTGCATCCCCTGCAACATGACCTTCCACCCGCGATGCCGGCACAACGTTACCGGTCCGGCGGGTGCATTGGTCCCATGTAAAGGGGAAAGCGAGACCGTCTCCATCAAAGGGGCGAGGGGAGGCTCATCCTCTTCCTCCTCCAAGCGGGCTGCGCGCGCTGCTCCACCGCCTCCGCCACCATTCTCGCCGTCATCGCAGCTCGCACGGTCCCCGCCGCCACCTGCTGCCATCTCGCGGTCGCTGTCTCAGCCTCTGCCATCTACGTCCACGTACACCGCTCCCACCGCTTCCACGTACGCGGCGGTAACATCTTCGCCCCCTCCTCCTGCAATCTCCTTGGTCTCTTCACCACCAGCACAGGTGACCATCGACAGGCTCGTCGGTATGGTTCAGACCTGCGTCGACGCCATACGCGAATTTAAGACTAGCCAGGACGCTCATCGTAGGGAGACGGCTGGAGATTTTGCCTCCCTTGGGTCAAGGCTTGACCGAATCGCCGCGGACCTGTCGGCTGTCACTTCGAGGCTCCATGATGTCGAGCTGGGATCCCAGGTCCTTCGTGCGGACATATCTGCCCTGTCTGCTAGGCAGGACTCGGAGTCCGCCACCGTCTCTGCCCTCTCCGCACGCATGGCTGCTCTTGAGGCTGCACAGCACGCAGCGGGCCCACCAACATCCGGTCCCGAGCGAGGGGATATTGCCCGCATCAACGAGCGCCTGGCACGCGTGGAGGTCAGCGTCAGATCTTCGGAGGCCGTGCTTACCGGGGTGCCGGAGACTCCCGAGGAGGACGTGCGGGGCACCGTCCTCAAGGTGGCATCGGTGCTCGGCCTTCAAATGGCGGAGGGTCACATCACCATCACCACTGCCCGGAGGATGCCTGGAACACCTGATCGGCCACGCACCATCTTCGTCCGATTCGTGGAGGCTGGACAGCGCAACGCTCTCCTGGCTGCCAGGCGCGCAAAACGTACCCTCCTCGCCAGCGAGATAAATCCGGTCTGCGAGGGACGTTCAATTTATATTAATGAATATCTCCCGCGTGCTACCTGGGACCTACTTAAGACCGTTAGAGAGGCGGCGCGATCTCGCGGCTATGCCCATGTCTGGCATCGAAGCGGTAGCATCCTTGTTAAAAAAAGCTCCGACGCGCAGGTGATCGTCATTAGGGAGTCGGCGGATATTGATAAGAAATTGTGAGAATTTTCGCCACGGCCTCTCGCTTCTCTCGTCTCGCCTGCCGCTAGCTCAGCCAATACATCCGGCCTAAACATCTGCCACTTAAACGCCGGCTCCCTTCTGGCTCACCTTGACGCACTTTCAAATCACCTTGCTACGTCATCCTATGACATTATTGCCGTCTCTGAGACTTGGCTTAAGCCTCGAGATCGCGTCGACCATCGCGCACTAGATCGTTACGCTCTGCATCGCAGCGATCGTATTGGCAGAAATGGCGGGGGTGTTTGCCTCCTCGTCTCAAACTTAATCAACTCACGCATTATAACTTCCTCGTTTATGTTGCAGGGCGGTGTCGAGGTGGAGTTTCTCTTCGTTGAGCTTGTTATTCCTCCGTCGACTCGTGTTTTCGTCGGAGTAGTTTACCGTCCGCCTCACATTCCCCTCACTACCTTCGAGCCGATCCTCGCCGATCATGCCTGCGAATACGAGCAGAGATTGATCCTCGGTGACTGGAACACCAATATGAATACTGATACACCTGATTCTACTTACCTTCGCTCATTGTTTGCTCAACTTAACCTACATCTTGTAGATCATGGTAATACACACTTTACTTCAACTTCCTCCACCAGGATCGATCTCTGTCTTGTAGGAGACGAAGGACGTGTTGTGTCCTCTGGACAATTGAATGAGCCGTTCCTTTCCGGGCACGACCTCATCTCGGTTGTCTATGATGCAAGTGATTCATGGAGTAGGCGTAGTATTGTCTCCCGGAACTTGCACGCTGTCAATCCCTCCGCACTGCACTCATCTCTGGATAACCTAACCTCTTTGGTCCTGGGTTTATCTGGAGATGACGTGGACGGATTGGTTAGCACTTTCTCTGGTGAGCTCCTCAATGTATTAGATAGATTGGCGCCTTTGCGAGCTGTCACCGCAAGGCGCCCATCCGCTCCATGGATCACTCCAGAAGTGAGGAAATTAATGAAAATTAGAAATTCATTCCGTCGCTCTTACCTGAGGACCAGGAGTCCAATAGCTTTAAACCAGTACAGATCTCTTCGCAACCGTCTTAAAATCATTATTGAGGAGGGACGCTCGTTGTTCCTCCTCCAACATTTCTCTAATCTCCACTGCCCGGCTACGCTCTGGCGTGATCTTAGACGGTTCCACATAACTCCTACTCCAAAACGTCCTCTGTCACTTCCTCCTAACCTCACTCCTTCACTCCTTAACTCATTCTTTCTCTCTGCGCATGCGCAAACTCCTCCTTCTCCACCTGACTTTCTTTCTACCTCTTCTCCTTACAGTGACGAGAAATTTTATTTCTCATCACGTCACTCCTTCCTCTCTGTTTCCTCTTCTAACCTTTCGCTCTTCTATGACCATCCTTCCGGATGGTCTTCCTTCTTCTTTCATCTCACTATGCGCTCCTTCACTCATCACTACACTCCTCCGTATATTTAACAGTTCCTTGCTCACTTCTACCTTTCCTCGGCTCTGGAAGCACTCCTATGTAACACCTATTCCTAAAAAATCTTCTCCCACTGAACCTTCACACCTCCGTCCTATCTCACTCCTTCCTGAATTGTCTAAGGTACTTGAGAGGGTGGTCCTGCGTGACGTTCAAGACTTCCTCCATAGTCGTGGACTTCAGGACCCCTTCCAACATGGGTTCGTCAAGGGTCGGTCTACCCAGACCGCCTTGCTTACCCTCACTGAAGACGTCAGGCGGGCAGTGGATGAACGCAAGATAACCATCCTTGTCTGCTTCGACTTCTCAAAGGCCTTCGATACGGTCGACCACTGCAGGCTGATGGAGAAACTCAAGAGATTGAATTTCTCCACTCCAGTCTTGCAGTGGTTTTGGTCATACCTATCCGGGAGGTATCAAGCGACAAGGGTGGACGGTAAACTTTCTTCTTGGGAGCATGTTTTCTCTGGTGTGCCACAGGGCTCTGTACTGGGACCGTTTTTATTTTCTCTCTTCCTATGGGACCTCAATGATGTCGTTCACCTCGCCAGGCTCCTCAAGTACGCTGATGATCTCCAGTTGTACCTCCACGTTGCCCTGCATGGGCTTGAGGAGGGAATCTGCGAGATCAATCGCGACATTGCACGCGTGGTGGCATGGACGAGGGAAAACGGCCTCTTATTGAACCCTGGGAAGACGCAATGTATGCTTTTAGGATCTTCGCGTGCACTCAATGTTATAGATAAAGATTCCCTACCTCCGATAAGAGTGGCGGATACGTCTATTCCTTTCTCGACAGTGGTGAAGTCGCTCGGCGTCCATCTTCAGAGCAATCTGGGGTGGCACGAGCACGTCACGAGCGTGTGTCGGAAAATCTACGCGATGCTTGCATCGCTTAGTAAAAACCGGCGCACGCTCCCCCTGCCGTTAAAGGCGAGACTCGTCCAAGCTCTTGCATTTCCTCACTTCGACTACTGCTGCTTGGTGCACGTTGACATGCAAGCCGTCGATGAGATCCGGCTGCAACGGGCCTTGAATGCTTGCGTCCGATTCGTTTTTGACGTGCGACGTGATGTTCACATCACGCCGTACTTCGAACGTCTCGGATGGCTGAAGGTCCGTCAAAGGCGGCTGTATTTCCTCGGCGTCTTCATGTTCGGCGTGCATCGAGGCGCCATGCCGGAATCTCTCCAGGCTTTGTTCGAGCGAAGATCGGACTTAGACGTGAGGTCTTCTCCGCGTTCGCGTCCGCGTGTAGTATTTAACACACCTCTTCATCGCACTGCAACCCGTTCAAACTCACTCGCGGTGCAGGGCGCTAAATTTTGGAATTTGATTCCCTTGCAGATTCGCGAAGCGCGCACTGTCGCGTCGTTCAAGCGTGAGTTGCATCACTCGTTACTGAGTGGTGCAATTTCATCGTGAGGCGACGCGGCACGTGATTGGTTAGATGGCGAAATTTAGGCCTGAGCGGACCCCCCAGGTGGCGCGCGGCGACGCGCGTCTCATTCATGTTCATCGTGAGAATGGGCCTCTTTGTATGCACGTGGACTCGAGCGTGAATGCGCCTGCGCGAAGGCGAAACTTTTCGATTGGCTGTTTGAGTTTATGAATGCTTGTGATAGGCTTCGTGCCGGTGTGCATCTCGGGAGCGTGCGTGATGTGTATAAACACGAGCGTGTCTGACTTCACCTTCATCTTACTAATGTGTATATTTCTTCTCTTGTATTTTCATTCTAGGTGTCGTCGTATTATTGTATTGAATAGAATGTGAGTGGATTGAATGAATGTGAGATTGAATGAATGAGAGAGTGCCTTGGCGATCTTGATCGTCAAGTTTTCTATCTTTTATATGTTTTTATATGTATTTTTTTTATATGTATACATTCTCTGTTAACGTACCAAGGGGCTTGCCCCAGTACGAAATAAATAAAAATCAATCAATCAATCAATCTCTCTCTCTCTCTCTCTCTCTCTCTCTCGATCTTACTCCTTCGACGGCTCGCTCTCTCTCGTTCTGCCGTCGCTCCGTCGGCCGCCGTTGCTCTTTCTCCGGCCTCGTCCTTCTCCTCTCCGGTGTGGCGGTCATGAAAGAGGGTCTAACTTCAATATTTATTCATTTTTCTACCCAGAACCAGCCTCGAGGCCCTCCGACTCGCGTTACATATTCTTCCGCGGTCCACTCGGTAACTCTGTCCGCGTCGTTTCTCTCTCTAATTCGCGGCGAAGGGGAGAGGATTCTCTTTTGTGACGGGTACTCAAAATACCACGTCAGTACACCTCGTAAAATAAAGTATCCAAATCACAGAACACTGAAAAACCTACACATAACGCAACAGCTAAGAATCACACTCAACATATTACTCAGCCACTACACAACAGTATCATTCAACTAGACGATATCGCTATTAGCCAAACATTAAATACCAACTCCGACTCACAGATAGAAAACATCACGAAAAAAGACTTCCAGGATAGTTGGACAGTTTCTCAGTCCAAAAGAAAAAGAGAATTAACCATGCTATCGGACAATCCTACTTCGCTTGAAATGATATTGAAAAGAAACAAATATGACCCCGGTCCCGAATCGTTACCGTCAGTCGATAATTCAGGTAACTACAATCACACTAACTTTACGCACAATAGATTCCAAATCCTGGAAAAAGTAACAGACGACAACTCAATGGAGGTAGAACCGAAGCCTAGAAAACCACAACCAATCATAATACCAGACGTTAACAACATACAAAAATTATCAGAAATGCTGGACAAACTAGCAGTTAAATACAGTACTGGACAAAATAATAAGACACTTCCCATATTTGTATGTTTTGTATATTTAAAATAAGAAAATGTACATTTCTTAAACTGTATATATTGCATACCTCGCCTAGAGTAAATATACGAAATCTGAAACACGAAGGACCTACAACAAAAAAGTTACAGAAAGAAATGTAAATATGAGACGACATTGGTCGGACAAAAGTATAAGACGCTTGGCGCATTTTCCATGTTTATTATTTCTATCAGTGCTTGTTTGACTGTGAACGGACGTAGAACTGAAAACCTCTAATTTACTTATTATATTAGTGCGTTTTTTTAAAGAAAAAGAAGTAATGGGTCGAGGAAAGATGTTAAATAAAAGTGAAGTCGACCGAATCGTGCTGTTACGATCAGAAAAATATACTATTGGTAAAATTGCGAAATTATTACATAGAAGTCGTTGTGCTATACATAATGTATTAAAAAATCCAAGTGCTTATGGAAAAACTAAAAGAAGTGGAAGACCTCGTGCTACATCTGAACGTGACAGACGGTCAATTCTACGTGTTGCTTCGAATTTCAAAGGGACTGCAAGACAAATCGCCGAAGAAGCGGGAGTGCAAACAAATTTAAGAAATGTACGTCGCATTTTGCAAAATAGCAACCATATTCAACGTAAAAAATTAAAGCAACGTCCTCCCTTAACTGAAAAACACAAAGTCGCACGTTTGAAGTTCGCCCGTGAGCACGTTCATTGGATGAAAAAGTGGAGAAATGTAGTTTTTAGCGACGAAAAAAAATTTAATTTAGACGGCCCTGATGGATGGAACTATTATTTCCATGATTTAAAAAAAGAACAGCTGCATTTAAGTCGCCGTCAATGTGGCGGCGGTAGTGTCATGGTGTGGGCTGGTATTGGATATCGCGGAAAAACTGAAATTAATTTTTTATCAGGCCGTATGAATAGCGAGAACTATATTAAATTGATAGCGGATCAATTAAACAAGTTTGCAGTTCGTATTACTGACGGTGATTATATCTTTCAACAAGATAATGCTGTAATCCATACTGCGAAATGCGTACAACAATTTTTTATTTCAAATAATATGAAAGTTTTGGAATGGCCTGCCCGTTCACCCGACCTAAATATTATCGAAAATGTTTGGGTTGACTTATCAAGAAGTGTTTATGCAAATGGAAGACAATATAATAATGTTAATGAATTAAAAGAAAGTATTATTCAAAATTGGATCGCATTAAATCAAAAAAGGATCAAAAACTTGTATAAATCAATCCGAAAACGGTTATTAGACGTTATACAATTGAAAGGAAATCTCACTAAATATTAATGTACATTTCATAATATATTTTCATAAAATAATGATCATTTTGGTGTTGGTGTCTTATAATTTTGTCCAACCGAAGTTAGCTCATATTGACATTTCTTTCTGTAACTTTTTTGTTGTGTAGCATACGAATTTAAGATTTCGTTTATTCACTCTAGGGTTGTTGTTTTTAATTTTAGGCATGATTCCAAGTTCTCATCAATAAGACGACTTCTCAGTTTACTCTTGATAATGTTCATGCTTGAAAAAGATTGTTCGCATATATATGTAGAACCGAAAAGGGAAAGAACAGCAAACGCGAGCTTTTTCAGCTGATCGTAAGAGTCAGGAATACTATTCCTAGCGTTGAAAATGATCATGTCTTCCTTCTCCAGGTCATTCAAAGCAGACCACTTGTGTTGTGAACTAAGATCACATTTTTTCTTCTCCAATATTTCCAATTCAACACAAAGACGTTCGAATTTAGAGCGCCATATCTCCTTGTTTTTTAAATCCAGCAATTGTATTTCAAAGCTACCAATGTCAATTTCAAAAGGAGAACATTTCAACTCGGTTATCGTAGCATTAAGAGGATTTTCGACATATGCTAAAGTTGCTCTGCTGTTTTTAAATTCCTGAAACCTGCTGCGAAATGCTTCCCTCATATTTAAAATTATTGTTTTAAAATGGTGTTTATCAATAGAGGAATTATTTTCTTGGCGATGCTTCAGCAGGCTCGGAAAGTGAAACAATGTTTCCCTTTCGAAATCCTGAGCAAAAATGGATAATTTGTTTTCGAATGTCATTACTTCTTCTAACATCGAAAAAATTAAGTTTCTTTTCCCTTGTAGTTTACGATTAAGTTGATTTAGATGAGACGTAACGTCTACCATGAAATAAAAGTTTTGGATCCACTGATCGTCTGTTAGTTCTGAATAGTGAACGCCCTTCTCAAGGAGAAATGCTTTAATTTCCGGAAAAAGGGACGCGAAACGTTTTAAAACGTTCCCTCTTGATAACCAACGTACCTTGTTATGAAGCAGAAGATCAGCGTACTCACTCTCCATTTCAAATAAAAATTCTTTGAATTGGCGATGATTAAGAGCTTTAGCTAAAATGGAGTTGATAATGGTAATCACCAATTCCATAACTTTACAAATTTCATCCGGAAATGATTGCGCACAAAGCGCTTCTTGGTGAATGATACAATAGTAAACAAGTATCTCGTGATTAATTTTTTCTTTCAAAATAGCAACAAACCCTTTTCTTACGCCGGTCATACTTTTGGTCCCATCTGTTGAAATCGACACAATTTTATCGAGGGGAATATGATGTTTATCCATACACTCAATTACAGCATTTGCGATATCTTCTCCACGCGTCTGACCTTTGAGTGGCAATAATCCTAAAAGTTCTTCTTTAGGGCCTGAATGAGACATAAATCTTACAGAAAGTGAAACTTGCGCTGTATCATTTATGTCACAAGACTCGTCAACTGCAATTGATAAAGCCGAAACCAATTTCAGATCTTCGATATGCTGGGTGGTTATATTCGAACACATTTTAATTGTTCTATCTTTAATGGTTTTGGCAGACAATGGTAACTTAATATTCTAGAATTTAAGTTTATGGCGTTTGTTATGGTCGTGTTTTAACAGTTGATTTAATAGCAAAAGGTGATTTGATAAAAAAACATGCTAGAATAACTATTTTAGAAACCTCTCTTTATACCTAACGTTTCGGTACTAAGATTGTACCATCCTCAAAAGGTGAAAAAATTTTGCTTCCAAAAACATTAAATGTATTCTACCTGTAAAAGAACAAGTAGAATATTACCAGGGGGACAAACACAATACTTTGAACTACCACTTCTTTTAATTAAGTATATCATTTTTTGGTGATATACCCAATTAATCAATGGTAGGAAATTAAATTGTAATTACTTACATGTGTACTAAAAAAGACTCTAAATTGTAACAATAAAATTGACTCTAAAAAACTTTTTAAATTAACGATACAGGTTTACTTTCGTATCCTATGATCTCTATTCGACTACATCTTCAGGATTAATGAGTCACGAATTTCTTAGACGGTTATAATATGGTTACGTATGAAAAACCCGATGTTGACTTTAATTACTTGTAGGAGTTGTGGAGGTGACAATGTGACGTTGACTTTTTTTGAATTCGAGCGCGTGTTTAACTTGCTCTCATCCAGCTATTGATTTTTTTTTTTTTTTTTTTTTTCATAATATGACAGAGTTTATAGTTTATAGTACAACAGCTAGGAGGGACCTAGCACTAAAAAAGAGCAGAGAGGAGCCTCTCTGGTTAGTGGAGGTATCCTCTATAGGAAGTACCTATGAGCGAAAGCCCATTTACCGACCGGCATGAAGTAAGTTTGGTGTTACCGATGGAAGTATGAGTGACCAGGATCAAGTGAGTGTGGGAGAGGGAAAATTTCAAAAACCCTCTCTCAGGATAGGAGTAGGTAAAGAGTGACGAACAAAAAGGAAGTTATAAAAGTTCAGAATATGAAACATGAAAATATCCCGCGCATGTCAGGGTCTTATCGCGCATGCGCGGCAAGACTCGGCAGCGCGGGATTTCAAAGCTCATTTGGAGAGCGGAAATTTGACTTTAACTGCATATGGAATGCGATCAGATGTATAATTTCCAGTTGCACGGACCAAAGGATTGGAGTGCTCCGAAACGTTATAATTTTCTAACATTTTAGTGATAAAAGAATGAAGTAGAGGAACACGAGCCTCAGTACGTAAAAGATTAGTAGAGTAACGAACAGGTTTATTTAAAATAATTTTAAGAATTTTTGATTGTACAGATTGTACTTTTTTACGTAAATAAAGCGGAAGAGTATACCACCATAAAATGGAGCCATATACAAGTATGGGTCTTAGACACATGACGTATGTAAGGATTCTGAGTCTGATCGGTAAATGAGATTTGGTGCCGATAAAATTAATGATAGCGAAAGCGGCGTTTAATGTTTTTTTCATGCGGTCAGAAGCAGTATGCATCCAATTTAATCGGTGGTCCAGGATAATACCGAGGTATTTAACCTGTGACACCCACTCTATAACCTCATTATTAACATGAATTTTATGATCATTGAGAAAGCCATTAATATTTGAACGAGTAAAAAATATAGCTTCGGTTTTAGAAGCATTAACTTGGAGTTTCCAGTCAGCAAAATAAGCCAAAATTGAATCCAAGAGTCTTTGCACACGTAGAATAAGGTTTTTCCTGTTCTTGCGTGTGGAAGAAGAATAAACTGCAGTATCATCAGCGTATAGAGCAATCTCGCAGGATACGAGTTGCGGAATGTCATTAACATATATTATGAACAGAAAAGGACCTAGAACGGATCCTTGAGGTACACCAGTAAAAATAAAAGAAGAGTTTGATTTATGAGAGTTGTACATGACATAGCATGTACGCTCCTCTAAATAAGATTTTAAAAGTCTTAAGAAAGTGTATGGAAGTCCTAAACGGTTTAACTTGTATAATAAAGCATGATGCCAGACAGTGTCAAAGGCTTTGGAGAGGTCAAGCAGGATCATAGCAGTGTCACGCCGGGTGTTAAAGCTGTGCGTGACATGCTGTGTGATTCTTGCAACTTGCTGGATTGTTGAGTGTTTGGCTCTAAAGCCAAATTGTTGGCTAATTAGTATGTTTTTGCTGACTGTGAACTCGTTTAAGTTATATAAAATGACTTTCTCAAAAATCTTTCCGATTATCGGAAGAAGACTAATCGAACGATAACTCGAGGGATTGGTCATCGGTTTCCCTGGTTTCGGTATTGGAATCACTTTTGCCTCTTTCCATGGACGGGGAAAGTGGCAAAAGTGAAATGAAAATTTGAAATAATAATAAATTTGACAGAATACTTTGTGAGATGCGTTGGACAGCATTGGCACTGAAATACGATCGGGACCAGGAGCCTTTTTGGATTTCATTTTAGAAACAATTGTAAAGATTTTTTTCGGAGAAAATAATACGGGATTGTCGTTGTCTTCCAACGAGTCCCATTCAAAATTATCATAAAAGAAATTGACTTTGTACGTGTGGTTAGAAGGTAAGTTACGGGCGTCCTTATGAACCTGCGCAAAGGTATTGGCCAGAGCATCAGCTTTATGGAAGGAGGAGTATAGTTTGACTCCATTAACCTCAAAGAAGGGAGAAGGAAGAGGCCGGTTTGCAGAATATGACTTATAGGTAGACCAAAAAGTTGGATCAGGTCTAGTAAAGCAATTTAACATTTTGATCCAGGCAGATTGTCTCAAGAATGCAATTCTGCTGGAGATGGATTTAGAAAGATCTTTCATATTCTCAAGAAAATAAGTCAAATAGGTGTTTTGAAAGTGTTTCCGGGCCTTCCTTCTGGCTCTTATTAATGAGATGAGAGTGGCATCATTTACTATGATACTCTCGCGCAGGTTATTTGGAGGCTCCGTTTTGGAGATAGTTGATTTAAATTTACAAGAATGAAGGAATTCATTAAATGACAAGATGGAGTCGTCAATATCCTTGGAGGATGTAAATTGCGACTGGATAGGCCAGTCCAGGGTGCATAGATGATATGCATCCCAATCAATGACTGAGTTCACAAAGGAAGGAGCAGGAAGGTCTCCTTCAGAGATTTTTTTAAGTGAAACAGGACGATGAGCAGTGCCAAAGATGTCCAGAACATCACGTCTAAAAGGAAGATTGATATTAGTAATAAAGAAGTCTATAATCGAAGGTTCGCACCGAGGTTGAAAATGAGTGGGTGACACAGGCGAAATAACCCGGAAGTTAGAATTTAGCATAAAGTTGTACAGCACAGTACCTGACTTGTTAGCAAATTTATTGTGCCAGAAGCGATGCTTAGCGTTCCAGTCACCACCGATTAAAAAGGACGAACCAGAATGTGTGATGGCGTCAAGGTCTGCCTTGGAGAGGACGTATGCCGGTACAAGGTAGATGACTCCAACTGAGATTTTAGGCTGATGCAGATGAATTACTAGGAGCTCCAAATCCGTTTGAATCCGTGCAACTGTGAAATCGATACTGTTATTAATAATGATAGCCACTCCACCGCGTCTGGTGGGACGATCCTTTCGAACCACGGTATAGCCGGCGATCGAAAAGGTCGAGCTTGGGGAAAGCCAGGTCTCAGTGACAAGGAGTATGTCACAAGCTTGAGCATGCAGTTGAGAAATAATTTCATTTCTGCGTGGAATGACGGAGCCAGCATTCCAGGTGAGTATATGTGGAAAGGTAGCCATTGAGGAAATTATTTAATCTGAGAAACGACTTGCCAGTAGGCATGAAAGCGCTCCAGATTGGTAGTGCAGGTACGGAGTTTTTGAATTAGAGCATTAGCAGTATTGAACATGAGGTTAAAATCACAAAGTGAGTTCAGTTCGTTAAAAGCATTATTTAGCTGATTGAATTGAGAGAAATCACCGGAGGGAGGAATGTCAGACTGAGGTTTAAGGACGTTGGCATAAGAACGTGAAGGATTTAACGAATGAGAAGGCACATTCATTGGTGGCCGATTGGGAAGGCCAGGAAAGGTAGATAAGTTAATCATGTTCTGAGGATTTGGAGGATGAACCAATGATTTAGAACGAGGGTCAGAGAAGGTGAGGCCTTTTTTTCAAGATATTTGGTGAGTGCAGGACACTGCCTATAATTTGCAGTGTGTGCGCCAGAGCAGTTTACGCAGCGAGGAGCAACTTCAAAGGGTTTAGAGCAGGAAGATGATGTATGAGGACCAGCGCATTTAACGCACCGAGGAGGGAGATTGCAGTTGTTGGCCGAATGACCGTACGACTGGCAGCGATAACATTGGGTGTAAATTCTCTTAGAGAGAAATCTTTCCCAGTAAACTCGGGTATTAAACAGATATCCAACTTTGGTGACGGTGGATGGCAGGGTAGAGACAGGGAAAATGACTTTATATATCTCATAAAGTGAGTTTGAATTTTTTGGAGTAATGACCGAGCAGGCGGACGGAGTAAGGCCATTTGATCTTAGCTCCTCCTCGAGCTCGGTGGAGGGGATAGATGGTAGTCCTTTAAGGACCATGACGAGAGCCCGGTCGGCGGGAGTTCCAAACGTAAAGAAGGGAACTTGTGATGATTTTAAGGATTCTTTGAAGGCATTATAATGTTCAATTGAAAAGAATTGCAATCTAATGCGTTTGCCAAGAAATTTGGCATGATAGGACGAAGGACCGAAGTCCGCGTTCATTTTTTTATGAAAAGCGGAAATATTGCCGTCAAAACCAGAAATATAGAAAGGTGGAGGACGGATAACCTTAGCAGGAGTTTGATCGGTGTTCTTCTCAATTGAAGGTTGAGAAGGAGCGAAGACAGCAGCAGGGGGGGAAGGGGGAGTCGCAACTTTAGGTGGAGGGATCTCCTCGTGAAACGAAGTTAGAACCTGAAATCTATTCTGTAAAGGAATAACAGAAGTCGAAGTTTCAGGAGAGCTGGATTTCGATTTGTTCTTTCTCTTAGCTTTTTTATTTTTAGGAGAAGAGACTGGAGTGGTAGGGTTGGAATGTCCAATATAAGAAGGTTCAATTGAGGAATGAATAATATCGGATGGATTGAATGCCGAAAGAGGTAAAGGAGACTGAAAGTCCTGCATGGACTCGTCAGAGCTTGAAGCTTCCATAATGGCTAGGGAAGCAGCAGTGAGGTTTAAACGACGTTCGTCAACAATGATACATTTGCTTGTAGAAGCCGAGGGAATTTCAGTAACCGGAATTGAAGGCGATTTTCCAGGAATATCAGCTGTGGCAATGTTTTTGTCACGAGACAAGGAAGCTACTATGGACGAGGCAGTCGAAGGAGCTGGCATCGGAATAGACGTTTTTTTCAACGAGAGGATGTTCGGTTTAAGTTTACGCCTCCCCCACGCATGCCTATGACCTCCACGGAGGTTATAGGCAAAGAGCACGTGGCAAAAATTAATGAAATAACGGATTTTCTAGCGGTTTTATGCGCTAGAAAACCATAAAATGAAATATAAAATTAATTATAAATTAAAGAGATTAGTACAAAAGAGTAAAGCGTAAATTTATTTCGATAATAACAATGTACGAGAAGCAGAAAAGGCCAAGAAAAAAGCGTTAACTATATAAATTAATGTATTATAAAGTTATTAACTGTAAAGTATGATTGCAGTTACTCGAAACGCGATAAAGAAAGCGTAGAATAAATCCACGCGGTCGCGAAAATAGGACTGTACTGAAAAGAGATCAGAAAAAATGACCAGAAAATAATCTCTATGAAATTATAAAAGTTAAAATTAATGTAAATCAGAAGGATTTGAAGCTGTCCTAAGCGTGATAAGGAAAAAGTAGAAAAGGAAGGAAATCACAAACCTTTCGAGGACTAAGTCCTCGAAAAGGAAAAGACTTACGAATTCCCAACAGTGGCAATGGAATTTACAAATAATCGCTGTAAATTAATAAAGCACTAACACTCGCGAACGTGAAAATGAAAAGTTTAAATGAACTAAAGTTCGATAAAGTAGAAGCAAGAGAAATACACTGAGATACGTAGCACGTCTATACAGCTCGACGGCTCGAGACAGAGTGGGCTCTCATCCAGCTACTGATAGTTCGTAGGCAGTTTTAAATACATCGTAGGTGGCGTTCTTGTACTTGTCAGTGTCAGAGAGCGCGAAATACGAACAATCTTATACCAGAAAGCAATAGTGTGAAGAAGGTGGGATGTAAAGCTGACAGAAACCTTTTAATATTAACGCTGAGGCCATGCCTATAAAACCAAAGGATTTTATTGTTACAATTTAGAGTCTTTTTTAGTACACATGTAAGTAATTACAATTTAATTTCCTACCATTGATTAATTGGGTATATCACCAAAAAATGATATACTTAATTAAAAGAAGTGGTAGTTTAAAGTATTGTGTTTGTCCCCCTGGTAATATTCTACTTGTTCTTTTACAGGTAGAATAAATTTAATGTTTTTGGAAGCAAAATTTTTTCACCTTTTGAGGATGGTACAATCTTAGTACCGAAACTTTAGGTATAAAGAGAGGTTTCTAAAATAGTTATTCTAGCATGTTTTTTTATCAAATCACCTTTTGCTATTAAATCAACTGTTAAAACACGACCATAACAAACGCCATAAACTTAAATTCTAGAATATTAAATATTAGCAGGACGATAAACTTATTAATCTTTTGTTTGACAATGGTAACTCTTTAATTCTTTTCAGAATATCTGCTTTGTTCTTAAAATCCCGAAATAGCTCTTCGGATGCATTTATAAAACAATTGTTTATGTATTCATCGTCTGTGTACGATTTCCCTCTCTTAGCAATCTCTTGGCTAAAAACAAAACTTGCCATATTAATTGTAACCGTCCGGTTACATATACATAACTTTCTCTATATCGAGAGAGATATAGAAAGAGACACATGTATTAACGATAGATTCAATCGATAAGTAGATAAACACAACAAAGCAATCGTCACCGCGTGAGATGTCGCACGCGTCGGACAAATCTACCATGCAAATGTACCGACGTAAATTACTTCATGGTCCGTAATTGGCAGTACTCAGATATATAAGGAGCGCCAAAACCACGGTCTCGTTACTGTGGGATCACTTCGCGAATTATATAGATCAGGATACAGAGGTCCGCTTCTCGGTCCTCGACGATCCCTCAGTCACCACGTAGCGTTTTCTTTTTTTCTTTTGAGCAGCATACGATTGCCTAACGATTGTATGTGAAGTAACATTTCAAGTATTGTTTTCTATTATTTGATTGTTGGTATTCGGAAATGAATAAAGTTTCGGCGAAAAACGATACGTGAGCTTCGAGCAAACCGTCTCAAGTGACCCATGAGCAAACCGTCTCAGGCACTATAGAACTTGCGTAGGCGCGTCAAACCGACGAGTCGTGAAACAAGCCGCTTCACGGCACCGACCGACATACTAAATTCATAATTCCGTCGTTCCAATAACATCACATTAATAGTAACACTTTAATTAAAGAAACTGTAAAATTTGTAACATTTTAAATCGAATAATAGAGTGGTATCGTGCAATACCGAACTCGTGAGACCGTCCAAGGACATCGAACGACCGAGGTGTTTTGCACGATCGGATAGGCGCGAAACTTCATTGGCGAAGGTCAGGGATTTAGGCCACGGCTCATACCCGCCCCTACTTCCTCGGCTTATTCAAAGATAAAGTTATACGTTTATCGTGGAGAAAGAACGTGGTTGGAAACACGAGTGTTTAGGTCTTCGGCTCTCGGTACCCGATGCACCCGAACTTACCCGTGCAACAAACACGTTCCCATGCGAGGAAGAACATACGCTCTTTTCGGCTCTTGGTACCTGACTTGAGTGTATTCGTGCTTTTTCGCGTGGGTTAGAGAAACTTGCTCGCGGTCGAAATTGAACGACGGAGTTAAAATAAGAAGTTTCTGAATAAAACGAATATAAGATCTTTCGATTTATGAACGTGGAAAATTCCACGCAAATTCAGTATTGTCACTATACATCGTCGTAAGAAACGACTCGTCGTGTTTACATTGGGTAGGTCACGTTCAATAGCGGCACGCGTCGAACGCACGTAGCTCAACATAGACGAAATTAAATATAATTTCACGTAACGAGCGTTTTCATTCTTGTATCAGTTAATTACAATCTCATTATCGAAATAAGAGACCAATAACGCAATTTCTCTCTATCAAGCAGTCATAGGTGACTTTAGTTTCGTTGATTTCAATTTCACTGCGTATATAGATTTTTATATAGACATACATATCTTTCGAAATCGGATTCAAAGAAGAGAGATCGAATTGTGTTCTCGAATCCTCGCGCGATCTTTGTGACTGTATTTTTTTATATATATTGTAACGTTTCGCCTTCCTTACCTTTTCGAACGCTAACGTTACTTTACCGAATGATTCGGTCCTTTAGGGACTGGCAGAGGAAAGTGGGAAAATTAATAAATAATATGCGCGAAAATTAGGTAAAATTGCGTTTATTCAATGCTTCGTATTCTTCGGAACCCGCTCGTAGCTCCTGAACAGCTGATCGCGCCGTGTTTATCTTTTTTCTACGCGTCGTCGTCTTCGCCGGTCTCGTCTGACTCATACACGCAGTCACACGCCTACACACGTTCGCATACACCTATGTTCGCTCGACGATACTCGGATCCTCGTTTACCCACACAGACGCTCTCACACGCACTCTTCGACTTGCTTTGCACGCACCTATGCTTACTTTCACACACACGGACGCTTGCTCGCACAGATGCTTGCTCACACAGACTCTTGTTCACACAGATTCTCTCACACACACTCTTTGACTTGCTTTGCACGCACCTATGCTTACTTTCACACACACGGACGCTTGCTCGCACAGATGCTTGCTCACACAGACTCTTGTTCACACAGATTCTCTCACACACACTCTTAATATACTGCTTATGCCTAATGGTACGCAAAGGTAATAAAAATAAAGTGATACACCTTACTTTAGGCGACGTTGTGTATGGTATAGCTTCGTATGCCGTAGCACTGTGTCTGTGATCGGCTTTCCCCGCTCACCCTCCGTTTGTTGTCGATCCCTGCTTCGCCGCTTCTCGACACTCGCGAAAGCACTTTTTCAACCCGTGATTTGAAGAGCGTTTTACGTACTTTGAAAATGCCGATTATGCACGAAATTATAACTTTTACGAACTGTGATCTTTAAGAGAAACTCGGAATGCACTGTCTTCCCTTGCGTGGGCTTGCTATTTAAATGTTTGTCCCCACCGCTCTTACTTGCGCGCGATCGAAATTCTATTGTCTATTACGCTCCCCTCTCTTAATTATTACATGCGGTTATTGGCCTCGCCGCTGGCCCTGAACTTGTTGGCCATCAAATTCCTATCTCGCCGAATTCCGATCTATTTCGCGTATCTTCCTACCTTGTCTTTCTTAAACGTTTTTTCTATGTTTTCGCGCTCGCGTGCCGATCTCGCGGTGCGTTTACCTCTATAAGTTCTATTTTTAGGATATTCGCGCATTCCTTCGCTTGCGTTTTGGAGATTAGTAATGCTATGTGGTTTTCCTTATTATTTATTGTATTTTAATCATCGATTCAGCTATACCGTATCAACGTCCCCCAAAATAAAAATTTGTTTTTTTTTTTTTTTTTTACCTTTTCATATTTTTATTTTTAAAAAAATTTCTAGTCTAGTTGTATGCCGAGCTCTTCCTCCAACGCCTCTCGCTCTGCTCGCCACGCATTGAAATGCCTCCTCGCGACACTCCCCAGGTTGCAGAGGAATCCTCCTCGTCGATACCCCACTTCGGTGGGGATTGGGATTCGCGTCGCTAGTTCGTCTCCTCTCGGCCTCATGTCTAACCAGATCCGTTGTCCCCTAAGCTCTTGTTCGACGAACCATTGTTCGTGGATGCTCCATCCCCTCCTTCCGCTCGGTCGTACCCCTCGCAGGGCGATAATTACCGCAAGGGCCCGTATCCCGGCGTACGCGCTTGGCAGGAGGTATAGGTGTTCGTGCCTCCTGCATACCACCTGGCACACGTCCACTAGGAACACCCACGTTTTTCCATGCGCCTCACATTGTACCATTGCTCTTTCTAATCTCCCATGGTATCGCACGACGCATGGGGTTCCTTCTCGCACTTGTCCTTCCGGTATTGGAATTAGTCGGTTGCTTCCCTCCAGTGTTCTTCGTAGGCCCTCTTGGAGGAAGCGGTACGCTCCCTCATCTTCCCTTTTCCTCACCGCGATCCTTCGGGGAGTGAGGGCGCGTATCGCCCGCCCCGTTTGAATTCTCCACAATTCTCTTCTATCGTGGAGTACCGGGATGCTCCTGGGGAGTATGCTTACGGGGTATGGTGCCCATAACGGCCCCGCTCGTCCCGTTCGTTCACGTGCCTCGCAAAACCGTATCACGTTCATTATTATTACTCTCAGAAATTTAATGCTCGGTGTATCGTAGCTAATTGCCTACTGTGCCTTTTTCGGTACTTTTTACCTCCCTCTCCTGCTCTCGGTGACTTTGTTAGGCTCGTTAGAAGTCATATCTTCTCGACGTTGTCACGTCGTCGTTGTTTTTTGTATGTTTTCCGTCCTTTTCTATTTCTCGTAGATCTATCTCCTTCTCTGTTCCTCTCGTTACCGCTTCGACGCTCGCTTTCTTTGTCGCTTCTTTCTCGTCGCTCTCTTTCTCTCCTAACTCTTTTCCATCGCTCTCTTTCTTTCTTATTTCTTTTCGATGATATAATTTCATCTTGTTCGCGTGGAATCTTCCCCTCTCCTTCCCCGTCGTAGGCTCTCTTATGACAAAGGTAGCTGCGCCGATTTTATTTTCAAGCACGTACGGTCCTTCGTACAGTGCGAGAAATTTCGCGATTTTTTTATTAGCCGGATCGGACACGTTACACGCCTTGACTAATACCCAGTCTCCTACTTTAAAATCGGTTAATTTATGCTATTTTCCACACTGTGGGGTTATGTTGTACTGACACATATAAACGCTCTTCGTACCACACTTGAGAGGTAGTTCTAAGCATATATGGTCGTTTGTACCGCACTCAGGCATAACATGGATAACTCCGATACTTGGTCGTGATTATCTACGATGCCTGGTTATTAATTACACGTGACTCTACTACCCATAGATTCCTGAATGACTCGACAATTCCCTTTTTATTCCCTTCAAGTAATTAATTATCAATCGTAACGGGTGTGACCTTCGCGACGGTGTCTTCGAGACGGCTTGCTCGAAGGCTCCTCAGTTTGAGGCACGTGCAGCTTCCCGTATATAAAGACGGTTTGCTTTAAGATACAGGTCGGCTTGACCTAGGACAGCTACACCGTTTCTTGCCGGACGGACTCCTCTCCGAATGATAACCCTGAAAAGGGCAGTAAGAGTGGAACTGAGAGTAAACTCGGGAAGCGAGCTAAGATGTTCCTTCCTAAATAGGTGACTGAGAAATGAATCTGGAGCGTTAGGCGCTCCCATATTTATAGTAGCGTCAATACGCAAAAGATCGTGAGTGGCTAATTGCCGGATGGTGGGGCCTCATCTTCGCTAGCGAATTTCAGTGGTCCTTTCTAATGTGAAGGGGATGATTCGGCTCTTGATGCATGGACGACGAGGTTCTAGGTGAGCGCGTGTCCGCGGGGCGCCATCCCTCGGGATGCAGCCGGACCGTGGGCCGCGTGGAGGGGATGCGTCCTCTCTCCAGCATCCAGCTGATCGATGCGCGAGATCGATATATGGAATATCTTAAAGATGTTCTATGTAACGGAACCGTTACATCTAACATTGATGAAAATAACGGGAACCAAGCTTGAGCAGGCCAATACGGTACCACCAAAATGCTTCTACCGCCATCGCACTTGATCTTTCGTAGAACCTTAAGGATGATTGCGAACGACGGGAATGCATAAAAGAAAAAACTATTCCAAGTAATCGTAAAGGCATCAATTGCCATTGAACCAGGGTCTCTCCACCAAGAAACGTATCTTTTACATTTCGTACTTAATCTCGTAGCAAACGAGTCAACGCCTGGTTGACCAAGCGTCCTAGTTATCTTGCAAAAAGCTTTGTCTGATAATGCGTATTCCGTCTCAGGCTCCAAACGTCTAGACCAGTGATTCCCAAAGTGGTCTATATCGACCCCTAGGGGTCGATAAAACATGTGTTTAACGTGTTTTTACTTTAAGTTTTTAACACTAAACTTCACTACAGTTAGAAATTTACAGGAAATCAATATCAGGTAAGTAGGGGGTCTACCCAACACGGCAAAACATGGCAAGGGGTCTACGACACAAAAAAGTTTGGGGAACTCTGGTCTAGACTCTACGTCAGCTTCCACATTATCCTTAGAACGTACATAAGATGCAAATATCCAAATATTCCTTTCCTCGCACCACTTCCATATCTGTTTTGCTAAACTACTTAGATTCTGAAACCTAATTCCGCCCATACTGTTGACATACGAGATTGCTGTTGTATTATCTATTCTTAACAGGACGTCACAGTCTCTTAACTTGTCAGCAAAACATTTCAGACCAAAAAATGATGCCATTAGTTCCAAATAGTTGATATGGTGTTTTTGTTCTAGTGTACTCCAATGTCCATGCGACTTGTCACACTTACAGTACACTTCTCAGCCAGACCTGGAGGTATCTGAAAAAATCTCTAAGATCGGCGTAAAGCTTCTGATAAAATTCTTGGCATACATAATGTGAGAATGCCACCATTCGAAATCCTGCCGTAGATCAGGAAAGAGTGAGAGAGACAGAGTTTCCTACATAATTTTTTAGGTAATCTGCCAACGTCTTGTGGCTTCGCTCTAACGCACCGTTGGATTGCGGGTGATAGGCTGTTGTTTTTATCTTTTTATATTCAGTACTTTGCATACTTCTTTAAAAACATCTGATATAAAGTTAGTTCCTTGATCTGTTAATATTGTTTGCGGTATTCTGTATTCGCAAACTATTTTCATAGCAAATTCTTTCACAACCGTATTGGCTTCCTGATTTGGTATAGGGATAGCTTTGCTATATTTCGTTAAATTGTCTTGAAAAGTAAGTATGTAATTTGTAATACAGATTTCCTCTACGGAGCGTCTCACAACCCTCTTTCTTGGCCCCTTTCGGGCGCCATTACAAGTCGCGACTACCAATCACACTTCGGCACGCTTTTCCGTCCTTCTAGAAGGGCTACCGTTCTGATCACCCGCGGTACCCCAGTCACTTCTCCTTCTCTACCAAAAAGATTTGGGCGCCAGACGCATACCGCGTCACGGGAGGAACACCTCAACTCCCGTTTCTAATTAATTTCGGGGGACGGTTCAAGCGGAAATCCATCGCTAACCGTCCACCCCGAGAATCAACACTAACTCTAACAAGGGGACACTACGGCCCCGGAAATTACTTTTGAATGACAACTTGTAGGTTTGTAGTATACCTTTAAAAAATTCGATTTGTAAACTAAGAGCGCGCACTAGCCATAAACTTTCGAGAAAAATGGCTTTAAAGTTTTACGTGTAGGACGTATACCGGTCACTTTGAACACCATCCAAGAGCAGCGAAGTGGCCGAGTTGTAACGAACTCGCTTGCGGCGCGGCGGGTCCGTGTTCGATCCCTGCGTGTGGAAACTTTTTTTTTTCCAATTCTTTAAAATATTATAAAAACTGTGAAATAAAGTTACTGACATACTAATATGAAGAATTTAATCATACATAATTTTTTCTATTAATGAAATTTGGGGAATATCGTCTTTCTTGCTCAATTTTTTATTTTATTTACAAGATCCACAATGATAATTGTCATAAAAACATTTAAAACAAAAAATATTATTACATCTCGCACAATTTATGAAGGAAGATTGTTCACATGAACAACTCTTTTTTAAAAGTTCTACCGTAAAACATACTTCAAAAACATTCCGGAAAATTTATCTTTCGTCAGAAAGCTTGGAAGCCTACCAGGCATACCGGATCATTTAATTAAAAATTGGCGGTGATAATTGATGATGCACTATTGATTGTATTTTTATGCAGTCTTCACGGGAATTTATTTCTCTATTATTTTCAATAATTTATTTCTCTATTATGTATGATTAAATTCTTCGTATTAGTACGAAGCGGGACGGTTAGCTGCCGCCGTTTAGCCGCCGCCGTTTAGCCGCTGCCGTTTAGTCGCCAGAACGTTTTGCCGCTGCCGTTTAGCAGTCAGAACGTTTTGCCGCTGCCGTTTAGTCGCCAGAACGTTTCGCCGATGCCGTTTAGCCGCCAGAACGTTTCCTCGCCGGGACGTTCCTCGTTTTAATAACTTTCGTAGTAACAAAACGATCATTTCCTCTAGTTTTTTAACATTTTTAATTAGTTAGTTATCGATTTCTGTCTAGCACCAATAGTAGCTAAGATACACAGGTGGCCTGTTTTAAGTGTCTCACCCTATTTATATTGTGTATGTACACATAAATACATGCATATGTTTATAAATACATTGTTATTTAAAACAGGCCACCTATGTATCTCAGCTACTATTGGTGCTAGACAGAAATCGATTAGACTGAACTTGCTCAAAATCGAGTGCTCCATAATCTGATGTTAAAGGAAAATAAAAGTGATCCGGGTGGGGGGGTTTTATGTTGCGACCAGAAAGGTGTTTTAAAATAAAGGGTTTTTTACGGGAAACGAAAGAAAAATAAAAGTGATCCGGGTTGGTTTGGGTCTGGGTTGCGAGCAGAAAGGTGTTTTAAAATAAAAGGTATTTAATAGGGACAAGTGGAAAAAATAACTTTGTATGTATGTATTGTGACGTGGTATCTTTGATACGCGCCACAAAATCTCTCCTCTCTCTTAAACCGAGCCATAAAAGAAGTACACGCACGGAACCGGACAATTAGGGACTTGCGTTACCGATAGAAAGCGGGATCGAACGACTTCCGAGGCCTCGAAAAAGCGATTTCGAACCTTTTATTTATTATTTTCGATATATTTCATGCCTTACAACTACTCCGAGAGAACCGACGAGATAACGACAACGAATCCGAGATAAAGAGCTGAGCGACGAACTCCGACGTAAAAGACGCTACAAAGAGCGAACTTCGTTTCATACGAGAGCGACGGCACGACGTAGAGAATCAACGAAAGCTACGAACAACGAATTCGACAGTTGACTTCTTGCACGAGGAAAGAACACGTGAAATTACGAGAATCATCGTCATCGAAGTCTTCGTAGTCGACGTGTAGAAGAGCAACGCAACGAATTCGGAAGAGCAGCGAAAAGCGTGCGATAAAGTCGACGAGAGCGAAGCGAACGTAGCGAAAGAAATCTTACGCGTTCGAATTGCGCGCCTGCGAGGCGACAAGCGAGAACGCGGATAGGTTAAGATCCGCAGGATCGCACGTGTCCGTTCGGGTAGGTTCGGGCGCCGTCGGCCCAGCTCGGGAGTTCGATTTTCGGGACAATAGATCCCGAAAAATTATTCTAGTTTCGTGCGTGAGAGAAGTCACAGGTGAGGGAATTTTACCTCAATTTTGAATTTTTAATACCGGTTCATCGGAGTCTGGCGAAAGTAGATTCTTTGTTTAATTCTGTCTTATGAATTGAAAATCATATCGATTTAGCTTTCTTCTTTTTTGTTTTCGAAAAGATTATTGAATTTTCCGGACACGCGAATCGAGCTTGCGAAGTCGTTCGGTCTCCGCGAAAAGACGATTTCTTGTATCGAAAAATTAGTAAAATACCGAATCCGATTGCGTATCGGAAGAATTATTGTATCGAACAACTTATAGAATTCGGAATTCGTATCCGAGAGTTTCGTGTAAAAATCTTTTGCTTAAGAGAGTCTCTGTTAACCGTAATTCGAGAAAGTTCGGCCGGGCCGAAACCGTTAGCGAATTCGAATACGGGAGAAATTGTAATTCTTTGATTTCTTTAATTCGTTTATGATTTTTGTAAAAGACTCCGACTAACCGAATCATTATTGAATAAACCTTGATTTTATTATATTTTATATCTTATGTCGTCTTTACTGTCTCGAGTAGAGTTTATCGAGCCCCTAACCCTTCTGGTTGCGAACGCGAATCCGTCTTTGGTTAGAATCCTCGTAATTTATTTAGCGTTCTGTTAACAAACATTTCATACCGAGAATTATCGTTATTCCGCTTTCGAGAACTTATCTTTTATTCCGTAAACTTTTTTGACATCGACAATCCGGGTGGAAATGATTCTCGGCAGGGCTGAACCCTTTCTCCCCGACTTACGAATCCGCGAGAGGAGAGATTGTCGTTGCAGTATAAATAAAGAATTTTAACCCTCGGTATACAAGGTGGGGTTATTTTAACCCCAATACTTTGAAAATGCTTTTATTATTCCTTAACACGCTACTAAATAGGTTGATTTTCTCAGTAGCTGGAGTTTAATTTCTCTATATTTTTGTGTTTCGTTCGGTAATATAATAATATCTTTAAAGAAAAAACGCATTCAAGCATATTGTGTTCGATATATGTACAAAAAAGATGCAATTCCTTGCGGGGTTAATATAGCCCCACGTTGTATGGGTAAGGAGTTTTTTTCACCTTGTATGCGAAAGGTTAATACTTATACACACACGAACGCACTCACGCACGTACATACACATAAACTTAAAAATGCTAAAAAATCGGTGGAACTTATACTCTTGTAACTGCAAAAGTTACTAGAAGAGGTACCGCTCGGCGGCGCGACCTCTAGGTGGCAAAACAGTGACGACAATATTCGTTTCTAATGAATTTTTTACTTTCGCCAACAATTTCGATGATATTTACATGATTCGATTTAAATTGGACACCATGTATATGTTACATGCATACATGTATGTATTTGTAGAAAGATTTATTAATCTTTTTCTTTCGTAAAACATTCTTCTTACGGCAAACGGTTCTTACTTTCTCGGCATGCGCGCTCTCTCTCTTATCGCGTCTCCTCTTTGTGCGGATATTCGTAGTCGTGCGCTATCCCCACCAAACCGCTCGCTTAAATTTTATATATCGGCACGTAAGGTTGCTGGAGCATTCGTATTATTTATGCATTTCATGAAGCGTTCTGTCCTACCGCCGAATTGTAACATTCTAGCTTGGGAACGCCTCGTCGAACGCTTAATACACCCCCTGCGATTGTACTCAATCAAACGATATTATCTTTATTTACCTATTTCTTCTATATCTTATTTATATAGAACGTTATTTTAAGTTCTTATCGAGATGGAAAATATTACTTCCAAACGTGACAGAGACTTATTTGTTCATGATGGCTAACAATATTGGTTCGATAAATATAGCGCAGATAAGGTGTTTAAATTTTGGAGATGTTCAAATAGGTATTCTGACCATTGCAAGGCAAGAATTCATACGAATGCCGAAACAGGTGCAGTAGTCAAATAAATGAACAAACATTCACATGGAAGTGATGCTGCTAATGTTGAAGTTAGCGAAATACGTACCAGCGTAAAACGTCACGCTACAGAAACGCAAGAAACTCCAGCGGCAATATTAAATACACATTATATGCATTTGAATCCAGCGGTGCGAGGAAAATTGCCTAAACGAAATCTGGTGAATGCAGCACCAGCTCAACCGAAAGATTTAGCGTCACTTGTTATACCGCCTGAGTATAGTTTATACGAATTCATGCCAGGGGAAATGGAGCAATTCTTACTTTACGATTCGTTAGACGAAAGTAGAATTTTAATATTCGGTAGGCAGTCCCATGAAAATTGGGCAAGAAACATGAAGAGAATTTATATAGACGGTACCTTCAAAATTTCTCCCAATTTATTCAGTCAAGTCTATGTAGTAATGGCTGAAAGGGAACAATTTGTCTTTCCAGTCATTTATGCGCTGTTACCAAATAAACAGGAAGTAACATATACCCGACTATTTACTCAAATAAAACAAATGTGGCCAGATTTCAACCCTGAATATATTTCTTCTGACTACGAACGTGCAGAAATTAATGCCGTCCGAACAGTTTTTCCAAATTCAACAATATGCGGATGTTTCTTTCATTTCGTTCAAAATATAAAGAAAAAAATTGCGCATGAAGGGCTCATGTCACGCTACAATAATGACAGGATGTTTTCATTACAAATAAAAATGATTGCAGCAATTGCATTTGTGCCTGTAGAACACATTGAACCGGCATTCAAATTTTTGACGCAGGAATGTCCGGAAGAATTGGAACCAATACTAAATTGGCTGGAAGATTATTATATTGAGAGGCCACAAAGAACACGACGAGAAAGAAAACAGCCCATGTTTCCACCAGAGATGTGGAATGTTTACGAAAAGACGATCAAGGAAGAAGCGCGGACAAACAATTATGTTGAAGCTGCTCATCGTCGAATGCAATCCGAATTTGGGTTAGGCCACCCCACCATATGCATATTGTTGAATTTGGAAAAACTGTTCGGACGGCATTAATTTCTGCACGTTCGTAGTCAGAAGAAATATATTCAGGGTTGAAATCTGGTTTAGGCAATTTTCCTCGCACCGCTGGATTCAAATGCATATAATGTGTATTTAATATTGCCGCTGGAGTTTCTTGCGTTTCTGTAGCGTGACGTTTTACGCTGGTACGTATTTCGCTAACTTCAACATTAGCAGCATCACTTCCATGTGAATGTTTGTTCATTTATTTGACTACTGCACCTGTTTCGGCATTCGTATGAATTCTTGCCTTGCAATGGTCAGAATACCTATTTGAACATCTCCAAAATTTAAACACCTTATCTGCGCTATATTTATCGAACCAATATTGTTAGCCATCATGAACAAATAAGTCTCTGTCACGTTTGGAAGTAATATTTTCCATCTCGATAAGAACTTAAAATAACGTTCTATATAAATAAGATATAGAAGAAATAGGTAAATAAAGATAATATCGTTTGATTGAGTACAATCGCAGGGGGTGTATTAAGCGTTCGACGAGGCGTTCCCAAGCTAGAATGTTACAATTCGGCGGTAGGACAGAACGCTTCATGAAATGCATAAATATTACCAATGCTCTATCAAATAGACGGGCAAATATATGAGTTTTTAAGTGGGCGGTTTGGTTGGCCTAGCGAAAAAAACGTTATGTACAGTTGGTGCATAATGTGACGCGGTCAGCCAGCTTGAGGGGTTTTAGTGAGTAAAAATCCCACACTACCCCGGATTACCCGCAAGGGCTCCGGGGTGCCTTTTGCAGGTTTCCCCTCAAGTGACAAAAAAAAAAAACAAAACAAAAAAAAAAAGTTAGTATCAATAGATAAATTAAAGATAAATAAAAATAATATATATATATGTATTATGTGTATATATTTATAACGAAACATAATTAAAAATATTTAAAAACCAAAGGAAATGATTGTTTTGTTATTACGTAAGTTACTGAAAAGAGGAACGTCTCGGCGGCTAAACGGCAGCGGCGAAACGTTCTGGCGGCTAAACGGCTGGCGGCTAAACGGCTGGCGGGTTGAAATCTGGCCACATTTGTTTTATTTGAGTAAATAGTCGGGTATATGTTACTTCCTGTTTATTTGGTAACAGCGCATAAATGACTGGAAAGACAAATTGTTCCCTTTCAGCCATTACTACATAGACTTGACTGAATAAATTGGGAGAAATTTTGAAGGTACCGTCTATATAAATTCTCTTCATGTTTCTTGCCCAATTTTCATGGGACTGCCTACCGAATATTAAAATTCTACTTTCGTCTAACGAATCGTAAAGTAAGAATTGCTCCATTTCCCCTGGCATGAATTCGTATAAACTATACTCAGGCGGTATAACAAGTGACGCTAAATCTTTCGGTTGAGCTGGTGCTGCATTCACCAGATTTCGTTTAGGCAATTTTCCTCGCACCGCTGGATTCAAATGCATATAATGTGTATTTAATATTGCCGCTGGAGTTTCTTGCGTTTCTGTAGCGTGACGTTTTACGCTGGTACGTATTTCGCTAACTTCAACATTAGCAGCATCACTTCCATGTGAATGTTTGTTCATTTATTTGACTACTGCACCTGTTTCGGCATTCGTATGAATTCTTGCCTTGCAATGGTCAGAATACCTATTTGAACATCTCCAAAATTTAAACACCTTATCTGCGCTATATTTATCGAACCAATATTGTTAGCCATCATGAACAAATAAGTCTCTGTCACGTTTGGAAGTAATATTTTCCATCTCGATAAGAACTTAAAATAACGTTCTATATAAATAAGATATAGAAGAAATAGGTAAATAAAGATAATATCGTTTGATTGAGTACAATCGCAGGGGGTGTATTAAGCGTTCGACGAGGCGTTCCCAAGCTAGAATGTTACAATTCGGCGGTAGGACAGAACGCTTCATGAAATGCATAAATATTACCAATGCTCTATCAAATAGACGGGCAAATATATGAGTTTTTAAGTGGGCGGTTTGGTTGGCCTAGCGAAAAAAACGTTATGTACAGTTGGTGCATAATGTGACGCGGTCAGCCAGCTTGAGGGGTTTTAGTGAGTAAAAATCCCACACTACCCCGGATTACCCGCAAGGGCTCCGGGGTGCCTTTTGCAGGTTTCCCCTCAAGTGACAAAAAAAAAAAACAAAACAAAAAAAAAAAGTTAGTATCAATAGATAAATTAAAGATAAATAAAAATAATATATATATATGTATTATGTGTATATATTTATAACGAAACATAATTAAAAATATTTAAAAACCAAAGGAAATGATTGTTTTGTTATTACGTAAGTTACTGAAAAGAGGAACGTCTCGGCGGCTAAACGGCAGCGGCGAAACGTTCTGGCGGCTAAACGGCTGGCGGCTAAACGGCTGGCGGCTAAACGTCTGGCGGCTAAACGAAAGGCGGCTAAACGTCCCAGCGGCTAAACGTCCTGGCGGCTAAACGAAAGGCGGTTAAACGTCCCAGCGGCTAAACGGCTGGCGGCTAAACGGCGGCGGCGAAACGTTCCGGCGACTAAACAACAGCGGCGAAACGTTCTCGCATCTAAACGGCGGCGGCTAAACGTCTTGTACCCATATTAGTATGTCATTAACTTTATTTCACAGTTTTTATAATTTTTTAAAGAATTGAAAAAAAAAGATATTGGTCACTTTGCGCACACTATCCAGCGCTCACAAATTGAACTTTCCAAGCATGGATTGCATAAAAATTATGTATGATTAAATTCTTTATATTAATATGTCATTAACTTTATTTCACAGTTTTTATAATTTTTTAAAGAATTGAAAAAAAATGTTTCCGCACGCAGGATCGAACACGGATCGCACGCGCCGCAAGCGAGTTCGCTACAACTCGGCCACTTCGCTGCTCTTGGATGGTGTTCAAAGTGACCGGTATACGTCCTACACGTAAAACTTTAAAGCCATTTTTCTCGAAAGTTTATGGCTAGTGCGCGCTCTTAGTTTACAAATCGAATTTTTTAAAGGTATACTACAAACCTACAAGTTGTCATTCAAAAGTAATTTCCGGGGCCGTAGTGTCCCCTTGTCACTGTTAAAACTTTATAATTATTAGCCGCTATTGTCGTTGTCCTTTTCCTTCCTCTCATTCCCGAGAATCCGTATTTTACTTACTTACTTATTTTACTAATAGTTCATTAATTTACCTACCGATTGTGCACGTCGGGCGTAATTAATATAATGTCGGGTCCTCCCGACCCCTCTGTCCCTCCGGACAAAGGGAAACCGGACGAGAACAATGACACAATGGATATCGTTGTTAGTCAGTCGATGGCTGGATCGCCCCCCATGGACTGCCACCTTGTCGTGGTAGGGGGGCTTGCGTGGTGCAATGATTGCACGGGCTATGCCGGCGGTAGCTTCGGCTCCTGGTAGGTTCTACCTTGCCGGACAGGCCGTGCATGAGCACCCTGACTAAAAGCAGTCCAGCTCTGAGAGGAAGGAAAACCTCGTGCTCGTGCTGGGGGACTTCAATGCCAAGTGTACGGCATGGGGTTCCCCTGGCACAGACGCTCGTGGTGAGGTTGTCAGCGACTGGGCGGCGCTGGGGCACCTGATCGCCAACCAGGGCTCCAGCCAGACCTGCATCCGCCAAAACGGGGGATCGATCGTCGATTTGACGTTTGGATCCCCCTTGGCGATGCAGGTCCTGTCGGAATGGCGTGTCGTCGAGGAGGTCAACACACTTTCCGACCATCGATTTATCGAGATGGTCGTCTCGACCTCCGGAAGGTATTCTGACGACACGCCTCGCCGCTGCCGGGGCAGAGATCTACGCCCCAGGTGGTCGCTGAGACGGTTAGACGAGGACGTCCTTGAGGCTGCCTTTCTCGTCGAGACTTGGCCGCGATTTCCGGCCAAGTCCACGGACCCTGAAACCGGGGCGTCCTGGTTCCGGAAATGCATGACGCGCATTTGCGATGCCACCATGCCCGGGCCAGGGCGCCTCCGCGGAAGGGTTCGGTGTAGTAGTGTTCGGGCGAAATAGCGCAATTGCGCGCGGTGTGCGTAGCTGCCCAGCGTCAGTACACACGGGCCCGCCGTAGGCGGCGCCGGGACCCTGCTAGAGAGGCAAAGCTGTACGAGGGCTACCGCGATAAACGGTCAGCCGCCCGTACAGCTATAGGGAAAGTCAAAGCCCAAGTTTGAGACGAGCTTCTCCGGACTTTGAATCAGGATCCGTGGGAGAGACCGTACCTTATGGTACGCGGTAAACTCCGACCGCGGACGCCCCCACTGACTGAAAAACTTGATATCCGTTTCCTGAGGGTCGTGGTATCAACCCTCTTTCCCCGCGGGGAGGAGGAGCCACGGCCCGCAGTGATGCCGGACCCGAACAACTAGTCCGGCGAAATGAGGATAAAGCCGGAGGAGCTAGGCGCGGCCGTCAAGCGTCTCGGGGCTAGGAGAGCTGCCCCGGGACCTGACAGAACAACTAGCCGCGCCAGGGTCTTGACGATGGGCGTCCTCGGTGCCGGACTGCAACAGTTATTCATCAACTGTCTGCGGTCCGGCACATTCCCCCCAGAGTGGAAGGAGGCGAGTCTGGTGCTTCTCCAGAAGCATGGACGGCCCGCGATTCTCCCTCCGCGTATCGGCCCGTATCGGCGCCATCTCCTACGAGGCGGCGTGTGTCCTGTCGGGAATCCCTCAGTAGACCTTCTGGCGGAGGCATATGCAATTATGTATCGCGAGAGGAAAGACCTCCGCTAGAGGAGGATTCCCCTGACAGGCACAGAGTTGGAAGCCTCGAGGCGCCGAGCCTTTCAGGCGATGGTCCGGCAATGGAGTATCCGTCTGCATTCCCCAAGCGCCGGACATCGCACTGTTAGCGCAATCCGACCATGCCTCGACACATGGTATACGAGGAGGCATGGCGGACTTACCTACCGTCTGACGCACGTACTTTCCGAGCATGGTTTCTTGACTCTGGTGGAGTGTGCTGCTTGGGAGGAGGAGCGCCGTGTTATCCGCGGCGTCATCGGGCAGGACCTCTCGCTGCCGGCTGTTGTGGCCAGTGATGCTATAATCGAGGACCGAGGACCGAGCCGCCGAACCCCCACTATGACCTACCGGCGACTCCCACTTTACGTCCACGGCGCTCACGCACACAGCACCCTACTCTTGTCCATGTGCACTGCTTTCTCAACCGTTTTCGCCACCTACCTACGTTACCGACCCGACTCTCGAGCAACCTATGCGCATGCGCCTCCTCTGGGACACGTCAGTCCCATCGCGAGGGCGGTTTGAAAACGGAAAAAGATATTTAACAAATAAAACAGCTATTTTCCATGCCATAAACTTCTGAAAAAAAAAAAAAATATGAATGACTGTAGTCTATCTTACATAGGAAAGTCCTGAGGACAGTTAAAAGTGAGGAGAAACTTTTCCGCAGTCACTAATGTATGCCATTAACTTTAAAAATTCATAAAAAAATGAAATGTAAACGAAATAAAATAAATCATGAATGAAATTTGTTGAGAATTGTATGCTTTATAATCCTATGGGCACAGAAAAATTCTTTCGTTTTCCAACAATTATTTATGTAAAAAACAAAATTATAACCTCCCATTTCTGCGAAATTACTTGATGGAAAAATTTTATTTTTGGCGCATTGCATTCTTTGTACTTTTCTCCGAAGAAAAGGTTCTATACAATTTTTCGATAGGACACACGGTTTGCGCGTAATGATGAATTTAATGAGTCTGCATTACTGGACCGTGTCGACAAATGTTCTCCGTGAGACGGTCCGGCAGAAGACAAGGAAAGAATATCGCGTCGTCTCTGTCTCTCTTACGCGACTGACGTCGCGTTCTCCGCTGCGTATTCGTGCCTCGTGCCTACCATCGGTGTGCGTACACATTGTCACTCGCCGGCGACACAAAAAACACGTGCTACTCTTCGGTCGCTGAAATCTCTATTGCCGCTGCTACGATTTCGAGAATATCGATCAAAAATTTCGATATGGATTTTTCTATCGGAATATGTTGAGGGTTGACCCGAAAGCATAAATCTGAGTTTTCGTCATCTTTGAGGTTTAACGTTAACCGCAATTGGCAAAAACGTGTTTTTACGTTTTTACTTAATATCTCGCAAACGGTCCATCGGACGACAAAAATGTTAAAATCCTTTTTTGTAGGAACTAAAATTTACTATCACTTTTATTTAAAACTTTTTTTTGTATAGCTAATATTTTACAAGATATAGTCTGTTAAACAATTCAAATCGAGATTTTTGTTAAATATTTCGTTAATGATCGCAGATATAAAAAAATTGGTGGTAATGAAACTTATAGACAACGAAATTCTCTACAAATTTTATCTAAACTTTTTTCTCGTAAAATCAGTCATTGACAAGATATGAGGTATGTTTTCTTTTACGTTACCCGTTAGACTGCCATGTATTTTATTAAAAGCAAGCTTTTACCCTTCATTTATGATAATCGTCCGTTACACTTTTTGCTAGATCGAGAGCATAAGGAACTCCCTGCGGTCGTGCCTAAAAATGGTGAAATACGTATTTCTTAATTTTCAAAGGGGAATCTAATTGCTAATTTCCACATCTGTAATATCTTCGGTTTTTGAGATATACATATCCTTGGAAAAAATGAGTTCACTCCTTTTCACTCACTTGGGAACATATTTTCCACAAACCATGGATTATTAACTACTTTGTCATGCGGAGGACAAGATGCGAGACGGTACAGGTTTCGCGCGCTTTTGGAAAGCATGCGCGTGGGGAAGGTGGGGGAGGGATTGGACTTCGTAAATAAGCTCTCGCGGATCGCGAGGCAGCCGTTGCTCGACAACGGTAACAAGTGCGTGTATCACGTGACAAGGTGTAATAAAGCTGAGAAACCTGCTGTTTGTAAGTGTTTATGTTTTATTAATACTTATTGCGCTTTCGTGAAAACATTTCGTCGCGAATTATTTATTAATTTCGTTCGTTAGCGTAGTTTAAAATGGATTGTACGCCCGCTAAAAAATTAAAAAAGACGTTTCAACGACACTGGTTCGATGTTGACGAATCTTATAAAGTTTAATTGGAAGAAGTTTCGTCGGACAAATCGAAATGCTTCTGTAAAGCCTGCAACACAGTCTTCGATTGTGGGCTTTCGCAAATACGCAGGCATTCGTCCCGACATAACCATAAAACAATTTAGAAAAAATGGTTCCATGTAATAATACCGGAAATAATTCTACCGAGGTGTCAGATAATGTAGAGGAGTCTTCTTTTTCCCTACAAGATAGAATTAAAATCGCCGAGGTTAGGTACGCGGCTTTCTTCGCCGAACATAATTTGGCATTATCGCTTGCTTCTCCTTTTCTTGCCCTTATGCAAGATATAGGGCAAGATCCTCAAGTTTTGAAGGGCATGAAAGTTGGTCGGTTCAAATGCCGACAAATCATTAGCAATGTTTTGTGCGTTCGTGAAACCGAACGCATTGTCGATACCGTGAGAAATCAAAAATTCTCTATTTACGAGGATGAAACATCGGATTCTACAAACCAAAAGTGGCTTACATTGGCCATTAGGTATGTCGAGCCATGTTCTTTATTCGTTCGATGTGAATTGTTGCAACTCGTTCATTTGGATGCTAGCGATTGTTCAGCTGAAAGACTTTTCAAATCTTTCGCTGATGTTTTAGTAAAAAAGCAAATTCCGTTCATAAATATTGCGGCCCTGAGTTGCGATAATGCTGCGGTTATGGTTGGAAAGCACTCGTCTTTCAAAACGAAGCTATTAGAAAAAAATCCAAATCTTCTAACAATGCCGTGTGTTTGTCACTCCGTGGCGTTAGCGACAAGTGTTGCGTGTGCAACAATTCCAAAACAATGTTACGAATTGCTTCGGGGTGTGGCATTTTTTATAAATGGCAGCCCCAAACGTTCTTATATATTTCGACAATTTCAGGAGAGTTATAATAACTCTCCCTTAAGAATACTGAAATTAGCTGATACGCGCTGGCTTGCGATGCACCAGTGTGTCAAACGGTTTTTAGAAACCTGGGAGGATTTGGTGCGATTTTTTGAAGAACAATCTTTTTCGCAGAAGTCAGAATCTGCTAAGAATCTCTTATCTTTGCTTAGCAGACCTGACATTAAAGGGTATTTTTATTTCTTGGAGTACACACTAAATGTTTTAAATACATTTAATGCCTCCTTTCAAAGTAGAGCGACAATGGTGCAAGAATTGCAGCCTTCTTCCGAACGGCTACTCACATTTTTCTTGCATCGATTTTTAAAATCACTTTTAATAAAACATATTAATTTTGTCAGGCAGATAGACTTTTCCGCCAAATGCAATCAACTTCCGCTAAGCCAAGTAGATATTGGTCCTGACTGTAGGGAATATTTGGAAGATGCATTGCAAAACGGAATGACGGAAGTAGAGATAAATTCCTTCCGTGAAAATTGTTTACGTTTTTACATTACCGTAAGCAATGAAATTAGGAGTCGTCTTCCGCATGACGACTTATTCCTCAGACAATTGACGGTTTTCAAACCTGTCTATACTTTTCGCAATAGCGACCGAAATTTAACTTTGCAAAATGTTATAGCTGTCGCGCGGCGTTTGGGAAATTTTAATATTGACAACCTACAAAAAGAATGGGACTTTTTGTACAACGGCACTTCCCAAGCTGATAAAATTTGTTGGGAAAAATTATCATTTGACGAGATGTGGGTAGACATCTGTAAACGAGAAAATTCTACCAAAAATTTGGTTTTCCCAGAATTATCTTCGCTACTCAGCGTGATACGATGCCTACCACATTCTAACGCCGAATCAGAGAGGATATTTTCTATGCTGCCTGATGTGAAAACAAAAAAAAGGAATAAAGTGGGAATTGACCTCCTAAATTCCATTTGTGTGGTACGCACATCATTGAGAGCTAGAAGCGAAACTAACCGTACCATGTCAATCGATGACAGGCATTTGAGCCTAATGTCGGGTGAGCATTTATATGCAAGCTCGGCGTGCTCGACAAATTTTAACCAGTTGACTCTGCACGCGTCGAACTAATCGTTTCTCTACGACGCAGCAAGTCAATTTTGTGAAGTATTAATATTAATACTTCATTATTTATTTTTCTGGCCGACGTAAAGTCTGGCTGTCATTCTGGCCGACGTGAAGTCTGGCTGTCATTCTGGCCGACGTGAAGTCTGGCTGTCATTCTGGCCGACGTAAAGTCTGGCTGTCATTCTGGCCGACGTGAAGTCTGGCTGTCATTCTGGCCGACGTAAAGTCTGGCTGTCATATTGTAGTAAATTAACAAAAACATAACATAGAAAAATTATTTCTATATAAATATCTCTTTTATTTTCATATTTCTAAGGGATAATGATCCAATATAGGTGGCTACACACTTGTAATGAATTGGCATTATAAGATATCCTGCTGTTCGCGGTGATGAAGAACCGCGCACGACGACGAAGAGCGGCACGAAGCAGAGACGCGATTAGAGAGAGAGCGCACATGTCACAGGAGCGAGGAGGGTACGGTGCACACACTATTCCTTCCATCATAATTGGACTGCAGATCATAGACAACGGTCCTTTTCAGGGCCACCAATTTTTCCACATGGAAAAGGAAAGAACTCTCGTGATTTAAAAAAAAAAAAAACATTTTTAATTAATAATAAAATATTTCCCGACAATTTTTCCCTTATCCCATTCCTTCCCACAAATATTAGAAAGATGAAGCCTGAACATGGGGCATAAGTGTGTGTGAGCGTACGTGTGCTGCGAGAGCGTCGACGTATAGCGGGTCGAAGAAGAAAAGAAGGTAAACATCGAGCGATCAGCTGTTCGAGACCGTTGACCGATTCAGAAGGACTACTTTATTAAGCAGGAGTAGCTGATTAGCAGATCAGCACCGTTTGTAACCAAAAATGTCTAATTTTTCAAATTGATAAATATTAAAAAATATTATGATTAAATATTAAAAAATTCATAAAAATTCTGTTATAAGAGCAAAACAATTCAAACTTTGCACAAATATGTAAGGTAGTGACAACTAATAACATGAATTTTTTCAAAATTTTTCAGCGAAACAGTACAAAATGGCGGACTAATAAAAATTTGTATCGACTCTAGCGCCTAAACGGCTGAACGGATAAAGCTGAAATTTATACGAAAAATCCAGTTCTTCCCAACATAGATCCACTAACAATTTCAAATTGATTCAACTTCCGGTTTCAAAATGGCGGTCATTTTAAACATTAAAAAATTCATAAAAAATCTTCTATAATAAGCAAACAATTCAAACTTTGCAAAAGTATGTAAAATAGTGATAACTAATAGCGTACATTTTTTTCAAAATTTTTCAAGGAAGCAATACAACATGATGAACGAAAAAACATTTTTATTTTTTGAGCAGAAACGAGTTTTAATGTAATCGGTATTTTAAAAAAAATTATTCCGACGGCCAAATAGCGGTAGTCAAACGGCCGCAATCAGCTATCCTGTACTCTCATAAGAAAAGGGATAGGCGAGCGCAGCGAGCCGACTTCCTGTACTAATCATTACCGCGGTCGTGCCTAATACGAAACAGCAAGGCTGTTTCGTTGGGGAGGCCCCAGCCCCCCTAAAGCTGGTTTCTTATACACCAGTCATTTTGACTGGTTTTGGTAGAAATAGGTATATTTAACAGCTGTATATTTTCTATCTCGCGGCGAAGGGGAGGGGATTCTCGTTTGTGACGGGTATTCAAAATACCACGTTACAACTCTTACATTTCGGCATTAGGGTAACCCGCAATATTTCATTCCTATAGAAAAGTTGAAAAAAGTATCGATATGAGTGACTATCGATACTTTTGAAGTACCGATATGAGTAGTATTGTGACGTCCCATGAAAATTCCACTAATAATTATTATTGACAATACTTAGCTTAAATTCAAACTCAAGAATTTTCATGCAACGCCACGCTTACGAATATGAAACGTGTACGCCGTACATCTCACGCAAGAGATAAGAAAGCGCTGCGCTACGCGAGCTGACACGCGACCCCTCTCCTCGACGACGTCACGGGCCCAAGCGCTCCAGCCGCCCGATATCGCGACGGGAACCCGACACCCCGCTCGATCTCTCTGTACATTCTTTACATTTAGCAAACATAGAAAATCTTCAAGGAAAAGATAAAGGAACAATACCTTTAAATGATCAATAGCAAATTACTAAAAATCCAATTCTATTTAATAATAATCCAATTAGTCCCTTTACTTACCCCCGAAGATTCTCAAATTAGTTAATAAGAATTCAACTCACTCCGAAACCATAAAAACACCAATTCAGCAAGAATCAACGTGAAGAACATTCCACAAAGACGCAATAGACACCAGAATCCGAGGAAACGGATGCAACCTAACACGAAGAAGTTGCTATATCAAATTAGAGAAAACCAAAACCTACAGAAAAAGCACGTACAGGATTTCTTTTTAAACCAAGATTCCCAGCCGAATCAGCAACCCCCACGACACTACCTGTTCCACGAAACAACCGGGATTATGCCAACGCTGCATAGGACCCCGTGACAGTATTAACCAATTAGAATCTTGCAAAGTAACGGCGCCGGGCCCCACTCTGCACAAAAGCTACCCCTTCTCATCAGCACCAAAGGACTTAAAAATCAGTAACGAGCAGGGAATCCTCAGTCTACATTGCAGTTTCAAAGTCTACAAGAAAAGTCTACAATTGACAGTCTACATTGAGACAGGCTTTATTTTTTATGTTAATTTCCTTTATCGTTTTCTACGATCGAGAGTTTATTTAATTTAAGTGTTAAATAGAATTCGACGATTACGCGTATCTTGACGACAGACGGACGAGATACGTGAATCGACGATAATAATTTATTAAGAAAGCCTTCACCTGGCGCGGCCTGGGTCAAGGGCTGCCAGGGCTCATAAAAAATATTAATAAATTTAATAAGATAAAAGTGATTTTACTAGTTGGACGCCAGTCGATTTTTATTCGACAAATCGACAAACGAGTACGAGACTATTTCAGGGTGGGATAGTTGGAGGACCCGAAATATATAGATATAGGTTAGGTTAGGAAGTTAATAAAGAAATAGAGTAATGATACTTATATTCTCAGGCAAGAGGGAGATTTCACAACTTACTTGACAATTTGACGATTTATTCTTATTCTCTACAGACGAAGATCGACTCTCCCAGCCGTCTTTTACACTGGTTGTTTGATTATTACAATACAGAATACGCTTGAAATCGTCGACAAGAAATATTAAACTTTGCACTTTATAAGATTTACAGATTACAAAGACTTTAGAGATCTCTATAGTACGCAAGGCGAGAGCAGAGTGTCGGAAAAACGTGGCTCACGCATGTCGATCGGAGTGGGGAGATATCGACCGGTGATCGTCGCGTGATCTTTTTCGCCTCATGATTGGCCTTTGTCGTGCGTCGCGACGAGGGAAATTCGAATGCGAGACCGGTCTTCCTTCTCGCATTTTCGGTCTCTTGCCTGTGCGCCGATTTGCTATTAATTCGGCGATTGTCGCTTTGTAATTAGAAGTTTAGATTTCTGACGTTGAGAGGTGGTTTTTAATCTCCTGTTACACTCTCCCCCCTCAGGTCTCAATGTCGGAGAAAGATACTATTAGTGGAGCTGCAAAATCTCGGATTAGTAATTTGTCAAATTACAAATTTTATTTACTTCATAAGTTATAAAATCAACAATCTTACCTGGGGTAGTTAAACACATAGCAGATACTGACGATTACTGAAAGATCTTAATTTGTATTCATTAGTCTACTTCTTACGGGAAGAGGAGGTCGTGTGAGTAAATATGGTTTTCTAGATTTTCGGAGTGACTATTATAAACGTATTTTATTAATATTTGACGATAAACATATAGGTATAGGGTACACATATAAGTAAAAAAAAGTAATTAAGAAAATTTTGCTCCACTTAGCCGTAACTTAACGTAATTAACGTTTTCTTTTGGCGAATTTTATACGGAGGCAATACGATAAACAAAAACAAAAAAAATAAAGGAAACGAAGGAAACTTTAAATATATAAGGATCAACTTTTGTCATCGGCAGTGTCGTCGAAAGAAAGAGGAGAGGTCCTTAATCCTCCTTATTTCGTCGTTTTCTTGACGTCTTTCTTAAATTTAGTAGGGACGATGATCTTTATTTCCACCCCGTCGTTGAGCTCTAGCCGCTGTCGGTATGCATCGTCAAGGGCCTTAACCCGGCGTCATTGTGGCCGGGTATATGATACCCGAAAGTTTAAAAAATTTAAATATCTTTTGAACAATGCAAAATTTTTGCTCGACGCTCACAGTAGCTGGAGTCAGTGATCTCTACTAACGCATTAGCAATTTGGATTAGTGTTGCTGTGTACAAAGCCAGAGTTATAGCTGTACAAATTGTTAGTGGGTAAGTTATACCCAGCCACAATGATCGTGTTATAATTTTGGTATCGAATGTATTCATTCTTCTGACTGTTTCTTCAGTATATTCCTATATTTTTTTTATGATGTGTGGTTTACTTTTATCGTTTCTCGACAGTCATTTACTATTGCGCCGAAAACAAAGTAATATGCGTTCTGACGAACGGCGGCAACGGCCACGCGATAAACAATTGACACATGGTTTCTTTTTCAAGGGAACAAAGGAATTTATCGTAGTCAATTGCTCACGAGTATCCATAGAATAAACATCTTTTAGCCGAATATTATTCTCTCTGTATCGCCATCCTAATCAGTTACTAGTTTATCAGTTTTCCCTAAAAACTTAACATCAAAATGTCTTACGAGAAGAACCAGACAAAAATTTTAACATTATTTGATGCGGCTTCGAGTGATGAAGAGTCTAATTCTGATAGTGTCGAAGAAATTGACCATGTTTCAGAACGAAGTGAAGATAGCGTTACCGAACAAGAGTTGAGTGTTGATGAAGAGGATGAGGTGAGTTTACCACTAAACGATAACCAGCCTTTTTACATCGCCAAAGATGGCGTAACAAAATGGTCTTCAATACCTAGCCGGACCAACATTCGCACGAGGTCAGAAAATATAATATCCATTTTACCTGGTGTAAAAAAAAGTGCTCGAAATGCTAAAACTGAAATAGAGTGCTGGAGACTGTTTTTAACTAATGACATGATGGAACAAATACTTTGTTGCACTAACGCTAAAATAAAATCAAGGCAATTATTGAACAGTAAGCCTTCACAAGCTTACTTATTGAAAGAAATCACCATGGATGAATTATTAGCTTTGCTTGGTTTGATGTATATAGCTGGGCTAAATCGTTCTAATCGTCAGAATTTAAGTGACTTGTGGCGAACCGATGGGACTGGTGTCGAAATTTTTAGAACAACTATGTCTTTGCAACGCTTTTACTTTCTGCAAAGCTGCTTACGCTTCGATGACGAATCAACACGCCAAGAAAGGAAAAAGGTTGATAAACTTGCTCCTATACGATCTACTTTTGATAAATTCGTTGCAAACTGTCAAAGATCATACACCCCGAACGAGTATCTCACCATTGATGAAAAGTTGGAAGCATTTCGCGGTAGATGTTCATTTCGTCAATATATACCAAATAAACCTGCTAAATACGGGATAAAAATATACGCACTAGTGGACGCAAAGATTTTTTACACTCTCAACCTTGAAATCTACGCAGGTAGACAGCCTGATGGACCATTTACATTGAGCAACAAAGCTTTTGACATAGTGGATAGATTAGTACAGCCAATCTCCAAAACAAATAGAAATATAACTTTTGACAATTGGTTCACAAGTGTCCCACTAGTTACACATTTGCTAACTAATCATAAGCTGACATCAACAGGAACGCTACGTAAGAACAAAAAAGAGATTCCGCCTAATTTCGTAACCACACGGGGAAAAGAGGTAAATAGTGCGCTGTTCGGATTCCAGAAGAATATGACACTTGTATCTTATATACCCAAAAAATCGAAAGTGGTTCTCGTACTATCTTCACTCCATCATGACGGAAATATTGACCAAACAAGTGGCAATAAGCAAAAACCAGAAATTATAACATTTTATAATTCAACAAAAGCTGGAGTGGACGTGGTCGATGAACTTAGTGCGACGTACGATGTTTCACGTAACACTAAACGTTGGCCAATGACAGTGTTTTATGCGATGATGAATGTGGCTGCCATAAATGCTCTTATCATCTATCGTGAAAATAACAAATCTAAAATAAAAAGATCTGATTTCATAAGAAAACTTGGTTTAGCGATGCTTGATCTACACCTCGGTGCTAGAAAAAATAAAGATAACTTACCTAGAGAGCTACGTAAGCGAATTCATAAACAAATGGGGGAAACAATCGTTTATCCTCCTGCAAAGACCAGTACATACAGAAGATGTCAAGACTGTATTTCCGCCAAAGATAGAAAAACAAAACATAACTGTATCGTCTGTAATAAACCCATATGTATGCAACATGTTGTCTTTATGTGCAAAAATTGTACAGATATCGCTAGTGATTAAGAATTATATATATTACATTTTTTCAAGTAGGTACTATATATTATATTGCAATTAAAATACTATTATTTGTTAAGTAGAACTATAATTTTTCATTTAACTTGAAAGTCATTATTATATTCTTACTAAATTCACTGCTGTGAAAAAGTTCCTAATTTTTATCTTATTTTAGTAATAGAAATGATATTTTATAATATACGAATATTCAATTTGTGTATATATTGCTCCTATTAAACATATACTTGATGTTATTAAATAAAAAGTAAAAGAAAACCTCCAAATGCAAGCCAAATCCTGTATGGGTATAATAAACCCAGCCACGATGGCAAAGTTTCTTGTAGTCACCACAACGGCGCCGGGTTAAGCGCTGCTGGTGTATATAGGCGGCGTACAGCTTCCCTTCGCTTTTCCTTCGACAGTTCGACGACGTTCTTGGCTGTCGGGTTGGCGAGGAATTCGGCAGTCGTGAGTGCGTTCTCACGAACCAGAAATTCCCGAATGCGATTTTCTTTATCGCATTATTCTCTTATCGCGAGTTGCCACAAGGTCGGGTACATTTAGCTCACGCAAAATTTCAGTGAACGTCGGGTCTCTCGGCAGAGGTGCCGGGTGGACGGCGACCGAAGGAGCGACGACGGCCTTTGGGTCGTCGGTAGTCCTCGCTGGTCTCCCGTACTTCGACGACATCTTCTGGGGGTGGTTGACGTCCTCAACGGCGGTTACGCTTGGCGTTTTCTCTTCGCAGGCTTTATTTTGGGAGGAGGTATATTGCGGATTTCGTGTATCAGAGCACGAGCTTCGTCAGATATCTCCTCGGAGATGGTACTCGGTTGAGGCTCGGTGCCCTCTGTTTCGGCTCCCGACACTGTCGCGGTAGTCCCGCTTTCCTCGGCGATAAGCGTCTTGTCGAGTGGCTCCTCTGGAACGGAGTCTTCATCGGAGTGTTCAGATGATAGCTCCTCCGTAGTCGACTGCGGTGCGTTCAGCGCCTCCAGCTGCACCATTAATTTAATGATTTGTTCTTTGAGAGCAAGCTTTTGCTCGTCGCACTTGTCGTTCTGGCTTTCCAACGAGCTAGTCGAGGCAGCGAGATCCTCCGATGACATCCTGGATGCTATCTTCGGTCAAGGATGACGAGGTAGGTCTACGGGGAGGAGGTAAGGTTTCTTAGACTACGACGAGGAATTTTTAGGTCTGTTAGACAGTATTTACCGACGATCTTATTGTTTCTATCTACTAATTCTACGGTCATCGGTCCTAATACCCTTTTTATTTTTGCTGGCCCTAGATATTTGTGTGCCAGCTTGGCGTTATATCCCTCTGCTTTATTACTAAGTATTTTATTGGGGTAGTAAATCTCCATTCCCTCTTTTACCTTGACTCGAGTAATTTTATCTTTGTTTAGTTTGGCAAGACGTTCGTCAGAATAGTTTTTTAATTGCATTTCGATGTTATGTCGCAATTCGTCAATATTATACATCCTTTTCCCCTATTCACTTTCCTCGCTATATGAAGAAGGTGATATTCTTTTCCGGTTGTCGTATAGTTTCACGTCCGTGATTTAGAATGAATGGCGAAGCCTGTGCTCCCGTGTGTGATACGGTGTTATATGCTAATTGAAGTTTCGATAGGGGTTTGTCCCACTCATTTTTCTTATTTTTGACAAATGAAGCTATGATTGGTCCTATTGTTCGGTTTATATGTCCTACAGGATTTCCGTGCAATTGATTTAACGACGTGGTAACATGTTGTATACCTTTCGCGGTCAAGAAATCGTCAACGTCTTTACTGAGATATTCTTTACTGCTGTCGAAGTTAATCAATTGAGGAATGCCTCACCTATCGAAAACGATGTCTAATACTTTAGCTACTGTTTTTCCTTTTCTATCGCCAGTCGGGAGAGTTTGATAAAAGATCTTGAATGACGATAATATGAGAATTGCCTTTTTTGAGCGAGTTGGTATGTCGAGTATATCAATCGCGATTTGCATCCACGGAATTGCATTATTTGTAACAGTAATGTCGTTACCGCATTTTACGACGAACGATGTCTTGCCTTCTTTTTTGTTTATAGTTTTATCAATTTCATCGGATTCCTAATTTTTTAATGATGTTATAATGCATAATTGATTTATGGCATTTACATCCGATTCGTTGCCAAAGAGTGTCTAAAATTAATCGGCGCTGTTACGTTGTTAGAAATCGCGGCGCTCTTTTTGTCGTCTATATCCCATAGAAGGGTGATGTTATTCTGCGAATCAATCTTATTTTTGTTCTTTTCGCGACGGAGTTATTCGAATAGTTCCTAGTTCGATTATTTCTCCGGTTCTGTCTACGTGGCGGAAGGTTGCCATGACCGTCCACGAAAATGTTGTCTAGTCGGTTAATTCGACGATACTTGTCAAGCGACACGTATCTGTCTTTCAATACTTTCTTTCCGTTCGGTCGACAGTAAGATATTTTAACTTGTACCGATTCGTCGAGATAACCACGATCGGTACTAAATTGTCTCGAATTAGGTTGTGTCGTTACATCCGGATAGTCTTTATTCGGAAAAGAAGAATTTTCGAAATGAACTGTGCGAAATTCTCTTTCGATTGATCCTGCGTTCCTCCCTGGGACTGCAGGATCATTCGATATATGATTAACAAAATTCAATGGACGGTTTTCGCGAACACGCGCTTGATTCCCCCTACCGACAAGGTTACTTTCAGTTTGAACTATAGACGGTTCTCCCTGAGATATATTAAATAATCGCGGATTATTTGTAATATTCAATGGACGGTTTTCGCGAACACGCGCTTGACTCCTCCTACCGACAAGGTTACTATTTTCGAAATTTCCAGGACGGTTTTCGCGGACACGCGCTTGATTCCTCCTACCGACAAGGTTACTATTTTCAAAATTTCCAGGACGGTTTTCGCGGACACGCGCTTGATTCCTCCTACCGACAAGGTTACTATTTTCAAAATTTCCAGGACGGTTTTCGCTAACGCGCGCTTGACTCCTCCTACCGACAAGGTTACTATTTTCGAAATTTCCAGGACGGTTTTCGCGGACACGCGCTTGATTCCTCCTACCGACAAGGTTACTATTTTCAAAATTTCCAGGACGGTTTTCGCTAACGCGCGCTTGATTTCTCCTACCGACAAGGTTACTATTTTCGAAATTTCCAGGACGGTTTTCGCGGACACGCGCTTGATTCCTCCTACCGACAAGGTTATTTTCGACATTTCCAGGATGGTTTTCGCTAACACGCGCTTGACTCCTCCTACCGACAAGGTTGCTTTCAGTTTGAACGACAGACTGTTCTTCCCGAATTTTGACAAAATTTTGGATGGAAGTAAAGGCACCCCCACGTTCATTACCTCGACGCGGAATTCTAGGTTCCCTTTCTTCGTCTATACTATCGGCGTCAGTCGAGGAATTACACATCTCGTCTGACTGCTTATTATCCGTCGCGTCTCCCCCCTCAGGCCTATGGTTACGCGACGAATCATTTTCTATATTACTATAAACATAATTTTCCAAATTATGTGGTCGACTCTGCTCTCTTGTGCCTTGCCTTCTTTTATCTATTGTCGAGTGGAATACTTTGGCCATTGAACGAATTTCTTTAATTATTGATACATGCATTTCTTTATATGCATTTTGTAACTCAACACTCATGCCCGCCAGTAGAGTATCCATTCTACTTGTACTAGCTACGTTATCGGCAATATGAGTGTTTCTTTTCTTTGCCCTACCGCTTTGTATAGAAGTCCCTACCCGATCAGACGCGGGAGGAGGCTCAATATTACTACTCGACATTTCGCCTAAACCGGAATTTTGAATACCTAACGAATTCAATGTCGCTCGCATATTCCCCGTGTTATTATCGGCGAGTCTATTCGTATTACACGTGGCGGTGATATAAACAAGGACATCATAATTAATGTTTAGAACATTTTGCCAAGTTTCATAAAATTAAACGAATTTTAATCGTATATTCACTCGATACAAAGACAAATACGTAATTCAATAACAGACGATTGAAATTACGTTAAGAATTTATTTAGATCACTATTTAATTTAATTATAATTATTGAAGTGATAGACCAAATTTTTTTCACGCGTTTCAACAACAGACGGTTGAAAACACGTTATTATATGTATATTTTCTATTTCTTTTATTATTTCAAAACCCCAAGAATCAGCAGATAAAGAATCAAAAATGGAAAGTTCTCGAAGAAGAACGTTAGAATAAGTCTCAAGTAGGTAGAACAAGGAGACGTTAAAAGAATATGTACGTAAACACGTGCGCGTGACGAAGTCAACACGGCACGCTCTTAGCCAAAGTCACAGCGGCCAAGCGTTTCTTTGTTACTAAGCGGCGTATAACCGTCGAAAATGTATTGGCCTTTCCAAATTTATTTATCGTTCAAGAATTTTCCATTAATATTAATATTCGTCTAACAAGATAATGTTAACATGCACTTGGTTAGTGGAAGGAATTTTCGACTGGCCTTCAACTAGACAAATATTATTAATTTATAATTCTTGTTCGAATTTTCGACGGAGATTTTAATTGAAACGAATTTTTCCAACTTAGATTTTAAGAGAGACAAATATTTTCTAATCTTTTAGACAAAGATTTTCCAACTTTGCCCCACGTTGGGCGCCAAATGAGACAGGCTTTATTTTTTATGTTAATTTCCTTTATCGTTTTTTACGATCGAGAGTTTATTTAATTTAAGTGTTAAATAGAATTCGACGATTACGCGTACGTGATACGTGAATCGACGATAATAATTTATTAAGAAAGCCTTCACCTGGCGCGGCCTGGGTCAAGGGCTGCCAGGGCTCATAAAAAATATTAATAAATTTAATAAGATAAAAGTGATTTTACTAGTTGGACGCCAGTCGATTTTTATTCGACAAATCGGCAAACGAGTACGAGACTATTTCAGGGTGGGATAGTTGGAGGACCCGAAATATATAGTGTGACGTTTGAGACGTCGCAAGAAGAGAAGCTTCGGTCGGCACGCCGCTCTCAGGGCAAACTGTATCGTGAAATATCATATATTAATTTTACTCGTACGCGTTTCATGAACTCCACCGAGAAACAACCTACGAGGGAGGTGCTAAAGAGAAAAAGACACCACTACCGAACATCGGAGTAATACGCGCGTCAAGAAAGCACCCACCGCGACCATCGTAGATTACATTCCATCGTAGCTACCGTCGTGGGAAGGAAAACACCATCATCTTATCACCATAGCGACACCTAGAAGCGACGCATCGATCGACACCACGAAAATCGATAATCTAGAGCGTCGGCGTCACGTATCGACGCGGAAAATTCGGCGTTCGCTAAATTCCCATACAGTAGGTAGAGGCGCACGTGGCGGAAAAGTCACGTGATAATCACGTGAGCCAGTCCGGTGGTTGCCGATGAGCGAGGACGATTTCACTTGGCGCAGGGCTCCCGTCGAGTACACTTCTTTTGGTTACTTCCAACCCCGTATAGTTCCCGTTTTTCGAGTCACGGGTAGATAGTCAGTGAACGCTCCCGACGACGAGGAAGAAGGACCCTACTGCGTGGAAGAGAGAGAGGTCGACGAGTCCGCCAACATCATCGTGAGCTAGCGAGGGAGCTACCGAGGTCACCAAAGGAGTGAACGGTAAGCCGGTCAACACGTACATCTCCGGGAGGAATCGGTCACCGGGGTCATAGTCTCTTTTGCGTATTAGTTCGTAGAATTTAAATAAACGTTATTTTTCTTGTTTTCTACAAATTCGGATTTAATCTTCTTTTGGGAACGCTTTCGCTTACCCCGCCCCTCTCCGTTACCACCTTGGTGGGCTGAGCTACCGTTTCGTATTCCGCTTCACGCACCTCTTCGGAATTTATTAATTAACATCTTGCAATAATTATAAGGCTCGAGTGGTAGCCGTAAGCTACCTGGCGCCCAACTTAAATTCACTTCCGAACCGATCATCTGTTAAGCCTCTATAGAAAAATATTCCGAAGAGGAGAGCGTGGCGAGGAGGGCCGTTTGGCGACGAGACGAAGCAAACAGTCACAATAGATATAGGTTAGGTTAGGAAGTTAATAAAGAAATAGAGTAATGATACTTATATTCCCAGGCAAGAGGGAGATTTCACAACTTACTTGACAATTTGACGATTTATTCTTATTCTCTACAGACAAAGATCGACTCTCCCAGCCGTCTTTTACACTGGTTGTTTGATTATTACAATACAGAATACGCTTGAAATCGTCGACAAGAAATATTAAACTTTGCACTTTATAAGATTTACAGATTACAAAGACTTTAGAGATCTCTATAGTACGCAAGGCGAGAGCAGAGTGTCGGAAAAACGTGGCTCACGCATGTCGATCGGAGTGGGAAGATATCGACCGGTGATCGTCGCGTGATCTTTTTCGCCTCATGATTGGCCTTTGTCGTGCGTCGCGACGAGGGAAATTCGAATGCGAGACCGGTCTTCCTTCTCGCATTTTCGGTCTCTTGCCTGTGCGCCGATTTGCTATTAATTCGGCGATTGTCGCTTTGTAATTAGAAGACTAGAATTCTTTTTGTCACAAGTCTACACACCAGTTTCACCGCTTAGTCTACATTTTACTATCGGAACAGTCAATCGTGAAAGTGTAGTGTAAACCTTAGAATACCAGCGACCCTCTACCGAACGTCCAATTGCCTAAGACAAGCGCCAACATCTATTGTAAGTTATAACTATAACTATTGTAAATCATTGTAGACTCCGGGATCGGATACCTCTATCACGGTCTCGTCAAACTCCTATCCACCCTTCAACTGTCCTACTTGCGATTAATGCCGATCCACCTCGGCAGATGATTCTGTAATTGTAATGTTAAATGATAGGAATGTGTTGGTAACAACGATCTTTTCTTTTATTAACAATAACCATAGGTCGGTAATTTGTCCATAAGAAGTCACGTACGAAAGGCACGCCACGCGTCACCATGGATACTCGATTGTTATTATCTCTTTTGTTTAATTTTTGTTTCAAGACTTTTAGTCTTCTTGTATCGTTCATCCAGTGAGATTCATCACTTGTTGCTTTGTATTTAGATTTAGGCCTTTCAGATAGAAAGTATGAGACATTAAGATGTTTCGTTAATAAATTACGTGAAAATTGTTATCCTAGCGTAAAAACTTGTAGAAAAATAAAAAACACATTCCTATCATTTAACATTACAATTACAGAATCATCTGCCGAGGTGGATCTGTAAAATTTATTAGATCGTACATGCGACAGTATTTTGAAATTAATACAAATTAAAGAAAGTTGCAACGTAAAATTTGTATGCAAATGGGGATTTGATGGTAGCTCGAGCCATAGTCTTTATAAACAAAAATTTAATGAAAATCAAACTTGTACCGGTGAATTTCTTTTTTTAGTAGCCTTAGTCGCGCTGAAATTAGTGGATATTCAAAATGGAAAAGAGTTGTGGATAAACTCCCGCTCATCTTCCACATTATTTTGTAGGCCAATAAAGTTCATATTTACCAGAAAAAATGCTCAGTTAGTTAGGGAACAAGAAACGAAAATGCAAAAACATTAATAAGTCAACTTTCTCCCTACAACAAATGCGAGCTCGATAGCGGTATTAATTTAATTATAACATACGAATTACATTTCACAATGGTAGATGGAAGTATTAGTAACATTTTATCCGATACTAACGCATCTTCCAAATGCTACATTTGTGAAGCAACTCCAAAAGAAATGAATTTAAAAAATATTAATACCACAGTTTCAAAAACCGATCATTATCGTTTCGGCTTATCAACTTTGCATGCTTGGATACGATTTTTTGAATGTCTCCTCCATATTGCATATCGGTTACCACTTAAATCGTGGCAAGTAAGGGGGGCTGAAAATAGAATTATTTTCGAAAATAATAAAAAAATAATTCAAGAAGAATTTAAATCGCGACTAGGGCTTCTAATAGATAAACCTAAACCCAGTTTCGGCTCTACCAATGACGGAAACACCGCGAGAAGGTTTTTCAGTAATTCGAAAATAAGTTCTGGAATTACGGGAGTAGACTAAATTTTAATAGATAATTTTCATACGATTTTACGAGTTTTATCTTCTGGCAAACAAATAAATACTCACCTATTTCAAATTCTACTAAATGAGACTTTTGATATATATGTAAATTTACATAACTAGTATTACATGCCCAGTAGCATCCATAAAATTTTGATTCACGGGTGTGACGTCATAAATAATTTTACAATACCTATAGGCCTTCTCTCTGAAGAGGCATTAGAGGCCACTCATAAAGAAATTCGAAAGAATCGGTTAAGATACTGTAACGTAACGCTAGGAAACATAGTTAGAGCAATTAACATTAAAAAGATAGGATTAGAAATAGAAATAGGCAAGCTAGGAAATTAGATTAAGCGAACAATAGATCATAGGTGATATAAGAAACGGGAAGAAATCTAAATTTAGAACTCGAAAAGGCGACAACAAGCAAGAAACGGCAAAAGAAATTAAGACGGGTAGGCACGAGGAAGCCCGATCGGAGACGACTCGGGCCGATGTCGATCGGCAAGTTCAGGGCCGCGCTAGGCCAGCGGCGCGCGACGAAAAGGGACACGGGGGGGACCCAATTAAATAATCGGAATCAAATCTCGCGAGATGAAGGAAGAGTGGGAATAGCCCTTTATAAACCGAAGAAACGAATAGCTCGAGACCGAGAATTTTCTCACAATTTCAAAAAGTCATAGTGTTGCGTTCAATCTTAAAATTCGGAGTGTGCAGAAAGTGTTTGATTTAAAATCATTTAGACGCGTGTGTCGGCGCCAGAGCAATCACAGGCGAGGTAGCGGGTAATCCAATTAGAAGACAAAAGCGGGACAGCGTTACAACCTCCCCGCAGATAAGTGTCAACAATTCTTGTGTACATCCTAAATCCCAGTAATATAAGGCATAGGCTAAGAGTATGTGTGAGCCACGTATATGAGAGAGTGTGTGTGTGTGAAAAGCGAGAGCGACGAAATATCAACAAACCCGGGAGCGATCAGCTGTTCGAGAGCCGATCGTAACAAAAGTATTAAAAGGCTTTGAATAAACGCAATTAAAGTGATATTTCGCGGAATTCATTTTATTTTCTTCCCACTTTCCACTGCCAGTCCTCAAAAGACCGAACGAGGAGAAAAAGTAGCGTACCAGTAAAAAGGTAAGAAAGGCGATACGTTACAATACACCCGTAAAACGAGTAGGAAGTCTACAAATGAAGACCTTATAAGAAGACTCATACTGACATCAGATCCTCTGATATCAAGTTTTAGAAAAACAATTTCAAAAAAAGAGGTAAAAGATACCAATATAGAAAAATATATTGATCCAAATCAAAAAATACAAAGTACAACAGATACTTTTGATTTTTCTAATTTAGAGTTCGCGGAGAGCGATAGTTCTGATGATGATGGAAGTAACTGTTAATTTATGTTTATTTATGTATACAAAGTTTTATATTATTTATTTGTTTGTGTATATATTTTATAAATATATATAGTTTATCATTCTTCGTTGTCATTAATACTGCCTTTTACTATTTTATGAAGATATTGGAACATAAAGTTTATTAGAATTTGAATATAATTATCTAATAAAACTATAAACTTTCAATTAACCTATTTAGAACAATTTGTAATATTAAAATATAAATTATTAACATACTGCGTAACATATTGTATTTTTGTCCCAAATCTCCATTTAAGTGCCGCACTGTGCGCCGCCGCGCGGTGGGGGTACCGCGTCTCGCCCCGCAGCTCCCCTCGACGACTTAGTTAACAATTTCACATAACTTCCTTATAAATGATCGTAGAGCGTTGAATTTTGTTTTGTTTTTACGTATTTTTTGCTAGCGAACTCGAGAATGCCCTTAAAAATCATTTTTATCAGATAGTGAGCCCTATAACTATTCATTCACTTTAATTTTAACATGGTTAAATAACATTTAACATAAAACAATTAACATAAACAACAATTTAACAAGACTGATGGTCGTCGAAACCATGAGGCACGATATTTTTTATAGCATCTTCAACTGCTTTTACTTGGCCTTTGTTTTTTTTAAGGCGTGAGTAAAGCAATTTTTTAAATACTCGATGACTTTTTTATTTAATTTTGCAGCCCATAGTGCTTTGCTTAGATTTTTTGTAGCATGGTTTACATCGGACCATTTCTCGACGGGTCCCTTGCTCTCTCTTGTTACGTCCCAGGGGGACAATAACGACAATAATATTAATAAATGAGATAGATTTGCATGGAAAAGGAAAAACAAGATTTTACCTCTTTTTGGGATTGAAACATCTACGCGATGCAACCCTGGGATGAGGACAGAGTGTCGTGAGAGGGAGATAAAAACAAAGGAAAAGAAATAGAGAGGGGTTTACCTTTACTTCTTTGCGAATTTTTGTAATGCTGCTTCGAACTCTTTGACGAAATCCTTATACGGATGCTCCGCGGCAAGATACTATTCTACCAATGAAGCGGGGAGAGAATTTGGAGAGTATCTTTGAACGGGTCGTAGTGTTTTAAAATAAATATCCCTCCTGATTGAGGTTACTTTTCCAGATCTCCTTGACCTTCCCATCTACCAGAAAAACTCTAATTAGACCCTTTCCTTCCGTTGATTAATTTTAATCTTCACAAGAACGACAGACTGACAGCGCGCTCGTGAATGAACAAAATATCACGGAAAAAGAGGGCAAAATCTAAATTCCATAGAGAACGCAAACTTACTGCGCGCTCAATGGGATGAACGCAGATGAATGCGCGCATCGAAATATTAACGAAAATCGATTACTAATTCATTTGAGGAGGTCAAGGGAATGTCTCTATTTAATTAGGTATAGAAAAAGGGAACGCAAACTGAGTGCGCGCTCTTTAACCAATACCCCCGGGAATCGAGAGAACGCAGATGAATGCGCGCTCTTTATAATTATTAGAGGTAAACAAGAGAACGCAATCGAGTGCGCGCTCTTATTCTATAAGGAAGAACGCAGATTGAATGCGCGTTTCCTGAATTATGGAAAAGGGTTGGAAAAAGGTAAAAGCATTTACAATGGGAAAACAACAATTTTCACACAAGAAATTTAATAGAAGAAAGAATAAAATGAAATAGCAACTTACAATTATAAACTCCTTGGGTTTTGTTAAAAAAAACAAGTAAAATTCTTCAGAAGTTTCCGTTTAGTGGCTTCTCGAGTTGGTTAATAAAACGTTTAATAAGGAACGCAAAATGTTCTAATGTAACTTCAGAAAACGAACGGTCTTAGGTTTTACGAAGTAAAAATGTCTAAGTGAACTTTTTGAATACGAATGGTATCGGGCCGCGCTCGGCCATTTCTTTTAAAAACTAGCCACCCACTAAAACCCCTCCTAATTTCCGAATTTTGGCCCTTCATTGGCTATGAGTCTTTTAACTTCGGGGGTGCATAGTGGGGACTAGGGTTTCCCTATGATCTAGGCAGGAGTGGGAGTTGGTGCATTCGCAGCCAGGCGTAGGCGTAAGCGTGCTCCCAAGTCCCCTCCCTTTGCTCTTTGGTCGCATCTTAATTATTAATTTTATCTTAATAATTAATTTGCTTAACTAACTAATTTACATTTACATGCGTTCATGCAACAATTACATTTCCTCACTTATACTACATTAAATCACACATACACTCTCATGCTTCTATTCTTATTATTTAATTATTATTTAAAACATTGGATAATAATTATTATCCAATACTCGCTTTCAGTTTTCTATGACATGCATACTACCTTCTACTTCTTCATGCATTTACACCTTCACCTTAGATTTTAATCTTATTATTAACATTATTTATTTATGCATGTTGTTTTATTCCTTCCTTATTTAATTGTACGTTTTATTATATGGAAATTTAAAATTACTCTGATCATTAGCATAATAACATTCATTTGTTTTAACATTATTTATCCATTTATAAGGAAGGAAAAAAATACCAACATTATTATTTAGAGGAATGCATTCTCTTAATTTCTACAACGGACTGTACCGCGTGCCTTGTATGGCGCCTTTGTTCGAGGGTTGCGTACGTGACTTAGGCGATGTGCGTTCGAGAGTTTGTATATATTGAGAAAAACTAGGCTTCAATGGTGTCCGATTTTACGGGTAGGCGCATGGTTTGTTTCTTCTTCTTCCGTGGGACGTCGATGCATTATTCGACGCCACACGGAAAATTCCAACGCCTGTGCCTCGTACTCTTTTTGAGATTTATGGCCGTCAATGACCTGAGGGTTTCAACCCGTCTGCCGTACAGACTTTTACTTTATTAAATTGAAATTCGAATTATACTCAGGTAATTGGCGGACATAACACCTCCCCCCTTGGCTTGAACGTACAAGGTGAGCCTTTACGTTCGACGTAGCTAGAATAATTTAAACTACAAAAGGAATAACTACTATTATTACTACACTAATCAGTAGAATTGATTTAACAATGCAATTAGAGAAATTATATATATTTTGTTTTTCTTATAATAGTTAATTTTGTTGTTTTTTTTTTATTTTTTTTTATTTTGGGGCATGGCCTCGGATGTAGGGAATTCTGGTTTCCCCGCGGATTCGTGGTCTAATTGGGACCCATTTTCCATCTAGTAAGGCAGGGATGAACCGATGATGATGTTGCCTGCATTCATGGCAATCCGCTGCTATTCCTTCCCACCATAGGAGGACCCGACGGCAGACGTCACACTCCAGTTTGGTAGGGTCCCAATCTTGGAGAAGGCACATTCCATGCCAAACGGTATAGGGGCGGTACGGTCCCCGCCTGGTATATAAATGCCCTTCCCTCTGGTGGCATTGGTTACATAGCCGGTGCTCGTTCCAGCTGGTTAGCCAGAATTGACCAGCATCTTCGGCCACTCCCACGCACACGGCTCTATTTAGTGACTCCATTTCTGCAAATAAAGCCTGACTAACGTTTGTTTTTAACATATAAACATGCAGCCACAAATTGAACACTTCCAATCTACGGGTGGTATAATTCTAATTAAATATATGTATACGTTTTCACATTTATTTAATGTCCACACACACACAGAGTATATATATATATTTCTTATAGTCTAAATATTATAATAAGTTCCTTATGCTTAGTTATGTCTTTTATAATCGCACTGGTTGAGTGCCGGTTACATACAGTATTTCGTACTTTCTCCAATCATATGTCAACCGGCACCCCTCGCAGGCCGCGGCTCTTCCACATACACGGAGCACTGTCCTTTCACACCGCATGCAGCCACGCATTGCGGGCCAAAGAAAATGCCTTATGTTTCCAATAGCGTGCCAAGTTTGATGCGGTACGAACACCGCACAGTCTCCAGTGCCATCATTGCATTCCCGGCAGATGAACCTGCGTCCTTCTGGCAGCCCATACACAGGTGCCTCCCTTGCTGGTAATACCAGGCAGAGACAACTATCCAAACTGCCTTCATGCTGGGGTGCATACTCCTCTACGATTGGCTCCGGGGTTGCTTGGACTGGCAGCTGCATGTTGCTATAACGGAATTATGTAGGTTTGAAGTTAGTTGATTGTTCAAAACGGCAACATGTCGGATATAATTGTATTGTTGGGAGATGTTCTTGTGGTGGGGAAGATGGATTAGGATGCGCCTCGTCGCTCGGCTTGTCGTTTTTAAAATTGTTTTCATCGCTGGTTGTACGTTCCGCATTTTCTGCTTCATTAAGCGGTATTTCATCCGCTTGTTTGTTTACATTCTTTCGCGGCGCAAGATATAGTAATAGACTAGTCACCGAGTTCAAAACTGCTCCGATGAGGAAGATGGACCATCCATAAAGGCTGTGTATCGCATATCCGTGTATTAATGTATCTATTATTAATTTTATGGCGCGAAAAACGAAATATATCCCAATTAGTCCCGCGCTGGCGGTCCCGAAGGTAGTGAACGATTTCCAAATCCGATTCCAGGTATCGTTTGTGAGTTTCGCTAGTGTAACTTCATCTATTAGGTGACTGAGAGTGAGTCCTTGCATAACGATGGGTTGTCCTGCTGCTCCACGTGCCATGGTATTTAGTACTGCCGGTTTCTCTGCAGGAAACATTACGTGTTCTTGTAGTCTCTCTAAATCCTTGTCGCTATATATACCGCTGCTTGCCAATGATTCCGGGTTGGTATATTTCCAGGTAGGTTTCGACATCGGTTGCATTATTCCTGGTGCTATTGTTCTTTCTGGAATCGGGCTTAATTTGTACCATTCATTCCCGATGGAAAACATATTAGGTATTATCCGATTGCAAAACGTCTGCGATCCTGTTTTTAGGAGAATATGCGTCCTTGGTGCAAGAAAATAAGTATCATTGCCCTTCAGGACCGGCAATTGTGAATAGCATTCTTGGGTATGACGTATCTTGACGGTGACTGGTATGCATTTAATAATATGCACTACTTCTCCTGCTATGGCGGCCATATATTTTGGTCCTTTCATTAAATGATACGCGAAAACATCCGGCGACTGTATGGCTATGCTGAGAGCATTTTTCAAGACTTGTTGTTCAAGATTACATCGTTGTTGTAATACATCGCGATACAAGGAGTTCATTTGCGTACGAACATGTTTTTCTACATACACGAATTTAGAGTTTACGTATGTGAAGATATCTAGATTTTCCGCAACTATCCGGCGACGGGTAACGAAAGGTTCTCCCCTTTTAATTTCTACGATAGTTAATTTTGGATGTTCCGTTTTGACAAGGGTATAACCGCAAACTGATTCTTCTCCCTTTTGTGTTAACGCAAAGGTAATGTCCCGGTTCTCAAGGGTGTATATTACCTGTCCCCTTTCCAGGCTATCGTCAACCATCTTTTTAGCGTATCCTTCGTACAATACGTCATATTGTCCGAAACGACAGTGATCGTCGTTTACCGTATCCCAAAAGGTATATCCTTCACGAGGGTCAATACATGTTCCGCTGGAGTATTGACAATAAGTTCCTGAAGGTAGGTGTAATCGGTCGATCTCCAAGTTTATTGTGGCATCCCGCGAAGCTAGAGTTATCGTTATTACTCCTTGTACTACAACATTATCCCATGCTCCGTATGGGTCCGAATACTGTGATCCAGTGCATTTTCCGTCTGAGGTTAGAGATCCAGCCAAAGTTATTGGCCTAGTGTGCGTTTGATTTGTCGTGAGCCCGCGTAACATATGATTAAAACTTAAAGATAAGGTTCCTGTTCGATGAATTTCTTTACATTGTTCTTTCGTTGTTTCCGTTACATATTCCGCGTGTCCGTTATTAACTATTGATATATGCGAATGCATTCCACAATAATAGATAATACGTTGTATGCTAATTCTACATTGTTTAATTGAAGTAGTCTGATAACGTGAGTGTTGCAATAATTGTATATTGACAGTATCTACTCGCGGTGTGTATTTGGGGAGATCGCATTCCCCCACTTCTAACAATGAGAGTGTAGTGATATTAGATCGTGGTGATCCGCAATCAAAACCAATAATTGCCTCTGTTATTCGAATCCATACGATCAGCAAAAGAAACAAATTCATGATGGTCGCCTTCTGTAATCAGATTATTATCTTATTTCATTGTACATTGTTCGTTTAGTTTATAACCTTTACTGTTAAGCGAAATGGTAAGCAAGCGTTTTATTTTTCAACGGACCTTTAGAACACATACTTTTTATAATTGTGAATGGCGGACTTTATTTGAATGTACTATTCGAGTTTTACCACCAGTCTGGAGTTTTAGATTACCGTTAGGTAGTACCTCTAGGATTTCATGTGGACCGGTATATTTATCGTCAAACTTCCCTTTGGTGGGTTCCTTGAGGAGGAAAACCCGTTCTCCCACCTGGAAGGTTTGAGGGTTCGTTTTACGATCGTAATATTCTTTGGACTTCTGTTTAGAGATTATTAGTCTTTCTCTAGCTATAGCTTGCGAATTATAAAGATCGGTAATTAATTGTGTTAGATGATCGTCGTACGTTTGTTCGTCGTTTAAGTCCTCCGTTGGGTTTCCCGACGGTAATCTAGCTAATTTTCCAAATACTAACTCATGAGGCGTATACCCGGTGGCTTCGTGTACACTAGTATTGTAAGAGAAAGCGGCAAGTTCTAATAAGTCATCCCATTCAGAATATTTGTTTACGAAAAGTTTCAAAAATTCTACTAAAACTGTATGTGATCGTTCTAAAGCTCCGTTTGATTGCGGGCGAAAAGCGGTTGTTTTATATTGTTTTATACGGAAGTGTTGTGCAAAGCGGCACATTAATTTGCTAGTAAAATTAGATCCTTGATCTGTTAATACGGCTTTCGGCGCTCCGAACGTGCAAATGAATTTTTTAGTAAAAGCTTCAGCGACATTTATGGCGGCGATGGTTTTTAGCGGGATGGCTAAGGAAAATTTGGTGAGGTGATCTTGAATGGTTAGGATATACTCATGCTCTTTAGAAGTTTTTGGTAATGGCCCTACTATATCCATTGAGACCTTTTCAAACGCGGCATACGGAGTGTCAGTAATCACCATGGGTTGGCGTGTCTTTACTCTTACCAGTTTCTTCAATTGACACGGTAGACATCGTTGTATATAGGTTTGAATATCGCTTTTCATATTCTTCCAAATATAAGAATGGCGGATGCGTTTATATGTCTTGTTCACGCCCTTGTGACCTCCTACCACGGATGAATGGGCCTCCTCTATAATATCTTGGCGTCTGTCCCTTTCGGGTACCTGCACCAACCCGTGGCAGACGACGACTTTGCAATGGAGTCCAGTTAAGGCTGCCCGTAAGTTAGTGATTATTATATTCCAACCCAAGTCATCAATTTTTTCACTTTTGGCGATGCTTATGGTTTCTAAATTTTTCTTTCTAATTTCTTCGCGAAGTTCCTTCAAAGCGTCATCTAAATTACTCATGGTCAGTTTATCCTCTTTAGTTTCCTTACACGTTAATGCTATGTGATATTTATCGGCGCTTTTGTATACTCGCAAGAATCTTGATTCTTGACTACGAAAATTCGGTAATGTTTTATATTTCGCAACCTGTTGTGAACCTTCATCGCACGGGTGCCCATCTCGAGTTAAGAAATACAAATAATTATCTTTCCTCATATCTAACCGATCCCTATTGTTTATTAAATTTTCCTTGAAGGCTCGCGTGTTTATTCGAGAAGTATCATGCAAGTTTTCATTTTCATTCTCTGTTATGCTAATATCATCCCCTTCACTATCGCTACTGCTATCGTCCTCCTCTTCACTATCATTATCACTCTCGGTATCGGTACTGCTATCGCTGTTAATAACGTTATTATTTCTATTTGCGCTACTACTTGTCTCGTCCTGTTCATTGTTTCTATTGAAAATTAATCGGTCAGCTAAGTGTAAAAGTTCTAAAGGAAGTCTATTCGTTTCATGTGGTCCGCGAGGTTCATTTATTAAGGGTGTATTGACATTCGGTGTGCTAATCGATTCAGGAATCGCGACTTGATGCGTTTCTACTGGATTTTCTAAGCTCTTGGGAATCGTGGTAACCTTATCGTTTAATTGTTCTTTTTCCGCGGTTTTGGTTTGTATGGGAGTCTTAATCTCTTCGACTTCCTCAGAAGTTATTACAGGATTACGCGTCTCTGATAACTCTTCGGTTGGCTCGTTACTAGCTATAGGCGTGGAAACTTCTTCTTCCGATTGGTCAAATAGTGAGGAAGGCATGACCAGATTTTCTTTCCGCGCGCGGCTTCTTGTTAAAATGGGTTCTTCCCGTTCAGTTACCCTTAATTTAGGAGATTTATCACGAGGTTTCTCAGGATTAGGAACAATTTTCTTCGGTCGTCCTCGTTTCCGCACTGTTACATATTCATCATTTATTTCCGGTTCAGGTTCCTCGGGGTTCGATGACCCTTGTAGGTCAATAGGCTCGGCAGGTATGGAGTCTTCCCGACGCGTGCGACTTCTAGTCCGGATGGGTTCCTCCCTCGCTCCTCGTTCAGGTAAGGGCGGATCGGTCTCGTCTCGAGGTCTATCAGTCGTTTGATAGGGTGAGGGGCGTTTTTCTTTTTGCGTTTTACTTCGAGTTGTTACGGGGTACGCGTGTCCTTCGGATACAGGATTTCTTGAAAGCGCGTCGGCATTAACGTTAGTTTTCCCTGCTTTATGTATAATTTCGTATTCGTATTCGGCTAACTTTAGTCTCCATCTAATAAGTCGCGAGGTTGGATCCTTTACGCTATGCATCCAAATTAATGGTCGATGGTCAGTCACGAGGGTAAATTTTCGTCCATACAGATAAGGTCGGAAATGTTGTACAGCGTATACTATAGCTAAAGATTCCTTTTCTATCGTAGAATAGTTTCTTTCAGCTTCATTTAAGGTTCGAGAGGCATAGGCAATTGGTAAATCCTTTCCTATCTGTCCCTGACTTAAAATGGCACCTATGGCGAAACCAGATGCGTCGGTAGTAACTACGAAAGGTTTCGTAAAATCTGGATATTGTAAAATTGGTTCGCTACAAAGGAGGTTTTTCAACGTTTCGAAAGAGTTTGTCTGTTTTTCAGTCCACTCGAAAGGAATGTCCTTTTTTAAAAGATCTGTCAGTGGTTTAGCTATTTTGGAAAAATCCTGAATAAATCTACGGTAGTATCCGGCCAACCCTAAGAATTGCTTTATGTTTTTAGGGTTTTTAGGTGTCGGGAAATTCCTGACTGCTATTAACTTTTCGGGATTTGGTCTTACCCCTTTTTCCCCAATTATATGACCCAGGTACGTTACTTCTTTCTTTAAAAATTCACATTTATCGGGTTGTAACTTGAGATTAGCTGTGCGTAACCGTTCCATTAATTTGTTAAATTTAATTTCATGTTCTTCTAGAGAGCTAGCGTACACAACAATGTCATCTAAATAAACAAAAATTTCATTACCCTGCATACCGGTTAAGACTCTATCCATTAATCTTTGAAATGTCGCCGGTGCATTTTTCAAACCGAAAGGCATTCTATTAAATTCAAAATGACCATGAGGGGTCGAAAAAGCAGTTTTATGACTATCGTTTTCATGCATCTTAATTTGGTGAAATCCCGAGGCTAAATCAAATACTGAAAAATATTTGGCTCCCCCTAGTTGATCAAGAATTTCGGTTATGTTGGGCAACGGATACGCATCACCGATCGTTTTTTCGTTTAATGAGCGAAAATCAAGAACCATTCTCCAGCGCTTATTCCCTCGTGAATCTGCCTTTTTGGGTACTATCCACACGGGAGTGTTATACGGTGATTCCGATTCCCTAACTATGTCTGCTTCCAATAATTCCCCGACTTGTTTGTTTATCTCGTCTTTATGGATTGATGGAAAACGATATTGTCGCGTATTTATAGGTTTATCGTCTGTAGTATTTATTCGGTGCTGTAAAACTTCAGTATATCCTAATTTTTCTTCAGGTAAATGAAATCTATCCACGTTATCGAATATTAATCCTTCTACGCTCAGTTCTTCTTCCGGATTTAAATGATCCAATCGCAATAATTCTTTTATTCTATTTGCGCGTTCCTCAACCCGTTTAATCTCGTCGTAATTATTTCTAATCGCGAAGCATCTAGAATCTTTACCCTTTGCATTAATGGTTTCCCTGGTTTTTGGTTCTGCAATTTTGTCGATTTCTATTAGTTTTATGGACGGTATTAAGACTCTAACATCCTCTTCAGTAGTATTCGTGATTCTCAGGTGAGCTCTATCATCCCTACCAACCTTTACTAATGTGTTTCCGGCATAAATCCCCTTGTCTATCGCTAAACGCGGAAGATATCCCTGATTGATTTCCGGATTTAATACTTTGATAAACATTTGCGAGTGTGACCGGGCGGGTAATACAATCTCGTCTTCTGTTTCAAAATTGATAACCTCATTGTTAAATTCTAATCGATGCTTATCATAATTTATAATTGCGCGTCGTTGAACAAGAAAATCGGATCCCAGGATTCCGTCCTGAGGTATAGGAAAATTATCGGATACTAAATGGCAAGGTGTTATACATCCTAAAATATCCATTTCGATAACTCCTAAGGTGGATACCTGGTGTGTCGTTATCCCACTAAGGTTTAATATTTCTTTTTCGTTGACTTCTTCATTCGCGGCTACCGCTCGTCGTTTAATCAAATTGGGTCCGGACCCACTATCGATCATAAACACGGAGGGAGTTTTAAGCTTCCTACTATGAATCTTAACCGACGGCACATACCCTTCTTGCGTAAGATTAATCCTAACATCTCGTGTTTCGACAGCTCCGGAGTCCGCGAATCTTCCCGATTTTCTCGAATTCGCACGATCCTGTTCATTTTCCTTTTTAATTTTAATTTTATTCTGATTCGGATTCGTGATTTCGAACGTTTCGCCAGATTTCCCGGAACTATTACCGCTGCCTTTATTTTTAATGTTAGTTGTATCGCTGCAGACCCCGCTACACGGGATCCCATTCCTCAATAATTCCTTACCTTTCACTTCCTTTTCCTCATTTTCGTCGAGGTAATATTTATTTTCTCCACTGAGTCTTTGCTCGTGGCTAGTCTTATAATTTTCCCCCTCGTGGGAGGTTTCAAATAATTCTGTATAACGAACCTTTTCATATTCATCTTCATTTTCAATTTCATTTTCAATTTTAATTTCATTTTCATTTTCATTTTCATTTTCAATTTCATTTTCATTTTCAATTTCATTTTCATTTTCATTTTCATTTTCGTATGTACTTCCATACGTTTTTATATTTTCATTTTTGCGGCCATAGCACTCATAATGCCAGCCGTTTTTTATAACTCCATATCTATCCCCATTATTAGTTACCCTAAATTCGCGCTTATGATTACATTTTACCTTTTCGTTTGGGCTTATCCATTGTTCATGCCAAGTATCGTAATTTTCGCGTGGTTTTCCAAAGGACGCTCTGCCTATTCCGCGCTCATAGCGTCCGGCTGAGCGTGGCAAGTATCGTTTCCCTGATTATCATAACTTTCTTCCTCGACCTCATTCTCCCGAAAATCATTGCAATTACAAATTCTGACGGGCCGCGTCGGTTGCCCCTTAGTAGCGTTCGTTCGATTGTTAGATTTTGAGATATCTTGCGGTCCTGATCCTAAATTCCGCGATTGATTATTATCCCGACGGTTCATATCTGGTTTGTAATTACTTCCGGCGGCTTGCGCGTAATTTGGTCGCGGATTTTGATAAAAATTTCGTTGTTCATAGTTATTCTGTCGCGGATATTGATTTGGGTTCTGGTTATTACTATTATTTCGTTGTTGATATGGATTGTTAAGATTTTGATTTCCGAAATTTCCCTGATTCTGCTGGCTGTTATTTCTATTGTTCCGCGGATATTTCCCTGTATAAGACCAACAGTCCCGTGCTATATGATTCATTTTATTGCAAATCTGGCATTGTACCGTATTTTGTTGAATGCTACGAACAGGAAATTGATCCTTTCGATTTTCGCGAGAGTTTGCCGTCGCTCCTAATGCCACGCTCCTAATACTATTTATTGCCTCTAATTCCTTTTCTATATCAATTGCTTGATTTATGGTCACGTGTAACGTTTCACCGCGACGAATCCTAGTCGCGATTTCCGATTTTAAACCTCGATTAAAGCTATTTACTAAATTTTCCTCATTGAGTTTTTTAAAACTTTCTGATACATTATTACTTCTGCGCTTTTCAGCATCAAGTATTCGCTTCCCGATTTCTCGCACCCTATTTGCATATGTTATTACGCTTTTTTCAGGTTTTTGGCATATATAGGCTAATTTTCCCTGTGCTTCATAAACTGTTTCGCGCGGACCGTATATATTCCTAAGATAATTGACCAATTCGTTCATTGTTCTAAATTGCGTTCCTAATATCGCGCGATGGGCATCCCCGCGTAACTTGTTTCTAGCAGATTTTACTAAATTTTCCTCGCTCCTTGGAGTGATCATGTTTAACGCTTCCTCGCACCCTTCCGCGAAGTATACAAAAGCCATATTTTGCCCGTCATAGACAGGGATAGCATCTAACGCGTCTCTAAATGAGGATAAACCATAAAGATGACTTACATCGTTTCCGGAGAGTGCTGTTCCCAGGTGTGTGGGCGTACCTGGCCTTGCAATTTGACTTCTTAGTTCTTCGATCTCTCGTTGTTGATCTTCCACTTTCTTGCAGGTTTCTGCTAAGGTATTTATTGTGTCTTGTTGTGCGTGTAGCAAACGGTGATGTTGCTGCAATTGTTGTTGCTGTGTTTGTTGTTCGAGGACACTTTGTTGGGGCCCAGGCGCCCTAATTGATCCTTCTTCCGTCGACATTTTACCATCCGATTGATTACCGACACTCTTTATGCGTATCCCACCGCTGTCACCAAAAATATGTTACGTCCCAGGGGGACAATAACGACAATAATATTAATAAATGAGATAGATTTGCATGGAAAAGGAAAAACAAGATTTTACCTCTTTTTGGGATTGAAACATCTACGCGATGCAACCCTGGGATGAGGACAGAGTGTCGTGAGAGGGAGATAAAAACAAAGGAAAAGAAATAGAGAGGGGTTTACCTTTACTTCTTTGCGAATTTTTGTAATGCTGCTTCGAACTCTTTGACGAAATCCTTATACGGATGCTCCGCGGCAAGATACTCTTCTACCAATGAAGCGGGGAGAGAATTTGGAGAGTATCTTTGAACGGGTCGTAGTGTTTTAAAATAAATATCCCTCCTGATTGAGGTTACTTTTCCAGATCTCCTTGACCTTCCCATCTACCAGAAAAACTCTAATTAGACCCTTTCCTTCCGTTGATTAATTTTAATCTTCACATAAACGACAGACTGACAGCGCGCTCGTGAATGAACAAAATATCACGGAAAAAGAGGGCAAAATCTAAATTCCATAGAGAACGCAAACTTACTGCGCGCTCAATGGGATGAACGCAGATGAATGCGCGCATCGAAATATTAACGAAAATCGATTACTAATTCATTTGAGGAGGTCAAGGGAATGTCTCTATTTAATTAGGTATAGAAAAAGGGAACGCAAACTGAGTGCGCGCTCTTTAACCAATACCCCCGGGAATCGAGAGAACGCAGATGAATGCGCGCTCTTTATAATTATTAGAGGTAAACAAGAGAACGCAATCGAGTGCGCGCTCTTATTCTATAAGGAAGAACGCAGATTGAATGCGCGTTTCCTGAATTATGGAAAAGGGTTGGAAAAAGGTAAAAGCATTTACAATGGGAAAACAACAATTTTCACACAAGAAATTTAATAGAAGAAAGAATAAAATGAAATAGCAACTTACAATTATAAACTCCTTGGGTTTTGTTAAAAAAAACAAGTAAAATTCTTCAGAAGTTTCCGTTTAGTGGCTTCTCGAGTTGGTTAATAAAACGTTTAATAAGGAACGCAAAATGTTCTAATGTAACTTCAGAAAACGAACGGTCTTAGGTTTTACGAAGTAAAAATGTCTAAGTGAACTTTTTGAATACGAATGGTATCGGGCCGCGCTCGGCCATTGCTTTTAAAAACTAGCCACCCACTAAAACTCCTCCTAATTTCCGAATTTTGGCCCTTCATTGGCTATGAGTCTTTTAACTTCGGGGGTGCATAGTGGGGACTAGGGTTTCCCTATGATCTAGGCAGGAGTGGGAGTTGGTGCATTCGCAGCCAGGCGTAGGCGTAAGCGTGCTCCCAAGTCCCCTCCCTTTGCTCTTTGGTCGCATCTTAATTATTAATTTTATCTTAATAATTAATTTGCTTAACTAACTAATTTACATTTACATGCGTTCATGCAACAATTACATTTCCTCACTTATACTACATTAAATCACACATACACTCTCATGCTTCTATTCTTATTATTTAATTATTATTTAAAACATTGGATAATAATTATTATCCAATACTCGCTTTCAGTTTTCTATGACATGCATACTACCTTCTACTTCTTCATGCATTTACACCTTCACCTTAGATTTTAATCTTATTATTAACATTATTTATTTATGCATGTTGTTTTATTCCTTCCTTATTTAATTGTACGTTTTATTATATGGAAATTTAAAATTACTCTGATCATTAGCATAATAACATTCATTTGTTTTAACATTATTTATCCATTTATAAGGAAGGAAAAAAATACCAACATTATTATTTAGAGGAATGCATTCTCTTAATTTCTACAACGGACTGTACCGCGTGCCTTGTATGGCGCCTTTGTTCGAGGGTTGCGTACGTGACTTAGGCGATGTGCGTTCGAGAGTTTGTATATATTGAGAAAAACTAGGCTTCAATGGTGTCCGATTTTACGGGTAGGCGCATGGTTTGTTTCTTCTTCTTCCGTGGGACGTCGATGCATTATTCGACGCCACACGGAAAATTCCAACGCCTGTGCCTCGTACTCTTTTTGAGATTTATGGCCGTCAATGACCTGAGGGTTTCAACCCGTCTGCCGTACAGACTTTTACTTTATTAAATTGAAATTCGAATTATACTCAGGTAATTGGCGGACATAACACTCTACAAATGGCTGCAATTTTTGAACTATCATCGTCTCCTATTAACGTTCCGATGAATACGTTTTCTTTGTCCAACTGTGGATTTTTGGTCAGCAATTCTGTCGTGATGCTTGGCTCAATCGATTTTGCACTTCCGGGCCAATTTTTGTGATAGACGTGATTGGGATTACCATGTTCACACATCCGACAAACTTTGTTTCGCGTGCCACGTGCAATGCACTTTCCCGAATACTGGCCAAATGTTGATACGAGACCTATAAGGAAAATAATTTTTTGGGTAACACAGGATAGGAATTTTGGGATAAAAACTGAATTTTATTACGAATCCTTGAATTTTCATTGAAAAAAAAGGAAGAAGATGACAAGAAGAGTCCTTGAAGAGGACAATTCTTTGGAAAGCAATTTTACTAGAGACTGAGGATTATGGAGGGGCTTGCACATACAGTGATGAAAAATTACAGCCTTCAATTATCAAAATCATTTTATTTTTGTCAAAACGATGAAAACTTTGTATATGCTTTGTATATTTTTGTGCCATTTCAAGAGAAAACTTAGGGAAACATGCTTGTCTCAAAAAGGTTGCGCTGAAATAACTCAATTTCCCGTAATCACTAATAAACTTGAATGTCCCCTGAGAGGGGACAGCGGAGTGCAAAGGGTTAAGAAACTTTTGAAAAATAAAAAAACACGTGTTTCGCCATTTTCAGAAATTAACGTTTAAAGCTCGACGTTAATGAGCACTTCATCGACAGCGAAGCGCCGGCGAGGGGCAGCAAGTTGTATACAGGGTGTCCCACTTCAGGTTACGCATCGGTGATCTACATGTGCACAGGTATGGACTGAGTCGAAAAGTCTAATAAACTTTTTCGAAATTCGGCTTAGTTAACGAGTTATTAAATAACAGAAATCAGCGAAAGAAGGCGGAACGAAGGCGGTCTACTCAAGCTCGTAGCCAGGTGAGCGATGAAACAGTAGGAGGAGCAATTCACAATAACCAATAACAATAATCGGAACGAAAGGCTTCAACACGTGTTTACTTTTCTACCTTATCTCTCTCTCTCTCTCTCTCTCTCTCTCTACGACACTCCCAAACGCTGGAGGCTCGCGCTGACTTTTTCTGTCTATCTTTCTCTCACTCGCTCACTCTTTCTACGATACTACCTTACGCTGGAGGCTCGCGGTGGCTCTCTTTCTCTCTCTCTCTCGTCCTCTTATTATCTCTCTATCTACGAGACTATCTTACAATGGATTCTCGCGCAAGTTGTCTTGTTTTCTCTCTTTCTTTTACACTCTCTCTCAAAAGTGCACTTTTGCCGAGAGACAAAGCGCAGCGCATGTATTTTTGTGCAGGTATTTCAATTAATTTTAATAAAATGTTTTATTACGCTATCTTCAACAAATATTAACAAGCGGAGAAAATTTTCTGCAGGATTTCTTACGCAGCATAGGCGGGATGCTTCCTCTCCCGACAAAATCCTCTGGACCGAAGAGTCCACTTTCACACCAAATGGAATATTTAATTCGCGCAACTGCATACACTGGGCGCAAGAAAATCCGCGCGCTATACGGCAAGGGGCATTCCAGTACCGTTGGTCCATCAATGTATGGGCAGGTATGATAGGTAAATACATTGTGAGTAGTCAATTTATTTTTAATTAATAAATAGATAAATTTTCATCGTGGCTGTAAAAATTTTTAATTCTTTTCTTTTGATGACTTTTAGATCGGACCATACTTTTTACCTCCGCGGTTGAAGGGTGACATTTACTGTCAATTTCTTCAAAATGAGTTGCCATAGCTGCTCGAAAATGTGCCATTAGAAACAAGAAGCAACCTGATATTCCAACATGACGGTGCGCCCGCACATTACGCACGCCAGGTACACGATTATTTAAACGCGCGTTTTCCGGAAAGGTGGTTGGGTCGAGGTGGCCCAAGCACTTGGCCGGCACGATCTCCAGATCTGAATGTGCTCGACTATTTTTTGTGGGGTCACCTAAAAAATTTAGTCGAGCACAGGCGTGATGGCACGGATGCTGAGGTACGAGAAGCAATTCTTGCATCATTCGATACCATCACGCCAGAAATAGCAGAACATGCGACGCGTAACATTATTCAAAGGGCCACACTCTGTTCACAACAAAACGGAGGGCACTTTGAACAATCGTTGCATTCATTTATGAGAGTGGATTAGACCTATCGGGGATACCACTTGAAAAAAAATGCGCCGTGCTATTGACCGCAAGGTGGTAGGGAACGAATAGCATATCACTTATTCTGCACGTGCGAATGAGAAATAATGAAAGGAAGAAAGAGAGAGTGTAAAAGAAAGAGAGAGAACAAGACAACTTGCGCGAGAATCCATTGTAAGATAGTGTCGTAGATAGAGAGATAATAAGAGGACGAGCGAGAGGAAGAGAGAGAAAGAGAGCCACCGCGAGCCTCCAGCGTAAGGTAGTATCGTAGAAAGAGTGAGCGAGTGAGAGAAAGTCAGCGCGAGCCTTCAGCGTAAGGTGGTATCGTAGAAAGAGTGAGCGAGTGAGAGAAAGAGAGAGAGAGAGAGATAAGGGAGAAAAGTAAACACGTGTTGAAGCCTTTCGTTCCGATTATCGTTATTGGTTATTGTGAATTGCTCCTCCTACGGTTTCGTCGCTCATCTAGCTACGAGCTTGAGTAGACCGCCTTCGTTCCGCTTTCTTTCGCTGATTTCTGTTATTTAATAACTCGTTAACTAAGCCGAATTTCGAAAAAGTTTATTAGACTTTTCGACTCAGTTCATACCTGTGCACATGTAGATCACCGGTGCGTAACCTGAAGTGGGACACCCTGTATAAATGATGTGACGCTTGTCACTAGAAGAGTAACGGTGTTTCGCTCTTGGTACGACCCAGGTCAATTGTAAAAATTTTGAGCCTATAATTAATGCTACCGGTACGCGTTTCATGACCACTCCACCGAGATACCACCTACGATGGAGAGGCGACGAGGAAAAATAAATGCTACCGATCACCGTAGCAAAACGCTCAGGAAGAGAGTCGTCCACCAAGACCGTCGCAACGTACACCGCCTAGTAGCTACCGTCGTGGGAAACAACCATCATTTTCTCACCAAAGAGACATCTAGAATCGACGCATCGATCAACGTTCCGAAGATCGATAAGGCAGAGCGTCGGCGTAGCGTATCGACGCGGAAATTCGGCGTCGCCTAAATTAATGTAAATCACGTAGAGGCGCACATGGCGGAAAAAGTCACGTGATAATTGCGAGCCGGTCCGGTGGTCGTCGACGAGCATGGATCGCGTCACTTAGCGCAGGGAGTTCGTACCGTTACCATCATGGTTTAAAGTCTTAAGTTTGCAGCACGCTTAGCGTAGGGCTACCGAGGGTCAACCGCTGCCGAATCACGGGAGGGTCATAGTGGCGTGTCCAGGGAGCTCCGTCATGGTGATCGTCGTCTAAGGAGGGACATGTACGAGCCAACGACGTGGAGTACTGGCATGGAGGCCTCCCCGATTTGGAGCTTGCGAAAAGAAAAGGGTTGACCGATAAGGCCGGATATCGTGTATTGTATGGGAGTTTCGGTCGTCCACCAGCGACGCACGACTTATTTCGTTTTGTGGATATTTCGATTTCGGACATTAGGTTAAGGTATTGTTGGGAATCCGTAACGACGGCAGGGGCCACGTTACCACTCTCGACGTACGATTTCGTGGTTAGGTTAAGTTGCGCTTTTAGAATTTCGTACAAGTCGTGCATCCGCTGGGTCGGACCTCTCGCTACCGATCGTGGCTCGTAGACTATTTGAAGGAACCTGGTCGTACTCGTTTTGAGATTGACAAAGAATCGGTTACCGTGAACTAGAAGAGCGAAGCGCTAAGTCACCTGTCGTGTATTGTATTTCTGTAAAGTCCACGTGTCGCGTATTGTATGGTGTATAAGAGTTGTCGAATCTTTACGATATGAATTATTATGGAATGTGTGTGGAAATCATGTTCGAATCGACTCGCGTTTCGGGTATGGTCTATTGTTAATGAGTAGGGACTTCGTTACCGTTGCTCTGTAAATTCGATTCGTTCATCAGAGATTTGTGTGTAACCTCTCTCTACCGTTCGTCATGATTTAATTGAATAAATTCTTATTCTGTTTGGTTACTTAATTCTGCTTCCGTGAGTATTGTTCATTTCGGGAGATTCTCTTACCCTGCCCCTCTCCGTTACCACCTCGGTGGGCTGAGCTACCGATTTTCGAGTTCCGCTTCACGCACCTCTTCGGAATTTTGTAATTAAAATCTTACATTAATTTTAAGGCTCGAGTGGTAGCCGTAAGCTACCTGGCGCCCAATTAAAAACTTATATTCTTACCGATCATCCGTTTACGCCTTTGAAAAAGTATTCTGAGGAGGAGAGCGTGGCGAAGGTGTGCTCGTCTTCTCTCACGAGAAAGAGAAGCGTTCGCAATGAGTAATTGATGAATTTAACCCTTTGCACTCCGCTATCCCCCTGAGAGAGGAGTGCAAGTTTTCTCTTGAAATGGCACAAAAAATCAAATCAAAATATCGTAAAATTACTAAAGGGCGCTCCACTCACGCGGCGAGGCTTGGCAAGACTCGGCGAGTACGAGTGCTATTAACTGCGGGAATATTTAAGTCAGTTAGAATTGTGTTGAGCTGAGAGGAGCCAATTCCAGCATCGATCATTGCTATAAAATAAAAATTGCATGTGATGACATTTGTTTAAAAAAGTCATATTGTGTGCTCCAAACGATATTTCAAACACACCTGCAGCGGCTTTCATATTTATTGAGTACCGACGGACATCGAGATCACTACCGCTAAAATCTGACGTGCGTACATAACACATGTTTAAACATTGGTGACACCGCACGTAAAAAGTACTGGCTAAACCAGCAACCTGTTCTTCTTCGATGTTTTGGAGCAGCAAAGGTCCCTGACAGGGTTTGCACCACATCTCTTTGGCGATTTGGTTAATATTTACTATTCGCTGTCCTTCCACTACACATTTATTTTCCGGTAAACATTTTTTTCGTCTTTTAATAGCAACACTTACATTATTTCGACATTCGGTTTTCTTTTTTCTTTCAAAACGACCTTTGTGACGATGTTGATTCATCTTTGCAGGTTATGTACGAATACGAAAAATATTGGTAACAACCTTTCCAACTAGTAAGAAAGGAATGTTTTGTGGACAACGTTGCCAAATGTAAAGTGATTGAAATAATAGCAACAAATAATTTATATAAACATAATTTAAAGGACTATATCACGGTGCTTTTCTCAAATATATTTTTAATAAATAAAAACATGTGTTGCATAATATTTACGATCGTATGTTAAAATGTTTTCGATTATAAAATTTACTTTTAGAAATTGGTACTTTAGCCAAATCAATGACTGTAGCTTATTTCATTTTACCTATATTACATATATTAATCGTAAAATTAATTGTTATTGATAAATTGCGTTGTTTAATTGTATTATCTTATAGAAATGCTCCTTAATTTTGTTTAATTTCCTATAAAAGAGAACCATTATACGGATATTGGTTTGACTAGATTGTCCCGCAAGAACATCCTTAACTGTGTTGTATTTTTCTGTGATGTAGACACCACTCTTTCTCACTCGCTTTGTCCACCTCCCTTTCTAATCCGGGCAGGCGACAAGCAGCCGAAAAAGTTGCCTCGTCATCCGTGTGCCTCGGCAGTGTGTTGCATCTTGAACACAGAAATCTCTTCGGCATACAGTCATACTTTCTCTATACGTATTCTGAGGGAGTCATGGAAACGGAAGCCTTCCCCCGCGGCGGCTTTTTCACTGGGGAGCCATATATATGCCGCCGAGTGTACATAATACTTGTCTACGTTTGTTTTTGTATTTTTTGATAGATTTTAATCTATAGCAACATCCATTCAATAAATTAGTACTATTTTTTTAGTTTAAGTAGGTCAAATATTTTTATGTGAAAGATTTTCCCTGCTTTAACGTTTTCCTGTTTGTTACATAACGTTACAACAAACCGGTCCTTAAAAAAATATCATTATGAAGTTGTATTATATATTCTGAATGCATAGAAAAAAATAAATTATATTTCGAAATTAACGAAACAAAACGAAGAAACAACGTAGTTGGAACTTTTTCGGGAGCTCGCTTATTTCGACTTGATACTTTTGGTGATCTGTTATTGCTTGCCATGTTCTTCCGCGGAAACACTTTTTTGTAACACCCGCTGCGAAAGTTTGATTTTCGAGCACTGTATGGCGGCCACAAAGTAGCTGTTTCCCAAATTTCAGAATTTTTCTGCACGCGTGTCGAAAGTATATACTTTCGCTATGGTGACGTCATACTTTTCCGCACGTGTGCGGAAAGTAGGTGTACTTTGCGCACGCTTCTCCACACGTACTTCTGCTGACAGCCACCAGATGGAGCGGCGCTAGTCCCAAAAAGAAATGGTGTCTAAACGTTCGTGTGCAGGCTCGCGATAAATTTGAAATCCAAATATTTCTGAAAATACATATACCATCTCTCGCCTAACGGCTCGTACGTTATTCCCACTCGTACTAATGTGAATGCACCATAAGCTATCAGCTCCTGCAGCAACTTCACGCACGTCAGGTATCCCACTCTTTGCGCACTCGGTATACAATGTACTATTCTTTGTGATCAACCCCACCTATCGTACTAGTACATTTCTTGGCGGTGAAGGCCTATCGAGAAGTTTCGATCCTCATTTTGCTAAATGCCACTAAAGCGAACAGATCTGAAACTTAAAAAAAAGAAAAACGACGCAGGAAGAAAACACAAAGAGAAGTATAGTACATTGTATACCGAGTGCGCAAAGAGTGGGATACCTGACGTGCGTGAAGTTGCTGTAGGAGCTGATAGCTTATGGTGCATTCACATTAGTACGAGTGTGAATAACGCACGAGCCGTTAGGCGCAATCACGCTCGTCAGGTGTCCCTATCTTTGCACACAAGATATACACTGTACTTTTTGTAAGACTCGCTGTGGAAGTTTGATTTGAGAGATGGTATATGTATTTTCAGAAAGATTTGGATTTCAAATGTATCGCGAGCCTGCACACGAACGTTTAGACACCATTTCGTTTTGGGACTACCGCCGCTCCATCTGGAGGTTGTCAGCAGAAGTACGTGTGGAGAAGCGTGCGCAAAGTGCCTACTTTTCGCACACGTGCGGAAAAGTATGACGTCACCATAGCGAAAGTATATACTTTCGACACGAGTGCAGAAAGATTCTGAAATTTGGGAAACAGCTACTTTGCGACCGCCATACAGTGCTCGAAAATCAAACTTTCGCAGCGGGTGTTACAAAAAAAATATGACTGTATTAAAACCAAAACCCCAACCCACCCTAACAGTGTTTATAAGTATGTCTAATTTCAACACGAATCACTGTTTATCGGTGGGGTTGGTTCTTGATTTTAATACAGTCATATTTTGTTGTGACGCGACGGTCACTGCGGCCTAACATACAGGGTGTCTCAGTATAAGTGCCGTCAAATATCTCTTAAACGGTAGGTGATAGGACAAAATTGCAGAGGAAGGATTAACTCTACTTTTTATGTAGAATGTTACTATAAAAAAAAAAATTGTTATGTCCATTTTTTCAAGGTCATTCCAAGGTCATTTCGTGTTTTTTAAATGGAATTCTATGTTATTGTTTCGGTATTATGAAAGTGCATAAAAAAAAAAGTTCAATACATGTCCTTCATATGACCTTGAGATAAACCAAACGCGCAAAAACAACGAAGTTCGAAAACAAACCAGAATAGGTATCTTTTACTTTGTTACCTTTGTTCATCACATTTACCTTTGTTCAACACATTTCAATACTCTAGCCTACTACGAAATGACAGGTTGAACGCATGAATAACTGTTTGTAAACAATGAATGTCACTTTTAAGTCACTACATAAGATAGCGACTTTCAAAATCGTTTGCTCGTCGTTACTTGTCGATAGACTATCGTTCGAGTATTAGCACGTGTGATTATTGAGTGAAGTTTATTATTAGAAAAATGATGTCTGCAAGTGAATGTGTCGACGCGATCCTAATTTTAGGACGGTGTAATGAGAACATTTATGCTGCTGCAAGATTGTATGCTGAAACGTATCCAGATAGGAACGCGCCCTCGGCCAGGACAATCGAACGAATGGTATTAAGAGCACGTGAAACTGGATCTTTCCACAGGACACCACGCCGACATAATCCACAAGCTGCGCAAAGAAATGAGGCTAATCAAATCGCAGTATTAGCAGCAGTAACAGCGAATCCTCAGATTAGCATAAGAAGAATAGCCAGAGACACGGGTATTCATCAATCTACTGTCCACAGGATCTTGCAGTCGCATAAATTTCATCCTTATCATGTAAATTTAGTACATGATCTGCACGGAGAAGATTTTAACAGCAGGATGCGATTTTGTAATTGGGCTAATGAGAAAATTAATGAAGATCCACAGTTTTTTACTAGAGTATTATTTTCTGACGAAGCAATTTTTAAAAGCGACGGAAGTGTTAACAGGCATAACATGCATTACTGGTCTCCAAATAATCCACATTGGATGAGAGCCGTAGATCACCAAAGGATTTGGAGTCTAAATACTTGGTGCGGAATTTTAAACACCCAAATTATCGGCCCGTATTTTTTCGAGGGTACTTTAAATTCCGGCAAGTACATGGAATTTCTCCAAAACGGCTTGCCAATTCTGTTGGAAGAAATACGTTTAGACGTACGTCAAAATGCATGATTCCAGCATGATGGTGCTCCACCCCATTATGCATTAGCAGTAAGAAGATGTCTAAATGATATGTTTCCCAATAGATGGATTGGACGTGGTGGAACAATAAACTGGCCAGCATGGTCACCAGATTTAACACCATTAGATTACTTCTTATGGGGATACGTGAAAGAAGTAGTTTACAGGACACCACCAACGACGAGGGAAGACATGAAAATAAGGATTATCAATGCATGTGCCGCTATACCAAAAGAAACGATCGCACTTGCGTTGAACCGGTCATTTCGTAGTAGGCTAGAGCATTGCATAACTGCTGCAGGTGGACAATTTGAACATCAAATGTGAAGAACAAAGGTAACAAAGTAAAAGATACCTATTCTGGTTTGTTTTCGAACTTCGTTGTTTTTGCGCTTTTGGTTTATCTCAAGGTCATATGAAGGACATGTATTGAACTTTTTTTTTTATGCACTTTCATAATACCGAAACAATAACATAGAATTCCATTTAAAAAACACGAAATGACCTTGGAATGACCTTGAAAAAATGGACATAACAATTTTTTTTTTTTATAGTAACATTCTACATAAAAAGTAGAGTTAATCCTTCCTCTGCAATTTTGTCCTATCACCTACCGTTTAAGAGATATTTCAAACGGCACTTATACTGAGACACCCTGTATATTGATTCGTATAGGAATTAGACATATAGACTGTTTGTGGCAGGAGTAAACAAAAAATTGAAATTTTGAATTTCGCAATAGGATAAATCATTTTTTTCGTACAATAAGCCAGATGTACACGTTAAATATTGACGACATATTAAGAGTAAAAAATATAGAATAGAAAATAAAGGTGATCCGAATGGAGGGGGGGGGGAATTATGTATGATTAAATTCTCCATATTAGTGTGTCATTAACTTTATTTCACAGTTTTTATAATCTTTTAAAGAATTGAAAAAAAAAAGTTTCAACCCGCAGGGATCGAACACGGACCGCCCGTGCCGCAAGCGAGTTCGCTACAACTCGGCCACTTCGCTGTTCTTCGATGGTGTTCAAAGTGACCGGTATACGCCCTACACGTAAAACTTTAGCGCCATTTTTCTCGAAAGTTTATAGCTAGTGCGCGCTCTTACTTTGCAAATCGAATAGTCTAAAGATATACTACAAACCTGCAAAGTCTCATCCCGAAGTCAATTTCCGAGGCCGTAATGTCCCCTTTTTAGTTCGCACAATTTAGATCGGAGTCCCCTCACATTTTGAAAGTGCGCTAAAGGGTAGGAGGTTAGCTTTTTCGATGCGCACTGTTTTCACTGTTCACTATTCGCGGAACTCCACTTATGAAACGAATCGTTTTGTGAATATCGCCGGTTTGGTGAAGGTGATTCAGCTCCGTTCTTAGGGAGCGAAGATATGCGCGCTGGTTCGCCGTGGCGTCTTCGCTTATCCTTGCCGGTCCTTTGTAGCTTCTTTTGTTTTTTAAAACTTCCGTAACGTCGGACCGCCAATCGAGGAATACTTTTACAGGTCTGGGACGACCACGTTGAATGGATCCCACACGAAAAAGTTTGTTGATCTTGAAGCCTCCTCCAGTCGGATCAATTTGTTTTAGAATGCTGTCAACTAGTGTTTTGTCTAGTGCAGCATTCGCGGCCGAACTGCCGCTCGCAGGAGTGTCGCTATTCGTCGTCGAAGAGGTCTCCTCCAGATTAAAAATCATGAGGTTGCAAGACCGACGCTCTCTGTCTGCTAATTCGAAGATAACGTCCTCCACATTATAAGGAGTCTGAGTCGAGGAGGGCATCTGAGTTCTGATGCCCTCTATGACTTCAGAGAAGTGTCTCTCAAAGATTTGAAATTTAGCCGTTAAGATATTATCAATTTCCTCTCTGCATATTTGCCGGAAGTGGTCCAGCATTACCCTATCCCGTGCTGCAAGTACTGTGTGGTCCGTGGGCGAATTCGAAGCCTGAGATGCGACGTTCGGGATACAGTCCAAAAACTTCCCTTTGGTGGAGAGGTGTCCGGTGCGTTGAACGCAGCCCGGGTGCGCTATTATGCCACAAACGCCACAGGATACTGGTTTCGCAACTTTGATTAAGCACCCTTTGCACACTTGCTCCATATTACCGAGATAAAAGGGAGAAAACTGAGAAATACTGGATTCGAGAATTCGAGAAATCGGTTAACCGCCACGATTTGACAGCGGGAGCGGAGCAAAATAAACACACGTCTGTCTCCTACGAATGTCAACGACGGAATCGTGCTTTAGATACCCGGTAGCCGGCTTACAAGCGCGGATTACCACACGTCGCTGTAGTTAATATAAACAATAAATCGTGCTAAAAAACAATCGCGCTTTTTTCTGTAACATAAAGATTATGTAAAATCATACACAAATAGCATTAAAAATGTAAAGTAGGCCGTCGCTGTAGTTAATATAAACAATAAATCGTGCTTTTTCTTGCTACATAAAGATATTAAATCAATGATGCGTCGCATCTTTATTAATAACTTTTTATCAAATATCTATAATTTCAATTTCCATATTGATTCTTTAGACCATGTTAAACATTGTTGACTTCATAAATTACACATTCTGCTTCAAAAAATTTTACTAAAAGAACAATCTCTGTAAAAAACCTTGTACAAAGTACGCGACGGTCCGCTTATGTAAAAATTTAATATATAACTTTATATAACTTTCGAAAAAATTGAAATTATTTATTATTGATACAAATATTTCAAATATTGTACCTGGATTGATAGGTATATCAAAATGTTATATTAGACGTTTACGAAGAAAGCGGACCGTCGCGTACTTTGTACAAGGTTTTTCACACAGATTGTTATTTTAGTAAAATTGTTTGAAGGAGAATGTGTAATTTATGAAGTCAACAATGTTTAACATGGTCTAAAGAACCTATGAGGAATTTGAAATTTTAGATGTTGATAAAAAGTTATTAATAAAGATGCGAGGCATCATTGATTTAATATTACAGACTAACGGCAGTTAGGCCTGTCCGTCGCAAAAAATCGGACTAACGCCGGTGGTATATTTACAGCAGAATCGTAAATTTGAAGGGAGGGAGAAACCTTAAAATGCTAATATCTCATCGACGCGAAGTGCTACATAATTTTGGTTTGTTTCATCATAATCCTGGAACTTTTTCCCTTTCGTCGATATATAATTTATTAGGATCGCGGCTTCCAATAAGTTAATAATCTAATTTATGTGTTTTTAAATTTTATGAAATATTAATTTTATCAGTCTTTCTTTTTCCGACCTTTTTCGTTAACATGGCGAGTATATCTATACAGGGTGTCTCACGCAAGCTACAACCGCGGAAATACACGTGTCCACATGGATAATTGGAAGCGAAAAGTGAAATAAAAAGTAATAAAATTTGTCCTCGTTAAGGAGTTATTAAATAAAATAGATCAGCGAATCAGGAAGCACGGAAGCGGTAGGCGGTGAGCTGCGGCCATGCTAGTCTGAAGATAAGAAGCGATAAATTTCGACGGGCGGAGCGTTCTGGCACGTATACAGGCATGAGAAGTTAGTGGTCAGGAGGAGATTTCTAGGAAAAAGTGTCGACTTTCGCTCTTCCTCTCTCACTCTTTCTCTCTCTACCTTTCTTTCACGACGCTACCTTACGCACAACAAAAATCTAATCTAATCTCTCTCTCTCGCTCCCTCCTACCCTAACACGGCGCTACCTCACGCTGCCTGCACGCGCTGACTCTCTCTCTTTCTCTCTCTCGCCCTTTCTTTCGTTGACTTTCTCTCTCTCTCTCTCTTTCTCTCAATCTTTCGTCCACGACGCTTCCTTACGCTATCGTTTCTTGTCTTCAGACTAGCATGGCCGCAGCTCACCGCCTACCGCTTCCGTGCTTCCTGATTCGCTGATCTATTTTATTTAATAACTCCTTAACGAGGACAAATTTTATTACTTTTTATTTCACTTTTCGCTTCCAATTATCCATGTGGACACGTGTATTTCCGCGGTTGTAGCTTGCGTGAGACACCCTGTATAGATATACTCGCCATGTTAACGAAAAAGGTCGGAAAAAGAAAGACTGATAAAATTAATATTTCATAAAATTTAAAAACACATAAATTAGATTATTAACTTATTGGAAGCCGCGATCCTAATAAATTATATATCGACGAAAGGGAAAAAGTTCCAGGATTATGATGAAACAAACCAAAATTATGTAGCACTTCGCGTCGATGAGATATTAGCATTTTAAGGTTTCTCCCTCCCTTCAAATTTACGATTCTGCTGTAAATATACCACCGGCGTTAGTCCGATTTTTTGCGACGGACAGGCCTAACTGCCGTTAGTCTGTAATATTAAATCAATGATGCCTCGCATCTTTATTAATAACTTTTTATCAACATCTAAAATTTCAAATTCCTCATAGGTTCTTTAGACCATGTTAAACATTGTTGACTTCATAAATTACACATTCTCCTTCAAACAATTTTACTAAAATAACAATCTGTGTGAAAAACCTTGTACAAAGTACGCGACGGTCCGCTTTCTTCGTAAACGTCTAATATAACATTTTGATATACCTATCAATCCAGGTACAATATTTGAAATATTTGTATCAATAATAAATAATTTCAATTTTTTCGAAAGTTATATAAAGTTATATATTAAATTTTTACATAAGCGGACCGTCGCGTACTTTGTACAAGGTTTTTTACAGGATTGTTCTTTTAGTAAAATTTTTTGAAGCAGAATGTGTAATTTATGAAGTCAACAATGTTTAACATGGTCTAAAGAACCTATGAGGAATTTGAAATTTTAGATGTTTGATGAAAAGTTATTAAGGGGGTCTTCCCGTGTGCCGATTTAAAAAAATCGATTTTTTTTTATAAATCGCTTCTATAGCAAGTTAAGAATATGTGGTATAAAGGATATTTCAAATTTTGAAGTCGTTCAAAAGTTATAGACGTAAAACTGAGACGATGTTCGAAGAAAGCGATGTAACCGTACCTTCTGTTAGGATTTTGAATAGATTAGGCTGCTACCTGAGACCCTTCTGAGTATTGCTCATGTAGAGGAGGTAGGAAATGAATCTTTAAACCCCCTTATTTGGACATTTTCGCCAAACACCTACATTCGGGACCGAAGATTGTAGAAATTGCAACTTTTTTTGCAGTTCTAATTTTAAATGAAGGTTTTCAAGCCATCTTAAAAACAATTACAACATTCGGATGCAAAATTGGTCCAAACGCGCATAATTATTCGCACCATCGCGACGAAATGCGCATAGACCGTTCCGAGCGACGCTCCAGCGAGTTTAAAAAATTGTTAAGAATTGCTGCCAGGGAAGAGCTGACAGCTCTGCATGATTTTTTTGAAGAAGAGGAAGGTATCTGCTACGGAGCAGGCATCGCTGAGTGATGGTGAGTAAAAGTTTCTTCGTGTAATATGTAGTTGAACTTTCAAACGCGTTTTTCTCGAAACTACATTTCTCAAGCTGGCGGTGAAAATTTAGTAAAAACTACTGGACAGATCTCACTCTTATTTCGAAATTTATGTTCAGTACACTTATAATTCTGGTCGGTGCTAGAATAAGTGTGATATCTGTCATAGTTTTTTTTATCAAGCCTCGAAAGTCGCAGAAAAAGGCCAGAAATCGTAACTTCTTTTTCAAAACCGTGCCAAAACTTAGATTTTCAAGATTTTTAAACGCTTGTAGTTCCAACGGGAACTACATGTTTACAGATTATAATGCCGTTTCATTTTTTTATTTCAGATAAACAGGACAGCTATAATCTTCACCGCCACGACCCTATGTTTTTGAAACATACTTGCCTTTAGAACACCGCTGTAGCGAATGTTATTAATATTTCGGCATAAAAAATTCACAGTTGTAGTTTAGACCATAATAAATATACTGTAAAAATTTCAAGATTGTACCTTTTCATAGTTCGCCAGAAAAAATTCCTAAACGAAATTTTTAACAAAAAAAATAAAAACCGACTTCGAAAATAGTACAGATGAAAAGTACTGAACGAGATTAATGTAATTTAGAAAAAAGCGCTAAAAAGAATGAAATAATTTGTTATGTATACCTACAATATTCGATTTCATCATTATCATATTCAGAATATTGCAACTTTTTCGGAGGCGACACAAAATATTCCAACACGGTCATTTTCACGAACAAAGGAGTGAGTGCCTAATATATAAATATCCATCAATGTCCGTGAATTTCTGGCTATTAATGTACTGTTAATTAATTTTCTGTCGCCATAATGATGAAATCGAATATTGTAGGTATACATAAAAAATTATTTCATTCTTTTTAGCGCTTTTTTCTAAATTACATTAATCTTTTTCAGTGCTTTTCATCTGTACTATTTTCGAAATCGGTTTCTATTTTTTTCGTTAAAAATTTTGTTATTTCATACTTTTTAGTGTATAATCGATCAAGATGTGAAAATAAAGTTATGTAGGTAATATTTGCAAAAGGATCGAAAAGGTTTGGTTCCGGTAGGTGAAGTCGTTGAGGGGATATAGAGGAATAAATAAATAATTTTGCAATATCAATTTAAACATAGCAACAATTGAAGATATGTCGCATAATGTTAGTAAGTGGGTAATATTTGCGAAAGGATCGAAAAGGTTTGGTTCCGATAGGTGAAGTCGTTGAGGAGATATAGAAGAATGAACAAATAATTATACAACAATATCCTAAATATAGCAACAATTCATAAATTTTTGATATAATTAATATTTAATAATTATTTCTAAGTAGATAGTAATAGTTACATTCCAATAAATCAATCCCATTCGAAGATATTGCGATAAATCAGAATAAAGTTCGTAACTCACTTCGCACTCTGACGCACTAATTTTGCAATAACTTTGTTAATAATGAACTATTCGGAAACATTTTTTTAAACGGGAACAATGGGAGGCATAAACCTAGCAACTGGAAGTGGTTTTATTTCGATTAGTCAATCCGTTGCGGAGTTATGGCCGGACAAACAAAAAAAAAAAAAAAGCAACATCGCCCACTGTCGAATAGAGTAATCTCCTCCTTTTCGAAGTCGGTTAAAAAAGCTAAAAATTTCAGCCGTCACACGGGAAGACCCCCTTAATAAAGATGCGACGCATCATTGATTTAATATTACAGACTAACGGCAGTTAGGCCTGTCCGTCGCAAAAAATCGGACTAACGCCGGTGGTATATTTACAGCAAAATCGTAAATTTGAAGGGAAGGGGAAACCTTAAATTGCTAATATCTCATCGACGCGAAGTGCTACATAATTTTGGTTTGTTTCATCGTAATCCTGGAACTTTTTCCTTTTCGTTGATATATAATTTATTAGGATCGCGGCTTCCAATAAGTTAATAATCTAATTTATGTGTTTTTAAATTTTATGAAATATCAATTTTATCAGTCTTTTTTTTTCCGACCTTTTTCGTTAACATTGCGAGTATATCTATATATATCGAATTTTGTCCAGTTTCCTAAATTCGCCGTTAGTAAAGCCAGTGGAGTTAGCGTCGATATCAGGTGGAAATCTAGCTAGCGCTGGAATGTTTGACATGTCGATATTCTTAACCTATCACATTTTATTTATTTATTGTACCCGTCGGTATTATCATAATCTTCCTTGTCTATAGAAATGTAGAGGACATGTGTGGTTAGAAGGGATAATTAAGGAAGGCAGTAGACTTCTATCTCATTAATTGAGAACGTGGTTAATTCTATCGAAGTTTTTAGATAACAAGAAGTTGCTAATTTTTCGTTATAACGTCCTTCACACGAATGAGGTACAGGGTAGTGGTTATCAAGCAGGTTAGAAACACGTACTTACTAATTTTAATCCCATTCGACATATTAATAAAGATATGAACTAACTATTCCTTATGTAATCATTTTTCAGATAATTTTAATTTTTTACTTCATTAGAAGATTCGAATTAGTAATAAGTAAAATTCGCTGTGTGTAAACGTATAGATGAGTTCATTTGGTTACGTTCCGAGAGTTTCTCAGAGCGGAGCGAACTATCATATCTTCGTAGACGTTTTTATGAATAATATTGCAACAAGTCTGAATGTATACCACATCTGTTATGTACGTTTTCGGTAAATTTTTCCATCATTGTACATCTATTCCATCGATTATATACATTGTAATATAATATATCATGTCCTCTAGTTAACCTGGTACCCTCGAAAAAAGTCATAGTATACGACCGGAACGTCGGCAATCTTCCTCGAAATGCATAATTTTCATTTGGAATCGCATGGATTTCTTTGCTCTAAAAGCATTCAATTTCGGATCCCTAAGAGTTTTCTAGTGAGTACGCACTCAAGAACACTATTAAGTATGAAAGTAGCTCAAAAATCGCCAAAGATCGTCAAATGGAGCTTAGGTATGTACTTTTCTTGGAGAGACAATAGAAAATAATAACATCATAGTCTACGTATGTAGAAAAATAAATAACAATAGGAATGTTACGTGGGCCGCCGCTGTAATTTATATTTGCTCTTATTTTTAAATTGAAACAAGAATTTTTTATTATAACAAAATTATGTAAAATCATACACAAATAACATTAAAAATGTAAAGTGGGCCGTCGCTGTAGTTAATATAAACAATAAATCGTGCTTTTTCTTGCTACATAAAGATATTAAATCAATGATGCGTCGCATCTTTATTAATAACTTTTTATCAAATATCTATAATTTCAATTTCCATATTGGTTCTTTAGACCCATGTTAAACATTGTTGACTTCATAAATTACACATTCTCCTTCAAACAATTTTACTAAAATAACAATCTCTGTAAAAAACCTTGTACAAAGTACGCGACGGCCCGCTTTTTTTCGAAAAATGAAAAAATACAACCTGGCAATCGGCGAAGCCTACTTTTTCGTATTTAAGAATTGAATGAATGGAAGCATGGGGTGGAGCAACTCTAGCGCAGGAAAATGAACTATGTACTTGATTCAGGTTATTATACGGTTATTTATGAACTAGGAAACAATACAAATTAAATAAATTCATTAAAATGTTTAATAAATTAAATATTATCATAAATGCACCGATTGGTTTAAATTTTAGATTGAAGATAAGTAAAATACATTTTTGTATCCCTACTGTATCTACATAAACAATTTTAAAAAATTATCTAAAAACTGTATATGGGTAACTTTCGAAAAATTAGAATTATTTATTATCTAAACAAACATGTTAAATATTGTTCCTGGATTGACAGATGCACCAAAAGGTTATATTATATTTAACGTTTACGAAGAAAGCGGGCCGTCGCGTACTTTGTACAAGGTTTTTTACAGAGATTGTTATTTTAGTAAAATTGATTGAAGGAGAATGTGTAATTTATGAAGTCAACAATGTTTAACATGGGTCTAAAGAACCAATATGGAAATTGAAATTATAGATATTTGATAAAAAGTTATTAATAAAGATGCGACGCATCATTGATTTAATATCTTTATGTAGCAAGAAAAAGCACGATTTATTGTTTATATTAACTACAGCGACGGCCCACTTTACATTTTTAATGTTATTTGTGTATGATCTTTATGTTACAGAAAAAAAGCGCGATTGTTTTTTAGATTAACTACAGCGATGGCCCACTTTACATTTTTAATGTTATTTGTGGTGATTTTACATCATTTCTACATTTATAACAAATTTTCAAATGGGGGTGATTAGTTATTGCGTATGTCAAGTATTTCGCAAGGTAGCGCGGATCATTTTTCGATTCAAGTTGGAGCTTCTCTTAACTATTCTGAGGCTGTGGAATCTTTAACTGAATTCCTTGGAGGTTCTGGTCTTTGTCAATTAAACTTTGCCCTAACCTCCCATGGACACACTTTGAATTTGCTTTTTGGAGTGAAGGAGAATACCATCGTTGACTTTGCCGAGGATCCGTTATTGGATTGCGTTCTACATCATCCGGATATTATTGCGTCCTTGTGTCTGCCTAACACCGACTTACTGACGCCGGTTCCGATATGGGTTTATCACTTTAAACGAAGTGACTACGCTTCGATTCGCGATTACTTGGCTGCAATTGATTAGGACCATGAGTTTTTTTTTAAGAGTCTTGATGAAGCAGTTGATTTGTTATACTATTATGTTAATGGTGCGAGCATTCAATTTATTCCTTGCCGCCCCGCTAGATCTGCTCAATAACAATAGTTGTTTCATACGTTCACCGGTTTTAGTTTCTGGTTTTGACGATCGCAACGTCGTTCGTAAAGTGTTAACAATTGGTATGACTTTGCTTCCAGTAAGAAACGATTCTCCAGATATTATTTTTGTTGCCTTTTCAAACGGTTTTAAGAGTGCTACGAACTCTTTGGCGGTTTGTAGTTTCGATACAGTCAACATCGGTGGAGCCGTAGGACATTGTAAAAGTTTTGAACTTACTCGATCTGACAGTTCTATAAACCTTGCAAGCATGTCATGCGTAGAGTTCCAACGTGTTTCTACAGATTTAATGAGTTTGAGATCCGAAACAGTTCGCAATTTATCTGCGGCAGTTACAGACTTCTTAAAATAGGTAACAATTGTTCTAACTTTTTTGCATATTAAGCTTACGTCATCGTCAGATTCTATAATCTTTGAAGGGACCAAATTCAAATTATGAGCGAAGCATGACAAATGTTTGTCGGGACCAAATCCATCTCTGACGGCTTTTTTTATACTGGCCCCACTGTCAGAAACAACCACTATTATACTCTCTTTCTTTATTTCCCAATCGTCTACAATCTTCAGAAGCCACTTTGCGAGATATTCAGAAGTGTGTCGTTCATCCAGCTCAGTTACACCGATCGTGACAGATTTGTGTTCCACATCCAACACAAAATGACCAGTTATGCCCAAGAAACTTTTTGCGTTTAAAGGATCAGTCCAAACGTCCGTCGTGAGGGATGAGTGCTCTACAGTTGAAAGCCGTGTTTTTATCATATTTGATAGCACCTGGTACTTTTTCTTCTATCAGATTCGTCACTGTTTTTCTACTAGGAGGCTTAAACAAGGGGCACAATCCCTTTGTATAAGTTTTAAATCCCTCGTTCTCCACTATTTCAAATGGCATATTGTCCTTAGCTATCATAAACAAAAGTTTGTTTGTTAAGTCACTAGTTTTAGATCCCCCATCTGAAACGTCATTTTTAGATTAGAATTATACCTTTTTATTTCAATGATTGAAACATAATTCCAAACAAAAATTGGTCAACGGTAAATTTCGAAAATGGATGCATAAATATTTTTTTATTTGAATTTTGAATCATAAAGTTAACTCTCGATAAACACCTCATAAGTTCTGCCTGTGAAAAGACACCCAGGGGTATTTTATTATTAGCAAATCAATCATTATATACCTTGAAACGATTTTTGATTGAAGAAAGCCATGTCTAGCCTGGGCTGCTTAACGTTGCATTTGATACAACTGATGACGTATGCAGATTGTAACCGTCCGGCTACATAGTCATAACTTTCTCTATATCGATTTCGATATACAGAAAGAAATCGAAAGGTACAAGTACTAACTATCGATTCGATCGATAAGTAGATCAACACATCAACGCAATTATCGCCGCGTGAGATGTCGCACGCGTCGTACAAATCTACCGTGCAAATGTACCGACGTAAATTACTTCATGGTCCGTAATTGACAGTACTCGGATATATAAGGAGCGCCAAAATCACGGTCTTGTTACTGTGGGGATCATTTCGCGAATTATATAGATCAGGATAGAGAGGTCCGCTTCTCGGTCCTCTACGATCCCTCAGTCATCACGTAGACTTTCTTTCATAAGCAGCATACGATTGCCTAACGATTGTATGTGAAGTAACATTTAAAGTATTGTTTTCCTTGAATTGTCTTGTATTGGTATTCGGAAATGAGTAAAGTTTATCGACGAAAAACGATACGTAAGCTTCGAGCAAACCGTCTCAAGTGACCTATGAGCAAACCGTCTCAGGCACTAAAGAACTTGCGTAGGCGCGTCAAACCGACGAGTCGTGAAACAAGCCGCTTCACGGCACAGATCGATATCCTAAAATCATAACTCCGTCGTTCCAATAACAAACAATAATATTAATAATATTTTAATAAATTAAACAGTAAATTTCTTAACATTTAAATCAAATACTAGAGTGGTATCGTGCAATACCGAACTCGTGACACCGTCCAAGTACATCGAACGACTAAAGCATTTTGCACGATAGGATAGGCGCGAGACTTTATTGACGAAGGTCAGGGATTTAGGCCACGGGTCATACCCGCCCCTACTTCCTTGGCTTATTCAAAGATAAAGTTGTACGTTTATCGTGGTTGAAGAACGTGGTTGGAAACACGAGTGTTTAGGTCTTCGGCTCTCGGTACCCGATGCACCCGAACTTACCCGTGCAACAAACACGTTCCCATGTGAGGAAGAACATACGCTCTTTTCGGCTCTTGGTACCTGATTTGAGTGTATTCGTGCTTTTTCACGTGGGTTAGAAGAACTTGCTCGCATTCAATATTGAACGACGGAGTAAGGAAAAGAGGTTTCTAAGTAAAAACAAAACGAATATAAGATCTTTCGATTTACGAACGTGGAAATTTCCACGCTAATTTGGTATTGGTATTATACATCATCGTATGTAACGACTCGTTGTGTTTACATAGCAGGTATAGGTCACGCGTGCGAGCATAGCGACGCACGTCGAACACGAGTAGTTAGACAGAGAAGCAATTAGATATAATCTTACGTATCGAGCGATTTTATTCTTGTATTAATTAAAGTCGATCTCATTATCCAAGTAAAAGACCAGTAAACGCAATTTCTCTCCATCACGTAATTTTAGACGGCTTTGGTATTGTTTAGTTGAATTTCACGTCGTTCGCATTAAAACGGATTCAAAGAAGAGAGATCGAATTGTGTTCTCGAATCCTCGCGCGACTATTGTGACTGTTTTTTTTTAAGAGAAGAATAGCTTCTCGACCGCAAAGGTTCCCTTTAACGTGTATACCGTAGTAGGAATAAACTTTCCATATTTTTTTTGTGTACACTTAAACTCTTGTCTTTTCTTCTGAAATTAACCATTCTCAATCGAGACCGTCCAGTGCTCAGATTCACACCTGACCCCAGACTTTTTCAAGTCTCAACTCTCGTTCACACTTTTCTCTTGTGCATCCATCCTACGCACTAAGATCGTACGTCAGCTGGGGAGACGGAGTCATCCAAATAAAGAAGAAGGGAAAACCTGACTCGGGTCGGTTGCATAAGAAGAAAATAAATTGGCGCCCAACGTGGGGCGGCTCGAAAACACGAGACTGGTTGTTCTTAAGAAAAGATAGTATTAACGTAGTTGCATTAGAAATTTAATTAATCACGCGAATACCGCGTTCCATTGAACCGGTAAAACACGATGAAAAGGAACCTTCGCAGCAAAGCGAAAAATAGGTTAAATATGTCACACGAGCAGGATAAAAGTTTAGAAAGCGCAACAAACAAACGTACTGAAAGTTCGATACCGGGTGGCTCAACAATTATGCGCTCTCCGATAAGAAAATCGTTCGGTCCAGATCTCGAAATGGAATTGCGTTCAGAAGGGCAAACGTCAAACGAGGATGCGTGTGGAGGTGTCGGAACGCCGGATTTGATTAAATTAGTTAAAGAACTATCCTCGCGAGTCACACTTTGCGAGCAGAAGTGCCAATTGCTCGAAGATGAAGTAATCGGTCAGTTCGAAAGCCGTTTTGACGATCTAACGAGGCAGATAGAGCGTAGTGTAGTCAAAGTCCGGGAGGCAGTTCTTTCATATGTCGATCAAACAATAAATGTGATAGAGATGAGATCAATTCACGAATGGATAAGGGCGTCGAAGAAATGCGCGAAAGCTTGCGTCGTTTTCAAGCAGACATACCAGCTCAAATCAGGCGCGCGGGCATTAACAGCACCAGAACAGAGAGGGTGCAAGGGCGGTCAAGCAATCATGGTCGCGAGCCAAATGATTTTTTTTCATCAATGCCAATTAACGAGCAACGTGCTCTGGCAAGGGCACAAGCGTCAAACTCATCTCGTCCATTTCCACTGAAACCCGACTTGCCTACTTTTGAAGGCAGTCCAAGCGAACGTCCGCCTAAGTTCTTACGCGATCTAAGGCAATACGTAGAGGTTAGCGGGGTAGCTGGTTCGGAGATGAAGTACATCATCTCACAATCAATGAAAGGCATTGCTAACGAATGGTGGGATTTAGTAAATGAGAATATCGAAACTTGGTCTGAATTTTCAAACGCCTTCTTAGCAAGGTACTGGAATACAACGGTACAAAGAAAAATCCGCTCGAACTTAGAAACAAGATACTATCGGGAGAAGGATGGTAGCACGCGAGTAGCGTATGCAATGAAACAAATTGCCAATACTCGCGATATAACACCACCCCGTCCGAATGGCGAGATCGTGCAACTGCTCTCTAAACACTTTACGCAAGCGATCGACGATGCGGTCGTCGCACAAAACATTACTGATATTGACGCGTTTTTAACATTGCTTGACCGGTACGACCACGGGGGAAGCGTGAATCACCCTTCAGTAAGGTATTCCGATCGCAATAGCCAGGGTCCTTTCGTTCCATATTCGCAGCCACGCGAATCCGATGGGAGATATGAACGACGTTATAACACGACACGGGAGGGACCAAGTTCGGAAAATCGTAAGCAAGATCCACCCCCGAATCAAAATAAAATACCGCGTGGATTTTATCCACGCAGTCAAGATAATAGGCGGGAATCAACTACGGTAAAAATTCAAGCGACGTTTTTGACGGACGATGACCTTAACGTGCACGAGGAAGGTGAAGACGAGGCCGTTGCAAGTACCACGTGTCAGGAAGAGTCTTTTCGCGACTGAGAGTTGCACAAGCCTCGGTGCAGCCCTTAGTACTTTATAGAGGGGCAAGAAGAGACGAATTTAATGTAGAAATTCACAGTTTGATAGACTGTACTCTCCCACGCGCGGAGAACATTAACACGGAAAGTCCCGAAATTGAAATCACGATAGAAGGAATTACAGTTAAAGCCTTGATTGATACGGGAAGTACGCTAACCGCGTTTTCACAAGAGTGGTATGAGAATCATAAAGAAAACTTAATCAAATGTCCAACGTTTCCAGTCGTGGGAGTGCAAGTGGTAGGCGCGGTAGGAGCACGATCGTCACGTATCACGAGACAAATTTTAGTTCAATTTCAATGTCAAGGTCTAAATTTCACACATCCAGTAGTCGTTGTTCCACGTTTAATGCGAGCAGTCATCATCGGTATTGATCTCTTAAGGTACTTGAAATCTCGTATCGATTTCGAACTCTGTCATCTAACGATTCAGGCGAACAATCACTCAAATACCATCCCGTTACAAAGTCAAGAATCGGGAGAATGGGTTTGTAGCATTCGCAATGCAGACATGGGGTTGGACGAAAAAATCGAGACGGCACTTCAATCATGTAACATTTCGTGTGAACAGCGTCAAATGTTTTTTAACGTATTAATTAAGCACCGCGCAGTATGGGACGAGAGACCGGGTAGGTTGCAAGGATACGAACATGTGCTCCGCGTGGAGGAAAGTCAACCGTTTGTTAAACGATCGTACCCGATTCCGTTAAAGTATTGGGAAAAGGCAGATCAGGAAATTCAAAGAATGTTAGAGAACGATGTAATCCAGCCATCGGCGAGTCCATACTTGAATCCGATAGTTCCAGTAATAAAAAAGGATGGTTCTCTTAGATTATGCCTTGATGCACGTATGCTAAATAAGATCTTAGTCAGTGATCACGAAATGTCAGAAACGATCGATAGTGTTTTTCAACGGGTAACGAAAGTAGTATACATGTCGAGTCTCGATTTAACAAGTAGTTTTTGGCAAATTCCGCTTAGCCCGGAATCTCGTAAATACACTGCATTTTTATATAGAGGACAATGCTATGAATACAAGGTTACACCATTCGGCTTAAAAACCAGCAGTGCTAGCCTCGTTCGAGCATTGCGCCCGGTACTTACAGGGTTAGAAGCATTTGTCGTGAATTTCATTGATGATTTGCTATGTATCTCGAATTCTTTCTCGAAACATTTAAAACATATGAGCATGTTACTCGAACGATTGCATCGGTATGGTCTTACGATTAAACTTAACAAATGTAAATTTGTGAGAGAGCAGGTGCCGTTTCTTGGCCATATACTTTCAAAGGAAGGGATAAAACCTGACCCGGAAAAAATTTCAGCCATACGTAATTTTCCAACACCACGAAACGTCAAACAAGTTCGCGGGTTTTTGGGTTTGATTAACTTCTATAGCAAATTCACACGCGAGCATGCTAATGCAACGGTACCTTTGCTTCGGGTGTTAAAAAAGGTTAATCGATGGGAATGGACGGATGAGATGGAAAAAGCTTTTAACCACGTTAAATCGCTTTTTTGTGAGAACGTCGTGCTGCATTTTCCTAATCCGCGAGAGTCATATTACATCTCGACCGATGCAAGTCACTTGGCACTCGGGGCCGTGTTAGCTCAAAGGGACGATGTAGGCGACCTTCGACCGATATCATTTGCCAGTGGCACGTTAAAGGGTGCTGAAATTAATTATTTTACGACCGAGAAAGAACTTTTAAGTATCGTATGGGCACTCAATAAATTCCGTACATATGTTCATGGGTCAAACATAATATTAATGACAGATCACAAAGCATTGTCATTTTTAAACCAGAGTCGATTTGTAAATCAGCGCATGACGCGATGGGCATTATTCATTCAAGAATATGCGATCGAGATCTCGTATTGTCCAGGTAAATTAAATATTCCGGCAGATTTGCTTAGTAGAATAGATTACCAAAACCAGAGTACGTTGGAAATCAATAAAACGGTCGTACCTATCTATACAGCAATTGTTCGTACACTTGCAAAAGCAATAAGTTCAATGCTCCGGAACCTCCACACGCATCAACGCGACGACGCACGCCTCCGCGAAACGTTCGACGCATGTGAAAGGGGGGAGAATCCTTCTGCGCGATGTTTTAAAATTATAGAAGGAGTTTTATGCCATCGGGGGCGCGATGATAAATGGAAAGGGATAATTCCAGAAAATTGGATCAAACCATTAATTAATGAGGTCCACGAATTATATGCACACGTAGGTAGCGAGCGATGCGTTAGGTTACTCTCCGAGAGTTTTTATTTTCCACGAATGGGACGAATGGTGAGGAGAAATTGCGTTCTGCGATACGTGCCAGCGCGTTAAGGCACGCAACACGGCGATATATGTACCTCCGCAAGTAATTCTTCCGGAAGCACCATCTGAGATACTGTCCATCGATTTTTTTGGGCTTTTACCAACTGCAAGAGGAGGAGTTAAACATCTTCTTGTCACGGAAGATCTCTTCACCAAATTTGTAAAAATATATCCGATAAAGCAAGCAACCACCAAGGCAGCATTGAACCGGATATTCCAGGACTATATTCCGAAATATGGCCGTCCGAAGTGCATTCTATCGGACCACGGTACGCAGTTTACGTCTAAACAATGGACAAAAGCTTTGGAGCAAGAAGGCGTACGACACATCCTCTCTTCTATACGACATCAGCAAAGTAACCCGGTAGAAAGGGTAAACCGAGAAATCGGACGTATTTTCCGCACACTAATGCGACGAAAGCACACCGCCTGGGCGCAATGGATCGAAGTGATCGAGACCTGTTGCAACGAGCTAGTGCATGACAGCACCGGTTTTACCCCTTTCGAGTTACAAGAGAAGAAAAAACCATAAAGACCATGGACAACGGCCGAGCGATGGAAAGAACGTGAAGACAACGAGGTAGGCCAATACTCGCAAAAATTAGTATGGGCACGCCAGCAAATGATAAAAAAGGCAGACAAGCGACGTCGAATCGCGGAGAAAAAAGCTCGATATCCACTCAGCTTCCAAGAACAAGAACTCGTCCTACTAAAAACGAATCCTATCTCAAACGCGGCAGATCGGCGTATCGCCAAATTTCTACCGTTATACGAAGGGCCGTACGAGGTCGCCGAGATCAAAGGACCGTCAACTTATGTATTACGCTTCCCGGATGGCGGAAAATTCCGCGGCATGTTCCACGCTACGGATTTGAAGAAATATCGAATAAGAACTAATGCGTAGCGCGAAATCGCTCTGAGAGAGGGGGTATCCCCCACCTCGGGAGGAGATACATGAAATTTGGGAAGTAGGGTAATACGGAAGAGGATGAAGGATCGCGATAAGACAGCATTCTTCTAGTGGGTGCCGGTGACAACGGGACGTTACCGAGGTGGCACAGCTGTGCAATGGAACGTCGAGGTGCGACCCGTCAGGTGCCAAACACCAGTAGATTGGCCGTCGAACGTACCAAGTGTACCCGGAGCAGGTACACTTGGTACGAATCCAAATGCGCCACTGACGTCCGTACCGGTTCCCGGGCCGAGCCGTTCTCCCGACACGACCTGGTCCGGTAAGGAGTGGTCCGATTTTTATGCGGAGCTGGAAGAGGAGGCGGAAGAGTCACCTCAACCTACGCGCCGCCCGTTCATCACGGTAGAACGCTCCGAAGAGACTGACCCGACGCTCGAGACCTTCTTCTTAGATCAGGAGGACCCGCTCGGCTTGTTAAATGTCAGCGCGGAGAAGGAAGGCGACGAAGGATTCGAGCTGATGAACATCAGCGTCGAATTAGAAGAGGCAATGCTCGAATGAACAAAAAATGTGCGGGAACACTAAGTGTCCAAAGTGGGGTGTACGGAACGCTGGACGTCCGTAGTGAAAGGGGAACGCAGTGCGTCCGCCGATATATGTATATGTATCCGATAGAGACGGAAGTGCGGGAGTGAGAAACGCTTAAAGCGAACCCGCGGGCCTAAAAAACAAAAGTGTGTATATAAGCGTACCCGAAAAGGTAACAGAAGTATGCATGTGTGTTGTATGAGTATGGTTACGTTAATATTAATTCATACGTATGGTTATTCCATAAGTGACGAGTGCTGTGATAATCAAAGTCTGATAATGTTAAGCGATACTGTCAATTGCGTGAAAGAAGTTTTAATTTTATTTTAGTCGTCGTCGCATATACGAGCTGTGCCCCCAGAGGGGGAGGGGGGTGATGTAACCGTCCGGCTACATAGACATAACTTTCTCTATATCGATTTCGATATAGAGAAAGAAATCGAAAGGTACAAGTACTAACTATCGATTCGATCGATAAGTAGATCAACACATCAAAGCAATTATCGCCGCGTGAGATATCGCACGCGTCGTACAAATCTACCGTGCAAATGTACCGACGTAAATTACTTCATGGTCCGTAATTGACAGTACTCGGATATATAAGGAGCGCCAAAATCACGGTCTTGTTACTGTGGGGATTCACTCTGTCTCGAGCCGTCGAGCTGTTCAGACGTGCTGCGTATTCTAGTGCTTTCTTGATTCTACTTTTCGAACTTTAGTTTCACTTTAGTTCAACTAAACTTTTTCTTTTTCGCGTTCGCGAGTGTTAGTGATTAAATAATTTTACAGCGATTATTTATAATATCCATTGCCTGTGGGAGTTTGTAAGTCTTTTCCTTTTCGAGGACTTAGTCCTCGAAAGGTTTGTGATTTCCTTTATTTCTTTCTTTCATCACGCTTGGATAATTTCAAATCCTTTTTGATTTATATTAATTTTAACTTTTATAAAATCATAAAATTATATTGACTATATTTGACCTTTTCCTAGTTCAACCTTATTTTCTTGACCGCGTGGATTTATTCTACGTTTTCTTTATCCCGTTTCGAGTAACTGTATTTTCATTTCTTAGTTATAACTATTATTAACTAATAATAAAGTTAATAACTTTGTATTATAAGGCTTACGCTCTATATTTTGGCCCTTCTTGATTCTCGTATTCTTATTTTCGAGATATTTTTCATATATCAATTTTACGCTTTACTGTTGTAGTAACTTCCGTATTTATAATTAATTTTTATTTTATATTTCATGGTCTTTCTAGCGTATTAAACCGCTAGAAAATTCGTTTCATTGTTTAATTTTGTCACGTGTCTTGCCTACAACCTCCTTGGAGGTCATAGGCCAGTAGCCAATGTTTACCGCGCGCACGGCTCGTGCACGCGGTAAACATAGCACGCTGCCTCGCACGGTGCCGGGCCCACCTGCGGGGGGGAGACGCAAGTTGAAGCCAAATATTCTCTCATTGAAAAAATCCTCTATACCTATGCCAGCTCCTTCGACTGCCTCGTCTATTGTAGCTTCATTGTCTCGTGATAAAAACATTGCCACAACCTCAGCTGATATTCCTGGAAAATCGTCTTTAATTCCGGGTACAGAAATTCCTTCAGCTTCGTCAAGCAAATGTATTATCGTTGACGAGCGCCGCTTAAACCTTACTGCTGCTTCATTAGCCATTATGGAACAATCAAGTTCTGACGAGTCCATGCAGGACTTCCAATCTCCTCTTCCTCCATCGGTTTTTAATCCGTCAGATATTATACACTCTTCCATCGAGCCTTCTCACATTGGTCATACAAATCCCACCACTCCTGTCTCTTCCCCGAAAAACAAGAAAGTCAAAAGGAAGAACAAGTCAAAGTCAAATTCACCTGAAACCTCGACTTCTGCTATTCCTTTGCAGAACAGATTTCAGGTATTAACTTCATTTCACGAGGAGATCCCTCCACCTAAAGCTGTGACTCCCCCTCCCCCCGCTCCTGCTGTCTCTGCTTCGTCTCAACCACCTATTGATAAAAACATTCAAACTCCAGCCAAGGTCACTCGTCCTCCAACTTTTTACATTTCCGGTTTTGACGGGAATATTCCCGCTTTTCACAAAAAAATGAATGCGGACTTCGGTCCTTCGTCTTATCACGCTAAGTTCTTAGGTAAACGCATTCGATTACAGTTCTTTTCTATGGAACATTATAATTCATTCAAAGATTCCTTGAAATCATCCCAAGTTCATTTCTTCACGTTCGGAACTCCCGCCGACCGGGCTCTTGTCATGGTCCTTAAAGGACTACCACATATCCCTTCCACCGAGCTCGAGGAGGAGCTAAGATCTAACGGCCTTACTCCGTCCGCCTGTTCGGTTATCACACCGAAAAATTCAAATTCACTTTATGAAATCTATAAGGTTATCTTTCCTGTCTCTACCCTGCCATCCACTGTTACTAAAGTTGGATTTTTGTTCAATACTCGAGTCTACTGGGAACGATTTCTCTCTAAGAGAATCTATACTCAGTGTTACCGCTGTCAGTCGTTCGGTCACTCAGCCAACAATTGTAACCTTCCTCCGCGCTGCGTTAAATGCGCAGGTTCTCACATCTCGTCTACTTGTACCAAGCCATTCGAAGTTGCTCCTCGCTGCTTTAATTGTTCCGGTGCACACACGGCAAATTATAGTCAGTGCCCTGCACTCATCAAATACTTGGAAAAAAGGGCCTCTCCATCTCCAAACCCTCGCTCTAAGTCATTGGCACAGCCTACTAACCCTCAAGACTTGGTTAATTTATCCGCTTTTCCTGGCCTTCCTAACCGGCCACCTGCGAATTTACCCATTCACCCGACAATTCCATCACGTTCTTATGCTAACGTTCTTAAACCTCAGCCCGTTAACACTCCTTCTGGAGATTTTTCACAATTTAATCAACTGAATGACGCTTTCAACGAATTAAATTCATTGTGTGATTTTAATCTTATGTACAATACGGTCAATACTTTAATACAAAAACCTCGTACTTGCAATACTAATTTGGAGCGATTCCATGCCTACTGGCAAGTCGTCTCCCAAATTAAATAATTTTTCAATGGCTACCTTTCCTCATATACTCACATGGAATGCCGGCTCCGTCATTCCACGTAGAAACGAAATCATCTCACAACTGCACGCTCAAGCTTATGACATTCTCCTTGTCACTGAAACCTGGCTTTCCCCCAGTTCGACCTTTTCGATCCCCGGCTACACCGTGGTTCGAAAAGATCGTCCCACCAGACGCGGTGGAGTGGCCATTATAATTAACAACAGTATTGATTTCACAGTTGCACGGATTCAAGCGGATTTGGAGCTCCTCGTAATTCATCTGCACCAACCAAAAATCTCAGTCGGCGTCATCTACCTTGTACCGTCGTACGTCCTCTCCAAGGCAGATCTTGACGTCATTACTCATTCTGGTTCGTCCTTTTTAATCGGTGGTGACTGGAACGCGAAGCATCGCTTCTGGCACAATAAAATTGCCAATAAGTCAGGTACTGTGCTGTACAATTTCATGCTCAATTCTAACTTCCGAGTTGTCTCGCCTGTGTCACCTACTCACTATCAACCTCGGTGTGAACCATCGATTATTGACTTTTTCATTACCAATATTAATCTCTCTTTTAGATGTGATGTCCTGGATATCTTTGGCACTGCTCATCGACCTGTATCACTTCAAAAAATCGCTGAAGGAGACCTTCCTGCTCCTTCTTTTGCGATGTCTGTCATTGATTGGGATGCATATCATTCATGCACCCTAGACTGGCCTATACAGTCGCAATTTACATCCCCTAAGGATATTGACGACTCAATTTTGTCATTTAACGAATTTCTCCTATCTTGTAAATTCAAATCAACTATTTCTAAAGCGGAGCCTCCAAACAACTTGCGTGAAAGTATCATAGCAAATGATGCAACCCTCATCTCATTAATAAGGGCTAGAAGGAAAGCCCGTAAACATTTTCAAAACACCTACTTGACTTACTTTCTTGAGAACATGAAAGATCTTTCAAAATCCATCTCCAGCAGAATTGCATTTCTGAGACAATCTGCCTGGATTAAAATGTTAAACTCGTTTACCAGACCTGATCCAACCTTCTGGTCTACTTATAAGTCATATTCTGCAAACCGGCCTCTTCCTTCTCCCTATTTTGAGGTGAACGGAGTCAAATTATACTCCTCCTTTCAAAAAGCTGATGCTTTAGCCAATACTTTTGCGCAAGTTCATAAGGACGCCCGAAATTTACCTTCTAATCACACTCATAAAGTCAATTTCTTTTTTGATAATTTTGAATAGGACTCGTTGGAAGACGACGAAGTCCCCATATTATTTTCTCCAAAAAAATTTTTACCATAATCTCTAAGATGAAATCCAGGAAGGCTCCTGGTCCCGATCACATATCAGTGCCAATGATATCCAATGCATCTATCAAGATAATTTGTCAAATTTATTATTACTTTAAATTCTCATTTCACTTTTGCCACTTTCCCCGTCCATGGAAAGAGGCAAAAGTGATTCCGATTCCGAAACCAGGGAAACCGTTGACCGATCCCTCGAGTTACCGTCCTATCAGTCTTCTTCCAATAATCGGAAAGATTTTCGAGAAGGTCATATTATTTAACTTGAATGAGTTTACAACCAGCAAGAACATTTTAATTAGTCAGCAATTTGGCTTTCGTGCCAAACACTCAACCATCCAGCAAGTTGCGAGAATCACACAGCATGTCACGCACAGCTTTAACACCCGGCGTGACACTGCTATGATCTTGCTTGATTTGTCCAAAGCTTTCGACACTGTCTGGCATCATGCCTTATTATACAAGCTAAACCGCTTAGGACTTCCTTATACCTACTTGAGGCTTTTAAAATCGTATCTTGAAGAGTGTACATGCTATGTCATGTATAACTCTCATAAGTCACATTCTTACTTTATTTTCACTGGTGTACCTCAAGGCTCTGTCTTAGGTCCCTTTCTTTTTATAATATATATCAACGACATTCCGCAACTCACATCCTGTGAGATTGCTCTTTACGCTGACGATACTGCTGTGTACTCTTCTTCCACACGCAAGAACAGAACAAATCTTATTCTACGTGTGCAAAGACTACTTGACCTAATTTTGACTTACTTTGCTGATTGGAAACTTCAAGTTAATGCTTCTAAAACCGAAGCCATATTTTTTACTCGTTCAAACATCAAAGACTTTCTTGATAATCATAAAATTCATGTCAATAACGAAGTGATAGAGTGGGTGACACAGGTTAAATACCTCGGTATTATCCTGGACCACCGATTAAATTGGATGCATGCTGCTTCTGACCGCATGAAAAAGACATTAAATGCAGCTTTTGCCATTATTAACTTTATTGGTACTAAATCTTATTTACCGATTAGACTCAGAATTCTTACCTATGTCATGTGCTTAAGACCTATTCTTGTTTATGGCTCCATTTTATGGTGGAATACTCTTCCGCCTTATTTACGCAAAAAAGTACAATCGGTACAATCCAAAATTCTCAAAATCATTTTAAACAAACCTGTTCGTCACTCTACCATTCTTCTACATAACGAGGCTCGTGTTCCTCTACTTCACTCATTTATTACCAGAATGTTACAAAATTATAACGTTTCGGAGCACTCCAATCCTTTAGTCCGTGCAACTGGAAATTATACTCCTGAGCGCATTCCATATGCAGTCAAAGTTAAATTTCCGCTCTCTAAATGAGCTTTGAAATCCCGCGCTGCCGGGTCTTGCCGCGCATGCGCGATAAGACCCTGGCATGCGCGAGATATTTTCATGTTTCATATTCTGAACTTTTATAACTTCCTTTTTGTTCGTCACTCTTTACCTACTCCTATCCTGAGAGAGGGTTTTTGAAAATTTCCCTCTCCCTCACTCACTTGACCTTGGTCACTCATACCTCTGTCGGTAACTCCAAACCTACTTCATGCTGGTTGGTAAATGGGCTTCTGCTCATAGGCACTTCCCATAGATGATACCTCCACTAACCAGAGAGGTCTCCTCTCTGCTCTTTCTTTTAGTGCGAGGTCACTCCTCTTACTCAGTCATATAAAAAAAAAAAAAAAAAAAAAAAAAACGGTCTTGTTACTGTGGGGATTCATATTCCGCTCGTCGCTCGCCGTGTTCGGACGTTCGTATTCGAGTTGAATAAGCTTAAGCCATAACCTCTCTTTGCAAACGGTAGTTTCACGTGTTCGTGTTCGCGCCTTCGCTTCTCGCGCGTGTTAAGAATTAATATTCTCCTCTATTAGAGAATATTAATTATTCATTTTTAGTATTTTTAGTGAATTTCTTTCCGGTCTGTATGGTGTGTGAATCTATTTGACCTCGAGTGATTTTCTGGTTGCTAGGCTGGCCCACTCGGCGGGCCAGGCTAGTTCATCTTGCTCAAAGTACCCACCCTTCTGAGGGTGCTTCTATTCCTACATCCATTTTAAAGCCTAGCTCGCTTTCCATAAATTCACGTGCTAGAGATTCTTCCGATTCTAGCATCTTTCCTTTGTCTACCCCCCTCTCTTCTTTTGTTCCTGCCTCGACCGTTACTACGCAGGGCAGTGGTGCTCAACTTGACTCTCAAACTTCTTCTTCCTCGAGAGACTTAATCATGTCTCTCGATTTATATTCTTTTGACAAAATGGAAACCAATAGCATAGATTCCGATGCAGCTTCTTCTTGCGACTCATCGCGTGCAACATTAATTCGACCGCTCAGTCAAGCTCCTTCTCGTACTGAAAAATTTAAAAGTTCGAAAAATCGTTCATCTTCTCATGACCGTTCAAAAAAATCGGGCAGTAAGAAGATCAAACTTGTTGATCTTCCGGTAGACAAAATGTCGGCCTCTTCTTCTTCAGCTCGTGACGCTTTTCCGCCATTACCTTCGGCACGGGAGATCACTCCTCCCCCTCCTCCTCCTCCTTCATCCGACTTTCCTGTGGATGAACTTAGTTTCAATATCAAAACGGGTAACCGTTTTGACATTCTTTCCCATTTTTCTGAAACCGAAGCCAATTCTCAAGTGGCCGATAGTCTGAAAGGTTCGACTGAGTCTTCTAAAGCTCAGTCTAATAACGTGAAATCGAATGTCCCATCAATCTCTCGAGTAGAAAGGAGACCTCCTCCGATTTACGTTTCAAATTTCAATTCTGACATTATCAAATTCCAAAAGTCTATGATTAAGGACTTCGGCCGCGATTCCTTTCAAATTAAATATTTAGGAAATCGCGTTAGAATAAATTTTTTCAAAATTACTGATTATATGAAATATAAACAGGTGCTTTCATCCACGAAAGTACCTTATTACACTTTTACTCTTCCCGAAGATAGATCAATTAGCGCGGTTTTAAAGGGGCTTCCGGTAATCGAACCCTCCGAAGTCATTGACGAAATTAAAAGTGCCGCTCCTAACCTCAATCCGGTCTCGTGCGTTCGCATTCCTAGTAAAAATGTAGATTCACTGTTTGCACTATATAAGGTCTCCTTCCCGGTGGGAACTTCGATTGCACAGATCAACGGTGCTAGATTTCTTTTCAATACCCGTGTGTATTGGGAGAAATACTTCTCAAAGCGTAAACACACGCAGTGTTATAGATGTCAGGCGTACGGTCATTCAGCCATGAATCGTAACTTCCCTGCCAAGTGTGTTAAGTGCGCTGGCTTGCATTCTTCCTCTGACTGCCCTAATGGGCATGATGCTCCTCTCAAGTGTGTAAATTGCGGTGGCTCTCACACTGCTAATTATTCTCAGTGTCCTTCCTGGACTCGTTACCTGGACAGCCGTGCTTCGCCTAAGTCTGCTTCTTCTCCTACTATCAAGAAGAACGTCTCCATTCCTGCTCTTCCACATTCATCCATGCATGCGCATGCAAGTTATGCTCCTCGACCTGACTCTTCCATGTCATATGCAAGTGCACTCAAGTCGCAGACTCCAAGACCTTTCTCCTCGCTTGGAGATCTTCCTTCTGTCAACTCTTCTGGTGTAGACAAGCTCAATCAATTGAATGGTCTCATGAACGAGTTAAATTCTGTTTGTGATATCAATATTATGATTCGCATGGCCTCTGACCTTGTGTCCAGGCTTCGCCAATGCACTAACAATAGTGAAAGGTTCCAAGTTTTTTGGAAAGTTATGGAAACATACAAATAAATGGTTAACTTCCCCACCATTCTACTTTGGAATGCTGGTAGCTTGAGAAACAAGCGTAATGAGACCATTCTTGTCTTGCATGAGCTTGACATTGATCTACTTTTGGTGACTGAAACTTGGTTCTCCTCGTCTGATGCTTTTTCTATTCCTGGCTATACCATAGTCCGTGTTGACCGGGCGATGGGGCGCCAAGGAGGTGGAGTGGCCATTATTATTAAGAACTCCATTACTTTTACAGTTCCAAGACCCTCAGCGGACTTTTTTTCTAGACCACCTGACGACGGCACCTACACTATCGTGTCCCGATTTCGAGACTCAATTCGTGCTCCAAACCGACGCCAGTGCAACAGGCGTGGGTACAGTCCTGACACAGACGAAGGACGACAAGGAAAGAGTGATCGCCTATGCAAGTCGTTGTCTATCCGAGGCAGAGAGAAAGTACACCGTAACCGAACGTGAGTGCTTGGCTGTCTTGTGGTCGATTCGACATTTTCGACCTTATTTGGAGGGATATAAATTCACCGTGATAACGGATCATAGCAGTTTACGGTGGCTGCATAATTTAAAGAACCCGACAGGTCGGTTAGCGAGGTGGGCCTTAGAATTGCTCGAGTATGACTTCGAGATCATACACCGGAAAGGAGCACTACACCACGTACCGGATGCACTCTCTAGGATGTACGAGGACGAAGACCTGCAATTCCTCTGCACGTTGGAAGACGATTTTAACAACATCGACGATCCGTGGTATATAACAAGAAGAGAGGAGATACGAAAGCATCCAGAGAAGCTACCGAATTGGAAGCTAGAAGGTGACAGGATATACTACCACCGAGCTGATCCGGCTGTCTTTGAGTGCGATCAAGAAATAGACGCATGGAAATTGGTAGTACCGCGAGGATTGAGAAAAGAAATCCTGCGCGAGGCACACGACGATCCGCAAGCGGGACATTTGGGGACAGAGAAGACATACCATCGGATATTGGTCAGATATTATTGGCCCGGACTATTTAGAGAGGTAGCTCAATATGTCCGTCGATGCGATGTCTGTCAGCGCTGCAAGGTCAGTCAGGAGGCGCCACCCGGTTTAATGGGAACCCGGCGAGTTGAGACTCCTTGGACTGTGGTAGCGGCTGACGTAATGGGCCCCCTCCCGAGGAGTAAAGCGGGATACACATATATCGTCGTGTTCCAAGATCTTTTTACTAAATGGATAGAGTGTCGGCCGTTAAGAAAGGCGACCGGTAAAAAGATTGCGGAGGCATTTAGAGAGTTAGTGCTGTCTCGATGGGGAACGCCTCAGGTACTGCTAACGGACAATGGTACAGAATTCGTGAATAAGACGATTGAAGCACTAGCGAAAGACTACGGTATACGACATACCACAACTCCTCCATACCACCCACAAGCCAATCCGGTGGAGAGGGTGAATAGGGTGATGAAGACCATGGTGGTCTCATACATTAACGATAATCATCGCGAATGGGACGAACATTTACCGGAATTAACGTTCGCATATAATACGGCTAACCACAGCTCAATGGGGACAAGCCCCGCCTTTCTAAATTTTGGAAGGAATCCAGAGCCTGTTGGTTGCCTGAGGAGACGGCTGGAAGGAGCCGATGGCGAAGGTTCTTCCGACCCGAGTGGTTGGAAAAAGCGGATGGAGCAGATAGAAGCTCTCCGTAAATGGGTCGCGGAGAACCTAGGCGAGGCACGAGAGCGACAAGCACACCATTACAACTTGCGAAGGCGCGAAAAGAAGTTTGTAAAGGGTGACTTGGTCCTGTCTCGCCATCGTGTTCTCTCCTCAGCAGTAAAGAACGTATCTGCCGGGTTAGCACCAAAATATAGAGGACCATTCGTGGTTGAGCGCGTATTATCTCCGGTTGTGTATGAATTGGTGGATGAATGTGGAAAGAATGTCGGTAAATGTCACATAAAAGATCTAAAACCGTATGCTTCATCGTAATTGTCCTTTTCATAAGTATTCACGAACATCGTACCGAGGAGTCGGCTGTCTATTCCCCGAAAACTCAACAGGAGCAGAGTAGGGGTAGTAGAGTGATAGGGAGAAGACGCAGGGCGATGGCCACCGGCTGGGAGTACCTCCAGTTGTGGGAGGAGGAGATAAGGGCCTTCATAGCTAGGCGCGATGGCCTCGAGGATGCTCTATATGAGGTCGCGAAGAGGGAACGGGCCATAATAGAGGAGTCATTTAGGGAGTATTACGACTCCGGATACATCCTTGCATACCCCGCGACCGGAGAGGTGGGAACAATGACGAATCCCCCGGAGGTGAGAGAAGTCGCCACCCAAGTAGAGCGGACAGTGAGGGCGACCCAGGCCTCCCTGACGGAAGAACCGACACTGGTTGAGGCCGGGACCCAGACGGTGCCCCAATACGAAGAGATCGGGGTGGAGTATGACTATCCGCCAACCCCTTGCGAGGAGGAGACTCGCAAGAAGCGAACGAGGGTTGTCTGTGGGCCCCGAATGCCTCCACGCAAACGCCGTAGCTCATGGACGTGGCGTCAGGGCTACGAGAGCGAGACGGCTCCACTTTCCCCCGAGTTGCCCTGGGTGAGGGCGACTGGTGAGCAAAGGGGGCCAACCACGGAAGGAGCCAGTAGTCCTGAACGACAAAGAGAAGCAGGGCCAGCTAAGAGGAGGCGCCGGAGGCGTAGACCCCGCCACCGACGGAGGTCCGCCCGCCGAACCTCAAGCCCAGGAGAGAGAGAGGACTCACCGAGCTGGGAGCACCCCCAAGAGGATGAGGAGCTCGCTCGTGTGACAGAGGAAGAAGAAGAGGACGCCGAGGGCAAGACCGGCATGGTCCTCGAACCGGTGGAAGCGAGACCTCATAAGAGAGAGGGCTGGTTGGAGGAGTGGGCGCACGAGGAAGACGCCCGCACTCGCCGCCTCTTTGGGGTATGTTTCAACTGTAGAAGCCCCTACCACCGGTACAGTGACTGCCCGAAGCCACCAAAGGGGGTATTCTGTTACCGGTGTGGCCTTCAAGGGCGTACGGCCAAAGAGTGCCCCCGCTGTGCTCCTGGATGGATGGCGCAGGGACCGTATCACCCGGTGCACAGCGACGAGCGCCAAAGAAACCGAGTGAAAGGGCAAGCCATGCGGGAGTTCTACCGCCAGAAGGGAAAGGCCAAGGAGTAATCACACGGCGGCAATTGGCTGTCTAGTCCCCGAAAACTCGGTAAGAGGAGAGTAAGGGTAGTAGTAGGAGAAACAAGAGGAGTGGGGGGATAAACCCTCGGCTGTCTATTCCCCGAAAAACCGCATAGCGACGGACGGAGTAGGGGTAGTAGGGTGGAAAAAGTAGACCGACGGCTGTCTAGTGCCTCTGAAAAGGATAGAGGTAAGCCAGCTGTCTATTGGTCCTCTAAAGAGGAAAGGAGTAGGGAGGTCTCCACCTCCGGTTGTCTACCCGTCTCCAAGAGAGAGGTACACGAAAGGGGGTAGTAACCTCCGGTTGTCTTTATACCCCTAAAAGTAAGAGAGGGTAAGGAGAAACATCGAGTCCAGAAGACTCAGGAAAGAGAGAAAGGCGCCGAACCCACGAGAAGACCTAGGAGTGGGCGGTGCACTGAGCGAGTGGAACCATCAACGAGAACAGGGAATCCTGGCAAAGCGAGTTTCCGTCGAAGTCCACTACCAGAGAGATCGAGACAGCTTAACGATCTCCAGGAGAAACGGTGGGTGAGAGAGAGGAGAGATGGTTGACCGACCTAGACCGTGCCCCATCTCAACGCAACGTTATCGCCACAAAGTCGACGTCCACGGGTCACCTGATCTACAGTAGGACCTAAGGGAAGTGGTAGCAGCCGAAGGTGCTGTGAGGCCAGTTCAGGCGGGTCACTATGGGTTCAGCGTGCTGCCCATACACCCAGACACCCCTGACTTTCCGAAGATAGGGTGAGCGAGGAGCTCGACCCGCGGTCGTAGCAGGTGGACGGAGGCCGAAGAGCTACGGTGACACACTCGATAAGAAAAGGGAAGTACAAGTGCTCACTCTCCTAAGCCGGTTGGCGGTGTAGCGGGATAGACGCCGGTTGAGGTGCTCCCCGCGTGCTGCTCTCCGACGCTGCACCTACCTATCCGGGAGCCAGGGAAGAGAAGAGAGAAAAAGCTTGTGCTTAAAGGAGGAATAGAGCGTAGTCGTTACACCGTAAGACGTCTAAGGTATGACATGCTGGCCGGAGCGAGGGTTGCGCGGGCGCGGCCCCGACCCAAACTCCGGAGCAGTATGCTAATTGGGCTTGGGTTTAATCCATACCAGTACTTTGTGTCTCGTCGAACTTTCACGTTTATTTGTATTTTTATTTTTAGACTTCGTACGGAGGAAGTCCGCTCCCCGGCCTTCCGCTAAGGGGGGGGGAGTTGTAACATTGCGTTTTTGGAACGCCCGTTACAAAGGCGCTAGAGCGCCTGGCGATAGGCAACCCGCGTGCGCCGGGGCGAGCGAGCGAGGCGAGGACCGGCGGATCGCGTGGGTCGCTTCAAACCTCCGAGTCCGCGGAGCGAGACGGCCGAGAAAGGAGTCCAGCGATGTCCGAGTGGCGACCTTGGGGGCGTCCGCCGAGTGGAGGTGCTGGCCGAGGTGGCCCGCCAACCAGGGTTGCACCCGAGCCCTCCACCGGGGATTAGCCGTGTGTCAGGGTCGTGGCGTGTCTCAGGATGAGAGCGCCCCGGCTCAGATCGCGCGCGTCTCGTACCGTGTAGGACGAGCGCGTGGCAACGCGTAGAGCCGGCACTCGGACCAATCAGCGGTGAAAAATCGCTGGACAAAGCCCAGAAGATCTGGCGACACCGCGGAAAGGAGCTCGGGAGGGGAGAAGGACCACGCGATCCGGAAGGAAGCCGGAAGCAGAGTAGTCGTCGAGTAGTCTTCGTGAGAGAGTCTTCTTCGATCGTTCGTGCTAGAGAGTCTTCGAGTCGTGAAAGAAACTTCGAGTGTGCTGTGAGAGAGGAGAGCGAGAGGGCGAGCCAAGCGGGAAGCGAGAAGGAGAAAGGAGGTATCGAGGATGTAAGTCCCAATAAATTTATCATGTACACGCCGTGGATCGGCGAGGATACCTTTCGCACCCATCTTAACCTATTTATCGTCTAATGTAACGAGACGAAAGGTATCCCCGACCGATCCAACGGACGTTGTTAATTCCTCCGGGTGTGAATGTACGTAGAAAATGGAACTCGCCGCACGGAAAGAACCGCTCTTCCTCGCAATCGGCTGTCTTGTCGCGTCGCACTCGAACTTGAACGCGCATAAAAGTCTGCCTGCACGACTCACTCAAACTCGCTCGCTATTCAAAGAAAAGTATCGATATTCTCGTATTTAAGAGAGAGAGAAATAGAGGAAAGCTCCCCGTGAGAGCGTGGTTGAGCCGAATAATTATCTATCTCGCATATTAAATTTTAATAGTCGATCTTAATAAAGGGCTTTCTGTGGAAAATTACGCCGAGGAGTAGTGCTGTCTTTGTCGGAGAGGTTACGCGAGACAAAGCGAGGCCCCGATGACTGCTACGCGCCCGCCGTCAACAAAGACGCGCGTGAGGCGAACCGGCGAAAAGAAAGAGAAAGGCGAGGCACGCGTGAAAAAGCACGCGTAGCCGCCTAATTTCCGACAGAAAGATCGGCGATCGGATATAACGTGAATATTTCCCTCTTTCTCTATGTTCAAAGTTTCACACGAAGAAAGGTCCTAATGAATATCTCCTTTATTATGCGTAATCACCGATAATCGTCTCCACTGAAATCATAATTACTAGATCTCTAAAACCACTACGAAGCTAATTATTCGTCGAAGATAATAACGACGAATATCCTCTATATACGTGCCAGCTGTCTATATTCCTCGAAGCGTGTTCACGTGTAAAATACGAAAAGAAGGGGAAAGAATATCTCCTCACACGTCTACTAAAAATTATATTGACCGCTCAGTACAACGTTAGTTTAATTAACCTCGGTATGAAGCCGGAATTACCATTTTATTCGGTATTTTAAGGAAAGATATAAGACCACGCGTCGAAGCTGCGTCTCTCGGGTAATCGAAGTCGCACGCGTGACCGAATATTCTAGGTATAAAAACACGTAAACACAAGCGTCGACGAGCGAGCATACCGAACGTAAGGACTTTAGCTTTCTTTGAAAATCGTTCAGATTTCATAGGCGTATGCTCGAGTTATTTTCTCTATTTTATATTACAAGACCATTGAATTTTATATTTTAAAGCTAGTTGTTTATTCGGTTTCTGCACTCGTAATAATATTAACCTAAGTATCTGGATCATAAGACAGAGCTGTTCTCTAGTCATAGGCGTAAATAGTCGGAAATTCATTATCGAGTTTACTTTATTTCTTTTTTCTTTATCTATATTTTATTTGTACGCTGCTTTTGGATTACCTTACTGCCATGGTGTTCCTTTTAAAATAAATAACTGATCTTGGTTTACCGTAATTCTTTCTGTTTTATATGATTTTATTTGCTTTATTGAGGCGTATCCTATCCATTCCTTGAATATAACGCTCCGTGATTTCGGCTCGAACTATACTTGGAAAAGGACCAGCCCCTCTACCATACCGTTCGTGGGGCTGAGTTAGCTGGCATTCCGGTTCACGCTTTCTCGTTCCGACGGGAGATGCAGAAGCCGACTGGTCACCCCGTTAGCTGGTGCGGGTACCCTAGCTTCTCCTTCATAGAGTTAGTTTTGATTCTCGGGGTGGACGGTTAGCGATGGATTTCCGCTTGAACCATCCCCCGAAGTTAATTAAAAACGGGAGTTGAGGTATACCTCCCGTGACGCGGTATGCGTCTGGCGCCCAAATCTTTTGGTAGCGAAGGAGAAGTGACTGGGGTATCGCGGGTGATCAGAACGGTAGCTCTCCCAGAGGGACGGGGAAGCGCGCCGAAGTGTGATTGGCGTCCCGTTAGCGCGAAACGAGAGACGAAAATTAATTAATAATTTTTAAAACGATTACACTACTTCCACATTTTGTGAACAATTGGAAGATATTCCATGCAATATTTTTTTTTTTTTTTTTTTTTTTTTTTTTGTACCCCCTGTTAGTAACTTGCAATTTGTCCCGCAGGACATTAGGCGAGTTGTTATAGGAGACGTGGGTAGCGCGTGAGTGTTATTCCCAGTAGAAGAACACTGCTAAATATCGTGTTACTTTAACTTTGCATAGCAAGATCTTGAGGCCGTTTTTTCTTTAATCTTCTGACTACATTGTTGCTATACAGAGCGTTGGCTAGCGGATTAGGGTGATGGATGGTTCTTGTTTTGTATTTGTCAGATATCCTCTGTATTTCCTGTGATACTGTTGGTATTTGTAGGTCGTTGCGTAGATCTTCGTTTTTAACGTACCATGGCGCGTTTACAATTGTGCGGAGTATGATCGATTGCATAGCTTCCATTTTAACAATATGACTTTTTGCTGCCGTTCCCCATAGCTGTATTCCGTATGTCCAGATTGGTTTGATTATTGTTTTGTATATTAGTAGCTTATCCTCTATACTTAGTTTAGATTTTCGGCTTGTTAGCCAGTACATATCTCTTCTTTTCTGTTTGATTTGTAGGATTTTTTTACGAATGTGTTGTTTCCAGGTTAATTTAGTGTCAAGATGTAATCCCAAATATTTGATTGTTTTTGTTTGTGGTATAACGTTATTGTGTAGTGTGATTGCTGGTACTTCACCTTTACGGAGGGTGAATGTAATATGATTGCACTTGCTGTAATTGACCTTGATTTTTCTTTCTGTTAACCATTTTTCGAGCAGCTTTATATGGTTTTGCAAGACTTCGACCGCTTGTTGCGGATCCTCGTGTGTGGCTAGAATCGCAGTGTCATCAGCAAAAGTACTCAAGGTACTGTTTTGCGTTATCGGGATATCCGCAGTATAGAGCGTGTAGAGGAACGGACCTAATACGCTTCCTTGTGGTACGCCTGCACCAATTTCATAAACGTCTGAGTGCGAGTCTTTCACTTTTACATAAAAGGTTCTGTTTTTTAGGTATGATTTTAGTAGTAGAAAAAGTGGTTTTGGAAAGTATCGATTTATGATACTCAATAGTCCCTCGTGCCATACCTTATCAAAGGCTTTCTCTACATCTAAGAAAAGGCATGTACAATATTTTTTATTTTCCATGGCACTTGTTATCTGGTTAATTAGTCTATGGACCTGTTCAGTCGTAGCATGCTTCTCTCTAAAACCAAACCGATGATCTGGAATTAGGCGTTTATTGTTAATTATTTGTTTCATTTTGTCTAGAATTATTTTTTCCAATAGTTTAGACAAGATTGGCAATAAGGAAATAGGTCTATATGAAGCTGCTTCATGTGTATCTTTGTTCGGCTTGGGTATCATTATTATTTCTGCCAGTTTCCATGAGCTTGGGAAATAGTGAAGCCTGAAAACAGCGTTAAATATTATGGTTATCATTCTGATGGCTTTATCTGGGAGTTCTTTAATTATTTTCCCACTAATTAGATCGTACCCTGGAGATTTATTAACTTTTGTTATGTTTATCAGCTGTTTTATTTCTTTTTTTGTAGTTCGATATAATATGTTATTTTGTTCTTCATTTACAGTACCACTGATTTTAGATGTATCATTTCCTGTTGCAGAGCTATTATTTGGTTGAAATGTTTGGTACAGGTGTGTTGCAAATAACGAAGCTTGTTCCATAGAAGTTTTTGCCCAGGAACCGTCTAAGTTACGCAGTGCTGGTGTTTGCACTATTGGCCTTTTTAATCTTTTTGTTGCCTTCCAGAGTGAATAGTTTGTATCTTCATTCGGCGTAAGGTTTGTGAGATACTTGTTGAACTCAGTGTTGCAGTGATCCTTTATTATTTCTTTGACTTCTCTTGCGAGTGCGTTTAGTTTCCTTTTATTTTCCCTTGTTTTATACCTTTGCCATTGACATTTAGCTTTTCTAGCTTTAACCCGTTACTGTTCCATGCAGCTATTCTGATGGATTCTTCCATTATTTATTAGTATTCAGCACTTTTGTTAAAAGATCTAGCATGAGTGTTAACTGTTGTGCTTGTTGCTGTAATAATGATGTTTGTATTGAAAGCATGTTAGTTATGAGTTCTGCATTCTTAGCTGATTGGATTAAAAATTGTTTAAGTTCTGTGTATTCGTTTCCAGGAAGATTAATTGTAGGTTTGGGGGGTGTCAGATGTTGCGAGGCCTGTACAGCCGTTACTTCAGCATAAGTTTTGTTAGTTGTGCTATTGTAATTGTTCTGGTTTTGTGAAGGTATTATTGTTGGATTATATTCTGCAGGATATGGATTGTGGTTATTATTAACTACAGATGTTGTTCTTCTTCTTAATGGAGGAAAAGTCTTGTATTGTAATTGTTTACGTACCAAACAGCCCTTGTAACTTGCAGGATGATTTCCCTGACAATTATAGCACTTTACATTTTCTAATTTACCTTGCTGTGGACAAAGTGTAGTTAGATGATTACCCGCACATTTGACACAAGCAGGCAGCCTGTTGCAGTAATTTTTTGTATGGCCGTAATTTTGGCAACGGTGGCATTGGGGTATGTCGCGTTTTGGTCTTGGGGGTTCGAATTTTATTAGAGTATTTAGAAGTTTATCTATACTGTATATGTCCTTGTTGTTATTATTTGGTTCGAGTTCAATAGCAAATAGAGGTAACGGTTGCTTTGTATCGTATTTTGTCATGTTATTAATAGTCCTAACAGTGTGATTGTATTTCTTGAGTTCATCGATGATTTTTTGTGTGTTTGTTTTTGGGTGAATACCGCGTAAGACTACTTTATAGCTTCTATCAGTTTTAAGTTGGTAGGTGTGAAAATTTGCATCTTTGCTTTTTAACGCGTTTACCACTTTTCTATAATGTTCCGAGGATGTTAGTTGTATTTTTATTTGGTTGTCTTTAAGTTGTTTTAGGGTAAAGTTATTATTACCTGCTTGTTGCTCTAATAATTCTAGCAGCGGTTCAATGACATGTGCCTGTATATATATAGGAGGAGGTTTAGATTCTTCGTTTGTTTTGGTGATGTTTGTTGGCGTGTCATCGGGTGTGGAAAGAATACTGTATATGTTGTGTGTGGTTATATCTTGTAGCCACATTTCAGCTTGATTGTATGTGTGTGAGTTTGTTTTGTTTGAGTTTACATCGGTTTTCCTCTTCTTGCTGGTTGTTGCAGACTCTGCTTGATGAATAGATGTATTAGAGGACATTTCGATATCCTCCACTTCACTGTTATTTATATTCCGCGTTATATAATTATCCCTTAGTTTTGAGATTTTTAATTGTATTGGCGGCATATTGGAGCCATTAGCCATACTAAGTATGCCTATTGTCTCACAGCGCCCGCCTAAAGCCTGTATAGGAGTGTTAGTCTGTGTACACTGTAGGAACTGTAAGAACTGTGTGTGTAAACAATTTACGAGCTATCAGAAGTACGTCTGTTCCGTACCGCGTTAGCGAGCGAACTGCCATGCAATATAGATTTAGAAAGAACATTATCATAACATCTACTGTATTTGGGACGTTTGCTTTGGTTTACTTTCATTTCAGGTGCACAATCCGTGTTGTGCAAAACAGCAAAATCTTTAAATTCAGTTGAATCGTTATTAGAATTCAAAACTTCATTAATAAGATTGTTCTTTTTATGCACAAGTGATTGATTACTTTCCACGGTCGAAGTAGTTAAAGTGTTTTTCACATTTTTTTTAAAACTTTTTCGCTTACATTTATTTATCAGGGCATCTTGTCGTCTTTTAAATGCGATAGCAAGAGAAGGAATTGGCAGCATTACACCTTCATTATTAGGCAACTGTGGAAAATGCGTAATTACTTTTGAAGTAACCATATCCCACAAATGTTAACGCATTGCGTCTTTATGATAACGAACTTTTTCCGGTGGAACGCGGAATACCCGAGAAACTGCAAATGCAATAGCATATACACCGCAATCCTTTCCATTTTGTTGCTGATCAACAGCTGGAAATTGTATGTTTGTGTCTGACAAATGTGGAAATAATTTGTGAACGTATGTGCGTATCACTGCCATGACAATTTCCCTATTTATCCAACCTGATGCTGAATCGTATACAAACACACTTTTTGTGTCATAGTATAAACATACCCAATCACCCACGTCATTAGCAGTAGGCATTTTCGTTCCTTCGTAAATTTTGTCTGGGATGAAAATAATTTGCAAGTAATCCTCGTTTGGAAGAACAGATTTTATTTCGTCTGGTTCATTAAAAAGACAAGGATTTTGAGGTTTATAGGGAGTCGAATTTGCGAGCATGTTACAAAAGTAACAAATATGAAGTAATTTTAAATAATCCTTCTTAAAAATAGCTTCATCATCTTTCGTGAGTTCATAAAAAAAATCCATTTTGTGAATAAGCGCACACGAAACTATGGAACTTTTTGTGTCTTCTAGGAGAGAAGCTTAGCGTCTACTGGGAGACAAGTTTGGTGTCTACTGGGAGACAAGTTTGGTGTCTACTAGGAGACAAGTTTGGTGTCTACTGGGAGACAAGTTTGGTGTCTACTAGGAGACAAGTTTGGTGTCTACTAGGAGACAAGTTTGATGTCTACTAGGAGACAAGTTTGATGTCTACAGGAGACAATTATGAAGAATATAAAATTAAATAAATAGAAATTTAAAGAATAAAGAATGAAAGAAATAAACAAAAAAAGAAGTATGAAAAGAATAAAGAAGTAATGAAAGAAAAAAATTTTTAACAAAAAAAATAGAAACCGACTTCGAAAAAGCGCTAAAAAGAGTGAAATAATTTTTTATGTATACCGACAATATTCGATTTCATCATTATCATACTCAGTATATTGCAACTTTTTCGGCGGCGACACAAAATATTCCAACACGGTCATTTTCACGAACAAAGGAGTAAGTGCCTAATACATAAATATCCATCAATGTCCGTGAATTTCTGGCTATTAATGTACTGTTAATTAATTTTCTGTCGCCTCCGAAAAAGTTGCAATATTCTGAGTATGATAATGATGAAATCGAATATTGTCGGTATACATAAAAAATTATTTCACTCTTTTTAGCGCTTTTTTCGAAGTCGGTTTCTATTTTTTTTGTTAAAAATTTTTTTATTTCATACTTTTTAGTGTATAATCGATCAAGATGTGGAAATAAAGTTATGTAGGTAATATTTGTAAAAGGATCGAAAAGGTTTGGTTCCGATATGTGAAGTCGTTGAGGAGATATAGAAGAATAAACAAATGATTTTTTAATAACAATTTAAACATAGTAACAATTGAGAATGTGTCGCATAATGTTAGTAAGTGAGCAGTATTTGCGAAAGGATCGAAAAGGTTTGGTTCCGATAGGTGAAGTCGTTGAAGAGATATAGAGGAATAAACAAATAATTTTGCAGTAACAATTTAAACATAACAACAATCGAAGATGTGTCGCATAATGTTAGTAAGTGAGCAGTATTTGCGAAAGGATCGAAAAGGTTTGGTTCCGATAGGTGAAGTCGTTGAAGAGATATAGAGGAATAAACAAATAATTTTGCAGTAACAATTTAAACATAACAACAATTGAAGATGTGTCGCATAACGTTAGAGAGTGGGTAATATTTGCGAAAGGGTCGAAAAGGTTTGGTTCCGATAAGTGAAGTCGTTGAGGAGATATAGAGGAATAAACAAATTATTTTGCAACAATTAATAAATTTTTTATATAATTAATATCTGCTAATTATTTCTAAGAAGATAGTAATAGTTTCTTTTATTACAATAAATCAATCCCATTCAAAAAGAAATTGCGATAAATCTGAATAAAGCACTAATTTTGCAATAACTTTGTTAATAATAAACATTTCGGAAAAATTTCTTAAATGGGACCAATGGGAGACCTAAACCTAGCAACTGGAAGTGGTTTCATTTCGATTGGTCAATCCGTCACTGAGTTATGGCCGGACAAACAAAAAAAAAAAAAAAAAAAAAGCAAGATCGCCCACTGTCGAATAGAGTAACCTCCTCCTTTTCGAAGTCGGTTAAAAAAGGAAAAAAGTAGAAATTTCCTGAAATATTAACTTTTTTTATAATATTAACCTAAACGAACCGTCCGGGTCGACCGTATGTTTAGGAATACATCGCTGGCTTAATTTACATCTAAGAACAGTCATGCGTCACGATAGCGTTTGTCTTTTTCCCTATGTTTAAGGCTCCGGCAGACCGACGCGAATATTCATTCCCGCTGCGGATTGGCTATCGAGATTCGTTTATTCAAATGATAAATTGTCGTTTGCACTAAACGTGCTATATTTATCATTTGAATAAACGAATCTCGATAGCCAATCCGCAGTGGCAATGAATATCCGAGCCGATGAATATCCGAGCTCGGATATTCATTGCCACTGCGGATTGGCTATCGAGATTCGTTTATTCAAATGATAAATTGTCGTTTGCACTAAACGTGCTATATTTATCATTTGAATAAACGAATCTCGATAGCCAATCCGCAGTGGCAATGAATATCCGAGCCGATCTGAGTGAGCCTTTAAGCATGGCAGCAGCGTTTGTGTGTTGTCCACATCGCCAGATGAGACGATTCGAAACGCGCTACACGAATAGTGTGTAATTTTGTTGCGTCAAGATGAGGCTTTGTTCGCGTGATTCTGTAAAGGTAGCATTCTATTTATTATGAGTCTGTTACTCTATGTATCTATGATCTATGAAAACGTCTTGTGTAAGTATTTAAAAAAACGCGCTTTACGAGCGAGACGACGTTCCGGCTTATTGTATGCAATTCACGTGTGAGCGTGATGGCAATCTCAGATCAATTTTTTCAAAGATCGATCTTTTGGGTATCGATTTACGATTTTTCAAATCGATCTAATGACAGCGCCACGCGATGCTACGAACACCTTTCAAACTTGTAAGCTTGACAGCTTTTAACATTCATAAAAACGAACAAGCGTCAGGGGTGTGCGGGTTCCTGATATTTCGGTTTCGGGTCGGGCCAGGAAAAATGGTTCGGGTTCGGGTGAATTATCGAAAGTATGATACTCGTAAATATCCCGCTAAATGCGACCGTTTCAGGATCCCGAAAGTATCGGAATGAATACGAACGTCTCCCGACTACGAAAGTAACGTGCATAACCTAACAGTATGCGAAGAAGGAGCGTGTCGCATCATGTTTCCGATATGATCTTTCTATATTAATCTAGTTAATATTTCATCATCTTTTATCTAGATTAATATAGAAAGATCATATCGGAAACATGATAACTGTCAGGTTATGCACGATACTTTCGCGATCTGGAGACGTTCGTTTACATTCCGGTACTTTCGTGATAAAAAGACAATAATAACATATACATATACATATACATATATTATGTTTAATTATTTGTCTTACAAGCTTGTCACGCGCGAGAAGGCATTAATATTGTCCGACAGAGATTATAAGTATCTAAATATGTATCTTTATGTTCTATAACGCGACAAGCTTTTAAGACAAATAATTCAACATAATATATTATATGTATATGTTATTATTGTCTTTTTAGTACACTAAATAAAAGCTTGTTTTAAAAGTTTTTTTTTTTTCTTATAATTTTATTTTTTAATTTTTAGTGTCGAGCAAGGTATAACAGGGTTAGTTATTTGAGGTTAAGCTGTCAAAATGTTATCGGACAATTGAAAAAAAAAATTCGTAAGATATGCGCCGGGAATCGAACCTCCGACGTCGGAACCATTAGGCTGACACATTACCATCTCGGCTACTCGTTCACTTGATACTTTATAGCATTTTTCGATATGTAAGTAGCATAACAAATTACTCGAAAGAACCCTTTACTTTTTCGAAAATTTGTTTCAAAAAAATGTATTGTCACCCGAGTTACGTATGTGTGCAAAATTTCAAGTCAACCGGATAACTAGAAGTGGGTCAAATTAAGCTTGCAAGATTTGTCGCGGACATACATACTAGCCAAACTTAATAAAAGCTTGTAATAATAATAAGAATAAAAGAAGCTTGTAATAATAAAAATTAACACATAATTTTTCGTTATTTTCCATCCATTTACTTTGAATTTGCAATTACGATTATTGATAGGATTGATATTGTATCGATACTATCGAAACCATTCTACAAATATCGATCCACTATTGATAATATCAATGACGTGGCTACGTGTTGAAACTGTAAAAATCCAAAGTGGTGATATGAAAAAATTTCCCGGTAAACGTATTGGTTTGTCTAGGCTAAACTGACGTAAAAGTAGATTGTAAAAATAATAATATAATCTCTATGCTCATTAATCGAAAAAGAGAAAGAACTTGAGAATAGGCACTCTGGTCTAAATCTGAGTTGCCTCTGAGTTACATTGTATAATTATTCATTTTCCCCTATTATTTTCATATTCTCCAGAGTCAGGAGGTTACATTGTACTTTTTATGGTTTATGAGAAAGAATATATTTATCTTTCATCATTTCCGATGTACTTTTTCATCGTACGTTTTAGGAACACCTGTATACATTGATCGTGAAGTCGGTACATTTTCGTATTTCAAGCCAAATCAGTTTTCCTCGCTTCTTGTTAGTGATATTACACTGTCGTTTGTTTCTTGCCGTGCCTTCATTCGCGATGAGTTCCGCTGAAGAGACAGACGTAAGTATTATTTCTGCCGTTTTATTATTCAATATATCCATGCAATTATTTTATTTCATTATTTGTGTTAATATTTTATCACAGATGGACGAAAGCGAAAGCGAAAACCCTAAAAGTGAGTAAAAAAATGTGATAAATTTATTTTTAATTACGTATGTTCTTTTTTAACATTTTCTTTTGTATTGTTGCAGTATCAGAGGAACAGAACAAAATTGCACTCCTTGAGCAGCAATTGCGTGAGTATAAAGCATATTTCACGCAATTGCGGCTCAAGGAGCTGCGGATTGGTGAGGGCCAAGGAGCCAGCACGTCGACGGCAACGGCGGCATGGCCGCCATTACCATCTACGCCTACGTCGACGGCAACGGCAGCACGGCCGCCATTACCATCCACGCCGCCACCAACAGACCCGCCGCACAGTGGGCTGAAATTTCATTTTGTGGAATTAGGAAGAAAAAACCGTAGAAATGGGTTGTTATACTATCTATGAGCATTTTATGTTATATAAATAATATCCAAAAACTTAATATTTTAAAAGTTACAAGCTATACAATATTGGATAATTTTTCTCTTACAGTTAGTCAGCAATGTATATATTTTTGTAGTGTAGATGACTTCTACTAGTCAAAACAAGCTTTTTGTATAAGTATACAATTTTTGTTTAACGTATTATTTTAGAAGTTGGGGGACATTGTAATTTTTGTTGTATGAAGATAAAATTATAAAATTGAATAAATCAAAAAGCTTAAAAGATCCCAGGACACGGTTTGTGACTTTAGTATATAGGTTATTTCTATTGTGCGGATACCAAATTTGAGGCCTCGGAAATCCTCGGAACAGTGTCATTTTGGACCTTCAAATTTTGAATATTTTAAACTCTGATTAATATAAAGAGGTTAAGAACTAATGTTTAATATTAATGTTTTAAGAAAAAATTTTATTATACTGGGGCATGTAGTTTTCGTGAGAAAATAACTTCATCTTCGCGGAAAACAGTTTGCGCAAACAAATGACGTCGCGCAGTACTTGGTGTGAACTGAAAATATGGTCCAAATTATATCATGTTTGATCTCATTTTAATAGAAAAAATGTCACCAATATGTAAAAAACAATTTCAGATAAAAAAAAAATATAAAATGAATAAAGTTATATTATTGTTTTACGAACTGCAAAGCTATGAACTTTCATCAAAAGAAACCGCGTCTCGTATTCCATTAGACTAATCACACGTTTGGCTGTCTCCGATAAAGAAAGCATAGGCGCGAGAATATTTCGATAGGCGTAAGAAAGACCGGGTGGAAACTCTGAGGTGACCTCCAATGTATACATTCTCCGAGACATTACTATATATAGATATAATACGCCACGCAGCGATCTGAATTTATCCGCTCGCTTTTTCCGCGAATCATACATACGTCGCGCACTCTTTGTGCTGTATTCTTTGTATTCTTTTAGTCTGCTTGTTGCTTTTGTGTTTAACGGATGTTACTGCGACTTCTTATTATCCGATCATGGAAGGTTTAGTTCGTAACCTCGACGTATTCTTGAAATTAAAAGAAAGTGGAGGTTTAAAAAACGGTGATGTTATGTACAATCTCGTCAAATCAAATTTAACGGAACATTTGAATGACGATCAGAATAAAGTCCTTAAGTCGTTTTGTAGGAAATATTGTTATAATCTTCAAAGAAGGTGGACACAGTCAGGTTCTAAAGGTCCTAATTTCTTAAAACAATATAATAGTTGGTTACAGTCACATGTAAGTTGGCCTGAAATCATTAAAACTTCTGCAAGTCATAATATCGTGGACGTCATTGCAGGATCTTCCCAAGTAATTAGTTTATCTCGAAAGTCAGCTGGAACTTCGACTCGCATAAGTCCATGAAAATCTTTTGCTGACTTAGGGCCGAAACAAAAGAAAAACCGCATTCAAAATATCGCATCTAGTACGCTTTCTCCTGAAGAACAGTCTTTTAATTATTTACTTTCATTAAAAGCTCGTGGAGAGAATGATGTTGCCGATATTTTGCAGTATCTGCTTAAAAATCCAAACGAGGTAAAACGTGTAAGGGACTTCATTTTTGCTCCCAAAAAAGAAGCGATGTCTTCTGAAAAAGCCTTAGGTACTATGTTATCTTTAAAATTGACTAAGTGGCAATACAATACTATGAGAAAGTCAATTCATGATGAAGGCATAGATTTACTGCCTTCTTATTATTCTATCCAAAAGGCAAAACAGGAATGTTATCCAGCCAAAGAGGACATTGAAATAAAAGATATATCTGCACAACTAAAATTACAATCTCTTCTAGACAAAACAACAGAAAGGATTTTTAAATTAGTTAAAATAGGAGAGGATCAACATAATTTGACATTAATTAGCAAATGGGGTTTTGATGGTGCCTCAAATCAATCTAATTATAAACAGAAAATTGAGACCAATTCTGATGATTCCAGTATATTTATGGGAAGTCTAGTTCCCATAAAACTAATGTCCGGAGAACAAGTTTTGTGGGAAAATGAAACACCCAACTCCACTTATTTTTGCCGTCCATTATTTTTTAAATTCATGAAAGAGAACCACTTTAATATCACAAGTGAAATGCAAAGGTTAGAATCTGAAATTAGAAATTTAAATGAGACTAAAATTCTTGGAAAATCTATCTGTCACAAGTTAATTTTGACTATGATTGATGGGAAGGTGACATCAGTATTGAGTGAAACCTCTTCACAAAGTTGCCATATTTGCAAAGCCACCCCTAAAGAGATGAATGAATTGAACATATTGTCAAAGAAAGACCACAATACTGAGATGTATAAATTTGGTATATCATCACTCCATGCTTGGATTAGGTTAATGGAATGTATTTTACATATTTCGTATAGACTTGACTGTAAATCCTGGTTAGTGAAAGGAGAAAACAAAGCTAAGTTAGAAATAAAAAGAAAGAAGTCCAAGAAGCTTTTAAAAAAAGGACCGGTCTGCTTATTGATATTGTTAAACAGGGTCATGGTACTACTAATGATGGAAACACTGCCCGAAGATTTTTTGCAGATGCGACCACTACTGCTTCTATTACTGGAGTAAATGAACAACTTATTAGGCGGTTTGCTATAATTTTAGAAACAATGTCATCAGGGCTTCTTATAAATACAGATAAATTCAAGGAATTTGCAGATGCGACATTAGCTTTGTACATTCAGCAATATAAATGGTATTACATGCCTGCGAGCGTGCACAAAATACTAGTGCATGGTGCAGATATTATAGCCAATTTCGGTCTTATTCCAATTGGTCAATTGTCTGAGGAGGCAGCTGAATCTAGAAATAAAGATTTCAGAAGGTATCGAGAACACCATTCCAGGAAATTTTGTAGGAAAGCGACAATGGAGGACATTTTGCACAATTTTCTTGTGACATCTGATCCTTATATTTCAACAATAAGGCCCAAATTAGCTAGGAAACATAACAAAATATCAAAGGATGCACAATATTTATTGTGTTCTGTTGATGAAAAAACATCAGAACCAAACAAAGAAAATGTTGAATTCATCGATAGTTCTGCAATGAGCGTGTTACGTCCCAGGGGACAATAACAACAATAACGTTAATAAATGAGTTAAATTTGGATGGAAAAGGAAAAACAAGATTTTTACCTCTTTTGGGATTGAAACGTCTACGCGACGCAACCCTGGGATGAGGGAAAGAGTGTCGTGAGAGAGATATAAGAAGAAAAGGAAAAGAAATAGAGAGAGATTTACCTTTACTTCTTTGCAAAATTTTGCAATGCTGCTTCGAATTCTTTCACAAAATCCTTATAAGGATGCTCCGTGGCAAGATACTCTTCTAGCAACGAAGTGGGGAGAGAATTAGGGGAGTATCTTTGAATAGGCCACGGTTTTTTAAAATAAATGTCCCTCCTGATCGAGGTTTTTTTTCCAGATCGCCTTGACCTTCCCATTTACCAGAAAAAAACTCTAATTGTACCCTTTCTTTCCGTTAATTAATTTAATCTTCACAAGAACGACAGACTGACAGCGCGCTCGTGAATGAATAAAATATCACAGGAAAAAAAAAGCAAAATCTAAATTCCATAGAGAACGCAAACTTACTGCGCGCTCAATGGGATGAACGCAGATGAAATGCGCGCATCAGTATATCAATGAAAACGAATTACAATTTTATTCAAGGAGGTCAAGGGAATATCTCTATTTAACTAGGTATAGGAAAAGGGAACGCAAACTGACTGCGCGCTCTTTAACCAATACCCCCGGGAATCGAGAGAACGCAGATGAATGCGCGCTCTTTATTATTATTAAAGGTAAACAAGAGAACGCAATCGAGTGCGCGCTCTTATTTTATAAGGAAGAACGCAGATTGAATGCGCGCTTCCTGAGTTATGGAAAAGGTTGGGAAAAAAAAAAAGGTAAAAGCGTTTACAATGGGAAACAACAATATTCACACAAGAAATTTAATAAAAGAAAAATAATATGCAATAGCAACTTACAATTTTAGATTCTTTGGGTTTTGTTGAAAAACGATTAAAATTCCTCCAAAGTTCCCGTCTAATGGCTTCTCAAATAAGTTGAACGAAAACGTTTAATAAGGAACGCAAAAATGCTCTAAAGAAAACTCTCAGAAAACGAATGGTGGCGAGCCGCGCTCGGCCATCGCTTTTAAAAACTAGCCATCCACCAAAACCCCTCCTAATTTCCGAATTTAGGCCCTTCATTGGCTATGGATCTTTGAACTTCGGGGTTGCATAGTGGGGACTAGGTTTTCCCTATGATCTAGGCAGGAGTGGGAGTTGGTGCATTCGCAGCCCAGCGTAGGCGTAAGCGTGCTCCCAAGTCCCCTCCCTTGTCTCTTTGGTCGCGTCTTACTTATTAATTTTTCTTAATAATTAACTTGCTTAATTAACTAATTAACATTTACATGCGCTCATGCAACATTACATTTTTCGCTCATACTACACTAAATCACACATACACTCTCATGCTTCTATTCTTATTATCTAATTATTATTTAAACTATTGAATAATAATAATTGTCTACCGATCACTCTCAGTTTTCCATGACATGCACACTACATTCTACTTCTTCATGCATCTATACCTTCACCTTAGATTTAATCTTACTATTAACATTATTTATTTATGCGCGTTGTTTATTCCTTCCTTATTAAATGGTATATTTTATTATGTAGGATTTTATATTACTTTAATAATCAACATGGTAATATTTATTGTTTAACATTGTTTAACCATTTATAAAGAAGAAAAAATACCAACATTATTATTTAAAGGAATGCATTCTCTGAATTTCTACAACGGACTGTACCGCGTGTCTTGTATGGCGCCTTTGTTCGAGGGTTGCGTACGTGACTTAGGCGATGTGCGCTCGAGAGTTTGTATATATTGAGGAAAAAACTAGGCTTCGATGGTGTCCGATTTTACGGGTAGGCGCATGGTTTGTTTCTTCTTCTTCCGTGGGACGTCGATGTATTATTCGACGCCACACGGAAAATTCCAACGCCTGTGCCTCGTACTCTTTTTGAGATTTATGACCGTCAATGACCTGAGAGTTTTAACCCGTCTGCCGCGCAGACTTTTACTTTATTTAATTAGAATTCAAATTTTACCCAGGTAATTGGCGGACATAACAAGCGATAGCGACAATGAATTTTACATATAAGTACTCAAAATATATTATTATAAGCACATAAGTAATTTTTATTCATTTATTTATTCATTCATTCATTTATTTATTATTGATTTTTAAGGCCATACCTTTACACCATTTGAATTTCTTTTAATTTAATGGGCTGGGTTTACATTATTTTTTATTCTGGTGGATTAGGCCTTCTGGGGATACCACGGTAAAAAAAACGCGCCTGGTTCTTAACTTCAAGAGTGGTGTGCAATAGGGAACATAGATAATACGTATGAAACTTGTATACAAATACTGAATTGATGACTAGTTGTAAGCGAAAGCGAAAAATGAATTATTCAATATTGTATAGCTTGTAACTTTTAAAATATTAAGTTTTTGGAAATTATTTATATAACATAAAATGCTCATAGATAGTATAACAACCCATTTCTACGGTTTTTTCTCCCTAATTCCACAAAATGAAATTTCAGCCCACTGTGCGCCGTTGCCGCCGACAATGCCCGAAGAACCGGTACTCGTCGGTAAGCTTTTCAACATATAATTACTTCAGAAAAAGAACAAGTTAATTTATTACAAATTTGTTTTTTTTCTTGTATTCTTTGCTTCTGACTTCCTAATGCATTTCTGAAAGCGTATACACACGCTCTTCTTATATACAGTGAGTGTCAGTAATTTCATACGCCTTATAAAGCATAACTTTTTTATAATTGAACCAAACGATTGGTATATTTGCAAGAATATAGAATGATTAGTTTACTACATATTCTATTTTGATTGTTTTGAGAAAGTCGGTATCTTCAAAAGTACAATAAAATAGAAAAGGAAATTGTATCAACTGTTTCATAGATTGCAGAAAAGTTTGTAAATCAGTGATAAGTATTCAACTAATCCTACATTCTTGCAAAAACTCAAATCAGATGATTCAATTATAATAAAGTTATTCTGCTTGAAAGGGTGTACGAATATTACTAACACTCACTGTATATCGGTACATGAACGAAATGATTTTTTCAAGTTACCAATTAAATTATTGATATATTTAATATTGTGAAAAATGAAATAAAAATAATATTCTTTATTTCAGAAAATAGAAAAAATATTAAAAAGCAAGGAGCCGGCCATTCTCGAGCAAGATGGCGGGCGGCCCGCGAAAGTACGTCCTTCCGTGGCCCCTATAGATCAGGAGGGCCCAACAGACGCGGGGGCAGGGGAGAGGGAAGAGGAAGGGGAAAAGAGGCCCAAAATTTCACCATAAATATGTATTCATAAAAAAAATAAAAAAAAAAAAGCGTTATCAATTAAAATAGATTAAGGAAGTGGTGAGAAGAGACAGGGGGAGGGGTAGAGAGAGAGAGTTAATTAACATGTACTAATATGAAAAAAAATTTTTAAAAAAGCGTTATCAATTAAAATAGATTAAGGAAGTGGAGAGAAGAAAAGAGAGGGGGAGGGGGGGAGAGAGAGAGAAAGATAAAAGTCAAATTAATTGCGATAAAACTCTATCCCCAACATCATGGTCCATTTAATTCTTTCTTAGGTGTATTTTATGTCCATTCTCTATTTTTTTAACACCGAACAGGTAGAAATGTACTGCCTTCCTTAATCTGTCTCTCCAAATTATACATATCCTCTATGTTTCCTTAGACACAATATCTCAGGGTATATCTCAAATTATAATATAATGATGAATACTTCAATACTTCAACTGGTAGAACTCTCCTAAATTATCTTGTATAACTAAAACAATGCTGCTTCTAGACAAGGCTTGGAGTACGCTGAGCGAGTCAGAGAATATTGGAAATACATGAAAAGGGTTCATTATTACGACATCCAGAGCCTTAGATATTGCTATACTTTTCGCTGTATAAATAGTGAAATCATTGCGAATACTATAAATCTCATAGTAATCCAAATCTATACAGGCTGTAGCAACTCTGGTGGAAGGTTCCGCTTTAGTTTTGGAACTATCTGAAAAAATATTAATGTCATTATTTAATAGTAGCCAGACTGTACGTCAACTAAAATTGTACCAAGACTTTACCTCGACTAGAATGATAGCCAGACTTTACATCGGTAGGAGTTGTAATCATACTTCATGTCAACTAGAATGGTTACAAGACTTTACTCGACTGGACTACTAGACTTACCTCGACTAGAATGGAAGCCAGAATTTATGTCAACTGCCTTCCTTAATTATCCCTTCTAACCGTACACATCCTCTGCGTTTCCATAGACAAGGTGGTGATAGTACTGACAGGTACAATAAATAAGTAGAATGTGATAGGATAATAAGGGTAGGATAATTAGCAACTAAGATAGACTGTTCCTATTATGCCTTAATAAAGTTAAAAAATATGCTCTCTGATACTTTATATAATAAGTACATTAATATTTTTTCAGATTGTACCAAAACTAAAGTGGGACTTTCCACAGGATTTGCTTTAGCCTGTATAGATTTGGATCACTATGAGACTTACAGTATTCGCAATGATTTCTCTATTTATACAGCGGAAAGCATAGCAATGTCTAAGGGTCTGGATGTCATAACGATGAACCAATTTCATGTATTTGCAGTATTCTCTGACTCGTTCAATGTACTCCAAGCCTTGTCCAGTAGCAGCTTCTCAGTTAGCTCCAATAAATATATTATAGAAATTAAAAAAAAATTAGAAATAATCGATAATCAAGAAAATCGAGGTAAATTCATAGATGGTACCCGAATCTTGATTCTTAAAAAAAAAATGTAATAGGTTAAGGACATTGACATGTCAAACATTCCAGCGCTGGCTAGATTTTCCACCCGCTGCCGACGCTAGCACCACTGCAGCTAGTGGCGAATTTGGGAAAGTGGACGAAAGTGATATATACAGGGTATATTCGACCATATAGTCAATCGGGATTCCACGTGTAGCCAGTAAGAAATTGAGCCGAAAGAAGTCATAAAAGTTAACATAAGCCAGGTTAGTTAACGAGTTATTAATAAACAAAGATAGGGCGAAGGAGCGGTAGGCGGCGAGCCGCGGCCATGCTAATCTGATGGCGAGACGCTAGAAGAAAGAGAGAAAAGAAGGCAGAGAGAGGGAGTCAGCGCGAGTCGCCAACGTAAGGTAGCGCCGTGGAGGAAAGGAAGAGAGAGAAAGAAAGAGGAAGGAAGAGCGAAAGTAAACAATTCGATGCTCGATCGTCTCATCCGCCGCTCCCCGCGCCTCTCGCCATCAGAACATGGCCGCGGCTCGCCGCCTACCGCTCCTTCGCCCTATCTTTGATAATTAATAACTCGTTAACTATCCTGGCTTATGTTAACTTTTAAGACTTATTTCGACTCAATTTATTGCTGGCTACACGTGGAATCCCGATTGACTATATGGTCGAATACACCCTGTATATTATATACAGGGTGTCTGGTTTGAAGTGTCTGAGCGGCCAACTACATGTGCACAGGTATGACTTGAGTCGAAAAGTCTAATGAACTTTTTCAAAATTCGGCTTAGTTAACGAGTTATTAATTAACAAAAATTGCGGAGGAAGGCGGTACGCTGGAGCTCGTAACTAGGTGATAGACGAAGCAGTAGGAGGAGTGATCCACAATAACCAATAACAATCGTCGGAAGGTAACGCTTGATCAACGTATTTACTTATCACTCTTCTCTCTCACTCTCTCTGTTTCTCTCTCTACGACACTCCCTCCCGCAGGAGGCTCACGATGACTCTTTGTCTCTCTTTTTCTTGCTCGCTCATTCTTTCGACAACACTACCTTACGATGGAGGCTCGCGCTAACGTTCTTCATCCGTTCCTTCCTCTTCTCTCTCTCTCTGTCTTTTTCACTATTTATCATATGATGGGGTAAGGTAGTGTCGTAGAAAGAGTGAGCGAGCGAGAAAAAGAGAGACAAAGAGTCATCGTGAGCCTCCTGCGGGAGGGAGTGTCGTAGAGAGAAACAGAGAGAGTGAGAGAGAAGGGAGATAGGTAAACACGTTGATCAAGCGTTACCTTCCGACGATTGTTATTGGTTATTGTGGATCACTCCTCCTACTGCTTCGTCTATCACCTAGTTACGAGCTCCAGCATACCGCCTTCCGCCGCAAATTTTGTTAATTAATAACTCGTTAACTAAGCCGAATTTTGAAAAACTTCATTAGACTTTTCGACTCAAGTCATACTTGTGCACATGTAGTTGTCCGCTCAGACACTTCAAACCAGACACCCTGTATACAGGGTGTCCCACGGTTCGATGTCAGACGAAGAATGGCATGTGCGACTGATTTTTCTGAGTCGAAAGGAGTCATAAAAAGTAACATATGCCAGGTTAGTTTTCGAGCTATTAATTAATAACGATCTGCCAATCGTGAAGCGCGGAAGCGGCAGGCGTACTCTCGGCGCCATACCAAAACTCTAGCCAAGCTATGATTGGACCGGCGAGCGATAGAGAAAAAGCGAGAGCGAGAGTGAGAGAAAGAATGAAGGGCCTGGTCAGCTTAAGATAGCGCCGTAGAAGAAAGCTAGGGCGAGAGACAGAGTGAGCGAGCGAGCGAGAGAGATTTGATTTGATTTGATTTTTATTTCGTGCTGGGGCAAAGCCCCCTGGCACGTTAAACTATATACTGTGACGTGGTATCTTTGATACGCGCCACAAAATCTCTCCTCTCTCTCTAATCGAGCCGTAAGAAAAGTACACGCACGGAACCGGACAATTAGGGACCTGCGCTACCGATAGAAAGCGGGATCGAACGACTTCCGAGGCCTCGAAAAAGCGATTTCGAACCTTTTATTTATTATTTTCGATATATTTCATGCATTGCAACTACTCCGAGAGAACAGACGAGATAACGACAACGAATTCGAGATAAAGGGCCGAGCGACGAACTCCGACGGAAAAGAGACGCTACAAAGAACGAACTTCGTTTCACACGAGAGAATCGACACGACGTAGAGAATCAACGAAAGCTACGAACAACGAATTCGACAGCTGACTTCTTACACGAGCAAAGAACACGTGAAAGTACGAGAATAATCGTCATCGAAGTCTTCGTAGTCGACGTGCAGAGGAGCAGCGCAACGAATTCGGAAAAGCAGCGAGAAGCGTGCGATAAAGTCATCGAGAGCGAAGCGAACATAGCGAAAGAAATCTTACGCGTTCGAATTGCGCGCCTGCGAGGCGACAAGCAAGAGCGCGGATAGGTTAGGATCCGCAGGATCGCACGAGTCCGTTCGGGTAGGTTCGGCCGCCGTCGGCCCAGCTCGGTAGTTCGATTTTCGGGAGAATAGATCCCGGAAAAATCATACTAGTTTCGTGCGTGGTAAGGATCACAGGTGAGGGAATTTAACCTCAATTTTGGATTTTTGAATACCGGTTCATCGGAGTCTAAAAAGTAGATTCTTTGTTTAACTCTTTATTATAAATTAAAGATCCTATCGATTTAGCTTTCTTTTTTTTTGTGTTTCATAAAGATTATTGAATTTTCCGGACACGCGAATCGAGCTTGCGAAGTCGTTCGGTCTCCGCGAAGAGACGATTTCTTTTACCGTAAAAATTTGTAAAGTATCGAATCCGATTGCGTATCGGAAAGAATTGTATTGGACAAATTATAGAATTCGGAATTCGTATCCGAGGTTTTGGCAAAAGTCTTTTCTTTAGAGAGTCTTTAGTAACCGTAATTCGAGAGAGTTCGACCGGGACGAAACCGTTAGTGAATTCGAATACGGGAGAACTTGTAATTGTTTGATTGCTTTGTTTCGTTATGATTTTTGTAAGAGACTCCGACCAACCGAATTATTATTGAATAAACCGAGATTTTATTGTATTTTATATCTTGTCTCATCTTTATTGTCTCGAGTAGAGAGTTATCGAGCCCCTAACCCTTCTGGTTACGAACGCGAATCCTTCTTTGGACAGAATCCTCTTCAATTTATTTAGCGTTCTGTTACCGACATTTTGTACCGAGAACTATCGTATTCCGCCTTCGAGAAATTATCTTTTATTCCGTATCTTACTTTTTTTTGACATCGACAATCCGGGTGGAAACGATTCTCGGCAGGGCTTAACCCTTTCCCCCGACTTACGAATCCGCGAGAGGAGAGATTGTCGTTGCAATACATAAAAATATATATATAAACATACAAAATAACCAAATAAACTTGAAGATCAAGATCGCCAAGGCACTCTCTCATTCATTCAATCTCACATTCATTCAGTCCACACTCATTCCATTCAATTACAATAAACATGACGACACCTAGATGAAAATAAAGAAAAGAAATATACAGGGTGTGTTCGACCGTATAGTCGTGAGCTATATCACGTTGTAGCCAGGAATAAATAGAGCCGAAATAAGTCATAAAGGTGACATAAGCTAGGTTAGTTATCGAGTTATTAATTAAAAAAGATAGGCAAATCACGACGCGCGGAAGCGGTAGGCGGCGAGCCGCGGCCATGCTAATCTAGCGGCGCGAGGCAAGTGGCGAGCGGGTGGGGCGCCCGAGCTCGTGGACCACGTATGTAGACGAACTCGGGCGCCCCACCCGCTCGCCACTTGCCTCGCGCCGCTAGATTAGCATGGCCGCGGCTCGCCGCCTACCGCTTCCGCGCGTCGTGATTTGCCTATCTTTTTTAATTAATAACTCGATAACTAACCTAGCTTATGTCACCTTTATGACTTATTTCGGCTCTATTTATTCCTGGCTACAGCGTGATATAGCTCACGACTATACGGTCGAACACACCCTGTATACATTAGTAAGATGAAGGTGACGTCAGTCACGCTCGTGTTTATACACGTCACGCACGCTCCCGAGATGCACACCGGCACGAAGCCTATCACAAGCATTCATAGTCACACTCAACCAATAGAAAAGTTTAGCCTTCCCGCAGGCGCATTCACACTCGAGCTCACGTGCATACAAAGAGGCCCATTCTCACGATGAATATGAATGAGACGCGCGCCGCCGCGCGCCACCTGGGGGATCCGCTCAGGCCTATATTTCGCCATCTAACCAATCACGTGCCGCGTCGCCTCACGATGAAATTGCACCACTCAGTAAAGAGTGATGCAACTCACGCTTGAACGACGCGACAGTGCGCGCTTCGCGAATCTGCAAAGGAATCATATTCCAAAATTTTGCGCCCTGCACCGCGAGTGAATTAGAACGAGTTGCAGTGCGATGGAGAGGTGTGTTAAACACTACACGCGGACGCGAACGCGGAGAAGACCTCACGTCTAAGTCCGATCTTCGCTCGAACAAGGCCTGGAGAGATTCCGGCATGGCGCCTCGATGCACGCCGAGCATGAAGACGCCGAGGAAATACAGCCGCCTTTGACGGACCTTCAGCCATCCGAGACGTTCGAAGTACGGCGTGATGTGAACATCACGTCGCACGTCAAAAACGAATCGGACGCACGCATTCAAGGCCCGCTGCAGCCGGATCTCATCGACGGCATGCATGTCGACGTGCACCAAGCAGCAGTAATCGAAATGAGGAAACGCGAGGCTCTGTATGAGTCTAGCCTTTAACTGCAGGGGGAGTGTGCGCCGGTTTTTGCTAAGCGATGCAAGCATCGCGTAGACTTTCCGACACACACTCGTGACGTGCTCGTGCCACCCCAGATTGCTTTGAAGATGGACACCGAGCGACTTCACCACCGCAGAGAAAGGGATAGTTGTATCAGCCACTCTTATCGGAGGTAGGGAGTCCTTATCAATGACATTTAAAGCGCGAGAGGATCCTAAGAGCATACATTGCGTCTTCCCAGGGTTCAAGAGGAGGCCGTTTTCCCTCGTCCATGCCACCACGCGTGCAATGTCGCGATTGATCTCGCAGATTCCCTCCTTAAGCCCATGAAGGGCAACGTGGAGGTACAACTGGAGATCATCAGCGAACTTGAGGAGCCTGGAGTGGTGAACGACATCATTGAGGTCCCATAGGAAGAGTGAAAATAAGAACGGTCCCAGAACAGAGCCCTGTGGCACCCCGGAGAAAACATGCTCCCAAGAAGAAACTCTACCGTCCACCCTTGTCGCTTGATATCTCTCGGTGAGGTATGACCAGAACCACTGCAGAACTGGAGTGGAGAAATTCAATCTCTTGAGTTTCTCCATCAGCCTGCGGTGGTGGACCGTATCGAAGGCCTTTGAAAAGTCAAAGCAGACAAGGATGGTTATTTTACGCTCATCCACTGCCCGTCTGACGTCTTCGGTGAGGGTGAGCAAGGCAGTCTGTGTGAACCGACCCTTGACAAACCCATGTTGGAAGGGGTCCTGAAGTCCACGACTATGAAGAAAGTTTTGAACATCACGCAGGACCACCCTCTCAAGGACCTTAGACAGTTCAGGAATGAGTGAGATGGGACGCAGGTGAGAAGGTTCAGTGGGAGAGGCTATTTTTGGTATGGGAGTGATATAGGAGTGTTTCCACAAGCGTGGAAAAGTAGAAGAGAGAAGAGAAGCATTGAATAAACGGAGAAGTAGGGGTATAAGAGAAGGAATACAGAGAGAGACGAAAGAGGCAGGAAGACCATCTGGAAGGATGGTCATCGAGGTACGAAAGGTAAGAAGTGGAAAGAGAGAAGAGGGAGTGACGTGAGAAAAATAGAATTTTTCATCACTATAGGAAGAGGAAAGAGCCTGAAGATCAGGAGGAGAAGAAGAGGTCTGCGCATGCGCAGACAGAAAGTAGGAGTTGAGGACAGAAGGAGTGAGGTTAGGAGGTAACGCCTGTGGACGTTTAGGAGTAGGAGCAATGTGAAACCGTCTGAGATCACGCCAGAGCGCAGCCGGGGAGTGGAAGTTAGAAAAGTGTTGGAGGAGGAACAACGAGCGTCCCTCCTCAATAATAATCTTTAGACGGTTGCGAAGAACTTTGTAGTGGTGAAAAGCTACTTGACTCTTGGTCCTCAGGTAAGAGCGACGATAAGAATTTCGAAGTTTTATGAGTTTCCTCACTTCTGGAGTGATCCATGGAGCGGATGGGCGCCTTGCGGTGACAGCTCGCAAGGGCGCCAGTCTATCTAATACATTTAGGAGCTCACCAGAGCAAATGCTAACCAATCCGTCCACGTCATCTCCAGATAAACCCAGGACCAAAGAGGTTAGGTTATCCAGAGATGAGTGCAGTGCGGAGGGATTGACAGCGTGCAAGTTCCGGGAGACAACACTACGCCTACTCCATGAATCACTTGCGTCATAGACAATCGAGATGAGGTCGTGTCCAGAAAGGAACGGCTCATTCGACTGTCCAGAGGACACAACACGTCCTTCGTCTCCAACGAGGCAGAGGTCAATCCTGGTGGAGGATGTTGCTGTGCGATGTGTGACATTGTGGTCGACGAGATGAAGATTTAGTTGGGAGACAAGAGATCGCATGTAAGTAGAGTCAGGTGAGTCGACGTTCATATTAATGTTCCAATCACCAAGGATTAACCTCTGCTCGTATTCGCAGGCATGGTCGGCGAGGATCGGTTCGAAGGTAGTAAGGGGTATATGCGACGGACGGTATACTACTCCGACGAAGACGCGATTCGACGGAGGAATAACAAGTTCAACGAAGAGAAACTCCACCTCGACACCGCCCTGCAACATAAAAGATGAAGTTAAGATACAAGAATTATATGAGTTGTTGACGAAGAGGCAAACCCCTCCGCCTGTCCTGCCAATACGATCGCTGCGGTGCAGGGTGAAACCATCTATTGAGCAATGGTCGGCACGGTCTCGCGGTTTCAGCCAAGTCTCTGAGACTGCAACGATATCAAAAGAGGTCGTAGAGAGAAAGTTAGAGAGTTCAACGAGGTGAGCCATAAGAGAGCCAGCATTCACGTGACAGACATGCAGCCTAGATGTTGTTGTGGCCAGCGGTGGAGCGAGTGAGCGTGGCGAAGACCTTCAAAGTTTAGTTTCGATTTCCGCTGACTCCCTTATGACTATCACCTGCGAGTCAGAATTTTTCTTCACCAGAATATTGCCGGCTCTGTGCCAGATATGAGCGTAACAGCGAGATCGTGCCGCCTCTCTAACGACCCTGAGAAGGTCCCAGGTGGCACGCGGGAGAAACTCATTGACGTGAATTGGTCGTCCTTCGCAGGTGGCGTTGATCTCGTTGGCGAGTAGAGACCGCTTAGCGCGTTTGGCTGCCAGGAGCGCATTTCGCTGTCCAACCTCGGAGAAGCGGACGCAGATGGTACGGGGGCGAGAGGGAGATTCAGGCATCCTGTGAGCGGCGGCAACGTCCTTCTCGGTGATGGTGAGGCCGAGGACTGAGGCGACCTTCACGACGGTGCCCCTCACGTTCTCCTGCAGAGACTCAGGAACTCCAGTAAGGACGGCCTCCGATGCCCTGAAGCTGGCCTCCACCCGCGTGAGGCGTTGCGTGAGACGAGCGAGGTCCCCGTTATCGGCTACAGTTGGTGACGGGCCCGCCGTACTCCGGGCGGCTTCAATAGTCGCAATGCGGGAGGAAAGAGAAGAGAGGGTAGCCTCCCCGGCGTCCTGCCTAGCGGAGAGAGCGGCGACGTCAACCCGAAGCGCCTGGTTGCTCGTTTCCACTTCCTGCAGCCGCGAAGTCACCGCCGACAGGTCTGCGGAGATCCTGTCCAGCCTGGTGCCCAGAGCAGCGAAGTCCGCAGCTGTCTCTCTGCGATGAGCCTCCTGAGCGGTCTTGAAGTCGCGGATGGCGTCGACGCAAGTCTGCACCATCCCGACCAACTTGTGGATGGTCTCGTGAGATGGTGAAGAGACCGGAGGAATCGGAGGAATCGCTGGCGGCGAGGAAGTAATCACCGCGTAGGTGGGAGCAGAAGCCGCCGACGCCGTCGTGGTAGGCAGCGGCTGCGAGAGCGAGCTGGGCCGACGGAGAAAACGGCGGTGGAGGAGGTAGCGGCGATGCGCGAGCAGTCCTCCTAGCGGAGGAGGAGGAGGAGGACGAGGCTCCCTTCGCCCCCTTAACCACCACGGTCTCGCTTTCTCCCCCGCATGGAACAAGCACACCCGATGGGCCGGTGACATTATACCGACATCGAGGGTGAAAGGTGAGATTGCAGGGTATGCATCGGCGGTATTCCGTGGCGATTAGTTTCTTGCAGGAGGCACATTTAACCTGCTCCATTGTGGGTGACGGGCGACCTTAAGTTCGAGGACGGTGCGTGGGATTGGCTAAGCGACACGCGTGCAGACAGCAACCAATCGGATGTCAGCGAATAGCCAATCAGGTGAGCCGACGGGTAATGGAGACCGTCGATGACGACCGGCGAAGAAGCGATGTCGGACACGAGAATATCTCGCGAAAAACACCGCAATAATTAGTCTGCCGCTCTAAATTAATATCACGAAGATCTCGTCTCCACGCCAGGAGCACGACACTGTACCACTATTGTAACCACCAAGTCAATAAAACGAAATAAATCACCCAAAAGTCGCACCGATTTTCTACACTTCTACACTCGAGAGAGAAAGAGAGAGAGAGAGAGAGAGAGAGTCAGTGCCACGAGGCTATCTTAAGCTAGCGGTTCGCGCCAACCCTCTCTCTCTCTCTCTCTCTCGCGCTCACTCTGTCTCTCGCTCTAGCTTACCTCTACGGCATTACCTTACGCCGACGGATCACCAGACCTTTCATTCCCCCTACGCTTTTCACTCCCTTGCTCTCAAACTCTCTCTCGCTCACTCTGTCTCACGCCCTAGCGTACCTCTACGGTGCTACCCTACGCCGACGGCACACGCCGCCTTTCGTTCACCCTACCCCTCTCACTCCCTCGTCAACTCTCTCTCTCTCTCTCTCTCTCTCTCACTTTCTCACTCGCCCATTTTTATCTTCCGCACGCGCGGACCATATAGATTTATGCTATTCGTTCCACACCACCTTGCGGTCAATAGCACGGCGCATTTTTTTTTAAGTGGTTTCCCCAGTAGGTATAATCCACTCTAAATTAATGCAAATATTGCTCAAAGTGCCAACCACCGTTAAGCCGGCAGAGCTCAGCCCTCCGTCTAACGTGGCTCGTTGCGCGATGCACCATATCTGGCGTGATGGTATTGAAAGCCGCGAGAATTTCTTCTCGGACTTGACCTTCAATACCATCACGCCTGTGCTCGATTATATTCTTCAGGTGGCCCCAAAGAAAATAATCGAGCACATTGAGATCTGGTGATCGCGCCGGCCAGGAAATCGGGCGACCCCGACCCATCCATTTATGGGGAAATCGTAGATCGAGTAATTCGCGTACTTGTCGCGAAAAGTGAGCTGGTGCTCCGTCGTGCTGAAGTATAAGCACTTCGCGAACGTCCAGCGGCACGTGTTCTAGTTAGACCGGCAAAATATTTTCTATACAATTGAAGTATATTGCGCCGTTCAGTCTCGCCGGAAGAAAGTAAGGTCCAATCTGAAAATAATCAAATAACAAAAAACGGTTTGTCGTAGCCGCGAAACAAATTTTTTTAATTTACTAATCGAATGTAAATTTACTACTTACGATGCGGTCGCCTATCACGCCAGCCCTCACGTTAATCGACCAGCGATACTGGAAGGCTCCTTCCCTTATGACGTGAGGATTTTCCTGGTTCCAGAATATGTGGTTACGCGAAATAAAGATACCGTTAGGGGTGAACGTAGATTCGTCTGTCCACAAAATTCTGTCGACGAATGACGGATCACGCCGACATTGCGCGAGAAGGCCTGAAGAAATTTTGCACTTCTTGTTAATATTTCTAAAAAGCGGAGAGCAAGGGAGTGAAAAGCGTAGGGGGAATGAAAGGTCTGGTGGTCCGTCGGCGTAAGGTAATGCCGTAGAGGTAAGCTAGAGCGAGAGACAGAGTGAGCGCGTGAGAGAGAGAGAGAGAGAGAGGGTCGGCGCGAACCGCTAGCTTAAGATAGCCTCGTGGCACTGACTCTCTCTTTCTCTCTCTCTCTCGCTCGCTCGCTCACTCTGTCTTTCGCCCTAGCTTTCTTCTACGGCGCTATCTTAAGCTGACCAGGCCCTTCATTCTTTCTCTCACTCTCGCTCTCGCTTTTTCTCTATCGCTCGCCGGTCCAATCATAGCTTGGCTAGAGTTTTGATATGGCGGCGAGAGTACGCCTACCGCTTCCGCGCTTCACGATTGGCAGATCGTTATTAATTAATAGCTCGAAAACTAACCTGGCATATGTTACTTTTTATGACTCCTTTCGACACAGAAAAATCAGTCGCACATGCCATTCTTCGTCTGACATCGAACCGTGGGACACCATGTATATTCATAGATTTAGTATTTAGACTTTAGAATGTTAAGATCTCTAGTACGCACAGCATAGGCTCTGCGTCTGTCTTAAAGAGGGGAGGTGTTACGTCCATATACATACATATATACGTGTATCTATATATATATAAACATATATATATATATTGTAACGTTAAGTCTGAAGACAAGAAGCGATAGCGTAAGGAAGCGTCGTGGACGAAAGATTGAGAGAAAGAGAGAGAGAGAGAGTCAACGAAAGAAAGGGCGAGAGAGAGAGATTAGATTAGATTTTTGTGCGTAAGGTAGCGTCGTGGAAGAAAGGTAGAGAGAGAAAGAGTGAGAGAGGAAGAGCGAAAGTCGACACTTTTTCCTAGAACTCTCCTCCTGACCACTACCTTCTCACGCCTGTATACGGGCCAGAACGCTCCGCCTGTCGAAATTATCGCTTCTTATCTTCAGACTAGCATGGCCACAGCTCACCGCCTACCGCTTCCGTGCTTCCTGATTCGCTGATCTATTTTATTTAATAACTCGTTAACGAGGGCAAATTTTATTACTTTTTATTTCACTTTTCGCTTCCAATTATCCATGTGGACACGTGTATATTCGATGTTGTTGCTTACGTGAGACAGCCTGTATACATTGCACTGTAAGTCAGTCGAAGATATTTTGTTTACTTTACCTCCGGGCACTGACCTTATTTTGATCGGTGACTACAATCTATCGAATTCCTTCTGGAGCAACGACTCGGAAGGTAATCTTATTTATACTTACCTCGCACCTTTCTCGTCGCATAGACAAGCGAATGCAATACACAGCTGTTTCAGTCTTTTAAATCTCTATCACCCAACTTCATATTAAACTCCCATGGCAGAACTCTGGATCTCCTATTCTCCTCCTTTACAAACCTTCTTGTATCCCCCGCCATAGACTTCCTCTTACCTCCTGACCCTTACCATCCTCCTCTACTATTCTCGCTTCCTTGCTCCTCTTCTCGCTCTTCCCCCTCCCAGTTTCTCTACCGCAAAAATTTTCGTCAGGCAAATTATCCTGCAATCAACGACTTGTTGTCCTCTGTCAACTGGGATTCCGTTCTCTCGTCTATGTCTGTGGACGAATCTGTCTTATTTTTATACTCTTTTATTAACCAGTCTGTCGACCTTCATGTCCCGTCCTATGTTGTCCGTTGTTCCTCGTACCCCTCATGGTTCTCGTCCCAGCTCATCTCTAACAAGGGGACATCACGACCTCGGAAATTGACTTCGGGATAAGACTTTTCAGGTTTGTAGTATACATTAATAGTAATCCATCTGCAAAGTAATAGCGCGCACTAGCCATAAGATTCCGAGAAAAAGGGCTCTAAAGTTTTACGTGTAGGACGTATACCGGTCACTTTGAACACCATCCAAGAGTGGCGCAGTGGCTGAGTTGTAGCGAGCTCGCTTGCGGCGCGAGCGATCCAGGTTCGATACTGCTTATGGTAACTTTTTTTTTTTCTTTAAATTCTTTTAAAAATCATCACAACTTTTAAATAAAGTTAATAATGACATACAAATATTATGAATTAAATCATACATAATTTTTTCTAATTAATAAAAAATGACTGTTAGGGTTTTATTTATATAAAAATTCTTACGATATCGTCCTTTTTTAGCAATTTCTCATTTTACATGCAAACACCAGAATGATAATTATCATAAAAACATTGAAAACGAAAAATATTATTACATCTCGCACAATTTATAAAGGAAGATTCTTTACATGAACAACTTTTTTTTAAAAGTTCTATTGGAAAACATACTTCATTTACATTCATGACAATTTCTCTTTCATCAGAAAGCTTGGAAGCGTACCAGGCATACAATCTTTCAGAATGACGAGAAATCACCTACTTGCACAATTAAAATTGTTCCTCCAAAATGTACTCCCCTTGTTCAATCTTGTGTTGTATATTTTTATAGACAAGTAAAAAATTTAATAAAACGTATACAGAATTGCGCTTATCTCATTGAAAATAACAGAGAAATAAATTTTCGTGAGGACTGCATAAAAATACAATCAATAGTGTATCATCAACTGTCATCGCCAATTTTTAATGAAATGATCCGGTATGCCTGGTACGCTTCCAAGCTTTCTGATGAAAGAGAAATTGTCATGAATGTAAATGAAGTATGTTTTCCAATAGAACTTTTAAAAAAAAGTTGTTCATGTAAAGAATCTTCCTTTATAAATTGTGCGAGATGTAATAATATTTTTCGTTTTCAATGTTTTTATGATAATTATCATTCTGGTGTTTGCATGTAAAATGAGAAATTGCTAAAAAAGGACGATATCGTAAGAATTTTTATATAAATAAAACCCTAACAGTCATTTTTTATTAATTAGAAAAAATTATGTATGATTTAATTCATAATATTTGTATGTCATTATTAACTTTATTTAAAAGTTGTGATGATTTTTAAAAGAATTTAAAGAAAAAAAAAAAGTTACCATAAGCAGTATCGAACCTGGATCGCTCGCGCCGCAAGCGAGCTCGCTACAACTCAGCCACTGCGCCGCTCTTGGATGGTGTTCAAAGTGACCGGTATACGTCCTACACGTAAAACTTTAGAGTCTTTTTTCTCGGAATCTTATGGCTAGTGCGCGCTATTACTTTGCAGATCGATTACTATTAAGGTATACTACAAACCTGCAAAGTCTCATCCCGAAGTCAATTTCCGAGGTCGTGATGTCCCCTTGTAAGATTAAACTTAAGAAGATCGTCCATCGCAGATATAAACGCTTCCATCGCCTCTCCGATTATCTTGCGTTCTGCAGCCTACGCTCCGAGTGCAAGTCTCTGTCTCATAGTTGCTGGGCGCCGCGCTATGTTAACAAGGTCGAGATCAACATCCCTAGTAACTCGAAGTCATTCTGGCATTTTGTCCGCTCTCTCCGAAATACTGCTTCCTTTCCTCGTGTTATGCACGTAAACGGTGACCAGCTCGGCGATGATGTATCTATTACAAATGGCTTTGCGAGCTACTTTCAATCTTTTTATGCCGCTGATCGTGGCCATTCTCACAATGACCTTACCAACGACGTAGATTTAAGCTTATCTAATATAAGCATAGATATAAGCGAAATATATAACAGGATAGACAACCTGGATATTAACTCGTGGTCAGGTAGTGATGGTATTCCACCTATATTTTTTAAATCATGTAATTTCATTTTATCTCGTATCTTATGGATCCTATATAATAAGAGCTTATCTTCCGGCAAGTTTCCTCTCCTATGGAAAACTAGTATTGTGGTTCCAATTCACAAGAAGGGGGATCCGTCAAATATTGAAAACTACCGCCCTATCTGCATCCAGATCGTTATGCCGAAGATATTTGATGATATTGTTGCATCTAAGCTCTCCTTTCTATGCAAACACGTCATCATAGACCAGCAGCACGGTTTTATATCTGGGCGTTCAACGACTACTAATTTACTTTTGTACCACCACTACCTGTCCACCTCAATCGAAAAGGGTCTCCAGGTAGACTCCATATATACGGATTTTAGTAAGGCCTTCGACTCGGTTTGCCATTCCATTCTTATCAGCAAACTAAGGGCATACGGCATGTACGGTAGCCTGCTGGACTGGATACACAGCTTTCTATCGGGGAGGTCTCAAATCGTCAAATTTAATGAGTCCTTCTCCAGATCAATTCAAGTGCTATCGGGTGTTCCCCAAGGCTCCCACCTTGGACCACTATTATTTATCATTTTTATCAACGACATCTACAGCTGCTTCCGTGTATACCGTTTCCTGCTGTTTGCTGACGACTTGAAATTCTTTCACGCTATAGACAGCCCGGCTAGCCACGCACTTATTCAATATGATCTCCGCAACCTTGCATCATGGTGCGCAAGTAACCGCCTACGTTTTAACCTATCCAAATGCTTCGTAATAAGTTTCTCTCACCGTAAGCGCAACTCTATCTACGATTACACACTCGACGGCTCATCTCTCAATTCTGTACAATCTATAGTTGATCTTGGAATAACCTTCTCTTCAGATCTATCATTCTGTAAACATATTATCACCATCACCAGCAAAGCGTATAAGATTCTCGGTCTCGTGGTCAGGACATCTCGCTACTTCAGAAATGTGGCCACTTTAGTTACCTTATACAACTCCCTTGTGCGTCCACACCTGGAGTATTGCTCCGCAGTCTGGTCGCCTCATCACCTCTATCAAATTGGTATTGTAAAGAGCACCCAGCATAAGTTCCTGCGCTTAGCTGCTCGCTTTATTGGAACTCCCATGGCTTTCAATAACCATGACTATTCCAGCATCGGTACGAGGTTGAATATAAATACTCTTGCCTCCCGTCGACTTATGCTCGCGCTATCTCTAGCCAATAAAATATTATCCGGTGGCTTAAACTGCCCAGAACTTCTTTCTCTGTTCAATATCTGTGTGCCTAGACTAAATTCGAGACAGCGGGTTTTGCTCCTACCACAATCGCACCGCACTGACTATGGTTACCATAACAGCATAAACTCTATCTTACTGAATGTTAATTCTTTCTGCGACAACCTTGACTTTTTTCAACATACCAGTAGCTTTAAGAATAGTCTAAGCCGCATCCATTTCACGCTATAATTCAACAATCTGTATGCACTTTTTTGTACTAATGACTGCCTGTTTATGTATCCACACTAAAGGGATTATTTCCCGTAGATAAATAAATAATAATAATAATAATAATAATAATAATAATAATAATTTTTTTTTTTTTTTTTTTTTTCCGGAGGGGGGAAATGCCTTTACGCATCATAGGGGGCTTCTGTCTCGCCCCCCGTATGTCGGACTCCTCTTCCGAGACTACCGACTAAAACCCCCCTCCTAGTACTCCCAGCGCCACCCCGGAACCGCTCTTCGCATTACTTCGGGGTGGCGCCAGTAGGCCTTAAACGCCCGTTATGGCGCTACTCCGTCCAGCACCCTCTTCTTGCGGCGGAGGACCGCCTCCACGTTGGTGGAAACCTCCGCCCAGGCTTCTTCGTTCAGGAGCATAACCCCGAGGATGTTGTCCGGAGTTATGCTCCCGAACTTCCCTTCAAGTGTTGCCCTCCACACACTCCATTCTTCGCACTCGAAGAACGTGTGGAGGGCATCGTCTTTGGGGGATCCGCAGGGTATGCAGCACGGGTCCCCGACCTTACCTATTTTGTACAGGTAAGACCGGAAGTACCCGTGCCCCGACAGCATCTGGGTGAGGTAATAGTTCACCTCACCGTGCTGCCGGTTAAGCCAGGTGTCCAGACGAGGGATAAGCCTCGCTGTCCACCTGCCCCGCGTATCCCTGTCCCATCTGTCTTGCCAGGTCTGCATACTGCGTGACCTGGCAAGCACCCTTCTCCTCTCCTTCTCTCCTTCCTGAGCGTCCTGGTGGACGGACATCCGCTCCTGGGCGAGGAGGTCGATTGGTACGACCCCGGCAATGACTAGCGCTGCCAACTCCGAGACCGTGCGGTAGGAGCAGGCGATGCGGAGGGCCCCTCTCCGCTGCACACCGGCCATACGTTTTCGGTACTTTTCGTACCGGAGCGTGCCGGCCCAGACTTCGGCGCCGTAGAGCATAATAGACTCGGCGGTGCGTAGCAGTAGACGACGCTTGCAGGGTTTGGGGCCGCCAATATTGGCCATGACCCTGCTAAGTAGCGTCGTCACCGCAGCCGCCTTGTCTGCTCGTGATCTTATTTCTTCCCCGAAGGTGAGCTTGCAGTCAAGTCTCACCCCCAGGTACTTCACCGACGCCTTGGTCCGGACCGTCGCCTCTCCTACCTGCATATCCCGCAGCAGCGGAATATGCTTTTTGGTGAGAAGCACGATCTCGGTCTTCGGCAGCGCTAGCTCTAGGCCATGGTCGTCCATCCAGGAGCGGACTCGACGCATCACCTGGTTGAGCAGCCATTGAGCCGCCTCGACGCTTCTCGCGATCAAGACGACGCCAATATCATCGGCATACCCAACCAGGAAAGCCCCATCAGGCAACTCCATACGTAGGATCCCGTCGTATGAGGCGTCCCATAAGTCGGGACCCAGTATGGAGCCCTGGGCTGCCCCAGCCGTTAACTCCCGGCTAAGCGGGCCATCCGCGGTGTCGTACGTTAGGAAGCGGTCCTTCAGGTAGTCCTCTATTATCTCAAATAGATAGTCGGGGACCCTGAAGTCCCGCTTCAGCGCGTGCAAGGCATCGCGCCACCGCACCGAGTTGAAGGCGTTCTTCACATCCAGCGTGACCAGCAGACAGACGGAGCGGGAGAAGTGGTTTCCCCGCTCCGTGCCCCTGGCTGCCTCGACCACCTCCTGGATAGCGTCTATCGTAGACCTCCCTCTCCGAAAGCCGTACTGTCTTTCGGAGAGGCCTCCAGCAGCGTCGATAGCTGCGTGGAGACGAGGTCTAAGAAGCTTCTCCAGGAGCTTGCCGGCCGTGTCTAGCATGCACAGGGGCCTGTAAGACGATGGGCTGTCTACTGGTCCCCCTTTGCCCTTCCCAATCAGTACAAGCCGTGCCCGCTTCCATCGGCGAGGGAAAACTCCCGATTGCAGGCAGGCGTTGTACATCTTGAGGAAGAGCGCTGGATGCCCTTCAACTGCGGCTTTCAGCACCTCTGCTGGAAGACCATCAGGACCTGGTGCCTTCTTGTTCTTGAAGGACCGCGCCGCGCACATAAGCTCGGCTTCCGTAAAGGGAGCCGGCGGTGCGTTCCCGGGTGTTCGGGGGCGGCGCGGCAGCTTGGGGTGGTCGGGGAATAGGGCATCGACGATCTTGCCGATGGTCCTCGCATTCGTGGGAGCGCTCTCTTTGAACGCTCCCAGTTTGCGAAGGACCAGTCTGTACCCCAGTCCCCAGGGATCTTCGTTGAGATCCTCCCCAAGCTTCTTCCAGCATCGGTGCTTACTCTTTTGGATGGCCCGCTTGAGTACTTTCCTCGCCGCCTTGTAGGCGTCAGTACTCGGGGCTGCGTCGGTATCGCGGCGCCGGGCTCGCAGGGAGAGTCTGCGCAAGCGGTGACACTCCCGCCTCAGCTCCGCGATTTCGTCCGTCCACCAGTACACCGGTCTCCTCGGACTGCGTGGCCGGATTTTCGGCACGGCGTCTTTGCAGGCCTGATGCAGGTGAGACATCACTGTGTCTACGACCTGCTCAGCGCCTGCATTATCTGGGAGTTCCTCCAGGGCTCGCTGGCCGCGTAGTAGGGCCGGAGACAGCTTCTGGGGGTCCATCTTGGCGACGTTCCACCTGGCAGGGCCTTGAGGTGTTCTGGCCCGGACTGGAGCTACATCACGTACGCGGAACGTGATGTATTGGTGATCGCTGGCTGTAAAGTCCTCGATCACCCTCCAGCCCTCGATTCGCGATACCAGGCTTTCCGTCGACAGAGAGACGTCTGGGATCGTCTCCCTGTACCCTGGCCTTCGGAAAGTGGACGTCGAGCCGACGTTTAGAACGGCTAGCCCGAGTCTGGACGCCATGTCCAGCACACGTCCGCCCCGAGAATCTGGCCAGGGTTCACCCCACTCCAGAGCTTTCGCGTTGAAGTCTCCGGCCACTACCAGCTCGCCCTCCATGTCCCGGACAGCGTCTTCCAGGCCGTCGATTTTGGCCTGGAAGTCTGCAATACGTTCGTTCGGGGTGAGGTAGCAGCTGACATATGTTATGCCGCTGCTCCTCACCCAGACGAAACCTCTGCCGGAACCATGGTCGGCGACGATAAATCGCCGCCGATTCGGAATCCAAATTGCCGCCGTGCCGAGGTCGTCGGAGTACCATCCTGGACCTTCTCTGTCTCGATATTGCTCGCTGATGAGGACTACATCAGCGGCCTTCTCGAGGCAGATCTGGTCCAGGAGGTCATCGGCCACCCTGCTCCGGTTCAGGTTGCCCTGAAGTACGACTGCCATTATCGCTTGGCTTGAGCCAGGGCCTTGCGGAATGCCCCGCATTGCCCAGAGCCAGCGATGTGGCGTCGAGAGTCCGGCTTACCTTCTGCTGCCGGGCAGAGGAAACACAAGGGCTCGGCCTTGCAGTCGGCCGCCCTGTGGTCCTCCTTGCCACACCGGAAACATACCTTTCCCCGGTCCACTCCTCCAGTGCACCGGGTACTCTGGTGTCCGTATCCGAGGCACTTAAAGCACCTCGGCACTTCCACCCTCCTCCGGATGCGGCAGTTGACCCAGCCAATTTTCACCCGGGCGGTCTGCAGCAGGGTCCTCGCCCCCGCCTCGTCGATGTCGACGATGGCAGATACCTGCGCCCGTGCGTTTGGCCGGGTCAGCCCGACGCGAAGGTGGCCCTTGTACTCCCCAAGGGCCTTCTTCAGGGCCTCCTCGACCTCCCCCTTTGTGGAGCAGCTATCCAGGTCCCTGACCTCCAAGCTTGCTTTGGGGGTCAGTTCCCGGACGCTGCTCGCTTCTCCGGTGGCCGCTTTAAGGGCTGCCGAGAAGGTGGCCCTCGACTCCGCCGATGTCTTGCGGAGTTCGAGGAGCACCTCTCCGGCTCGCGTGCGCCGAACCGCTCGGACGTCGACCCCGTGAGCTTCGGGCTTGACCTCTTTGCGGACAGCGTTGAGAATGTCCGCGTAGGTCTTGCCCTCTGCTGGCTTGAGAACGATCGCGTCCGGCTTCGGAGGGGCCGCCTTCTTCTTCGGAGCGCTTGCTTTGCGCGGCGGCACCGGCTTGTTTGCGACCTGCGGGGGAGGCGTCTTAGTTGTCGTTCTACGCTCTTTCCCTTTCGCCTTCTTTTTCTGGACCGTGGTCCACTCATTTGCCGGTAAGTCCTGCTTCTTCTTTTTCCGTACCTCCGTTTCCGGAGGTACCGGAGGACTCGATGCCGCGCGCTTGCTTCCTCCGACTGAAGCAGGCTGCATCTGAGCCGACGGAGTCTTTGCGGCTACCGTCGGGGCGCTATGGACCCTAGCTCTGGGAGACGCCGGCCTTTCAAGAAGGGTGTGAGCCTTTTTTAAGGGCCGGCGGTTCTCTTCCAGCTCTTCGAGCCTTTCAACTAAGGCGGGCAACCCTTCCTTGATCGTCTTGTTGACGTTTGGTTGCTTCTTCAATGCCTCCGTCATTGTAGCAATGAGCCTACGCATTTCTGCGAGACTTGCCTCCGCCTTCCTATCACTCTCCGTGATTAGCTCCCTGATGGAAGCTAATACGTCACCCACCATGCTCGAATTTCCAGTTAGAGTATCCATAATTTTGTTTTACCAGCGCATCGTGTGCAAAGGGGCGGGCCGTAATAGTCAGGAACGGGTGTACCCTCGGAGTGCGGTGACTCCTACCCCAGTTCCCTGAGGCCTGACCTACGCTTTGCCGATCCCGGAAAACACGGACGGATCGGCGCTCGCCCGGAGCAATGCAGCTTCCGACAGCTGCATCCAGTGCACACTCCCTGATCAGGGCCCGAAGGGGCTGGCTCCTGATACACACCGCAGTGGCCACCTCGGCAGAGCTAGCTCACAGCAGCCTCTTCCCCGACGCCGGGGAAATGCCGACGTCGGTTGGGGGCACTCCCAGTGTGCTGCGGTGTGTAACGATCGGAATTGTACTCCCAGCCGCACCTAACATGGTGACAGACGCTGGCCAGTACACCGCCCTACTAGGGAACAGACGTGTACTGGACTTCCTCCATGCTACCTCTGTTTTGGTCCGCGGGTGGGGCTTTTAACTCCCACCTACCCGACATATCTGCCGGGCGTTCCCCTATCCGCCACCTGGGGACGCGCTCGATGGGGGACAGAAAACCCCGCACGGGAATAATAATAATAATAATAATAATAATAATAATAATAATAATAATAATAATAATAATAATAATAATAATAATAATAATAATAATAATAATAATAATAATAATAATAATAATAATAATAATAATAATAATAATAATAATAATAATAATAATAATAATAATAATAATAATAATAATAATAATAATAATAATAATAATAATAATAATAATAATAATAATAATTTTTTTTTTTTTTTTTTTTTTTTTTTCCGGAGGGGGGAAATGCCTTTACGCATCATAGGGGGCTTCTGTCTCGCCCCCCGTATGTCGGACTCCTCTTCCGAGACTACCGACTAAAACCCCCCTCCTAGTACTCCCAGCGCCACCCCGGAACCGCTCTTCGCATTACTTCGGGGTGGCGCCAGTAGGCCTTAAACGCCCGTTATGGCGCTACTCCGTCCAGCACCCTCTTCTTGCGGCGGAGGACCGCCTCCACGTTGGTGGAAACCTCCGCCCAGGCTTCTTCGTTCAGGAGCATAACCCCGAGGATGTTGTCCGGAGTTATGCTCCCGAACTTCCCTTCAAGTGTTGCCCTCCACACACTCCATTCTTCGCACTCGAAGAACGTGTGGAGGGCATCGTCTTTGGGGGATCCGCAGGGTATGCAGCACGGGTCCCCGACCTTACCTATTTTGTACAGGTAAGACCGGAAGTACCCGTGCCCCGACAGCATCTGGGTGAGGTAATAGTTCACCTCACCGTGCTGCCGGTTAAGCCAGGTGTCCAGACGAGGGATAAGCCTCGCTGTCCACCTGCCCCGCGGATCCCTGTCCCATCTGTCTTGCCAGGTCTGCATACTGCGTGACCTGGCAAGCACCCTTCTCCTCTCCTTCTCTCCTTCCTGAGCGTCCTGGTGGACGGACATCCGCTCCTGGGCGAGGAGGTCGATTGGTACGACCCCGGCAATGACTAGCGCTGCCAACTCCGAGACCGTGCGGTAGGAGCAGGCGATGCGGAGGGCCCCTCTCCGCTGCACACCGGCCATACGTTTTCGGTACTTTTCGTACCGGAGCGTGCCGGCCCAGACTTCGGCGCCGTAGAGCATAATAGACTCGGCGGTGCGTAGCAGTAGACGACGCTTGCAGGGTTTGGGGCCGCCAATATTGGCCATGACCCTGCTAAGTAGCGTCGTCACCGCAGCCGCCTTGTCTGCTCGTGATCTTATTTCTTCCCCGAAGGTGAGCTTGCAGTCAAGTCTCACCCCCAGGTACTTCACCGACGCCTTGGTCCGGACCGTCGCCTCTCCTACCTGCATATCCCGCAGCAGCGGAATATGCTTTTTGGTGAGAAGCACGATCTCGGTCTTCGGCAGCGCTAGCTCTAGGCCATGGTCGTCCATCCAGGAGCGGACTCGACGCATCACCTGGTTGAGCAGCCATTGAGCCGCCTCGACGCTTCTCGCGATCAAGACGACGCCAATATCATCGGCATACCCAACCAGGAAAGCCCCATCAGGCAACTCCATACGTAGGATCCCGTCGTATGAGGCGTCCCATAAGTCGGGACCCAGTATGGAGCCCTGGGCTGCCCCAGCCGTTAACTCCCGGCTAAGCGGGCCATCCGCGGTGTCGTACGTTAGGAAGCGGTCCTTCAGGTAGTCCTCTATTATCTCAAATAGATAGTCGGGGACCCTGAAGTCCCGCTTCAGCGCGTGCAAGGCATCGCGCCACCGCACCGAGTTGAAGGCGTTCTTCACATCCAGCGTGACCAGCAGACAGACGGAGCGGGAGAAGTGGTTTCCCCGCTCCGTGCCCCTGGCTGCCTCGACCACCTCCTGGATAGCGTCTATCGTAGACCTCCCTCTCCGAAAGCCGTACTGTCTTTCGGAGAGGCCTCCAGCAGCGTCGATAGCTGCGTGGAGACGAGGTCTAAGAAGCTTCTCCAGGAGCTTGCCGGCCGTGTCTAGCATGCACAGGGGCCTGTAAGACGATGGGCTGTCTACTGGTCCCCCTTTGCCCTTCCCAATCAGTACAAGCCGTGCCCGCTTCCATCGGCGAGGGAAAACTCCCGATTGCAGGCAGGCGTTGTACATCTTGAGGAAGAGCGCTGGATGCCCTTCAACTGCGGCTTTCAGCACCTCTGCTGGAAGACCATCAGGACCTGGTGCCTTCTTGTTCTTGAAGGACCGCGCCGCGCACATAAGCTCGGCTTCCGTAAAGGGAGCCGGCGGTGCGTTCCCGGGTGTTCGGGGGCGGCGCGGCAGCTTGGGGTGGTCGGGGAATAGGGCATCGACGATCTTGCCGATGGTCCTCGCATTCGTGGGAGCGCTCTCTTTGAACGCTCCCAGTTTGCGAAGGACCAGTCTGTACCCCAGTCCCCAGGGATCTTCGTTGAGATCCTCCCCAAGCTTCTTCCAGCATCGGTGCTTACTCTTTTGGATGGCCCGCTTGAGTACTTTCCTCGCCGCCTTGTAGGCGTCAGTACTCGGGGCTGCGTCGGTATCGCGGCGCCGGGCTCGCAGGGAGAGTCTGCGCAAGCGGTGACACTCCCGCCTCAGCTCCGCGATTTCGTCCGTCCACCAGTACACCGGTCTCCTCGGACTGCGTGGCCGGATTTTCGGCACGGCGTCTTTGCAGGCCTGATGCAGGTGAGACATCACTGTGTCTACGACCTGCTCAGCGCCTGCATTATCTGGGAGTTCCTCCAGGGCTCGCTGGCCGCGTAGTAGGGCCGGAGACAGCTTCTGGGGGTCCATCTTGGCGACGTTCCACCTGGCAGGGCCTTGAGGTGTTCTGGCCCGGACTGGAGCTACATCACGTACGCGGAACGTGATGTATTGGTGATCGCTGGCTGTAAAGTCCTCGATCACCCTCCAGCCCTCGATTCGCGATACCAGGCTTTCCGTCGACAGAGAGACGTCTGGGATCGTCTCCCTGTACCCTGGCCTTCGGAAAGTGGACGTCGAGCCGACGTTTAGAACGGCTAGCCCGAGTCTGGACGCCATGTCCAGCACACGTCCGCCCCGAGAATCTGGCCAGGGTTCACCCCACTCCAGAGCTTTCGCGTTGAAGTCTCCGGCCACTACCAGCTCGCCCTCCATGTCCCGGACAGCGTCTTCCAGGCCGTCGATTTTGGCCTGGAAGTCTGCAATACGTTCGTTCGGGGTGAGGTAGCAGCTGACATATGTTATGCCGCTGCTCCTCACCCAGACGAAACCTCTGCCGGAACCATGGTCGGCGACGATAAATCGCCGCCGATTCGGAATCCAAATTGCCGCCGTGCCGAGGTCGTCGGAGTACCATCCTGGACCTTCTCTGTCTCGATATTGCTCGCTGATGAGGACTACATCAGCGGCCTTCTCGAGGCAGATCTGGTCCAGGAGGTCATCGGCCACCCTGCTCCGGTTCAGGTTGCCCTGAAGTACGACTGCCATTATCGCTTGGCTTGAGCCAGGGCCTTGCGGAATGCCCCGCATTGCCCAGAGCCAGCGATGTGGCGTCGAGAGTCCGGCTTACCTTCTGCTGCCGGGCAGAGGAAACACAAGGGCTCGGCCTTGCAGTCGGCCGCCCTGTGGTCCTCCTTGCCACACCGGAAACATACCTTTCCCCGGTCCACTCCTCCAGTGCACCGGGTACTCTGGTGTCCGTATCCGAGGCACTTAAAGCACCTCGGCACTTCCACCCTCCTCCGGATGCGGCAGTTGACCCAGCCAATTTTCACCCGGGCGGTCTGCAGCAGGGTCCTCGCCCCCGCCTCGTCGATGTCGACGATGGCAGATACCTGCGCCCGTGCGTTTGGCCGGGTCAGCCCGACGCGAAGGTGGCCCTTGTACTCCCCAAGGGCCTTCTTCAGGGCCTCCTCGACCTCCCCCTTTGTGGAGCAGCTATCCAGGTCCCTGACCTCCAAGCTTGCTTTGGGGGTCAGTTCCCGGACGCTGCTCGCTTCTCCGGTGGCCGCTTTAAGGGCTGCCGAGAAGGTGGCCCTCGACTCCGCCGATGTCTTGCGGAGTTCGAGGAGCACCTCTCCGGCTCGCGTGCGCCGAACCGCTCGGACGTCGACCCCGTGAGCTTCGGGCTTGACCTCTTTGCGGACAGCGTTGAGAATGTCCGCGTAGGTCTTGCCCTCTGCTGGCTTGAGAACGATCGCGTCCGGCTTCGGAGGGGCCGCCTTCTTCTTCGGAGCGCTTGCTTTGCGCGGCGGCACCGGCTTGTTTGCGACCTGCGGGGGAGGCGTCTTAGTTGTCGTTCTACGCTCTTTCCCTTTCGCCTTCTTTTTCTGGACCGTGGTCCACTCATTTGCCGGTAAGTCCTGCTTCTTCTTTTTCCGTACCTCCGTTTCCGGAGGTACCGGAGGACTCGATGCCGCGCGCTTGCTTCCTCCGACTGAAGCAGGCTGCATCTGAGCCGACGGAGTCTTTGCGGCTACCGTCGGGGCGCTATGGACCCTAGCTCTGGGAGACGCCGGCCTTTCAAGAAGGGTGTGAGCCTTTTTTAAGGGCCGGCGGTTCTCTTCCAGCTCTTCGAGCCTTTCAACTAAGGCGGGCAACCCTTCCTTGATCGTCTTGTTGACGTTTGGTTGCTTCTTCAATGCCTCCGTCATTGTAGCAATGAGCCTACGCATTTCTGCGAGACTTGCCTCCGCCTTCCTATCACTCTCCGTGATTAGCTCCCTGATGGAAGCTAATACGTCACCCACCATGCTCGAATTTCCAGTTAGAGTATCCATAATTTTGTTTTACCAGCGCATCGTGTGCAAAGGGGCGGGCCGTAATAGTCAGGAACGGGTGTACCCTCGGAGTGCGGTGACTCCTACCCCAGTTCCCTGAGGCCTGACCTACGCTTTGCCGATCCCGGAAAACACGGACGGATCGGCGCTCGCCCGGAGCAATGCAGCTTCCGACAGCTGCATCCAGTGCACACTCCCTGATCAGGGCCCGAAGGGGCTGGCTCCTGATACACACCGCAGTGGCCACCTCGGCAGAGCTAGCTCACAGCAGCCTCTTCCCCGACGCCGGGGAAATGCCGACGTCGGTTGGGGGCACTCCCAGTGTGCTGCGGTGTGTAACGATCGGAATTGTACTCCCAGCCGCACCTAACATGGTGACAGACGCTGGCCAGTACACCGCCCTACTAGGGAACAGACGTGTACTGGACTTCCTCCATGCTACCTCTGTTTTGGTCCGCGGGTGGGGCTTTTAACTCCCACCTACCCGACATATCTGCCGGGCGTTCCCCTATCCGCCACCTGGGGACGCGCTCGATGGGGGACAGAAAACCCCGCACGGGAATAATAATAATAATAATAATAATAATAATAATAATAATAATAATAATAATAATAATAATAATAATAATAATAATAATAATAATAATAATATTTTTCCGAAATTGTTTAAGGATGGTGTATTTCTTTTAATTGTATTTTTTGCTCCTTTGAAGAGGGCCATGAACTAATGGCCGAAACGTCGGATGGTGGAATAATCACATTTAAATAAGTACATCCAGTAATTTTCTTATTAGTAATTTTTTCTTTATTTCAAAATTTAATCCAATTTTTCATATATATTTTGAAACGACCTGAATGAACGCCAATTATAAATATGTCTCATTATAATTACTTTCGGTCGAAATAATAAATTAGTATCTTATTGGTAATATACATTTGAAGTTGCACTTGAATATAAATTGCATGATTTTGACTAAAGTGCACGCCATTTTCGTCCATCTTCACATTCTTCACGTTTATTTTATTCAAAGTCTCATCAAAAATCGATACAGTTCTGCACGAGTATGGACATTTTAGCTCTATTAGAGTTTTCTCCCAAATATTTGGTCCATACACCAGAATTGCATCCGGAGAACAGCTTAACCATGGTTGTTGAATACACACAATAAATCCAACTCTTACCACTTCACATTCAGGGCTCATGAATGTTTTATATTCTTGCATTGCAAGCTCTTCATTTTTTTTCTCATAGGTCATAGAAGAAATCTTAACTTTTTCCAAATTCAACAAGTTGGTGATTACTTTATTTTTATCAAATCGAGTCCCTTTTAATCTATGAGCATTACTTGTTGTTATCCGTAGTTTTCTTTCCTTAAACCAATTGGAATTTTTAGATTGACTTAAAGTACTAATACTTATTGACAAAGCACCATTAATGTCACAGCACACCTTTGTCATGTAAAAATTATATAATTCTTGAGCTATTTCTATTTGTTGACCATACACAATATTAGTGTTCTGCAGCATGAATATCTCTAAAGTAATTTTTTTGGACTTATCTTCTAAGTTATGTTTCTCGGTTGCTTTAGTTGTTTCAAGCAATTCCTCTGCTGCCATTACTTCAACTTGACTTTTTTCTTCAAATTTTAACATGGTAGACAAAGATATACCTTCTACATACTCTCCTAGACTTACTGTAGAAATTTTTAAAGGTGTGAATGTTTTAAGACTTTTAGCGCAAGTAGGTGGTGGTGCTGGAAATAAATTTGCCATCCTTGAGCCTTTATCATATCTCAATAATTACCGATGGGAAGGTTTCCCCTATCCTTGAGGTCTACTAGTTTGAGATGAGGCTGATTCTGGTGAATTATTGAAGTCTACCAACGCACATACATGTTTACATTTGCCAGAGAGACCGGCTTTGCATGAACATGTAGCATATTTTATATATCTATTGTCGTCAAGCTAGAAAAATAGAGAAAAAGAAAAATACAATTATATAATTTTCCAATACATACCATGACTTTGACAAAGTCAGTTGTGGAGACACTGGTTTGGGCAACCACTGGACAGGTTTTTGTGACCAGTTCATTTATGTCATCTGTCTCTACCACATTTATAACATGTCCGTATTTAAATAATTTTTTAACTTTCGTATCGTTCTGACCACGAATACAATTATTCGTTATAGGCCGAAATCCAAATTTTATTATTTTTTCCATTTTCTATTATTTTTGTATATGTAGACAGTACTAGCTTCATCACAAAAGTATGGGAACTTGACACTAGAAAGCTGTGTCGCCGGCAGTAGTACTGCCTCTACAGTTCGTGCACGATCCCTTTACAAGACCGTGGTTATACATATAACTCATAGCTTCTGCACATTGTACGCGATAGGCAATGAGAGCACTGCTTTGTGACTCAGCACTCTGCTTTGGAAAAGTAGAGCTTTTATTATATTGGCTATCGCTCATCGCTTCTTCTTCTATATTCTGGCTATGACACGCATGCGCGATCTTGGGCCAATCGCTCATCGCTGATTGCTACCGCCGCGCACACTCAATAACCAGCCGCGGGGAGGCGCCCCCCCCCCCCTATTAGGCACGACCGCGGTAATGATTCGCACAGGAAGTCGGCTCGCTGCGCTCGCCTATCCCTTTTCTTATAAGAGTACAGGATAGCTGATTGCGGCCGTTTGACTGCCGCTATCTGGCCGTCGGGATAATTTTTTTAAAAATACCGATTACATTAAAACTCGTTTCTGCTAAAAAAAAAAAAATGTTTTTTCGTTCGTCATGTTGTATTGCTTCCCTGAAAAAGGTTGAAAAAATTTACGTTATTAGTTATCACTATTTTACATACAATTACCAAGTTGGAATTGTTTCCCTATTATAGCAGATTTTTTATGAATTTTTTAATGTTTAAAAAGACCGCCATTTTAAAACCGGAAGTTGAATCAATTCGAAATTGTTAGTGGATCTATGTTGGGAAGAACTGGATTTTTTGTATAAATTTCAGCTTTATCCGTTCAGCCGTTTAGGCGCTAGAGTCGATAAACATTTTTATTAGTCCGCCATTTTGTACTATTTCGCTGAAAAATTTTTGAAAAAATTCATCTTATTAGTTGTCACTATCTTACATATTTGTGCAAAGTTTTAATTGTTTTGCTTTTATAACAGAATTTTTATGAATTTTTTAATATTTAAAATGCCCGCTATTTTGAAACCGGAAGTCGGATCGAATCGAAATTGTTAGTAGATCCTCGTCGGGTGTAGCTGGATTTTCCGTGTAAATTTTACTTCGATTCGTTCAGCCGTTTAGACGCTAGAGTGGATACACACACACACACACACACACATACATTTAGATCTTGTTATAAAACATAAAGATCCAAAAGGGTTTTTAACCGACTTCGAAAAGGAGGAGGTTACTCTATTCGACAGTGGGCGATGTTGCTTTTTTTTTTTTTTTGTCCGGCCATAACTCCGCAACGGGTTGACCAATCGAGATGGAACCGCTCCCAGTTTCTAGGTTTGGGCTTCCCATTGGTCCCGTTTAAAAAATTTTCCGAAAAGTTTATTATTAACAAAGTTATTGCAAAATTAGTGCGTCGGAGTGCGAAACGAGTTCCGAACTTTATTCAGATTTATCGCAATATCTTTGAATGGGATTGATTTATTGTAATGAAACTATTACTATCTTCTTAGAAATAATTAGCAGATATTAATTATATAAAAAATGTATTAATTGTTGCTATATTTACGATATTATTGCAAAATCATTTGTTTATTCGTCTATATCTGCTCAATGATTCATATCAGAATCAAACCTCTTCGATCCTTTCGCAAATACTACACACTTACCAACATTATGCGACACATTTTCAATTGTTGCTATGTTTAAATTGTTATTGCAAACTAATTTGTTTATTCTTCTATACCTCCTCAACGACTCCACCTATCGGAACCAAACCTTTTCGATTCGTTCGCAAATATTACCTACATAACTTTATTTTTCACATCTTGATCGATTATACACTAAAAAGTATGAAATAAAAAAATTGTTAACAAAAAAAATAGAAACCGACTTCGAAAGTAGTCCAGATGAAAAGCAATAAACTAGATTATTGTAATTTAGAAAAAGCGCTAAAAAGAATGAAATAATTTTTGATGTATAGTGTAACGTATCGCCTTCCTTACCTTTTCAACTTACGTTACCTCCTCGTCTGGTTCTGCCTTTTTCAGACTGGCAGTGGAAAGTCGGAAAAATAATAAAATAAATCATGCGAAATTTCTATTAATTTTCGTTTATTTAAAGAACTCCGCATTCTCGTCGCTCGGCCGTCGCACTCGACCAGTTGATCGCGTCGTGTTTATATTTTTTCTCGCCGTAGTCGTCGCAGCTCTCGCACGGCTCACTCACTCACACACACCGCGACGTTTGTTCGAATGCATATTTATACGCTCGCTTGAACACACGGACGCTTGCTCACACACACATTCACTCTTACGCACACTCTTAATCTAATACGTATGACTAAAGGAACGATGAGGTACTTGGAATAATTCAATACACCTTACTTTAGGAGACGTTGTATGTGGTATAGCTTGTCACACCCAGTGTCTGGACACTCCTTCCCCCTCCACAAGGACCAAAGTCAGCCCCTAGGGGGGCCAACCCTTAAAAAAAAAAAATATGAAGCAGATTTTGATTATACTGCATTGGTCACAGTGGCTATAAGACTGGCGGCGCACCCTTCTCAACCTCGTTCAGCCCCGGAGTCAGCCCCGATCTCAGCCCCGCTGGCCGGCGTAAACCCCTTAAAGCAGCTAACCCGTCAACCTTGTGAGGCCGCAAGCCGGCTAATTATAAGGGGCACGTAACATACATACTTGTAAAAAAAAGGCGTCTTTCGAATAAATAGTGACACAGACTAATTAAAATAATGTATTGATAGTGCTAGATTCATTCTTCGAAATTTTTTATCGATGTTTAACAGATTCATTGTAATAATGAAACGACAGCCGACAATAAAAGAATACTTATTAATAACGCGACTTTAAAAGTAAGGAGTTTTTTATCATTTCGTTATTATTATTTATTCTCCCATCCATCCTTTTTTAATGTCTTTGTGCTTATTTACCCCTAATTAAATCTTAAATAATTGTCGGGGCGGGTTACTTATTCCGTAAAGTATTTGCTGGAGAACTCCCAAGAAGCGCCGTCTATATCGCCCGGTCGTTGCCGTGACCCACAGTGTGACCGTCTGTTAGATTCGGTGTTGGTGGCGAAAGGGTAGATACCATCCTAAAACCTAACTTACCTATTGTATCGAGAATGAGCGAACGAAGCTGCTGACTCCGCGTCGCGGTGTGGGTTGGGTCTGGGTCGGTCAAAGAGAAAGTATCCGTCGGTAAAGCGTCGCCGCCAAGCGGCCATTAGCGGGGGTTCTCGGCCGATTTCGCGTCGATAAGACGTTCATTTTTGACGCAAGATGGCAGCCCCTACCTAAAAATGCGCGTTAGTAAAAAGATATCAAATGATAGATGTGATATTTAAAAATCATTGCTCGGAGCCTCAATGCACAAAATTTTTTTCACGCGTCGTTGTCGCGCATTTTCAGAAGCATTATCAGTAATCCGTACGGATAAGAACGATAGACGTTGCCGAGTAATGATTCGGAAAAAGTCAAATATATAGTCGTTTCGCTTTAACGTGAATAAATCCGCAGCAAAATTAATAATATTATACATCGTCGGAATAATTAGGTAACATAAATGGAAAAAGATAAATCACATATAACGATTAATAATTTTGCGAAAAATAAAAAGATTCAGATCGCGTACCCATGTTTCAGTAACTACAGGCAAAAGTGCAAACTTGGTAAAGTTTAATTGTTTTTTACAAATATTACTTTTGTCTCTTCGAGGATAGAAGTACATTATGAAATGCAATATTATATACTTATGCATGTGTGTTTGTGTGTGTATGTGTCTTTGATTCTTAAGAAAAAGAAGATACAGTACGGAGTCTACGTAATAGAAATTATTTAAAATGTCGTCGTGAGATATAATTTAAATTTGTTGTATCTCAATATTAGAAAGACTCTGAATTAAAAAAACCGTGATGGTCCAGTCGCGGCAACTCCACCCTAATATAGCGTGCGAACAATTGGGGTTATCGTGCTTGTAATTGTCAATGTGTAAGTGAGACCTCAGTGAGGTCGCGAATTAGTATAAGTTTCGTGTTCGAAGAGTAGATGAAATAGAGGTCGATATTACGAAAGCAGTTGTATCGTTAGAGAAGAATTTGAATCTAATATCTCGTGGGTATTCTATATTTAGGTATGTAATGTCTCTTTGACCATGGTTCATTAATTTTTATACCATAAGGTACATTGCGGGGTCTGGGTTGGGTTATCTTTTGGCACTGTTCACATTCTCAACTACAATACGAACTGTGAAACCGCGCGTCAAATATTATTGTCTCTAGAATTTAGGCGTAATTTTTAGGCGCTGCTATTTTATGCGTCAACCACTGGAAATCCTGTTTGGGTACGTCATCATCTGAGACTAATTGAGGCTTCATTTCTGCTTGTTTTTTCCATATAAATGCTTTCCGATTTCGTTGCGACCTGCGCAAACGTACACATGTTGTTTGGCAAATACACGCCCCTGCGTTGTAGCCGCGGCCGCGGGCCCGCCATCATCTCCGGCGACTTGAATAGTTGGCGTATGCGCGCCGGGCCGTGCCGGCGACGCAACGCCTTCTCATTGGTAGACGCACGCCTCTTCTCACACGCGTTTTCTCATGAAACCAGCTATTGGCCGAAGAGGTCACACATACTACTCTGCTCGCCCGGGAAAGGACAACGTGGTGGATTCATGGAGAGCGAGAGAGATAAAGCACACCGAGCGGCACAATGGCCTTTCGCGGACACCGCGATCTCCGATAAACCGACGTGAATGAGCGTAATCGTTAATATCTCGTAAATGTTGCATCGAATGATAAAAATGTTAACAACCTTTTTCGACGGTACAAAAATGTGCAATCATTTCTATTTATTATTAAAACTTTTTCTCAGTAGTAAATGTTTTCAGAGATATAATCGGTTTAACTATTAAAATTGTGGTTTAGTATAATTTCGCGGTAATGGTTGCAGATATAGGAAAAGTTGAAGTAACCAAAGTCATAGAGCCATTAATTCTCTACATATTTAAGCTAAAGCTTTTTTCCGTTAAATCAGTTATTCTTGAGTGAGACGATCAGGAGAGGGCGTGACGGTTTTACTTCGAGACGTGTGTCTTCGAAAGATTGCCGCGGCTGGACAGTCCGTTGTTTCTCGACTAGGAAAAAAAGGGGGAGTGTTGGGGGTTAGCGTTGTCTTTGTTTATCTGTCAAAATGTACCCAGATTACCTGCGATCGTCGACGCGTTAGCAGCGTAATATAAATCGAGCGAAAGCAAAGTTTTTTTTACTTTCAGTGAGTATTGATACTGTGCTAAACTTTTTTATTTGATTGCATTTTTCTGCAATCATGGTGGGTACACCGAGATGTTATGTGCCAGGCTGTGGACATGTGCAATCATCTGCAGATTGCAGGTTTTTCCGATTTCCGAAGGATCCACAAATGTACGTTAGAAAGATATAGTCAATTACTTTTGCGTTTACGACGTCAATTAGTGTAATATGAGGTAGATTCTATAAATATGAAAGTAGTTTATACATTCCTTTATGACTTTGAGGTAGGAGGTCTTCTTTTGACAATAGACAATGACTTCTTTTAGTGCATTCTCGGGTTAGGCAGAATTCAGATATGAATTTTTTATGTGTTGTTTTTTATCGATGGCTGTTCAGTTATTATTAATGACGTGACTTGACACGTTGAATATCATGGTGGTCGCCGATGACCGGTACACGATTTTTCAGTCCATTTTTTAAATGTTTATAACTTTTGATTAAGAATATTTAGAAGAATAAAACCGTCGGTCATCGGAAGTGTGGGGTTTTAGAATAAAGAAATTATTGCAAAGTCTTCACCGTGTTTCTAACGAAAAGAGACACCCCACTTTATTCAAAACTAGGTGGTCTCAAATACGCGTTGCTGGACCTTTGGCCACTGTAATTGAGAAGAAAGTAAATCGATACTTCTTATGCTTAGACATTTCTCGTTGTCTTCTTTCTTTATTCCCTTCTCTCACCCTCTCAGTCACACTCTTTCCCTTCAAGTCACTCTTTAGCTCTCTCTCTCTACCGCTCGCTTTCTCTCTCTCTCTCTCTCTCTCTCTCTCTCTCTCTCTCTCTCTCTCTCTCTCTTCGAGTAGACGTGTAGAAGTACGGTGCGATTTATAAGGCGTTTAAATCAATTTTATTAGTTGTGCGATACATTTGGTGGCATCTTGTGCGTGCATTAGTACATTAAGAGTGACCGGAGATAATATTCGCGGCGCGGGACGTGCTCCTTGCAGAGATACACGTGTGCGTATCTTCGGGATCATATCGATCTCGCTCGATCCTTTCGGCGGCCATCTTCCGACGTCACGCGCCCTCGCCGTCTCTCATTGGCGATCGCCTTCGCGCTGATTGGTCCGGGTGTTCCTTGTCCTGCGCGCAGCCAATCACCTCCTTCTTCCTCTCGCACGTTTCCTGGCACGCTCTGGAACCTTCTAGAATGGAGAAAGAAGAAATTTGGTGCTACTCCTGTAGAAAGGACGTAAAGACCGACTACGTGCGATGCATACCGTGCTCCAAGACTTTCCACCCTAAGTGCGAGCACAGGGTTGGGCCTAAAGGTGCTCTCAAGCCCTGCCCAGGCCCCTTCGAAAGGGTGAATCGGAGCGGAGGGGTGAGGGGTGGCACGACCACTCTCCCCTCCTCCTCCCCTTCCGCCTCAGTTCAACCGTCGCTCGATGGGAAGACGGCTCCGACGCCTTCATCCTCGAGCGCGAGGCCGACAGTGGCGCCACCACCTCCGGCGCCGTTCTCCCCGTCGTCTCAGCTGGCGCGGTCTCCGCCGACGGGCTCCATCTCGCGTTCGGCGACTCATCCGCCGGCCAGTCGTGCATCGTCCTACGCGTCTTCGTACGCGGCGGCCGCCTCCTCTCCACCACCAGGACCATCCCACGGAGCCACTTCGCCGCCCACGCAGGACGCCATCCACAAACTAGTGGGTATGGTACAAAACTGCGTGGACGCCATCCAGGGCTTCAAGTCGTCGCAGGACGCTCACCGACGCGAGACGGCGGGCGACTTCGCGGCTCTTGGCACCCGCCTGGACCGCATCTCCGCTGATCTCGCTGCCATTACAACTCGGCATCACGACACGGAGGTGCATGTGCAGACCCTCCGATCGGACCTCTCCGCGCTGGCAGTAAAGCAGGACGCAGATGCCGCCGCTCTCTCCTCTCGTCTCGCAGCCATCGAGTCCTCGCAGTCCGCCACTGGATCCTCCTCCTCCTCCTCCAATGAATTGGCTCGCGTCCAACAGCGCCTCGCTCGAGTGGAGGCCAGTGTGCGGGTCACGGAGGTTATCCTGTCTGGCGTACCGGAAGCCCCTCCTCAGGAGAATGTCAGGACCACCGTCACCAGGGTCGCTGCTATTCTGGGCCTCACAACAACCGAGGCCGACATCACGGAGGCTCGCCGGATGCCTGGATCACCGGAGGTTACCCGCCCGCGCTCTATCTTCGTCCGCTTCGCCACTCCAGCGCAGCGGAACGCTCTCTTGCGGGCCAAGAGGACCAGGAGATCCCTCTTGGCGAATGAGGTCGACCCGGCCAGCGCAGCTCGGCCCATCTATATTAATGAGTTTCTCCCCCGCGTTACTTGGGACCTGCTCAGGACGGTCAGGAGGGAGGCTCGGTCGCGCGGTATCAGCCACGTCTGGCACAGGGACGGCCAAATCTTAGTTAAAAAAGACGCGGATGCTCCTGTTATTCGTATTTCTGAGCTGGCAGACATAAATGTTAAACTTGCCTGAAGTGTTGCGCCAAGGCCTCACCTGCTGTTACCACCTCGTATTACTCGTCCGCTTCACCTCTCTGCCTGCCACGTGAACGCGGGATCGCTGCCAGCTCACTTTACTCACTTCTCCTCTCACTTCTCTTCTGTCTGGCCACCCTACGACATCATAGCCGTCTCTGAATCGTGGCTCCGACCGGGTGGCCGTGCCGACCAATGCGCTCTAGACAACTATACCCTGCACCGCAGCGATCGTCTTTTAAGAACTGGCGGGGGGGTGTGTCTTTATATCATGAACTGCTATGATTCACAAATTCTTACTTCTTCTATGTTGCAGGGCGGTGTCGAGGTGGAGTTTCTTCTTGTTGAGCTTCTTATTCGTCCGTCGACCCGTATTCTCGTCGGAGTCGTCTACCGTCCGCCTCACCTACCCCATCACTACCTTCGAACCGATCCTCGCCGATCATGCATGTGAATATGAGCAGAGGTTAATCTTCGGTGACTGGAATATTAATATTAACACTGATTCACCTGATGCCATCTACCTGCGGTCACTTATATCTCAGCTAAACTTTCATCTCGTTGAACATTCCAACACTCACCGCACAGCTACTTCCATCACCAGGATTGACCTCTGTCTTGTAGGAGATGAAGGACGTGTTGTATCCTCTGGGCAATCGAATGAGCCGTTCCTTTCTGGGCACGACCTCATCTCGGTTGTCTACGATGCAAGTGATTCATGGAGTAGGCGTAGTGTTGTCTCCCGGAACTTGCACGCTGTCGATCCCTCCGCATTGCACTCATCTTTGGATAACCTAACCTCTTTGGTCCTGGGTTTATCTGGAGATGACGTGGATGGTTTGGTTAGCACTTTCTCTGGTGAGCTCCTCAATGTATTAGATAGACTGGCGCCTTTGCGAGCTGTCACCGCAAGGCGCCCATCCGCTCCATGGATTACTCCAGAAGTGAGGAAATTAATGAAAATTAGAAATTCATTCCGTCGCTTTTACCTGAGGACCAGGAGTCCAATAGCTTTAAACCATTACAGAGCTCTTCGTAACCGTCTTAAAATCATTATTGAGGAGGGACGCTCGTTGTTCCTCCTCCAGCATTTCACTAATCTCCACTGCCCGGCTACGCTTTGGCGTGACCTTAGACGGTTCAATATAACTCCTACTCCTAAACGTCCTCTGTCACTTCCTCCTAACCTCACTCCTTCACTCCTCAACTCATTCTTCCTCTCTGCGCATGCGCAAACTCCTCCTTCTCCACCTGACTTTCTCTCTACCTCTTCTCCTTACAGTGATGAGAAATTCTATTTCTCACATGTCACTCCTTCCTCTCTATTCCCACTTCTAACCTTTCGCTCTTCCATGACCATCCTTCCGGATGGTCTTCCTTCTTCTTTCATTTCACTCTGTACTCCTTCACTTACTACTGCACTTCTCCGTCTATTTAACACTTCACTGCTCACTTCTACCTTTCCTCGGCTCTGGAAGCACTCTTATGTCACACCTATTCCTAAAAAATCTTCTCCCACTGAACCTTCACACCTCCGTCCTATCTCACTCCTTCCTGAATTGTCTAAGGTCCTTGAGAGGGTGGTCCTGCGTGACGTTCAAGACTTCCTCCGTAGTCGTGGACTTCAGGACCCCTTCCAACATGGGTTCGTCAAGGGTCGGTCTACCCAGCCCGCCTTGCTTACCCTCACTGAAGACGTCAGGCGGGCAGTGGATGAACGCAAGATAACCATCCTCGTCTGCTTCGACTTTTCAAAGGCCTTCGATACGGTCGACCACTGCAGGCTGATGGAGAAACTCAAGAGATTGAATTTCTCCACTCCAGTCTTGCAGTGGTTTTGGTCATACCTCTCCGGGAGGTATCAAGCGACAAGGGTGGACGGTAAACTTTCTTCTTGGGAGCATGTTTTCTCTGGTGTGCCACAGGGCTCTGTACTGGGACCGTTTTTATTTTCTCTCTTCCTATGGGACCTCAATGATGTCGTTCACCTTGCCAGGCTCCTTAAGTACGCTGATGATCTCCAGTTGTACCTCCACGTTGCCCTTCATGGGCTTGAGGAGGGAATCTGCGAGATCAATCGCGACATTGCACGCGTGGTGGCATGGACAAGGGAAAACGGCCTCTTATTGAACCCTGGGAAGACGCAATGTATGCTTTTAGGATCTTCGCGTGCACTCAATGTTATAGATAAAGATTCCCTACCTCCGATAAGAGTGGCGGATACGTCTATTCCTTTCTCGACTGTGGTGAAGTCGCTCGGCGTCCATCTTCAGAGCAATCTGGGGTGGCACGAGCACGTCACGAGCGTGTGTCGGAAAATCTACGCGATGCTTGCATCGTTTAGTAAAAACCGGCGCACGCTCCCCCTGCCGTTAAAGGCGAGACTCGTCCAAGCTCTTGCATTTCCTCACTTCGACTACTGCTGCTTGGTGCACGTTGACATGCAAGCCGTCGATGAGATCCGGCTGCAACGGGCCTTGAATGCTTGCGTCCGATTCGTTTTTGACGTGCGACGTGATGTTCACATCACGCCGTACTTCGAACGTCTCGGATGGCTGAAGGTCCGTCAAAGGCGGCTGTATTTCCTCGGCGTCTTCATGCTCGGCGTGCATCGAGGCGCCATGCCGGAATCTCTCCAGGCTTTGTTCGAGCGAAGATCGGACTTAGACGTGAGGTCTTCTCCGCGTTCGCGACCGCGTGTAACTTTTAACACACCTCTTCATCGCACTGCAACCCGTTCAAACTCACTCGCGGTGCAGGGCGCTAAATTTTGGAACTTAATTCCGTTGCAGATTCGCGAAGCGCGCACTGTCGCGTCGTTCAAGCGTGAGTTGCATCACTCGTTACTGAGTGGTGCAATTTCATCGTGAGGCGACGCGGCACGTGATTGGAGAAATGGCGAAAATATAACCCTGAGCGGACCCCCCAGGTGGCGCGCGGCGACGCGCGTTTCATTCATATTCATCGTGAGAATGGGCCTCTTTGTATGCACGTGGGATCGAGTGTGAATGCGCCTGCGCGAAGGCGAAACTTTTCTATTGGCTGAATGAAACTATGAATACCTGTGATAGGCTTCGTGCCGGTGTGCATCTCGGGAGCGTGCGTGATGTGTATAAACACGAGCGTGTCTGACTTCACCTTCATCTTACTAATGTATATATTTCTTCTCTTGTATTTTCATTCTAGGTGTCGTCATGTTTATTGTATCGAATCGAGTGAGTGTGGATTGAATGAATGTGAGATTGAATGAATGAGAGAGTGCCTTGGCGATTTTGTCGTCAAGTTTGTGTATTTTTATATTTTTTATATGTTTATATATATATGTATTTTTTATATGTATATATTTCAACGTGCCAGGGGGCTTTGCCCCAGCACGAAATAAACAAATCTAATCTAATCTAATCTAATCTCTCTCTCTCTCTCTCTCTCTCTCGAGTCAGACGTGTTGAAGAAGTGGTGCGAATTTTTCTGTGAATTTAAGAGTTTATTGTGTCGATCGCTACATACAAAGTATATCTCCGTGTTCGGGGTGCCTGTGCGCGTAACCGCATATATAAATTTCGCTTGGCGAGCTCCTCGTCGCGACGTTATTCGCGTCGCTAAATCCGTGACCGTACCGGATCGATCGTCGATCCTCTCGGCGACATCCATCTTGCGCTGTCAAGAGCACCAGCTGATTGGTCCGACACGTGCCTCTTATTGGTGAACGCTCTATCTTGTCCATCTGTGACCAACCAGGACCCAGAGATAACTCAAACGGTCAAACGATCAACCGTCGCCGAGGAGATGGATCATAACCAGGTCCGGTGTGCTTCCTGTAAGAAGGTGGTTGTCACGGAATACCGCCGCTGTATTCCGTGCGACCTCACCTTTCATCCGCGGTGCAGGCATAACGTCACCGGCCCTACGGGGGCCCTAATGCCATGCAAGGGTGAGAGCGAGCACGTGATTATTAAAGGAGGGAAGGGGTCTTCGTCCTCTTCTGCTCGGGCTGCGCGCGCACCACCACCACCGCCGCCACCGTTCTCGCCGTCGACTCAGCTCGCGCGGTCTCCGCCCGGCGCCATCTCGCGGTCGCTCTCGCAGCCACTGCCTCTACCGTCTGCGTCGACGTCCTCGGCCACGACTTATGCGGCGATTACCTCCTCTCCTCCTGCAACCTCGCCGATTTCATCTCTCTCGATGTCAACGTCTCAACAGGAGACCCTCCACAAACTTGTTGGCATGGTCGAGTCGTGCGTCGAAGCCATACGCGGCTTTAAAAGCTCGCAGGACGCCCATCGCAGGGAGACTGCCGAGGATTCCGCTGCTCTTGGGGCGAGACTCGACCGCATCTCGTCGGACCTTTCTGCCATCTCTTCCAGGCTGGGCGAGGTTGAGATTGGTGCCCAGGCCCTCCGCGCGGACCTCACCGCCCTCGCCGCCCGTCAGGACGCCGAGTCTGCGGCTTTCTCCACCCGCTTAGCGGCTCTCGAGGCAGCACAGAGTGCTCCTGGCCCATCGTCACCTGTGGCCGGGCGGGGGGATCTTGCGCGCATCAACGAGCGCCTTGCGCGAGTCGAGGTCAGCGTCACGGCGTCTGAGGCTGTACTCACAGGCGTCCCTGAAGCCCCCGAGGAAAACGTCAAGGGCACCATCATCAGGGTGGCATCTATCCTCGGCCTCTCGATCACCGAAAGTGACGTCGTCGCTGCACGCAGGATGCCGGGAGTCTCAACGCGCCCACGTACCATCTTTGTGCGCTTCTCGGAGGTTGGTCAACGAAACGCTCTCCTGGCCGCCAGACGTGCGAGACGCTCTCTTCTGGCTTCGGAAGTCAACTCCACCTGCGAGGGGCGACCAATATATATCAACGAGTTCCTCCCGCGTGCTACCTGGGATCTACTCAGGGCTGTCCGAGAGGCGGCGCGATCTCGGGGCTATGCCCACATCTGGCATAGAGGCGGAAGAGTTCTCGTTAAAAAAGACTCTGACTCGCAGGTTATCGTCATCAGGGAGCTGGCAGAAATCGAATCAAAACTATGAAGGACCTCACGGCGTCCCCGCGCTCCATCTTGCGCTCTAATATCCTCTCATAAAACAACTAGACTAAGTGCCTGTCACGTAAATGCCGGCTCCCTGCTGCCTCACCTTGACAAACTTACTCACCATCTTTCACTAAACTCCTATAGCTTGGTAGCTGTCTCAGAAACTTGGCTAAAGCCGCGAGATCGTGCCGACCATTGCGCGATAGATGGCTACACCTTGCACCGCAGCGACCGAATTGGCAGATCCGGCGGAGGGGTTGCCCTCTTCGTCCGGAGTAATCTTCTCTCGCGCATTATAACCTCTTCTTTCTTGTTGCAGGGCGGTGTCGAGGTGGAGTTCCTTTTTGTTGAGCTTACTATTCCTCCGGCGACTCGAGTCTTCGTCGGAGTCGTATATCGACCGCCGCATATACCCCTTACTACCTTCGAGCCCATCCTCGCCGATCACGCTTGCGAATACGAGCAGAGGTTAATTTTTGGTGACTGGAACACTAACTTAAATTCTAACTCACCTGACTCAAGTTACCTTCTTTCGCTAATCAAGCAACTTGACTTACATTTGGTTGACCATGGTTGCACCCACCGTAGTGCTACTTCCACCACCAGGATTAACCTCTGTCTTGTAGGAGACGAAGGACGTGTTGTATCCTCTGGGCAGTCGAATGAGCCGTTCCTTTCGGGGCACGACCTCATCTCGATTGTCTACGATGCAAGTGATTCATAGAGTAGGCGTAGTGTTGTCTCCCGGAACTTGCACGCTGTCAATCCCTCCGCATTGCACTCATCTCTGGATAACCTAACCTCTTTGGTCCTGGGTTTATCTGGAGATGACGTGGATGGTTTGGTTAGCACTTTCTCTGGTGAGCTCCTCAATGTATTAGATAGACTGGCGCCTTTGCGAGCTGTCACCGCAAGGCGCCCATCCGCTCCATGGATCGCTCCAGAAGTGAGGAAATTAATGAAAATTAGAAATTCATTCCGTCGCTCTTACCTGAGGACCAGGAGTCCAATAGCTTTAAACCATTACAGAGCTCTTCGTAACCGTCTTAAAATCATTATTGAGGAGGGACGCTCGTTGTTCCTCCTCCAGCATTTCACTAATCTCCACTGCCCGGCTACGCTTTGGCGTGATCTTAGACGGTTCAATATAACTCCTACTCCTAAACGTCCTCTGTCACTTCCTCCTAACCTCACTCCTTCACTCCTCAACTCATTCTTTCTCTCTGCGCATGCGCAAACTCCTCCTTCTCCACCTGACTTTCTCTCCACCTCTTCTTCGTATAGTGACGAGAAATTTTACTTCTCTCACGTCACTCCTTCCTCTCTATTTCCTCTTCTAACCTTTCGCTCTTCCATGACCATCCTTCCGGATGGTCTTCCTTCTTCTTTCATTTCGCTCTGTACTCCTTCACTTACCACTGCACTTCTCCGTCTATTTAATACTTCACTGCTCACTTCTACCTTTCCTCGGCTCTGGAAGCACTCTTATGTTACACCTATTCCTAAAAAATCTTCTCCCACTGAACCTTCACACCTCCGTCCTATCTCACTCCTTCCTGAATTGTCCAAGGTACTTGAGAGGGTGGTCCTGCGTGACGTTCAAGACTTCCTCCGTAGTCGTGGACTTCAGGACCCCTTCCAATATGGGTTCGTCAAGGGTCGGTCTACCCAGACCGCCTTGCTTACCCTCACTGAAGACGTCAGGCGGGCAGTGGATGAACGTAAGATAACCATCCTCGTCTGCTTTGACTTCTCAAAGGCCTTCGATACGGTCGACCACTGCAAGCTGATGGAGAAACTCAAGAAATTGAATTTCTCCACTCCTGTCTTGCAGTGGTTCTGGTCATACCTAACTGATAGGTATCAAGCGACGAGGGTGGACGGTAAATTTTCCTCTTGGGAGCATGTTTTCTCCGGGGTGCCACAGGGCTCTGTACTGGGACCGTTTTTATTCTCACTCTTCCTATGGGACCTCAATGATGTCGTTCACCTTGCCAGGCTCCTCAAGTACGCTGATGATCTCCAGTTGTACCTCCACGTTGCCCTTCATGGGCTTGAGGAGGGAATCTGCGAGATCAATCGCGACATTGCACGCGTGGTGGCATGGACGAGGGAAAACGGCCTCTTATTGAACCCTGGGAAGACGCAATGTATGCTTTTAGGATCTTCGCGTGCACTCAATGTTATAGATAAAGATTCCCTACCTCCAATAAGAGTGGCGGATACGTCTATTCCTTTCTCGACAGTGGTGAAGTCGCTCGGCGTCCATCTTCAGAGCAATCTGGGGTGGCACGAGCACGTCACGAGCGTGTGTCGGAAAATCTACGCGATGCTCGCATCGCTTAGTAAAAACCGGCGCACGCTCCCCCTGCCGTTAAAGGCGAGACTCATCCAAGCTCTTGCATTTCCTCACTTCGACTACTGCAGCTTGGTGCACGTTGACATGCAAGCCGTCGATGAGATCCGGCTGCAACGGGCCTTGAATGCGTGTGTCCGATTCGTTTTTGACGTGCGACCTGATGTTCACATCACGCCGTACTTCGAACGTCTCGGATGGCTGAAGGTCCGTCAAAGGCGGCTGTATTTCCTCGGCGTCTTCATGCTCGGCGTGCATCGAGGCGCCATGCCGGAATCTCTCCAGGCTTTGTTCGAGCGAAGATCGGACTTAGACGTAAGGTCTTCTCCGCGTTCGCGACCGCGTGTAACTTTTAACACACCTCTTCATCGCACTGCAACTCGTTCAAACTCACTCGCGGTGCAGGGCGCTAAATTTTGGAACTTAATTCCTTTGCACATTCGCGAAGCGCGCACTGTCGCGTCGTTCAAGCGTGAGTTGCATCACTCGTTACTGAGTGGTGCAATTTCATCGTGAGGCGACGCGGCACGTGATTGGTTAGATGGCGAAATTTAGGCCTGAGCGGACCCCCCAGGTGGCGCGCGGCGACGCGCGTTTCATTCATATTCATCGTGAGAATGGGCCTCTTTGTATGCACGTGGGATCGAGTGTGAATGCGCCTGCGCGAAGGCGAAACTTTTGTATTGGCTGAATGAAACTATGGATACTTGTGATAGGCTTCGTGCCGGTGTGCATCTCGGGAGCGTGCGTGATGTGTATAAACACGAGCGTGACTGACTTCACCTTCATCCTACTAATGTATATATTTCTTTTCTTATATTTCTATTCTAGGTGTCGTCATAACATTGTACTTTGGAATGAGTGTGGATTGAATGAATGAGTGATAGATCGAATGAGAGAGTGCCTTGGCGATCTTGATCGTCAAGTTTGTGCTATTTTTATATGTTTATATATGTATTATATATGTATATATTCTTACGTGCCAGGGGGCTTTGCCCCAGCACGGAATAAAATAATAATCTAATCTAATCTAATCTCTCTCTCTCTCTCACTCTCTCTCTCTCTGAGTAGACGTGAGTCAGAACAGTGCGAGATATAAAAGGTTTTAAGCGGTTTATTGAACGGTGCTCTACACTTGGTGACACTCAGTGCGTGGACGATATCGCGATAGACATTTGGCGATAATAAATACATCGATCGACGACATTGTCGTCAAGATATCGTGACGTGAAGATTTGGTGATCGGCGATCCGGTACGTGTACCATCCATCTTGTCACGTGCCCTCAACCGGCCTCCTACTGGCCAGCCGCTCTTCGCTGACTGGTTCGCGCTAATCACGTGCGTCTTGGAGCCAATCAGTTCGCTCGTCGTCCGCCGTTATCTGTCCGCTGCCAACGGCCCGTTCAAATCTAACGCACAAAAGAATAAGATGGACAAGGCGATATGGTGCCATGCGTGCCGGAAGGACGTAAAAACGGACTATGTCACCTGCCAAACCTGCGTCATAACCTTCCACCCCAAATGTGTCCCCAACCACAGAGTGGGACCCAAGGGGTCAGTTAAGCCCTGTCCTGGACCGTACGAACGGGTCAACAGGGGGGGTGGGGTGAAGGGCGACAGGCAAACGGCCCATCCGCCATCCTCATCGTCGTCCTCGCCGTCTATTGGCGCGCCTGTGGCGCCTCTCCAGACGGTGTTCTCACCGTCAACTCAGCTCCGGCGGTCCCCGCCGCCTACTGCCATCTCGCGGTCCCTATCGGAACCGCCGTCGTCCGCGCTCCCCGATGTTCCAGCTCCATTCCCGGAGTCTTCTCCACCGGCGGACGTTCTCTCGGCGATACAATCCTGCCTGAGCGCCATAAGCTCCTTTAAAGCTTCGCAGGAGAAGCACAACAGAGATACTGACGCTACGCTCACCTCTCTCCGCAGTGATCTCGTTGGAAGGATGGAGCGCGTGTCGTCAGACCTTAAATCGGTGGCGGCTCGTATTCAGCAGGTGGAATCACGGGTGGACTCCCTAAACAAGGAAGTCAAGGATGCATCCCGGAAGTGCGATGCGGCGTCAGCGGCTGTGGGACTTCGCCTCTCGAAGATGGAGGAATGCCAGAGGACGTATGCCGAGGCCCTGGCAGCTGACCGGAAGGCGTCCACCGAGGCTACCGCGGTTGTCCGTGCTCTTGCAGCCCGGGTAACCAAACTGGAGGGCGAGAGGAGGTCAGCCGAGTTGGTACTTTCCGGCCTGCCCGAGTCGCAGAACGAGGACCTCCGTGCGGCGTTCCTGCGGACCTGTGCTGCGATTGGAGCCCCCATCACCACCAGCGAAGTGGCGCGTGTCTCCAGGATGCGAGGGACACCCAATGTGGACAGACCACGCCTCGTCCATATTGCCCTTGCAACACGTGCCACTCGGGACTCCATTCTTCGCGCCAAGAGGAGCAAGGGGCAACTTCTGGTGTCTGACATCGGCCTGGAGAACGTGGGAACCTCGGGTTCCAAACTTGTATATATTAACGACTACTTGCCGCGCGACACCTTGACCCTCCTCAGGACAGTCCGAACGGAGGCTCGATCGCGCGGTTTCCGCTATGTTTGGCACCGGGACGGCAAAATTCTAGTAAAAAAAGACGACTCCTCAGAAATCATAACCATAAATGAGCCCTCAGAGATCGCGACCAGGTTGACATGAAGTGCTGCGCCAAGGCCCTCTTCTACTTCCATACCTCAAGTTACTAGCTTACATCTCTGCCATGTCAACGCTGGTTCGCTACTTGCACATTTTTCGCAATTCAAAACTCACATGAGTATAACACCTTCCTATGACGTTATAGCCGTCTCGGAGACATGGTTGAAGCCGGGTGATCGAGCTGATATCTGCGCTCTAGAGGGGTACGCCCTGTACCGCTGTGACAGACCCGACAGACCTGGTGGCGGAGTCTGCCTTTATATACGGAACAATATCCACGCTCAATTTCTTCTTTCATCTTTGCAGTGCGCTACAGCGGTGGAGTTCCTGTTTGTTGAGTTGCTTCTTCCGCAGGCGACCCGCTTACTCGTCGGCGCTCTTTACCGACCGCCTCATATAGCCCTCTCCACCCTCGAACCGATCCTCGCTGACTTAACCTGTGAATACGGGCAGAGGTTGATTCTGGGTGACTGGAATACGAACATCAATTCCAGTTCACCGGACGCCACTTACTTAAAGGCACTGTTCGCACAGTTTAATCTTTACCTCGTCAACCATAGTAACACACACCACACCGCGACATCTTCCACCAGAATCGATCTCTGCCTTGTTGGAGACGAAGGACGTGTTGTGTCCTCTGGACAGTCGGGTGAGCCGTTCCTCTCCGGGCACGACCTCATCTCGGTTGTCTATGACGCAAGTGATTCATGGAGTCGGCGTAGTATAGTCTCCCGGAACTTGCACGCTATCGATTCATCTGCACTGCACTCTACTCTGGATAATCTAACCTCCTTGGTCCTGGATTTATCTGGAGAAGATGTGGATGGGTTGGTCAGCACCTTCTCTGGTGAGCTCCTTAATGTTTTGAATAGAATGGCGCCCTTGCGAGCTGTCAACGCAAGGCGCCCACCCGCTCCATGGATCACTCCAGAAGTGAGGAAGCTAATGAAACTAAGAAATTCGCACCGTCGCTCTTACCTGAGGACCAGGAGTCCAATAGCTCTAGCTCAGTACAAAGCTCTTCGTAACCGTCTTAAAATCACTATTGAGGAGGGACGCTCGTTGTTCCTCCTCGGACACTTTTCTAACCTCCACTGCCCGGCTGCGCTCTGGCGTGACCTTAGACGGTTCAGCATAACACCCACTCCTAAGCGTCCTCAGACTCTTCCTCCTAACCTCACTCCCTCAGTGCTGAATACTTATTTCCTCTCTGCGCATGCACAGACTCCCTCTCCCCCTCCTGACTTCCTCTCATTTACATCCTCCTACAGTGATGAAAAGTTTTATTTTTCACACGTCACTCCTTCCACACTGATACCACTCCTTACCTCACGCTCCTCGATGACCATCCTCCCGGATGGACTTCCAGCTTCCTTTATCTCACTTTGTATCCCTGCTCTCACTCCAGTGCTCCTTAGTATATTCAACGCTTCACTCCTCACGTCAACTTTTCCTAGACTATGGAAGCACTCTTACATTACCCCCATTCCTAAAGTATCCTCTCCCACTGAACCTTTACACCTCCGTCCCATCTCACTCCTGCCAGAACTGTCCAAGGTACTCGAAAGGGTGGTCTTGCGTGACGTCCAGAACTTTCTCTATAGTCATGGGCTTCAGGACCCCTTCCAACATGGGTTCGTCAAGGGTCGGTCTACTCAGACTGCCTTGCTTACCCTCACCGAAGACGTCAGGCGGGCAGTGGACGAACGTAAAATAACCATCCTCGTCTGCTTTGACTTTTCAAAGGCCTTCGATACGGTCGACCACTGCAGGCTGATGGAGAAACTCAAGAGATTGAATTTCTCCACTCCAGTCTTGCAGTGGTTTTGGTCATACCTCTCCGGGAGGTATCAAGCGACAAGGGTGGACGGTAAACTTTCTTCTTGGGAGCATGTTTTCTCTGGTGTGCCACAGGGCTCTGTACTGGGACCGTTTTTATTTTCTCTCTTCCTATGGGACCTCAATGATGTCGTTCACCTCGCCAGGCTCCTCAAGTACGCTGATGATCTCCAGTTGTACCTCCACGTTGCCCTGCATGGGCTTGAGGAGGGAATCTGCGAGATCAATCGCGACATTGCACGCGTGGTGGCATGGACGAGGGAAAACGGCCTCTTATTGAACCCTGGGAAGACGCAATGTATGCTTTTAGGATCTTCGCGTGCACTCAATGTTATAGATAAAGATTCCCTACCTCCGATAAGAGTGGCGGATACGTCTATTCCTTTCTCGACAGTGGTGAAGTCGCTCGGCGTCCATCTTCAGAGCAATCTGGGGTGGCACGAGCACGTCACGAGCGTGTGTCGGAAAATCTACGCGATGCTTGCATCGCTTAGTAAAAACCGGCGCACGCTCCCCCTGCCGTTAAAGGCGAGACTCGTCCAAGCTCTTGCATTTCCTCACTTCGATTACTGCTGCTTGGTGCACGTTGACATGCAGGCCGTCGATGAGATCCGGCTGCAACGGGCCTTGAATGCTTGCGTCCGATTCGTTTTTGACGTGCGACGTGATGTTCACATCACGCCGTACTTCGAACGTCTCGGATGGCTGAAGGTCCGTCAAAGGCGGCTGTATTTCCTCGGCGTCTTCATGTTCGGCGTGCATCGAGGCGCCATGCCGGAATCTCTCCAGGCTTTGTTCGAGCGAAGATCGGACTTAGACGTGAGGTCTTCTCCGCGTTCGCGACCGCGTGTAACTTTCAACACACCTCTTCATCGCACTGCAACCCGTTCAAACTCACTCGCGGTGCAGGGCGCTAAATTTTGGAACTTAATTCCTTTGCAGATTCGCGAAGCGCGCACTGTCGCGTCGTTCAAGCGTGAGTTGCATCACTCGTTACTGAGTGGTGCAATTTCATCGTGAGGCGACGCGGCACGTGATTGGTTAGATGGCGAAATTTAGGCCTGAGCGGACCCCCCAGGTGGCGCGCGGCGACGCGCGCTTCATTCATATTCATCGTGAGAATGGGCCTCTTTGTATGCACGTGGACTCGAGTGTGAATGCGCCTGCGCGAAGGCGAAACTTTTGTATTGGCTGAATGAAACTATGGATACTTGCGATAGGCTTCGTGCCGGTGTGCATCTCGGGAGCGTGCGTGATGTGTATAAACACGAGCGTGACTGACTTCACCTTCATCCTACTAATGTATATGTTTCTTTTCTTATATTTCTATTCTAGGTGTCGTCATATCATTGTACTTTGGAATGAGTGTGGATTGAATGAATGAGTGATAGATCGAATGAGAGAGTGCCTTGGCGATCTTGATCGTCAAGTTTGTGCTATTTTTTATATGTTTATATATGTATTATATATATATATGTATATATTTTTACGTGCCAGGGGGCTTTGCCCCAGCACGGAATAAAAAATAATCTAATCTAATCTAATCTCTCTCTCTCTCTCTCTCTCTCTCTCTCTCTCTCTCTCTCTCTCTCTCTCTGAGTAGACGTTTGAGTAATCGGTGCGACTTAGTGGTGTGATTAAGGAGATTTATTGAGTGGTGCGACATACAGAGTGTGGTAAATCGTTTTCGGTGTGTCTTAACACGCACGCTGAAGTATATTCTTCGCCATTTCACCGGCTCCCTGCGAAGATTTTCGCGATCGAAAATTTCGATCGTTACAAATCAACGGTATCGGGAAACGACATCTTCCCGTCACCCGGCTCAGAGTTGATTGGCGGAGCTCTCGGTGCTGATTGGCCTACGCATCCTGGACAAGCCGTGTCGCCAATCGTCGACCGCTTCTTCATCAAGCCATGGAACCTTCTGGAATAAAGGTTAAATGTGACAAATGTCACAAGCTCATTAAACAGGACTTCCTGAGGTGCATCCCGTGCAAAAAGGAATTTCACCCGGGTTGCTTACCCCTGCACAAAGTGCTGAATCGGGCTGGCGCCCTGGTCTACTGCACGGGAGTCCACGAGCGTGTGGTTAGGAGCGGGGGGGCGAAGGGAAACCCCTCCTCCTCCTCGTCCCCGGCCGGCTCGTTGACGAGCCCCCCGACGGCGCCACCATCTGCTCCTTTTTCGCCGTCAACGCAGCTCTCACGGTCCCCGCCGTCCAGCTCCATCTCGCGGTCGGCCTCTCAGCCTTTGCCGATAGTCGCAACGACTTACGCCACCACCATCTTCATCATCATCACCACCACCATCAACCCGCTCGTCACCGCCTACGGAACAGACCTTCCACCAACTGGTCGACATGGTCCAGACTTGTGTCACCGCGGTCCAGGACTTCAAGGCAGGTCAAATCGAGCATCGGAGGGAAACCGCCGAACTCTCCGCTTCTCTCGCTGGTCGGCTTGATCGCATCGCCGCGGATCTCTCTGCGATCTCATCGCGTCTCCGTGCCGTCGAGGGTGACAACCAGGCCCTTCGCACCGACCTCCTCGCGCTCTCCTCGAAGCAGGAGGCCGACACCACCGCGATCCACGCCCGGCTCGCCACGCTTGAGGCCGCGCATCACCAATCTGGCCCTGTTTCTTCAGGTGAGGGTATGGATGTCCTCGCTCGGGTCAACCACCGGCTGGCTCGGGTTGAGGCCACCATGGCCACCTCCGAGGTCATCCTCTCGGGCGTACCGGAGGCTCCCGAGGAGAACGTCCGCGGCACGGTCGTCAGGGTCGCTGCCATCCTGGGCGTCAACGTCGTTGAGGGCGAAATTACGGCGGCTCACCGTATGCCAGGAGCGCGAGATCCGACGCGACCTCGTACCATCTTCGCGAGATTCTCCTCCCCGGCACAACGAAATGCTCTTCTGGCGGCCAAGCGTGCGAAGCGAACTCTCCTCGCCAACGAAGTCAATCCTTCCTGCGAAGCGCGACCTATTTATTTAAATGAATTTCTCCCTCGCCCCACCTGGGACCTTCTCAGGTCAGTTAGAACGGCAGCCCGGTCGCGCGGTTACAGCCATATCTGGCATAGAAACGGCCAAATTTATGTTAAAAAAGATTCGAACTCGAATATTATTCGTATCAGTGAGCTGGCCGACATTGAAACTAAACTAACATGAGGTCTTACGCCAAGGTCTTCTCTCCTTACACCTCCAACCACTCGTTCGCGGCACCTTACTGCCTGCCACATTAATGCCGGGTCGCTGCCAGCTCACTTCGATTGTTTCTCTGAATACTTCTCGTCTCTCACTTCACCGTATGACATTATTGCTGTTTCGGAATCCTGGCTACGACCGTGCGACCGTGCTGACCGATGCGCTCTAGATAACTATACCCTGCTCCGTAGCGATAGACTTTCAAGAAATGGCGGAGGCGTATGCCTTTACGTCAGGAATGACTTTACCACACGAACCTTAACATCTTCTATGTTGCAGGGCGGTGTTGAGGTGGAGTTTCTTCTTGCTGAACTTTGCATCCCTCCTTCGAGTCGTATTCTTGTCGGAGTTGTTTACCGTCCGCCTCACTTACCCCTCACGGCCTTCGAGCCGATCCTCGCCGATCATGCCTGTGAATACGAGCAGAGATTGATCCTCGGTGATTGGAATACCAATATGAACACTGATTCACCTGACTCTACTTACCTTCGCTCACTTTTCTCTCAACTAAACTTACATCTCGTAGATCATGGTAATACGCATTTCACCTCAACCTCCTCCACCAGGATCGATCTCTGCCTTGTTGGAGACGAAGGACGTGTTGTGTCCTCTGGACAGTCGGGTGAGCCGTTCCTCTCCGGGCACGACCTCATCTCGGTTGTCTATGACGCAAGTGATTCATGGAGTCGGCGTAGTATAGTCTCCCGGAACTTGCACGCTATCGATTCATCTGCACTGCACTCTACTCTGGATAATCTAACCTCCTTGGTCCTGGATTTATCTGGAGAAGATGTGGATGGGTTGGTCAGCACCTTCTCTGGTGAGCTCCTTAATGTTTTGAATAGAATGACGCCCTTGCGAGCTGTCAACGCAAGGCGCCCACCCGCTCTATGGATCACTCCAGAAGTGAGGAAGCTAATGAAACTAAGAAATTCGCACCGTCGCTCTTACCTGAGGACCAGGAGTCCAATAGCTCTAGCTCAGTACAAAGCTCTTCGTAACCGTCTTAAAATCACTATTGAGGAGGGACGCTCGTTGTTCCTCCTCGGACACTTTTCTAACCTCCACTGCCCGGCTGCGCTCTGGCGTGATCTTAGACGGTTCCACATAACTCCTACTCCAAAACGTCCTCTGTCACTTCCTCCTAACCTCACTCCTTCACTCCTTAACTCATTCTTTCTCGCTGCGCATGCGCAAACTCCTCCTTCTCCACCTGACTTTCTCTCTACCTCTTCTCCTTACAGTGACGAGACATTTTATTTCTCACACGTCACTCCTTCCTCTCTATTTCCTCTTCTGAACTTTCGCTCTTCTATGACCATCCTTCCGGATGGTCTCCCTTCTTCTTTCATTTCACTATGCACTCCTTCACTCATCACTACACTCCTCCGTATATTCAACAGTTCTTTGCTCACTTCTACCTTTCCTCGGCTCTGGAAGCACTCCTATGTTACACCTATTCCTAAAAAATCTTCTCCCACTGAACCTTCAGACCTCCGTCCTATCTCACTCCTTCCTGAATTGTCTAAGGTACTTGAGAGGGTGGTCCTGCGTGACGTTCAAGACTTCCTCCGTAGTCGTGGACTTCAGGACCCCTTCCAACATGGGTTCGTCAAGGGTCGGTCTACCCTGTAACGTATCGCTTTTCTTACCTTCTTCCTCTACGTTACCTCCTTCGCAATTCGTTCCTCAAAAGGACTGGCAGTGGGAAAAGGAAAGGATCTCGCGAATAACGACACCGAATTTTCGTATATTTTCTTTATTATCTGCTAATCCGTACGTTGCGGTCGATGCTCTCGATCAGCTGTTCGGCCGGATGGTTTTTATGCCTAGGATTTCGACGCGCTAGTCGACGACGCGTTTACTTACTCACACTTACCTAAGAATGCTTATGTCTACGCTTCGGCTCGCTTACCCATACGTTCGCTCTCTCTCACTCACGCGTTTGTTGTCGTGCGCACTCTCTCTCAAGCGTTCTCACACACACACTATTATTACGCTATGGCTTATTTCTATTTTAAATTACGTATGACAACTAGAACTAACACGAACACGTTTTACTAGCTAGGGATTAGATACTTGAAATGATAATATTACTTTTACTTTCGGAGACGTTGTGTCGTGTGACTGTATACGGATGACAGAGATACAAAGCACTTACACGCTGGTCGTCTCTTTTTCTCCTTCTACCGATGGTCGTTTTCGGATATCTTTGATATTGAAGTGGCCGATTTCCCTGCTCTCTCTCAACGGCTGCACGGTTTTCCTCTACGCTTGCCCGATTTGCACCTTCTTAATTTTATCGTCACGCACTACTGATACTCGTTATACTTGAAATCGAAACCCAAAAAGAAGACTTTTCCTTTCTTTCGCGGCCCTTTTAAAGGTGATTTCCCTACCTTTACTCCCTCGCGTGATGTTCTTTTCGTTTCTTAATTGGTTCCCTACTTTTCCGATGCGCCCGGGTCATTGCCTTTACCTTTGTCTTTCTATCGTTCGGGAAAATTCGTCGGTCGTTCACTCGTGTACGTCATCCGTTGCTAGGCCTACCTGTCTTCCCGTCCTTTTCTATCTTTCTTTCTCTTTTTTATGTGTTTGTCACCTTTTCTCCGTTCTAAATTTATCCGATTACGCGTTTCTGTTCTTCCCTCATCTTTGTACTTTCTCGCGTCCCGTACTTTTATTCTAATTGTTATCTTTTTCGCGTATCCTATCCGATTATCTTTTATTATTTCTACGATTTAATTATGATTTAGTCGCTACCGTCACAACGTCCCCCAAAATAAATGTAAATTTTCTTACGCTTTATTTTTCAAGTTTTCTTTATTTTCTTGTCTTCCGCTTATTCGTCCCTCCATATTCTGAGGTGGAATTTCACCACCCTCGCGAGGTTATACAGGGTCCCCCAACGTCGATACCCTATCTCGGCGTGGTGAGGTACGCCTCTCTCCTCCGTGCCTCGCTTACGTAGGTCCAAGACAAGTTGTTGTTCGCCGATTTCCCGTTCTATGTATCTTGCTTCGGCTCTGTCAATGTCGGGGTCCTCCGTTTCCCTTATCCCCCTTAGCGCCAGGATGACCGCCGTCGCCCTTTCCTTTATGAATTCCTTCGGAATTAGGAACACTCGGCTGTTCTTCCTCTTCACGAGCTGGCACGTGTCTGCCAGGAAGATTCTGGTGTATCTTTCGGTTCTTGTGGTGATTACCCCTCGCTCATACCTTCCATGATAGGCAGCTAGGCACGCATGCCCTTCCTTTGCCAGGCACTCTGGCAGCGGGATCGGACGTCGAAATCTGATCGCGTGTTCCAGGAGCTGATGTTGAATCCTTCGATATCGCTCCCGGTCCTCCGTGAGACGGATCGCGATTTTCCTTGCGGATAGCACCCTTATTGCTCGCCCGGTTTTAATTCCGTCCATCTCCTCACTTTTATGGAGGAGCTCGAGGCTCCATGGCTCCGTCTCTATTTCGTATGGTGCCCACAAAGATCTCCTCACCCCCGTCGTCTCCCTTTCCCTCAAAAATCTGATTAACTCCATATCCCTTTTTGCTTTTAATTACTTTGAACGTCTCTATTTCGTAGCTGATAGCGTACTGTGTCTTTTTCGGTTTTTTCTCCCTCCTCCTCGTCCTCCTTTGTGCTCAGGTGATTCTCGTTAGAAGTCATCCTGATTTGCTGTTCGAGATCACGCCACAGTTTTTTGGATTTTCCTTCCTTGTCCTTAGCGTTCGAATTGGTTTCCGTCTCTGTCTTGTTTATTTCATGCGTGGTGTTTTCTCTCTCTCTCGGTACTCCTCGCTCGCTTTCTTTCTTATTGTTGTTTGTCTCTTTCTGATCTTCCTGGTTTGATTCGTCCTCTTTGTCTTCGATCTTTTTCTGTTCTTTCCGATGGTATAGCTTCATATTGCTGGCATGGAATCTCCCCCGCTCCTTCCCCGTTGTCGGTTCTCGTATGACGAAGGTAGCGGCTCCGATCTTATTTTCCAAAACGTACGGGCCTTCGTATAGAGCGAGAAACTTCGCTATTTTTTTATTTGCCGGCTCCGATACATTGCATGCTTTGACCAGTACCCAATCTCCGATCTTGAAGTCCGTTAATTTATGTGTTCTATTAAATCTTTCGGCCCGCTTCCTCCCTTTTCTTCGTATTCTTTCCTTTGCCAGCATTAGTTTTTCTTCCTTCGGTGGGTCTTTGTTTCTCGCTTGTTCGTTTATCCACGCGCTCCATGCCCTCTTTGGCTTTTCTCCCTTGTGCAGCTCTATCGGTGTCATTTCGGTCGTTTCGTGGTGCACTTCATTGATGCATTTTTCCACCATCGGTATCCATTCGATCCAGCTTGCATGGTTGTTTCCTACGAAGGTTCGAAAAAATCTTCCCAGCTCTCGATTTACTCGTTCTACGATGTTTCCTTGTGGATGTCGTATTGATGAGAATACTGGTTGGATGTTTTCCTGTTTTAATTTTTCTAACCATCTTTTCGATGTAAATTGTGTTCCATGGTCAAACTGTATCCTTTTTGGTCTTCCGTGGTTCGGGATATAGTGGCCGAAGATACTCCGTATGGTGGCTGCTGCGTCTGCCTTCCTGAGAGGATATAATGCTACGTACTTGCTAAATGCATCTATGGTTACTAGAATATGTTTAAAGCCTCCTTTAGTTGTTGGCAACGGACCATAAAAATCGATGGAGAGCAATTCAAGTGGTCCCGCCATAACAATGTTTTGCATTTCGGCATAGCTTTCTTGATTTGCGACTTTATTCCTTTGACACACGTCGCATGTTCGAATTACTTTTGCGATCTTCTTTTGTAATTTCTTAATGTATAGGTCTTCGGAGATTATTTTGTAGCATTTGTATGTGCCTATGTGTCCGTATGTTTGGTGGCATTCTTCTATTAATTTTTCTACGAGGGTTTCCGGTATGACGAGCTTCCATATATTTTGCCCACACTGCTTGTATAATAGGTTTTGGAAGATGCTGTATCTTTCGTCTTGCTCGTTCGGCAGTTTTTCTAATGTCTTCCTTATCTTACTTATAGGTTCGTCTTCTCTTTGTTTCTCGGCTATGTCCGCGAAGCCGTTATTCAAAGTCGCGGCTTTGTTTTCTTCGAGTAGGCTCGCTATAACTATGTCCCCGCCTCGCGTCTCGCCCTCCTCGCGTGGGATTCGGCTCAACGCGTCCGCTACCTTATTTTCTTTTCCCGGACAGTACTCGATTTCGACATCGTATTCTTGTATGCTTATTGCCCACCGCATTAGCCTTGCACTCGTGAATCGACAGGTTTTTAGGAAGGTTAATCCCTTATGGTCTGTCCGGATAATCGTTTTTGCTCCTACGAGGTGTGATCTAAATTTCTGGAGCGCCCATACGATCGCAAGGAGTTCCTTTTCCGTCGTATAGTATCGTATCTCCGCTCCCTTCAGGGTCCTGCTCGCGAATGCCACCACTCTTAGATACCCTTCGTCGTCCCTCTGTGCGAGTTCTGCGCCTAATGCATATTCGCTCGCGTCGGTGTGAAGGTAGTACGGTTTTCGTGGGTCGGGGTGTTTTAAAATAACGCTATCGAGAAAGAGCGTTTTTACCCGTTCGAAGGCCTTGATGCGTTCTTCTGTCCATTGCCATCGGCTGCCCTTTTTTATCATTTCTAAAAGCGGGACGATTTCCTTCGCGTGTAATTTTGTGAATTTCGTGTAGAAATTAATTAATCCAAGAAATCCTCGTAGTTGTTTTATATTCTTTGGACGTGGGTAGTTTTTGATCGCCTCTGTTTTTTCTGTTTGTGGTTTAATGCCGTCGGTTGTCAATACGTGTCCGAGAAAATTTACCTCTTTCCTAAAGAATTTTGATTTCTTGAGATTTAATGTCACTTTCATTTTTCTTAGACGCTCGAACAGTTTCCTCAGATGGATCATATGTTCCGTTGGACCTTTGGAGATGCATAAAATGTCGTCCACGAAATTTAGGATGTTGTCCCCCAGCCCTTTCAGTACGTGTGCCAGTCCTCTGATTAGACTTGCGCTGCTCGTTTTTAGACCGAACGGCGTTACTCGAAATTCATAGCATTGTCCGTTATGGAGGAATGCCGTATACTTTCTCGATTCTGGAGTCAGAGGTATTTGCCAGAAACTGCTGACCATGTCTAAGCTTGACATGACCTTTGCGTTTCCGCATTGCTGAAATATAGTTTCTGGTGGTACCGGGCACTCATGATCCGGTAGTAAAATTCGATTTAGTTGTCTTGCGTCCAAACATAGTCGAATTCGACCGTCCTTTTTAATGACTGTTACCAAAGGATTTATGTACGGGCTATTCGACCTTTGTATTATCCCTTGTTCCAGCATCTTTTCGATTTCCTGGTTTACGCGCTCTCTATATGCCATCGGGATCGGGTATGATCGATGTATGTACGCCGTGTCATCCGTTACTTCTAGCTTGTGTTCGTAAACACTTATCCTTCCGGGTTTCTCGCTAAACACATCTTTATATTTCCATAGCAATTCTCGAAATGTTTCTTTTTCGTTCGTGGTGAGCTCCTCACACTCCTCTACTTTCCTCTGTATCTCTTCTGCTTCTACTCGCGTCTCCTTTTCCCTCGAGTTCTTTTCTGGAACGCCGCTTTCCGGATCCGTTCCCTCGAACTCCTCCACTACTTCGACCCTCTTTTCTCCTTTTGATTCTTCCACGCTTTCTACCTTTATTTCTTCTTCCTTTTCTCCATTCGTAAATTTCACCACTTCCTTCCCCATTTCGATTTTGCAATTTAGATGTATTAAGCTATCCATCCCTAGGATGCATGTCCTCACTAGATTTGGGATGACTAAGAACGTCAAGTCCGCTCGTATTTTTCCTATTTTCACACTCGCCAACATTTGCTTCCTTATTATTGCTGATTTTCTTCCCGTTGCTCCAACTACTCTTAGTGCTTTTGTCGGTATTGTGGGACATCTTCCCCATTTGTTCTTGTTTTCCTCGTACATTTCTTCTGAGATGCAGGTGATTTCGCTCCCTGTGTCAATCAACGCCCGGACCCCTCTTCCTTCGATGTCTATTCGTATGGTAGGGCATTGCCCTCTCGTGTTTATTTCTTCTTTTTCTTCTGTTTTCGTTTCTTTCATTACCACTTGTATTTCTTCTTCCGCTTCCTGCTTCCGCACATTTTTTTCTTTTGTCTCTTGTCTTGTTGTTGTCACTTTCTCTCTTCGTGTCGTACAATCATATGCTTGTGCGGTTTTTACATATGGTACGACACACCGGCGTTTCCCTGCACCGTGGCTGTTGTGTCTCGTCGCTGGTTGTTTGGCGTGTCTGGCGTTTCTTCTATATGTCCTCTTTCTTGTATTATGGCATTTACATGCGGTGGTCTTGCCCATTCTCTGTCTCCTTCTCGTCTCGCGTTTGTGTTATTGTTGTTTCCGTTGCGATGGTTGTATGGTGTTGATTGATTCATTGGGGCCGTACTGCTCGTTGGCTGGCTTGGCCGTCTCGGTGTGGCATTCGGAGTTTGGGTCGGCGTTCCTCGATGCCCGTTCACGGGTCTTTTTAAATCGTGTCTTTCTAATATTCGTATTAATCCTTCGACCGTATTTGCTCCTTTCAGAATGATCTCATCTCTTATATCGGTCGTAAAGTGTGCCGCCAAAGCTTCGACAATCTCCTCCTCACTTACGCGGGGTGAGAGATCATATGCGCTTGCACATAATCTCGATGCATATTCGACCCTGGTGGTATTTCGTTGTTCCTGATAATATCCGTTGTTCAGGTTTCGTCGGATGCGGACCTGTTGTTCCCGGCTCCAAAAGCGCTCCGCGAATTTTTGTGCGAACTCCTTAAAGGTTGTCACGCGGTTTTCCACGACGTTCCACCAGTCTCGTGCCGTCCGCGTTAAGCTCTGCTCCACGACGAATTTGAATTCGTGGTCTCGAACTCGTGTAGCTTGCAAGTAGTTTTCTAACTCCCGTAGGAATTTAAGCGGCCTCTCTCTTCCTGAACCGTCAAAATTTGGTGGTGCTCGGCGAAGGGCTAATTCCCGGAGGTTAGAGTGGTGCGTAGGGCCTGTCGTCATAGATGTCATTGGGGCTTCTCCCCTTGTAATTTTGATATCTTCCACACTTCTCCGTATGGTTTCCATTTCTCTCCTGAAGTCCTCTACGGTGTTCCTGGTTTCCCGAAAGTTTCTCGCCAACTCGTCCACGATCTCCTCGTTTTCGTGGATTCTTCGGCTCATCTCCTCGATTGTCCGTTTGAGCGGACCGATGACGATGTGCACGGTCTCTGTGTGACCCGTTAACGTCTGCGAGATGTTTCTCGCCATAGCGTTCGACCATTCGTCGAATTTTTCTTCCATTTTCCTTTCGAGTTCCTTTACCTTGCGATCGATTTTCTGATTTATCCTTTCGCATTGATACCCCATTTCCTTGATAGCCTCCAGTACCTCGGCCATTGACACCGTGGGTAGATCCGGGGTCTTGGGGACTTCTTCTGCTGCCGTTTCTTCTATGATTATTTCCTCCTGTCTGGTAGGTGGTCGCCGTACCATTTCTTCTGCTCCAGCCTGTTCGAGTTCTTCTGCGAGTGTGGCACTTCTTCTTGTGCTGACCGTTGGAGGCACCGAGAATGTAAATTCGAGATGGTCGCTGGTTTCCATCGTACTTATGCCCGTATCTTCCCGTATCACGGTACTTTGTGATTCCTTTTCTGCCATCTTTCACTTGTTCCGTATTTGTTTCCTTCTTCTTCCTCTCTTTTCTCGCACTGCCAGCCCCACGTTGGGCGCCAAATGTAACGTATCGCTTTTCTTACCTTCTTCCTCTACGTTACCTCCTTCGCAATTCGTTCCTCAAAAGGACTGGCAGTGGGAAAAGGAAAGGATCTCGCGAATAACGACACCGAATTTTCGTATATTTTCTTTATTATCTGCTAATCCGTACGTTGCGGTCGATGCTCTCGATCAGCTGTTCGGCCGGATGGTTTTTATGCCTAGGATTTCGACGCGCTAGTCGACGACGCGTTTACTTACTCACACTTACCTAAGAATGCTTATGTCTACGCTTCGGCTCGCTTACCCATACGTTCGCTCTCTCTCACTCACGCGTTTGTTGTCGTGCGCACTCTCTCTCAAGCGTTCTCACACACACACTATTATTACGCTATGGCTTATTTCTATTTTAAATTACGTATGACAACTAGAACTAACACGAACACGTTTTACTAGCTAGGGATTAGATACTTGAAATGATAATATTACTTTTACTTTCGGAGACGTTGTGTCGTGTGACTGTATACGGATGACAGAGATACAAAGCACTTACACGCTGGTCGTCTCTTTTTCTCCTTCTACCGATGGTCGTTTTCGGATATCTTTGATATTGAAGTGGCCGATTTCCCTGCTCTCTCTCAACGGCTGCACGGTTTTCCTCTACGCTTGCCCGATTTGCACCTTCTTAATTTTATCGTCACGCACTACTGATACTCGTTATACTTGAAATCGAAACCCAAAAAGAAGACTTTTCCTTTCTTTCGCGGCCCTTTTAAAGGTGATTTCCCTACCTTTACTCCCTCGCGTGATGTTCTTTTCGTTTCTTAATTGGTTCCCTACTTTTCCGATGCGCCCGGGTCATTGCCTTTACCTTTGTCTTTCTATCGTTCGGGAAAATTCGTCGGTCGTTCACTCGTGTACGTCATCCGTTGCTAGGCCTACCTGTCTTCCCGTCCTTTTCTATCTTTCTTTCTCTTTTTTATGTGTTTGTCACCTTTTCTCCGTTCTAAATTTATCCGATTACGCGTTTCTGTTCTTCCCTCATCTTTGTACTTTCTCGCGTCCCGTACTTTTATTCTAATTGTTATCTTTTTCGCGTATCCTATCCGATTATCTTTTATTATTTCTACGATTTAATTATGATTTAGTCGCTACCGTCACAACCCAGACCGCCTTGCTTACCCTCACTGAAGACGTCAGGCGGGCAGTGGATGAACGCAAGATAACCATCCTCGTCTGCTTCGACTTTTCAAAGGCCTTCGATACGGTCGATCACTGCAAGCTGATGGAGAAACTCAAGAGATTGAATTTCTCCACTCCAGTCTTGCAGTGGTTCTGGTCATACCTAACTGATAGGTATCAAGCGACGAGGGTGGACGGTAAATTTTCCTCTTGGGAGCATGTTTTCTCCGGGGTGCCACAGGGCTCTGTACTGGGACCGTTTTTAGGCACGACCGCAGGGAGTTCCTTATGCTCTCGATCGAGCAAAAAGTGTAACGGACGATTATCTCCGAAACTATTCGAGATATCCAAAAATCCTTTTGGATCTTTACGTTTCATAACAAGATCTAAATGTATGTATGTGTGTGTGTGTGTGTGTGTGTGTGTGTGTATGTGTGTGTGTGTGTGTGTGTGTGTATGTGTGTGTGTGTGTGTGTATGTGTGTATCCACTCTAGCGTCTAAACGGCTGAACGGATCGAAGTAAAATTTACACGGAAAATCCAGTTACACCCGACGAGGATCCACTAACAATTTCGATTCGATCCGATTTCCGGTTTCAAAATGGCGGGCATTTTAAAAATTAAAAAATTCATAAAAATTATGTTATAAGAGCAAAACAATTAAAACTTTGCACAAATATGTAAGGTAGTGACAACTAATAACATGAATTTTTTCAAAATTTTTCAGCGAAACAGTACAAAATGGCGGACTAGTAAAAATTTGTATCTACTCTAGCGCCTAAACGACTGAACGGATAAGGCTGAAATTTATACGAAAAATCCAGTTCTTCCAAACATAGATCCACTAACAATTTCGAATTGATTCAACTTCCGGTTTCAAAATGGCGGTCATTTTAAACATTAAAAAATTCATAAAAAATTCTCTATAATAGGCAAACAATTCAAACTTTGCAAAAGTATGTAAAATAGTGATAACTAATAACGTAATTTTTTTCAAAATTTTTCAGGGAAGCAATACAACCAGAACGAAAAAACATTTTTTTTTTTTATGACCAGAAACGAGTTTTAATGTAATCGGTATTTTTAAAAAAATTATCCCGACGGCCAGATAGCGATAGTCAAACGGCCGCAATCAGCTATCCTGTACTCTCATAAGAACAGGGATAGGCGAGCGCAGCGAGCCGACTTCCTGTACGAATCATTACCGCGGTCGTGCCTAATACGAAACAGCAAGGCTGTTTCGTTCGGGGGCCCCAGCCCCCCTATAGCTGGTTATTCTCACTCTTCCTATGGGACCTCAATGATGTCGTTCACCTTGCCAGGCTCCTCAAGTACGCTGATGATCTCCAGCTGTACCTCCACGTTGCCCTTCATGGGCTTGAGGAGGGAATCTGCGAGATCAATCGCGACATTGCACGCGTGGTGGCATGGACGAGGGAAAACGGCCTCTTATTGAACCCTGGGAAGACGCAATGTATGCTTTTAGGATCTTCGCGTGCACTCAATGTTATAGATAAAGATTCCCTACCTCCGATAAGAGTGGCGGATACGTCTATTCCTTTCTCGACAGTGGTGAAGTCGCTCGGCGTCCATCTTCAGAGCAATCTGGGGTGGCACGAGCACGTCACGAGCGTGTGTCGGAAAATCTACGCGATGCTTGCATCGCTTAGTAAAAACCGGCGCACGCTCCCCCTGCCGTTAAAGGCGAGACTCATCCAAGCTCTTGCATTTCCTCACTTCGACTACTGCTGCTTGGTGCACGTTGACATGCAAGCCGTCGATGAGATCCGGCTGCAACGGGCCTTGAATGCGTGCGTCCGATTCGTTTTTGACGTGCGACGTGATGTTCACATCACGCCGTACTTCGAACGTCTCGGATGGCTGAAGGTCCGTCAAAGGCGGCTGTATTTCCTCGGCGTCTTCATGCTCGGCGTGCATCGAGGCGCCATGCCGGAATCTCTCCAGGCTTTGTTCGAGCGAAGATCGGACTTAGACGTGAGGTCTTCTCCGCGTTCGCGACCGCGTGTAACTTTTAACACACCTCTTCATCGCACTGCAACCCGTTCAAACTCACTCGCGGTGCAGGGCGCTAAATTTTGGAACTTAATTCCTTTGCAGATTCGCGAAGCGCGCACTGTCGCGTCGTTCAAGCGTGAGTTGCATCACTCGTTACTGAGTGGTGCAATTTCATCGTGAGGCGACGCGGCACGTGATTGGTTAGATGGCGAAATTTAGGCCTGAGCGGACCCCCCAGGTGGCGCGCGGCGACGCGCGTTTCATTCATATTCATCGTGAGAATGGGCCTCTTTGTATGCACGTGGACTCGAGTGTGAATGCGCCTGCGCGAAGGCGAAACTTTTGTATTGGCTGAATGAAACTATGAATACTTGTGATAGGCTTCGTGCCGGTGTGCATCTCGGGAGCGTGCGTGACGTGTATAAAAACGAGTGTGACTGACTTCACCTTCATCTTACTAATGTATATATTTCTTTTCTTATATTTCTATTCTAGGTGCCGTCATATCATTGTACTTTGGAATGAGTGTGGATTGAATGAATGAGTGTTAGATCGAATGAGAGAGTGCCTTGGCGATCTTGATCGCTAAGTTTGTGTTTATTTTTATATGTTTACATATGTATTATATGTATATATTTTAACGTGCCAGGGGGCTTTGCCCCAGCACGGAATAAATAATCTATCTCTTTCTCTCTCTCTCTCTCTCTCTCTGTCCCTCTCCATTTATTTATCAAGCAAACTCTTGTTGCTTTGCTAATCTCGGTGAAATTGTATCCATCTAAAACCTCGATCGATGTCTAAGCAATCGAACTTAAAAAAAATATTTAATTTTTAATTTTTAAATAACATTCAAGGAACTCGTCATTTCGGGTTGTCCGTAAACTTCTTGTAAACAACGTTCCGGATTTCGAGGAGTTTTCACTAGGATGTATAGAATTTTGTCCGGAAGTAGCCAATGTCTTAAACCTTAAAATAAAATTTGAGGAAAGTTTTACATCCTAAGGCGGATGAAGTCGTTAGTAAAATCGATTTCCGACGGCTTAGGCTTCGTTCGCGCGGCATTCTATAGCACGTGGTTTTATGTATTCAATTTTAAACGGAAAACTACGCGACTAACGCTCTTTTACATATATAAAAAATATTTGCTAATGTATTATTTCGTTCACTTTTTGTTGTCTTTCTGCACACAGAATTTTAGTCTGACGGGAAAGGCGCAAAACGACTTTGTTCCATACTCTTGTTGAGTATGTAGACATGGCGTCTCATAAAGTACTTTCACTCGTACGAAGCCACTGTGGGTTGAAAGCTAAAATTAAGCGGTAAAGGCCGATAAAATATGTTTTTTTTTTATTTTTATTTATATTCAGGTATAGAATAACGCACTCGTATGCGAATACGACGTTTCGTCTAAAGTTTCGAAAAATCGTCGAAGAACTTAATGAGATTGGCGCTTAGGGAAAAACGAACAGTTTAATTTTTGAAAAAACTTGCAATCTTTTTGTTTTTTTGTTGCGCTTAAGGTCAGCGGTAGCGTCTCGGATCGAACGGGAGTATACGCGTACTCCGTCATCCCTCGATCGATCTATCGATAAGTCATATACCACGCTGGTGATGCAGCCGCGTCTCGTGTATATTTAATATTGGATTTTTTTTCCGCCAATCTAAGCGCGCGTGACAAAGGAAGATTACAATTGTCTAGCAAAGATAATATGCACGTGAGTGAGTACTTATATAGTCTTCTCACGGGCGACAAACTTTTTCGACTAAATAGAACACGTAATAGAATCGGGCTTCCAACGATAACTTTGCTACAACTTATCATAATGATCTTCCATTTTGAACTATGGCCACTTACAAGTGGTACTCAGCACTGTCCCAAAAAAAACCTTTTAGCATTTTAATGATAGTGTGCATGGAAAATTGTTCTTTTAAGCTACGGTTTTTTAAAGATCGTTTTTTACTTTAATACATTGTTACGGCACTCAACGTGAGAAACAGATCCATCTTTTGAAACAAAAATGGAATGTAATTGTCACTTGTTTTTTAAAGTATTTTTTACAGCGGTTTAGCGCTTTGTGAACAAAGTTTTATTTTTTTTTTTTACTTTTTGTTTAACAGATGCAAAGCTTGGGTGAGAAAGGTCGGAGTGGGAGAATTGGCACACTTGGCGATTGGGAAATTACATGCAACTAGGTTTTTGTGCAGTTGCCACTTTCCTGACGACGGTTTCCGTCCGGGAGCGAGGAAACTTCTGAAAGCCAATGTTGTTCCGTCGATTTTCTAGTGCCGTCCGACTGAACTTTCGGATGAAATAATGATCGATTTTCCTTCCACTTCTGGTCCCACGACCTGTGAGTTTTTCGCCATAATAATAACTTTTGTACAATCACGAAGAAATAAAACATTTTATATTTATATATAGCTTACATTTAACTGTCTTTTTCGCCATTATAGCTTCCCGGGGCAAGATTCCGTCACAAGAAAACGTGCAAAAACAAAAACACGCCAAACTTGTTGACGGAAGCGAAGAGGAAGATGTTTCCCATCCTTCTAATAAAGTGAGAAATGTTATTTTTCTAACACCTTGCATGTAATTTCAATTAAAAGATTTTTTCTTAAACTGATGTAATGTTACTTTCCAGAGATTACACGAGAACCAGGAGCTCGGAGTCCCGGCATCCAAGCGGTTTTCTTGTACAGGTTTGCAGAATTATTTGTTTGTACTTTTAGTGGGAAATGATAAGATAAGATGTAGCACTTCATCTCGAGGTTACTACAATAGTTCACGTTTATTGGGACTTATGTTAATTGGCCGTTAAGGGTTTCTTATATTTTTCAAGTTTCCATTGTATTACTTAAATATTGTTTTTTTTTTTAAGTTGCTTTCTATCTTTGTTTTTGAGATAGTTGTTTTCAGTCCTTCCAATTTCAATTATCTTCTTTCTTTTCATGTTTAGGTGCCTCGGAGCGAACCGCGGAAAAACAGATATTGCGAGATGCCGGGATACCTGAGGCTAAGATTAGCCCCGAAATGGAGCAGCTAATCATGTTGATTTCTACAGAGAGAGCAGAAAAAGAAAGACTGCAGAAGCAATTAGATAAATATGTTCTTCTGTATAACAAGCTCCGGGCTGAAGCAAACAGAAACGTACAGAAAGTACAAACTGTGAGTTGTGATGGACAATTTGCGGGTCTGCGAGTGCTGGCCGCTTTGAATACACGGCAGAGGTGGACGAAGAGCGAAGAAGAGCGATACAATCGCGAAGAAATTTTCTTGGCATCCGGGATTTTTAAGCGATCCCGGAATTGCTTTAATTTCTTGAGAAATTTTGTCAAACTCCCGACCGAACGTACGTTAAGGAGAATCCTTAGCGAAATCGATATTAAACCTGGAATAAATAAGCCTATATTCCAGGCTATTGAAAGGACTCTACAGATGTACAGTCCAGCCGACAAGTGCTGTGTCCTTATGATGGACGAGACAGCGATAAAACCAAGATTGGTATACACCGAAGGTGCCCGAAATATTGCGGGTTTTCATGATGATGGGGTTCATGAACGTGTTAATGAGAGTGCGGACCATGTGACTGTCTTCATGATTCAGTTACTCTCCAAGCCAGCCAAACAACACGTTTCGTACCATTTTACTAATGGGCCGATGAAGACACAAGTACTGACCGATTTGATACCCCTCGTTGTCGAGAGTGTGAGAAGTGCTGGATTGCACGTTGTGGCTCTTGTTTCTGACCAAGGATCGTCTAATAAATCGGCGATAAAGTTATTGCGTCAGAAGAGCAAAGCCACAACTGTAGGCGGATTTTTTAAAGTGGGAAATGGTCCGAAAATCCACACATTCGCAGATATTGCCCATCTGATAAAAACAATGAGAAATTGTTTTATGGGCAATTTCGATTCGTGGAAAAAAGATAATTTAACAGCAAATAAGTTCGATTATCCGGGGAATGTGATGATGTGGGATGGCAAGAAAGCCTATTGGCGTGACGTTGTCCAGCTGTACCGCGATAACGAGCTAAGCCATTTGACTGAAAGTCACATCTTCCCCACGACAAAAGCGAAAATGCGCGTAAGAAAAGCTGCGCAGATTTTGAGTCAAAGTGTGGCTAATATTTTAATAGAAAAAGGAACGTCGGACCCTGATAGATACCCGACGGCGGTCTCAACGGGATTAGTAATCCGGGACTTAGATAATATGATTGATTCTTTGAATGGCTGTTTGATTGGTGGCGGCGATCTTAAAATGAAGACGAGTCGATCACTGGTCACGCCCCAGTCGTACCATTTCAAGAAATGAGCTGAGTATAGTACAAAAATTGCCGATTTCCACTTTGTCAGGCATGACGGACGCAAAATTGAAACACCAACGCCTCAAGCCCTGGCCGACAACCTAGCCGCAATGCCAGCGTTGTGTAAAGACTTATTTTCTGCAGGGGTGAAGGAAGTGAATCTGCGCCTCCTAACCCAAGATGCTCTCGAAAATTTTTTCGGACTGATACGCAACGAACAAGGTTGCCACGACAAATTGACGTGCACAAATTTTGAGTGCGCGTTTAAAACGCTTTTGGTAACGAAATTCACCAATACGACAATCGATGGAACGAATTGCGCTGTGGGAAAATACCACATGCTGACAAACCTGGGTGACATTTTATTGAAAAAACAAACGCAACCTGACCACAATGGAAATGTGTCGATTTGCGAGAATATCGACGAAAGTGTTGATAATTTTCCAACTATCAATATAAGTGATACCGAAGAAAATTTCGCAAATTCGTGGAATTTATGTGAAAACGCTGACTCGGTAGATGAAGTATGCGTTGCTGATACAAGATTTCAAAATTTGAACTTAAGCCTGTACCGGCATTTTAATACAAAGATTTGTGCATTTTGCAAAGGGTTATTTCAATCTCCTGGGGACAACCCTTCTTCAGGGAGATTAACAAATTTCCTTCGAAACGCTGTGAAGATTTTCCGAACTCAAATTGTGAGCCGCTTACATCAGGCCGATGTATTAACGTATGCTGAGCTCGTGATAACATCAGCACTTGATGAACGTGATATACCCCGCGACATTCATAGGAAAAATGTTGCCAATGAGATCGTAAAGAAAGTCACAACGACATTAGTTCGTCAAGAATGTGCGCAATTTAATAGAAAGCGCAAAGAAATGGAAGCAGCAGCAAAAAATGCCAAAAAAATTGCCGAATTGAGGAAACACTGAAAAAATTCAGAAAAACGGATGAATGATAATCACAGCTACTGTAAAGAGTTGTATGTTTTCTATTATCAAACTGAAAAAAGAGTTTGATAATCACAGCTACTTTAAAGAGTTGTATGTCTTATATTATCAAACAGGAAAAAAAAGTTTGATAATCACAGCTACTTTAAAGAGTTGTATGTTTTCTATTATCAAACAGGAAAAAAGAGTTTGATAATCACAGCTACTTTAAAGAGTTGTATGTTTTCTATTATCAAACAGGAAAAAAAAGTTTGATAATCACAGCTCCTTTAAAGAGTTGTATGTTTTATATTATCAAAGAGGAAAAAAAAGTTTGATAATCACAGCTACTTTAAAGAGTTGTATGTTTTATATTATCAAACTGAAAAAAAAGTTTGATAATCACAGCTACTTTAAAGAGTTGTATGGTGCGGAGACTTCAATGACGTGAAACGTCCAACCTTTGAAGTTGGCGTTAATGACTGAGGCAAGTGTGTTTCTAAGTTTTCCGCGGAGGCTCGGCTTCGGTGATGAAATGTCAAAAGACGGTGGCCCACCGGAGCGAGCTTGCATGCACGCTGGCGAACAGACAGTGCCTGCCAAGAGGGGTTTTAGTGAGTAAGAATCTCACACTACCCGGTGCGCAAAAGTTTTTGCTATCCGGGTGCCTATGTAAGGTTTCCCCTCTTGCCAAAAAAAAAAAAAAAAAAAAATTAAGGTAAGTATAAACTAATGACCAAGTTTTAATTTATGAATGTTTCACAAAATAAGGGGAATTTCTCACCGAATTAGTTTTTTTTTGGAACGATTTTATTAACGTATTAAATATCATTTGGCTTTCCGGTTTAGGGTATCTCAGCGAGAGTTCGATTATTCGAAGAAATAATATTCGAGAACGTCGCCCTACTTGCTTTGTTATTACTTTGCAAATACAAAATTGTGATTTGAGTGTTAAGGTGCGTTTAATGTCTAGGTTTAAATCATACTTGTTGTACCACAACTTATCTTTCGTACAGGTTTCTTTTCAACCATTTTAGTGCCGGACGACGATATATCGTTGTGTATGCGATGGCGACTTATTACTTCCATAGTGACAAAGCTCTATTAAAATAAAGTAACAAAATGATATAACCGTCTTACATTATTCTCCCTTTCTTCCGTAATACGCTGCATTTAGAAGTTTTTTAATATAATTCTTAGTTTTGTAAAAATCGATAAAGTATAGTAGTATATTATAGTAGTATATATAGTATATAGTAATACTATAATAGTATAGTAATATATAAGTATATTAGTATAAATCGATAAAGCTTAGGCTGAAGCATTTCACGATAAAAACATAACGTTAACTAAACGGTTCCCATTAAGGGGTCTGGCCACCCTGCAATTTTTTTTTTTCATTTTTTTTCTTTTCTTTCCATAATAAACCTTGAAATGTTATGCACAATTTAAGCCATAGTTGGTATTAAAAATCGAAAAATTATCGAAGTTACAGGTATTTTTCGGTTGGAAGATCGTGCCGCTGCGAGCGGTCGACCGCGCACTCCAATCAGTGTATAAACCAGTTCCAGCGGTGCAAATATTGTTGAAATTTCTAGCTACATTGGTAACAGCACTTTCAACGATGGATATAGTAGCATTGTACCAGGAATCGCTGATTGAGGGAAGGACTCACGAAAATCGCACCATCCGCCGAATATCCGCACATTTACTTTCTTTTGCGATTATCTCGAAATTACATTTTTCGAAATGGTGTCTCGTAATTCTCGTAAACTAACCATCTGATTGCTGCGAAATTTTTACACACTACTTCTAGATACATTATCTACAATGTAACGTGGCGGATTTGCGATTAGTTGTTTTGTTCTTTTTTTATTAACGTTTTTGCACGTGAAACTTCGGTGAAAAATGCAAATTTTTTTCTTCGGCTCATCCTAAGTTCCCTAATTGTCAAAAAGAAAAATTGTACGATTACATTGTAGCGACACTATCCACGAATAAGTTTATTTCATTTTTTCTTTTCATATACAACATGATAGATATTCACGTGGAACAACATACGCGCGTATCGGTCGGAGGGCCTCCGCGGAAATTTCTGTAGCGCCGCCATTTTTAAATCTTTTAAACTTAAATTTTTTTGTTGCATTCTTAAAGCCGCGTCTTACATTATATGAAAAAATGAAAACATTGCGTTTTATACTTTAGAGTTTATGAATTTTTTGAAAATATGCCTATTTTTAAAGCGACCGGGGTGGCCAGACCCCTTAAACGCGGAACGAACCGTTGACATATAATTTCAAGTTTCTGACGAAAAAGATGAAATTATTACTGCGTTTGAAAATATATTCCGCAAATATTAATTTCTTTTTACTTTTCCACTTCTAAATTGTTAACAAATGAAGCAATCTTAATGAACCCACAAGCATGGGTTCATCGAGTTCGAACGAGCATAAAAAAAGGCACAAAATTATGGTGCGAAAATCTTCGTATCTTGACGGGGAGCGGAGTAATCGTGAAAAAACGTAACTAAACATTTCAAAAGATCCCGGCGGGAGCTAAAACTTCTGGGTGGAGCCTTGAAATCGTATCTTTAAAACTTTTGTCGTCAAAAGAGCGGGTTTGTTAATAAGAGAGAGAAAGATCACAAGAGTTTTTCGTGACGGCTCCATCGACAAGCGGTAATCGCCATCTATAAGAAAAATGAAAAGAGATACAGAAAAGCGAGGTAGTGGGCATATCGGATAAGTACGTAAAGAAAAGCACCGGTTACGACGTCCCACTTGAGAAGTGTTTGTATTTCTTGCGTATAATCGAAATCCCAGTAGGCTAAGATGTGTGTTTTGTGTATGTGTGTTCGCGTATGTGAGTCATAACGTGTGTGTGTGCGTATGACAAGCGATCGAGCGAGGCGAGGCGAGCGGTCAACTACACGAGAGATCAACAAAACGATCGATCAGCTGTGCGAGAGCATTGACCTCGCATCAATTCGGCTCGACAAATACGGAAATAAAATAAAGAAAGTTAAAGGCATTCGGAGAGTAAGCTATCGCCCTATTTTACCCTCATTACATAATTTTCACATATTAGAAATTACATAATTTCTAATCTCTGTCGAACAATATAAATCCCTTCTCGCTCGCGAAAACGTTTCAAAACAAACAATTGACCAAACTTAATAATATGGACATGTTTTTATTGTCTTCTTAGTATACAAAATAAAAGTTTGTTTTGAATAAGTTATTTTCTTCTTCCAATTGTTTTCTTTTCATTTTTAGTTTCGCGCTAGGTAGTACAGGGGTTGTGGTTTTAGGTGAAGCAGGCAAAAAGTTGTCGGCCTATTTTATACAAACAACACGGATCAAAAAACTAACAAACGGAGTATAAAAATAGTTTCCAATTTACATATATAGTACTCAGACTAGTGTCTCTGCCTGAGCTCGCGCATTCTGAAAGATTTTTTAATTAATGTTTAATCAACACGTGTTTGAAATATTAATATCCTTAGGGCTTATGAATTATATAGAAGTTAATATAATCCGATAAAAGAAAACAAAATCCTCTAATCGTAAAAAACAAAGGATTAACGACTTATCCTCTGAACACCCGCAGCTATACTTCAATCGTAACCTCTTTCAAAACCCCAATTAGTGTTGGATATGACTTTAATAACACTTTATATTGCAAATGATGTAAAATAGTAGACATATCGCAGCGAACGCGACTCCCAACGGCCTGGCGCGTAGAAGACGGCGAGCAGTGGGGGTACAGCGGCGAACTCGCCGAGGCGTATATATAGTAATAGAAGCGTGTCGCACGCCTCCCTCGCGACAGTTGCTCCCCCACCCCCCGCACCGTCTTCCACGCGCTCGACCGTTTTAAGTCACGCTTGCAGGTACATTTCACCTATTTCGCAGCATTTTTACGAAAACGTTCGATTGAGGCATGAAAGTACAATACCTGAGACACAAAAATCCATGAAGAAAATAAAAATCAACCGATCGCCAGATAAAAGACGCCTGCCGTACGATAGTGCATACAAAATTTCGATTTCCAATAATTCAAAAACTATTAATCCGATAAGGACTCAATTATGCAAACATGAAGTATTTCAGAATATCTACTATCTCGCAAAGAGCCAACGCCACATATTTAAAAATGTCAAAGTTACGAATGTTTAAAAAAAGATTCTTATTTTTCCGTGATCTTTCCGTTCTTAACGAACCGCTCGAGTCGTTCCAGCACTTATTTTGTTCGCATTTTCATTCGTCATGTTTCGTCTTTTAAGAGTGTTACGTCCATGTAAATACGTATACGCGTACATGTATGTATATATATATATATATGTACGGGTATGTACACATATGTTTTTTCTCAATACCTTTTTCTTCCTTTTAACTAAAACCGTAACACCTACCCAACTTGAGATACGGGGCGATGTACGCCACGCGCCACGCGCCACGCGCCTTAGCAACTCCCCCCCCAAAATCACGCGATGACCGTAGTCCGACCAGCCACGAAGGGCTGGAAAAGCGCGCGAACACCACCACCAATAGGCATTAAGCATAGGGGATCAAGAATCCCGTAAACGGATCGATATTCCGCTGAACTATGATTGGTGCGGTCGCAGTACCCCCGAAACCTATATAAAGAGGCACGCGTAAGCCTCCAGACAGCATTGAGCGAGAAAAATCCGCGGAGTAACGTGCGTGAACTTAACCTAAAAATTATTATAAGCGAAAGAGAACTGTAAGGGAAGGAGAGAAAGAGAAGAGAAGAGAGTGAGAAAGAGAAGAAGAGAAAGAGAAAGAGAAGGAAGGGAAGAGAAAGAGTACTGTAAGAGAGAAAGAAGGAGGAAAGAACTTTATAAAGGTAATATTAATTTCATTTCAATATTCTTTTTCTTTTTCCTTTTTTTCCTTATTCAATATCCTTTTCCTGTTCCCCTATCCCAGGGTGGATCGCATAGATCCCATACCCGAAACGGACACAATTAAAGAAAAAAAATCAATAATAATAAGACGTAACAAATTTTGGTGACAGAGCGGTGGGATATTCCGTAAAAAGGGGAACAAATTTTTCTTTTTTTTCAAAAAGAAAAATTTCGGTCGCGTAATAAATAAAAAGGGAACAAGAGCTTTTTCACACATTGCAAGCATCGTTGGTTAAACATCAAGAAAAGAAAATGCCGTTAAAACATACACCGTCGAAGAAAGCAGCAGATAAAGGCCAGCGCAAGGAACAAGGAGAACGAGAGGAACAAGGACAGCGCGCGGAACAAGGAAGCTCGGCGAGCTCGATGGAGGAAGCGAGACGGATAGTGGAGAGGCAACAAAGGCAGATCGACGAGCTTCTAGAACGACTGCAGGGCTCACCCCTTCTCACACCAACAAAGGATCCACCACCACCACCACCCGCAGCGCCTACTACTACCGCAGCCGATGTAAGTCATATTTACCATTTGACATCTTTTCGAGACGCATTAGACGCTATTCCGATTTTTGACGGTAGTAATTTAGCATTTGTGTATTTCGCGGAAGGATGTGAGGAAGCTTTAAATATGATCTCGCCAAGTTACGAAGAAAATTTGGTAAATTCCGCTCGGAATAAACTACGCGGAAATGCTCGACGATCGATATTAGGAACGCAATTTAGAAAAATGCAGGATTTAGTTGAATATTTGAGAAATATTTATGGGCCCCGCGAAACCGTGTACGAAGCGCAAGGAAAATTGGCGTATATGTATCAAAATTCCGATGAAAATGTAATTACTTATGCGAATAGAATCCGAGAAATAGGAAAACGGATAATTGACGCGGAAAAACGAAGAAATAAGGGAATAACTTTAGAATTTCAAGAAGCTACAAATGAAAATTTAATTAATAGTTTTACGCGCGGTTTAAAAACGGAAATTTCTACGCGAATACCGCGACTAGGAAACCTCGATCAAACAATAAATCATGCGATAGATATAGAAAAAGAAATCGAAGCAATCGCCGGAATGAGACAAATGTCGCTAGGAAACCGTGGGAATCGCGAAAGATTCGATCACGCCGCAGTTAGACATGTACAAACCGATATTCCAAGATGTCAGATTTGTAATAAAAATGGTCACGTAGCTTTAAATTGTTGGTCGTATACGAAAAACTATCCGGGAAATTTTAATTCAAACTATCGAAACCAACCTCCGCGAGTCAATGAGCAAAATCGAAATCAAAATCTTCAGAATTCATGTCCGCAACAAAATCAGGGTAGGAACAATAACGCGTATTATAATAATCAACCGCCATCACAGAATTTTTATCCGAATAGACAATATAATCCGCGTCAATCGTACGAAAATCAGGGGCCGCCAAGACCGTCCGCACCGGTGCAGACCACGACGCATTTTCCAATTCAAAACCCGACGTTTTACAGTAATAGGCCAGAAACGCGTAATAATAATAATAACAATAGTCAAAATAATATTAATAATAATAATAGAATCCGCCAGTGTAATTGTTGTTCCGCGGAAAATGATTTTGAAATCGAAAATTCGGGAAACGAGGCCTTCCGCCCCCAAGTGGACGCGTTGAGCGCGGAGGAGACCGAGCGTCCAGTATCAAGCACAGCGAAGTAAAGAAACATAATCGCGAGATAATCGATAGTTTTAGGGATACGGAAATTACGGAAAAAGATGGAATTAGGCAAGAAATAACGGTTAGCGGAACGGAATTCGTAGAAAAAGAAATAAAGGATGGAAAATTAGAAGACACAAGAGTCAGGGAAAAGGAAATTAAAATTATAGAAATAGAAATGGGAGAAGAAGAAAAGGCGATTGATAGGAATAGGGAGAATGAAATAGGAAAAGAGGAGGTAGGAGCTTTAGATATAGAAAGGAAAAGGAAGAAGGTTAGTAATAATAAAGAATCAATAATTGTGGAAGTAAAAGAAAAAATGAAGGGAAATATTAAAAATAAAAATAAGGGAGATCAGACGAAAAACGTAGTATATAAAATTTTAAAGGAAAATAAGGAGATTAATGAAAGCAGGAAAAAAGATATACAAATAGAAGTAAAAAACGTGAACGATAAAAATAAAGAAAGAAAAATAAATAACGTAAAAATAAATCTAACTCGTGAAGGATATGTGCCTACGGTAAAAATAAATAGCCAGCATCTTAAAGCTGCGACAGAATTTATGATAGATAGTGGGAGCGGTCCTAATCTCGTAAAAGAACGCGCGGTCAGTGAGGACGTTTCGATCGATAGGGAAGAAATCTTAAAACTTAGCGGGATAACGGCGCACTATGTAACCTCCTTAGGGCGGGTGAAAGTGAGTATCTTAGGACGCGAAACGCCTTTTCACGTTGTAGCAAATGATTTCCCTATTTCTCAGGACGGGATCTTAGGATCCGATTTCCTCGCGGAGCGACGTGCAATTCTTAACTACGGGAAAAATCAATTGGAATGGGCCGATGAAATAATACCCTTCGAGTCGGAAGAAATAATTATCGCACCCGCAAGATCGTGCTCTCAAATATACGTTAACGTCGCGAATCCGGAAATACGAATAGGTTATTTACCGAAACTAAAGATTAAAGAAGGGATTTATAGTGGAGAAGCATTATTAAAAGTAAATGAGAATAAAAAAGCATACTTGCGAGTGATAAACACGACGGAAGAAAGTATAAAAATCGTGGTGCCGACGTTCGAACTTTTAGAAATAGAAAAAATATATGAAATAGAAAAAGCAAATGAAGGAAATAGTAAAGAAGAAACTCGGAAATGTTTTTATATAGAAAAAGGTAATTTACGCGAAGATTTAGAAAATATAAGGGAACGATCAGCAAAGATAGAAGGATTACTTCGACTCGGACATTTGAACGCGGAAGAGAGAGCTAGCGTAGACCGTTTAATCTTCGATAATGCGGATCGATTTCATCAGCCGGGTGAACCTTTGAGATCAACCGATTTGCTACGTCATAAAATAAGTACGATAGATGACAGACCGATTGCCACTAAGCAGTATCGTTTTCCTCCCGCGCATAAAGACGAAATTAATCGACAAGTCAATGAATTAATGGAAACCGAAATAATTACGGAATCGGAATCTCCATATAATACTCCCGTCTGGATAGTACCGAAAAAACCGGATTCACAGGGCAATAAACGCTGGCGAATGGTACTTGATTTCCGCGCATTAAATGAAAAAACAATAGGAGACGCGTACCCTTTACCGAATATTACGGAAAATTTAGATCAACTAGGAGGCGCGAAATATTTTTCAACGTTTGATTTAGCGTCCGGTTTCCATCAAATAGAAATGCACCCCGATGATAAGCATAAGACCGCGTTTTCAACTCCACACGGGCATTATGAATTTAATAGAATGCCGTTCGGTTTAAAAAACGCCCCGGCTACTTTCCAAAGGTTGATGGACAGGGTATTGGCAGGGGTACAAGGAATAGAAGTCTTCGTCTATTTAGATGACATAGTATTATACGCGAGCTCCCTTGAAGAACATGAGAATAAATTCATGAAATTAATGAAACGACTACGGGAAGCCAATCTTCAATTGCAACCCGATAAGTGCGAATTTTTACGGAAAGAGGTAGTCTATTTAGGCCATATCATCGGTGAAAACGGCGTTCAACCGAATCCCGCAAAATTAAGGGCAGTAAAAGATTTCCCGACGCCGAAAAACCCCAAAAATATTAAACAGTTTCTCGGTTTGGCCGGATATTACCGGAGATTTATAAAAGATTTCTCTAAGATCGCGAAACCACTAACGGAATTATTAAAAAAGGATAACACTTTCGTGTGGATGGATGAACAACGACTCGCGTTTGAAAATTTAAAAGAATTACTATGTAGCGAACCCGTGTTGCAGTACCCGGATTACACAAAACCGTTCGTAATTACGACCGACGCTTCAGGTTACGCGATAGGGGGTATATTAAGCCAGGGAACCGTAGGGAAGGACTTACCAGTAGCATACGCCTCGCGCACTTTGAACACCGCGGAAAAGAATTATTCAACAATAGAAAAAGAATGTCTAGCGATCGTTTACGCCGTACAACAATTTCGTCCTTACATATATGGAAAAAAATTCACATTAGTAACTGACCATCGTCCGCTCATATGGATGCATAGCGTAAAAGATCCGACGTCGCGACTCGTTCGATGGCGACTAAAACTAGCGGAATATGAATACGAAATAATACACAAAGCCGGTAAGACAAACGTGAACGCCGACGCGTTGTCACGAAATCCCGTGGATATTAACGCGACACAAATCTGCCCGGTAACAACGCGAAGTCGCGCTTTGAAAGAAAACAGTCATTCTCCGTATGTAGAAAGCACGTCATCGGAACAAGTACCAAAAGTACCGGTTAGCGGTAGGCCGCGAGGAAGACCACGCAAAATCCCTCTAGATAATACCGAAGGTTATACAGCCGCCCCGCCAAAGAAATCGGAAGAACGCGACGATCCGATAATGACGCGAAGTAAGACGAGAGGCGAGCGCGAGAAAGAAAGAGGGGTCGAGCGCAAGAGAGAGGGACGTAGCGAGCGTGAACGGGACACGTCCCCTAGCACGGATGACGACATAGACTCGTACCGACCGGTAGCATCCGCGCACGAAAACACCGATACTTCTACCGACGATTCTGATTATGAAGAAGAAGTTATTCGTGCCGATATACATCACACTTCCGGACCAATTATAAATAATGAAAATGATAATAGAATTTCGAATACACGCGACGCGGAACAAAATAAAATTCAAGTACCGTTCGAACTTTTGCAAATCGCGGATCATTTAATCTTCGATAAAAATAGAAATAATAACAACGTTAATGAAGTACCCGACAGTTCATCGGAATCCGACAATGAAGGCGAACAATACGATCTATTCCTACATACACCCACATTAACGCGAGAAACTAGGAATTTTAAAACAAACTTGATAAATAGCCGCGATACTTTAACCCATAGAAAAGACAACTATCTATACTTTATAACTCTCGACGGTCACCCATGTGACAGAGGTGCGCAATTAATAAGAGATCAGTTAGGAATACCGAAATTCAAAGGTCCGTCTGTAGGTAGCGCGTCTATAATAAAAATAGGGAAGAGATGTCAAATTGGTTTAATATGCAAAGAAGATGTGAACGATTGCTTTACAGCACAGACTCTTCATAATTTAGCAAGATCTTTTCAGGAAGTGATTAAAACGACAAATGTGGACACACTAAGTATCGCCTACACACCAAGGATCGATGCGTTTGCCTGGGAAGAAATAGTACCGAAGCTTCGCGACGCTCTGACAGGAATCATCTCTAAAATAACGATCTGCCACGGAATCGTGAAAGACGTGCCACCACAAGAACGACTAGAAATAATAGAAGAAGCACACTCATCCGGAACAGGAGGACACAAGGGTGTAACGAAGACCTACCATCGAATCAGGCAAGATTATTATTGGAAAAACATGAAAACCGACATCCAACATTTTATTCAACGATGTTTGCAATGTCAGCTGAGGAAGTTAGTTCGCGTGAAAACACGCCAGCCAATGCTAATTACCGACACCCCTCATTCCGCTTTCGACAAAGTGTCTATGGACATAGTCGGACCGCTTCCCAAAACTTCCAAGGGAAACGAGTATATTTTAACTATTCAAGACCATTTAACCAAATATTCATTGGCAATACCTCTAAAAACTATAACTTCGATAAACGTGGCTGAAGCATTTACAAAAAATTTCATTTGCATTTTCGGAGCTCCTAAATCTATATTAACCGATCAGGGTACAAATTTTATAAGTAATTTAATGAAAAGATTTGCAAAATATTTTAGAATCAAACAGTATAAAACTACTGCCTTTCGTCCACAGTCTAATGGTTCTTTAGAAAGGTCTCACTTGGTATTAATCGAATATCTTAAGCATTATGTTGACAGTTACTCGGAATGGGATGATTTATTAGAAATCGCAGCATTTTCATACAATACCAGCGTTCACGAGGGAACAGGGTTTACTCCACATGAATTAATTTTTGGTAAGATAGCAAGGACACCATCGAGTCATCCGACTGACGATAACGACGCAGGACGAAAATACGACGACTATCTGACTGAATTACTGACGAACTTATACGACGCACAACAGACAGCACGGAAACAGCTAATAGAATCTAAAATAAAATCAAAAGGGTATTATGATCGCAAGATCAACCCTCAAATATTCCAAACAGGTGATCGAGTTTTCCTTCAAAAAGAACCTGTTAAAGGGAAATTCGGTGACCGATACACGGGCCCGCATGAAGTGCTCGAAGTATTAAGTAGTGGAGATCTAAAAATTCTCGCCAAGGGGAAACATCGCATTGTACACCCCAACAAATTGCGCCATTCTTACCTTTAATTAAAATCATATTTTACTTTCTTTTTTCTTCCCAAACGCAAACCTTTTTCTCTCTGTTATTCGCGTCAATAATCAAACAAACTATGTCCGCAGGAAAAAACATGTACATAAATCGGTCCATTATTGTAAATCTCAACGGGAAATCACTACCACCGGAACCTATTAATTTGTATAAAATGGGGGGAATAAAAGAACCTCGGGCACCAAAAGAGAAACGAAAAGAGCGCTAATAAAAGTGTGGAAGGAAATCCAGGACAAAAAACACAAGAGGGAGAAGAAAAGAATACAAAAGAAGAAAAAACAACTGAAGACACGAAAAAACGAACCAGGGTCTGATAAAAGAAGAACTCGCTCCAAGAAGGCACGGTCAGAGGAACGCTTCGATGACTTTTCAAAAACGAACTATAACAAACATGGGCTACCATGAAAGGGTTATTTCCAAGAGGAGTGCTCTGGCCTATGAGTACTCCAATAAGGAATAACTCTCAGAATCAGAGGGGGGGGGAACATATCTTACCCCTTCGAAAATAGACACACTAAGGTCTCACTATTTTCTTTCGTAAATTTTGATGTTGTAGTCATCATGAAGCTGCCATACTTGGCGACGGAGGAGGAGGAAAATGAGTACTACGGACCAATCGATGGAGTGGTTCCGGGGCAGCATCCCGAAACATACAGGGAATTATTGGAGTCCACTTGCTTCGTTAAGGACCCAACCCTCCAAGTAATCTTTTTCCACGCAATGAACAATTGCGAGTTACTATGCAGGGAATGCTGGGAGAGAAATCTGAATCCCGGATATCTACCCGCGAACGGGTATCATATTCTGGCATATCAGGACCACCTGGCGCATTTCCTAGTTCCTCACTGTAGTACGTGCCCCAGGCGGCTGTTGGTCCCGAGGTGCAGTGCAAACGATTGCCGAGAGTGTATAGAGGAGTTCCTAGTTAACAAGGGGAAATTGTTACGGGAAGGATGTGTGGCGGTGATCACCCGTTGGTGATAGGGACAGAAAAAGACTTTTTCTATATTTTCCTTTTTAATTATTATGTTTTGTCTATATATATATATATATATATATATATATCTTTTTGTTTGTATGTTAATAAAATCATTTCTTTTACTGTTTTTTATTAACAGATGTGTTATTCTTGAAAGGAAAGAAGTTATCCCTGTTATAAACTTAAAGACACTATTCTTTTTATATATTACTAGCATGGACTTCTTCAAAGACAATATCGCTGTATGCATCGGGATGTGAGAGGAAATCACCGAAATATGGGCATCCACCTGGAACGAGCATCGACTGTGCAAGGCCTGCATGCCGAAGTACGGATACTTATTTCAACTACGGTATCACACCACTTGGCACACCATGCAGCTGTTATCAGGATGGCGAAAACACAACGAGTGCTGCACCAACTGCGATAAACCCCTCCTAGAAATAAAAGGAGTGAGCATCGCCTGCCAGGATTGCCGCGTCTATCATCCCCGATACATGCAGGCGCTTATGGACCGGCGAGAGATCCCGATACGAGAACGACGATTGGGAGAAACCACCGCCCCGTACAGGCACTAGAAGAATAGTGTATAAGTGAAAGTTCTCGAGTGTAATATCCGTGTTTTCCATTACTATATATATATACTCATAGACTTAGTATTTAGACTATTAGAATGTAAGATCTCTTGTACGCACAGCACAGGCTCTGCGTCCATCTTAAAGAGGGGAGGTGTTACGTCCATGTAAATACGTATACGCGTACATGTATGTATATATATATATATATATGTACGGGTATGTACACATATGTTTTTTCTCAATACCTTTTTCTTCCTTTTAACTAAAACCGTAACACCTACCCAACTTGAGATACGGGGCGATGTACGCCACGCGCCACGCGCCACGCGCCTTAGCAACTCCCCCCCCAAAATCACGCGATGACCGTAGTCCGACCAGCCACGAAGGGCTGGAAAAGCGCGCGAACACCACCACCAATAGGCATTAAGCATAGGGGATCAAGAATCCCGTAAACGGATCGATATTCCGCTGAACTATGATTGGTGCGGTCGCAGTACCCCCGAAACCTATATAAAGAGGCACGCGTAAGCCTCCAGACAGCATTGAGCGAGAAAAATCCGCGGAGTAACGTGCGTGAACTTAACCTAAAAATTATTATAAGCGAAAGAGAACTGTAAGGGAAGGAGAGAAAGAGAAGAGAAGAGAGAGAGAAAGAGAAGAAGAGAAAGAGAAAGAGAAGGAAGGGAAGAGAAAGAGTACTGTAAGAGAGAAAGAAGGAGGAAAGAACTTTATAAAGGTAATATTAATTTCATTTCAATATTCTTTTTCTTTTTCCTTTTTTTCCTTATTCAATATCCTTTTCCTGTTCCCCTATCCCAGGGTGGATCGCATAGATCCCATACCAGAAACGGACACAATTAAAGAAAAAAAATCAATAATAATAAGACGTAACAAGAGTATCACGATCGCTTCATAAATTTCCATTTCAAATGCGGAAAACGGAATAAAAAGAATTTCTGCCGTTTTTACAAAGTAACTCGCTATCTAATGACAATTTTTCGTCCCAAAAAGGCAGAATCTATCTACGGGCCATTCCGCGTTGACTGCCACCGATTTCGTCCCGGTATGAATCTTGTCACGAAAAAATCAAGATTGCTACACCTTTTAAATATCTAATGACGACGGATCTTTGTCCGTTGGCACGTTAAGCAGCTCGATGTAAGGAGTGGCAAGGGGAGGGGTAACCGCAGGTAACCATGCGAACGCCTCCCGTGAAGGTTAGCCCGGCCGCGGCAGCGTGGCTACCGAGAGTCAAATAAGTATACACGAAGAGGAGGCAAAAAAATCGTCGTTAGATGTTAATCAGATGTTTGAATATATCGCACAATAGTCGTCGAAAACCTCAACGCGTTATTGGCCTTCGATGATAACTGCAGCTTCTTTAAACACCCGCGAAATTGTTAATGATTTTTTTAGATTACCGAAAAGTCGAACCTTAACGCGTCGACATTTCAGTTGTTTACGCGCCACACACGTTTACGCCACTAATGCGTTTAGTCTTTTAAACGTAAAAAAATCAACTGACTCGGTCCAAAAGGTTTCCAATTAACGGTTTCCCCTTAATTCAAAGGCAGAATTCGCAATTGATCGTAAGAAAGCGGAAGAAAAGCGTGGAAAACAATTATTTCACATGCGTGTTTTCAAGGGCGCTCGCAACAAGTCAACGATAATGTCACAATCCACTGCCGAGTGACGATTTCTTTGTAAAGACAAATAATTTTATTTTGGTAACTAGACAGTGACATAAAAATATTCGTTTGTGTCGTCGACGCGTAGTTTTGGGATGTGATTACCCTCGAATCGGCAGTCTCCAATTACTTTATTTTAGTCTCCGAATCGACTAAGGATGGTTCCATGTGTCTGTGTAAATGACCGTGCTGTACTTCGACCACAACGATCTTCGTTCAAAAATTTTTCGTAATTAAACCGGGGATCGATAGTTTCTTAACATGAAAAAGATAAAGATCGGTGATCCTCAGGGTGTCGGTTGCATTTTCCCAAAATTGGTATTTTCGATAGAAAACAAAATAATGGACAATTCTAAGTGAATACTTCAACATTTTGTGATACAAGAGGAGTTAAAAAAGAAATTAAAAATAACGAGTAATAAGGAAACGTCAACAAGTGAAGGAGAGCGCGGACGACATTAACAGTTATGTAGGAGATGCGGTTGTGTTTGTGACACCATAACCACCACCCCTCCCCGAGGTTTCGTCGTCAGTCCTTGTTTAATTCGAATCGACCAATGACGCGCCTCACCCCACTATTCGCAATTCTTTGGTCCTCCGAGTTTACGAAATAGCCGCCGACCGATGCGGCCGGCAAAAATCTCGCGGCAGCGAAAGAAGTTTGAGCAAGACGAAGCCCTTCGATGTACGAGTATAAGTGTAAGTAAACCACTAACAAAGAACTATTCAGTAGTGTGTGTGAGTTTAAGCAATCAACATCGACCGCATCCTCCTTTTAAAACGTTGAATTTCTGAGCCACTTTCAACGCGAATCTAGTTCTGTTGCCATTACTTTTTATTTTAAAGTTTTAACTAACTATATTTTATTTCTCTTTCCAGCCATGCAGCGAGCATTAGAAGAACTTGAAGATACGATGGAAGATAAGAATCAAAATACGACACCGCCGAAGCCGTCCACATCGGCGGCACAACCGTCATCAAGGGCCGCGGAAGCAATGCCGTCGACTTCGTCGACAACGTCGACGGCGTCTATGAGTTCGTCGATCGTCGCAGAATTGAACGCCGAAACACAAAATCTAATTAGGCGAAAAGTCCAGCGGCATGTGCGCTTCCAAACAAGGGCGGTAAGTGTTAAAAAAATAATAATTGAACCGTTCGAAATAAAATATAAAGCAAAAATGTCATTACAGATATTCATTTGTTTTTACTTCACAGCAATACGAAAAACTGCTTGGTATGATGGAGGAAGATGGCATAAGACTGCAGCGGCGGGGCCGTCACCGCCGCGGCGGCAATGCGCCGACCGCGGGTCAGTCGCGACCACGTGCGGCGACGGACCGCCAAGAAGAGCGGATCCGAAACCCCCGGATTGCTCGCCGAAGCGGCGATCAGTCAGAACACGTTGGAGGCCGTGGAGGCCGCGGAGGCCGCGGGGGCCGCGGAGGCCGCGGAGGCCGCGGATTGCGCCGCGGAGCCGGAGGCCGCGGAGGGAGTGGCGGAGCCGGAGGCCGCGGAGGGAGTGGCGGTGGGGACCACTCGGGAACCATACAATACATAACAAATAATTACCGATAAATATTGTAAAAAAAATTTTCAAATTATAATAAAGTTATACGCCAGCATTAACGAAAATTTAAACTTTAATCGCGACAATGCCTTTTCCTAGCAATCCAAACATCAAATCCAGTAATCCTCCTGTTAACTATGTCCATGAATGGAGAAAACAAATATAACGAATGAGCCGTTTATTTTGTAAGAAACCTAACTCCGTTTTTTTATTGATTAAAATTCAGATCCCAACGCAAATGTAAGATAGACATACGAATATTAAAACAGCTCACTTGATTTGTTTGGAAAATGGACTTAGGCCACTTTCAAAATAAACGGCTAAAGAAATCAATAAAAGTAAATATGATAACAAGTTTTGCCTAGAGCCATAAATAATGGGGGTGCGAAGGTAAATTGCCGATTTGCAAACAAATTGTAGTTACATAGTCAAGAATGATGTGAAAAGAAAAAAAAAAAAAAAAAACAATAAAAAGAAATCAATGAGAACAAAAAATCCGCGCTTTTAAGGTGTGCAGAAGGGAACGTTGCGGACAAGATCTAAAACGAATTTATGCCGCTCTTGCAATATCGATTGCTTAAAAAAGTCGATCCGTGAAGCCATCTTCCGAGATAACACCAGCTGCGCGACAGTGACAGGAGGACGATCGACAAAGGTTTTTCTCCGCGGTCTTCATTCCGGGCATCAGCAATAAATAAATAATAGAGCTATGAAGTGATGCTGTGAAAAAAGGCGAAAAAGAGAACAGAATCATTGATGGTCCTTTTAATTCGAAGTTACAAAGGTATCCTAACCTCCAAGCGAGTATTAGTTCTGCTCCAATTTTTAAGATTACTTCGAAAAAAAAAAATTTTTTTGTTTTCATCCAATTCTAACTTTTGCAGCTGTTAAAAATGGTGTGGCCTAACTTGGCGAGGGCGAAAGTTATCCTCCTCACAATAACTCTCTCTAAAGGAAAAAGTAGATGAGTAACACTGAAAGGACGGAGCTATTGCCAAAGTGTGTTGAATCCATTTTGTGTGTTTCAGAGTGACAAATTGCTGAGTTTGGAAGCATGCGAGTAACACCATGAAAGCCGCCATAATCAACGAGCAAAATAAATGTGTGGGTCATGTCGAAAAGCAAATGTTAAGTATTTGGGTTTTCTCGACAACGCAACAAGTCTAAACCAAAGGTGAATTAATAATTTAAAATTTTTTTAAATTTCTCTTCATATGTACTATTGTAATCCAAAGTGGCCAAACTAACTGTGTACTTTTGGTTTCTCTTTCATGTTGTTTGGAGGATTGTGGTAAATCTGTTGCCAGAAAAAAGAATTACACTCTTCGAAGGCAGTTGACTGCGAGGAACATCCACATGCCTGGCACCCACGTGGTTAAGTGTTGCGACAACAAAGTGCTCCATATTCCCATTGTTGATGTCATGTATCCAATACAAGGAGAAATCAAGACCCCTGCGATTCAAGAGTTCAAAGGTGAATGATTGGTATCAAATTATTCAGAGAGATATTTATTTTATTAACATTACCGAGATATTTATTGTAGGACTCGCATAAAGCCTGTTATACTTACCCTTGGCCTCCCCTCGTGATGCATACCCTAACGGGTGATCACAGGGGACGGGGGTCCAGGGAGGCGGTCTACTGGCTGGGTCAGAGACCAACGTGGAGGTTTTAGTCGGTAGGAATCCGACACTACCTCGCCTCGGCGAGGTGTCTTATGCAAGATTTCCTCCACGAAAAAAAAAAAAAAAAAAAATTACTCACCCTTACACGACTACATTATGGTGTTTTGGATGTTGCTTGTGGCGAGTGTGGTGGATGTTTAACAGAAAATGGGACTTAAGAAGTTATGTTCCTAACTCGCTTTTCTGGCAAGCGATCTATTTGTTCTCAGTGGCTGCAAGCGAACGTTAAATCACACTAATGTAGGAAACGATTAAATAACTTTTTTTTTTCTTCATAACAGATTTCAGTCACCCCACACAAGGGAGGAAACCTGGAAACGTCGTCAACCATTATCATAAAAGGGTACTTAGAGAGACCAGCATAGGACTCATCCAGATGCAATGCCTTTTACTTGCGAATTATGCGGGAAATGTTCACGCGTGGAAGAAATGTTGGCAGTGAGAGGTTGTATGATCTTTTCAAGACTTAGGTAGATCTAATTTTGAAGATGTCCATACATTCCACATATCATAATTTCATAAATAGCAAAAGTGAAAATTAATTTCAGACACATTGGCGACACCAGATTGCCGCGAAAATTGCAACAGCAAAAACAACAACAGGAACACCAGCAAGCCTCAACAAAAGCAACTTCTGCAGAAGATCCACTGCGTAGGCCCCAAACATAATGTGCTGCAGCGCAGGTGTTTACTGTTTCTTTGATAACCTTCAAAGACCTTTCAAGGTTCATTTCCACAAGAACCGGTACCAACAATTAATTTTTTACAAAACAAATCTAAGTTAAAAGAAATTGATTCGATCACTGTTTGTTGTAGTGCAACCATAATTGACACGAGTGGGAATTACACTTGTCGACAAAAGTGTCTCCAAATTAGAATGTCAAACAGCAACATTTTAAGGACGAAGATCCAGCCACGATGGATCTGACAAATTCAATGCGATTGAGAAAAAGGGAAACTTATACACATGGCCTAAGAAAATGTGAAGAAAGAGCTAACCCCGAAGAAGTAAGCAATATTTCTAATAATGTCTTGTCGTTACGAAAACATTACTATATATTAACTACTCCAAAACTTCTAACTGTGGTGTAGTTATCTCCTCTAAATCATCACGTTTCCTAGAGTGTGGCGATTCTCCAGGCGACCACGACGAAATCCTTGCAACGCTGATTGAGTTGGACTCAACGGCAAATGTTGACTTTTGGATTAATCATGCGTAGCGCCAGAAACTACAAATGGAATCCTTTCTTCGTGAAATGTTAGTATTATTCAAAATTTCACTACTATCTAAGAAATACCACATATCCTATTATAAATCAAACCCTACTTTTTCTTTTTTAAGGTTCATTAGATGTGTGGTGAATGTTTACGCCATCAAGAGGATAACAAAAGGTACTGTGACAAATATTCGAAGAAACAACGAACATGTGCATATAAGAGTGAGTAATTCAAAAGGTTGGTCCGATGTTAAATGTATGGCAAAGTAAATTTCAGTTATCCAGCCGATTGTCTCCCAAACTGCAAAGATTTAACTCCTGCACCCGTGGAAAATGGAAGACCTGACGTTGATGAGGATGAAGTTCCATGTTCAAGTTTGGATGAGGGTGACTGTGGAAACAATTCCGCTCATTAGAACGCACCCAGGAAAACAGAGAGTGCCCGACGAGAGAGAAAACGCCTGGAATCACATGGAAAGTCCTAACTGATGTAATTAAAATTGGTAATGCCTTAATCTTGCTATGCAAATTAGAACCAACAATGCATGACATATGAGAATTTACATGATTAAAAATTGTAAGGATGTTGACCAAGTTAAATAGATGATAAATAATATCGGTAAGCATGTTATGTATACGGTGAAAAATTCCCATATCTTGCATTTATGGTTCATCCTACATCGCACACATATTTAGTAGATGTTGATTTAAGATATGAAACTTACATGATATTTGTTTCTTTTTGTAGGGCGAAAATGGTTTTTCCAAAGAAGCTACCTCCACACCAAAATATGAAGCATAGAGTGGCTAACAAAAGAGAAGTAAATTGCACTGTTAAGAACATCGCAGCGTAGTGAAGAATTACAAGTCTCCCTAATGTGCTTATTTTTTTGACATTTAACCACAGAAGAATGTCATTATCAATAATTCGACTCAGCTTTGCCAGTGTAGTTTCTTTATTTTTAAGTTGAAGCATATTCATACTTAACGATTCACTTGTAAGACCATAGTCATAAGGTTCGCTGATATTATTGCATATCTTATAAGCGTCTGTAAAGTTTCTGTTATCTGTTCCTTCTTCAATTCTACTTATCGTAATAAAAAGTATAATTTCTACTTGGAAAAATATTAAGATTCTATTATTTCCTTTCAAACCTTTACATTGAACGTAAAATAAAATTACTATTTAACTCACTTTCATGTTTAATGTCGGCACGTACTGTTACTGTAAAGGTTACCGCTTCCGTCAAAAATGAACGTCTTATCGACGCGAAATCAGCCGAGAACCCCCGCTAATGGCCGCTTGGCGGCGACGCTTTACCGACGGATACTTTCTCTTTGACCGACCCAGACCCAACCCACACCGCGACGCGGAGCCAGCAGCTTCGTTCGCTCATTCTCGATACAATAGGTAAGTTAGGTTTTAGGATGGTATCTACCCTATCGCCACCAACACCGAATCTAACAGACGGCCACACTGTGGGTCACTGGAACGACCGGGCGATATAGACGGCGCTTCTTGGGAGTTCTCCAGCAAATACTTTACGGAATAAATAACCCGCCCCGACAATTATTTAAGATTTAATTAGGGGTAAATAAGCACAAAGAAATTAAAAAAGGATGGATGGGAGAATAAATAATAATAACGAAATGATAAAAAACTCCTTACTTTTAAAGTCGCGTTATTAATAAGTATTCTTTTATTGTCGGCTGTCGTTTCATTATTACAATGAATCTGTTAAACATCGATAAAAAATTTCGAAGAATGAATCTAGCACTATCAATACATTATTTTAATTAATCTGTGTCACTATTTATTCGAAAGACGCCTTTTTTTTACAAGTATGTATGTTACGTGCCCCTTATAATTAGCCGGCTTGCGGCCTCACAAGGTTGACGGGTTAGCTGCTTTAAGGGGTTTACGCCGGCCAGCGGGGCTGAGATCGGGGCTGACTCCGGGGCTGAACGAGGTTGAGAAGGGTGCGCCGCCAGTCTTATAGCCACTGTGACCAATGCAGTATAATCAAAATCTGCTTCATATTTTTTTTTTTTAATGGTTGGCCCCCCTAGGGGCTGACTTTGGTCCTTGTGGAGGGGGAAGGAGTGTCCAGACACTGGTCACACCTTAGCACTGTGTCTGTGTTTGTACCTCTCCCTCTCACCCGCCGCTTGCTGTCGATCCTCGCTTCTGCGATGGTTTTTAGGCACGACCGCAAGGAGTTCCTTATGCTCTCGATCGAGCAAAAAGTGTAACGGACGATTATCTCCGAAACTATTCGAGATATCCAAAAACCCTTTTGGATCTTTACGTTTCATAACAAGATCTAAATGTATGTATGTGTGTGTGTGTGTATCCACTCTAGCGTCTAAACGGCTGAACGAATCGAAGTAAAATTTACATGGAAAATCCAGTTACACCCGACGAGGATCCACTAACAATTTCGAATCGATCCGACTTCCGGTTTCAAAATGGCGGGCATTTTAAATATTTAAAAATTCTGTTAAAAGAGCAAAACAATTAAAACTTTGCACAAATATGTAAGATAGTGACAACTAATAATATGAATTTTTTCATGTTATTGAAACAGTACAAAATGGCAGCGAAACAGTACAAAATGGCGGTCTAATAAAAATTTGTATCGACTCTAGCGCCTAAACGGCTGAACGGATAAAGCTGAAATTTATATGCAAAATCCAGTTGTTCCAAACATAGATCCACTAACAATTTCGAATTAATTCAACTTCCGGTTTCAAAATGGCGGTCATTTTAAACATTAAAAAATTCATAAAAAATCTTCTATAATAGGCAAACAATTCCAACTTGGTAATTGTATGTAAAATAGTGATAACTAATAACGTAAATTTTTTCAACATTTTTCAGGGAAGCAATACAACATGACGAACGAAAAAACATTTTTTTTTTTTTTAGCAGAAACGAGTTTTAATGTAATCGGTATTTTTAAAAAAATTATCCCGACGGCCAGATAGCGATAGTCAAACGGCCGCAATCAGCTATCTTGTACTTTCATAAGAAAAGGGATAGGCGAGCGCAGCGAGCCGACTCACAGTGGACCAAAATGTAATTCTAGGTGGACAAAACCCCAAAATTCAATATACTCAAAAATTTTACATTTTTGGAAATGAAATATGTTGAATACTGAACAGTAATGCAAAGGTGAATAAACTTTGCTATTCACAAAATGAACAGAGATCTCGCCCTTCGAAATCGGAGTAGTACTGCCTCTGATTTTTTAAACTGTTTTACTTCTAACTTCCCCGTGTGTTTATGTAGTATTGCATTAAAAATTGGGTACACTTTAATTTTTATCGATTTGTATATAAAATGAGTAACCACTCAGCCAATTTTCATATCTCTAAGTTCCTTATATTTTTTGCAATAAAATTTTCAATCCCACGTGTTTTTATTTGCGAATTATAAACTTTTTTTTAATTATATCTTCATATCCGCGCATATTCGCTATGCTGTCGGTGTTAAAACATTGGTCTAACAGTTCTTAATGTATGTTAAAAATTTCAGGTGCAAATGTTTGCAAACTTTGAAGATACAAAGATTCCCGTGTACATTACATTAGATTAGATTCTCGTATAAGGCAGCTAATATATTACTTGCTGTATTTACGAATTCGCGTTATTATAAATCAAATCATCGCACGATTGCCTCGAAACATGTGCCATAGCAAGGGGGGTTCGGTCCCTGGACCCCGCTCGAGGGGACGGGGGGCCCCCTGGGCCTCGGGCGAAAATACTTAGCTTTTTCGCATTAGGCACGACCGAAGTGGCGGTCTGCTCGTTGCGCCCCCTCACCCCTTTTTTTCACATGAACTTTTTAATTATCGACTCAAATTATCCAATTAAATTTTGTAAATACTCACTATTTTTGGACCGGAAGTGGAATCGAACCAAAATTTTTAGTGGCTCATCGTTGGATAGAACTTTATTTTCTATGTAATTTTCAACCCACCCGTTCTGCCATTTAGGCGTTGGAGTAGATACAATTATCTATCGTTCGCTATTGTTCATTGCTTTGAAAACAAATTTTGAAAAAACTCATGTTACCAGTTGTCCCTAGTTTCTATACTTTTGCAAAATTTAAATTGTTTCTTTCTCATAACAGAGTTTTTATGAATTTTTTAATTTTTTAAATGCCCGCCATTTTTAAACCGGAAGTCGTATGGAACCGAAATTGTGGATCCTCATCGGGTGCATCAGGATTTTTCATATAAATTTCAGCTTGATTCATTCAGCCATTTGGACGCTACAGTGGACACATACACACACATTTAGATTTTGTTATGATATTTAAAAATCAAAAAGGGTTTTTGGATATCTCGAATAGTTCGGAGTGCTCTCCGAGTCACTGTGGTCTTGCTTAAAAAAAAAACAGAAGAAGTCGGTAGCTATGGAAATAACAATTGTATGCTCAACTAAACAGCCTGATGTACAAGAAATCGCGTTATACGTAATATTACGTTCGAGTAAGAATTTTTATTATACAAGTTCCTTTCCGCGTTTTCGCATCTACGTAAAGTTACGAAAGACTACGAGAGGCAGTGAGGGCGGTTGCACAAAAGGCGAGAAAACCTTATCAAAATCGCACCACGATTCTTTTGGTGACACACATTATTGGTAAGTAACTTTCAAACGTCTTCGTAAACAGGAGACGTAATATCTTTGGTACGTTATAGGAATACGAGTTATACGGAAGTCGGCAGTTTCGGCAAGATTATGATTCCCCGTAAAGAGCTCTTTGAAATATGGCGCCACGGCCGTGATTCTGTTAGCAAAAACGAAGCTGTTTTCCAGTATGTTTGCAATAAATTAGACATAAACGATTTAGAGAACAATGTTGATAGCCGGGAAATAAGACAAATTATTAATAATTTTAATAGCAAATTAGCCCAAAAATGGAAGGAATCCAGGCGATTGTTACGTCTAGTGGCGTAATAAATTAGAACGGTCTTTTTTGGTCAGGCCTTTCAGCCTTTACCTGGGATAGACCTGAGGAACGCTGATTAGGTATGGCAGGGTTAGTGAAGAAATACAGCAAGTTTACGTTTAATCTAATGTAATTATTTCTGGATCTGTTATCTCTTCTATTACTACAGTGGGTGGTGGTGGAGGTTGTATTATATGCGTGTAAATGTAGGTATGAGTTTGGTCTTTAAAAACTACTTCGTTTTCATTCTCGATGATTTCTGTTGGATAGAAATCTAGCAGCAAGGAAAAATCTGCTTCCTCTGGGTTGGGTGGAGGTGGTGGATGTTCTGTTTGGGTGGTAGGGACTTCCAATAAACCACGCCGTTCGTTCTCCTCTCTGAGACGAGCTCGTAGCTGTCTCTCTCGGACCTTTCGTCCACCGCGTTTCCCTCTTTTTCTTATACCAATAGGCATCTACCAGGGAATTTCTATTTTAGTTAAGATTGTAAATTTTATTGACTACCCTTCTTAATTCGCCGGTGCAGGCGAAGTCGCAGCAGGTAGGCAACTTGAGAGGTGTCGTAACGAGAGCGCCAGCGTCCAGATTGGCGCTTGTCGCTTCCCGATAACTTTCCTCAAAAGCGCTGAGTATGCGTAGCGTTAAGAAGGGTGGTATAGTTAAATGTTTAAATTTCTAGTTTTTGTTAGTTATTGTTCTATCAGTTAAGCAATGGGCTGCTTCTTGGAAGTAATAACGTGAGCGCCAGCGTCCAGATTGGCGCTTGTCGCCTTTCGCTATTTCCCGTAAGCACCACTATGCTTACCGTTAGAACGATAATCAACTAATGTATTTAATCGTGGTTTATAAAAACAGGAGTAGCAGGTGGGCAGGTATAAAATATTAAGCTGTGCTTACCTTTCCTTAAGTGATGGAGTGGAGTGTTGGTTGTCGTTAACAATTCACTTACTTTTTATATTTGAGATTTATTAGTTAATTAAAATCAACAAGATTACAAATGCCGAATGCCGACTACCGAACTTTACTGATTGCAAGATAAATGCAGAATACAGAGTGTGTATAAAATTATATTTTAAGTTCTGAGACTAAGTATCAGAACGCCGATGCCAACTACCGAACTTAACTGATGCAGGATAAAAACTGAGTACAGAATGTGTCGTCGGGGTGCGTGCAGCTTGTTTTAAAAGATTTGGTCAGTGGGTGTTCGTTATCCTATTGGTTAGTTAGTTTTAGTTTCGGGGGTGGACAGTTTCTCATTGGTTTAAGGAAAGCTTAGATTTTTCCTATTCGTAGATTTAGGAACAATCTTTCTTCTATATGGAGTGAGTTGGAGGTGGAAGTGGGTGTCGGGTAAAGGAAAGATGCATTTTCAAGTGGAAGCCGTAAATTTGGTATTTATGGGTTAGTTTTAGGACGACTGAGTGCCAGGGCATGTTTAGAAATCTGATTCCTAATATACAGATATGCGACGATCTGGCGCACTCTGAAGGAGGTACTTGAAGAAAAGGAAAAATTTTGAATGGGACCACTGGCAGACAGTCTGGTCTATTGTCTAATTGTTAGTCTTAGGTTTCGACGAGGAAAATGAGAAAAAGTCACGTACGCAGGACGTAACACCTCCTGCCTTAGACAAAGGTTAGGGGAAGCCTAACGTTTGTAAAAAGAGAGAAAAAAAGGAAAGAATAGGAGACGCAGTTTCCTCGTAGAAACAACCTTAATGTTAACTTAAATTTTACATTACAAAATTATCTTGAGCCTAGAGTTAAAATACATATATATAAAAAAGGAAAATTAGTGAAATAGAAAGAAAATTGTACAGAGATTCCTCTTGAGTCTAAATTTAAATACAATTATAAGAATAATATTAGACTTATAAGTATGTGTGTGTTTGTATTAATAAGGGTAGGGTCCGTAGTGTGAGACGGGGTTAGAGGGTGTCTGTCTTCTCCATTCTACGGAAGTCGTAGGCCATCTCCTCTAGCCTGACCTGCGTCGTCTCCATAAATTCGGCGCGGGTAGTTAGTCGTAGGGTTTTCCCTTTTTGTTGGTGCAGTGTTTTATTTCGTAATTCATCTTCTAGGACTAATTGTTTTATCCTTTGCACGATTTCCTCCAATGGTTTTTGTTGCTGGTGAGCCAATCGCCAGATGTTCGTTGTCTCCATCAGTTTTGTGTTTTCCAATATTCCGCCTAGTCCGTAGCAATGCTTATGCGGGGGTTTACCAGGGGTTTGCAGAAGGGGTACCCCTAAATCGGCTGGTCGGAGAATTTTCCCTGCTGTGTTCATATTGGTTTCGGTACTTTCCCTTGTTACTAAAAAGGTTGTAAATTATCACTTTAGTCTGGTATTGGTGTATTGAGTGTGTTTGATGTGTGTGTTCTCTTGCTGTGTTGAGTGTTTCTCTTTCTGAGTATGTCGTCTGCGTGTGTTTTCCAGATGTGTCTTTTAGATATTTTAGTGAAGGTAAGAGGAAGGTTTGGGTGATTCAGATCGAGATAAGGGTTTTTCAGGTGGAGTAGTTATTAATTCTTTTAATTCGAGTGAGGTTTCATTTACAGTTGATTGTCTTTTGGTATTTCCTGATTTTTTATTGCGTTTGGGTGGTTTACGAGCTAGAAGCAATAAAAGGTGCGTTAGAGAGTCCCAGATTGCTCCTAACAGATATAGCGACCATCCATAGACACTATGCAGTGCATAACCATGGATTATAGTGTCGATAATTAACTTAATGCCTCGAATTATTACAAAGAGTCCAAAAATTCCAGCACTAATATTTCCAAATGCGAGGAATTTACTCCATATTTTGTTCCATGTATTGGCAGTAATTTTTTCTAAGGTAGATTCATCCATTAGATTAGATATAGAAATGCCTTGTGGAACAGATGTCTTTCCTACTACTCCTCGGGCTAATGTGTTTAGAATAGCAGGTTTCTCAGCGGGGAACATAATGTGATCCCTTAGTTCATTTAGATCTTCTTCGGAATATATTCCGCTGGTGGCCAACGTACCTGGGCTAACGTATCTCCATGTAGGTTTAGTCATAGGTTTCATTATGGTTGGTGGTAATGATTCAATAGGTTGTGGTGTTAGTTTGTACCAAGAATTCTCGAGGTGAAACATGGGTGGTACAAGTGTGTTGCAGGTTATTTGTGTAGCTTGCTTTAGTAGTATATGTGTTTGTGGCGTTAAGAAAAAAGTTTGGTTTCCTTTGAGGACTGGTAATTGATTGTAACACTCTCGTGTTTTAGCCAGTATTACTTCTACAGGGATACATTTAACTATGTGTATAACTTCTCCTGCGGCAACGGCCATATAACCTGGTCCTTTCATAAGATGATATGCGAAAACATCTGGTGCTTGAATTGCTATTGATAGAGCGTTTTTCAGCATTTTTTGTTCTAAATTGCATTGTTGAGTGAGTATATCGTGGTATAGTTGTTTGATTTGTGTACGTATGTGTTTTTCTACGTAGACGAATTTTGAATTGATGTATGTGAATATGTCTAAATTAGCGACATTTGTATCTTTCCGGCTTGAGAATCGTTCTCCCTGTTTAGTTTCGAATATTATTAATTTGGGGTGTTCAGTTTTGATTAGGCTATAGCCACAGATTGAATATTCGGATTTAGAAGATAGAGCGAATACTACATCGCGTGTTGTTAGAGAGTAGATAGTTTGTTTCCGGTTATTTATTACATCTTCGGCCTTGTTGGCTATCCCTTCGTATAGTACGCTATATTTGGTAAAATCGCAGGTATCTGAGGGTAAAGGGTCCCAAAAGGTGTCCCCTCCCTCCAAGTCTACGCACTGACCTTCACCTAGGTCGCATACGACTCCGGATTGCAGGTATATTTTGTCGGTGTTTATTTTAACGGTAGCTAGGTAATCTCGAAGCGTTATTTTTACATAACCAGTTACTACTACGTTGTTCCAACTACCATATGGATCTGAATACGATGTTCCTTCGCATCCTCCGTCGTTGTCTAAGTTTCCAGCAAGTATTATTGGTCTTGAAGTAGTGTAATTGACTTTAAGGCCGTGGATTACCGTGTTCCCTATTTTAATTTGCCGGTAATGGTGTGCTTCTAAACATGTTTGTTTGTAGATCTCTTCTATGTATGCATATTGTCCATTTAGAACGTCGGAAGTGTGCGAGAACATGCCGCATTTTTTGATGGTTCGATCGATTTCGACTTTACATTGAATTACCTGGACAGTCTTGAATTCGTTAATTTGCAGAAGCTGAATGCCTACTTTAGTTACATTAACGTTTAAAGGAGGTAGGTCGCACTCCTCTACGTTAAGTAGTGAGACGGATGTTATGTTAGCCGATCTATTCCCACAATCATAACCTATTATCGCTTGAACGGGCGTCAGTGTTAGTACAAAAAGTACTAACGCAGCCGGTGATATCATCTGGAAAGAAAAGGATTCATTTACTTCCTAATCTTCTGGGATATGCGAGATTTTAAGTCGGTTAGGATGGACTATTCGCGTGTTTTTCTTTATTTTAATTCTAATATTTCCTTTATTTAATATTTCTATTATTTCATGAGGACCCGTATACTGATCTCCAAGTTTTCCAGGTTTGGGTCCTTTGAGTAGAAATACGTAATCTCCAGGTTTGAATTGTTTGGGGTTAATCCTCTTGTCGTATCGTTCCTTTGATTTGTGTTTGGAATCGATTAAGTTTTCTCTTGCATTATTTTGTAATTCGTGAAGGGTCGTTACTAATTTAATTAAGTAGTCGTCGTAGGTATCTAATTTATCGGCTTGCGTTAACGGTTCGCTGCTGGGAATTCTTGCGATTTTTCCAAAGATTAATTCGTACGGAGTGTGTCGAGTTCCTTCATGTACATTTGTATTGTAATTATAAATAGCTAGATCGACCCAATCGTCCCATTCTACCTTTTCAGATGCAAATTGTTTCAAGTATTCTCCTAGAACGTGATGCGAACGTTCTAGAGATCCATTAGATTGCGGATGGAATGCTGTAGTTCTAATTTTTTTAATTCTGAATTGTTTCGCTACCTTTCGCATAAGATCGCTTATAAAATTCCTTCCTTGGTCGGTTAAAACCGCTTTTGGTGCACCAAAAATACATATGAATCTCCTTACAAAGTTATCGGCTATAGTTGTAGCAGTCTGATCTTGTAACGGAATGGCTAGGCAATATTTGGTTAATTGATCTTGTATAGTAAGTATATATTCATTCCCTTTCTTTGTCTTGGGTAATGGTCCTACTATATCCATAGCTATTTTGTCAAAGGCAACTCCCGGTGTATCAGTTATTAGCATTGGTTGCTTAGTTTTTACACGTACGAGTTTTTTCAATTGACATTGTAAACACCGTTGTATATATTCCTGTATATCGGCTTTCATATTTTCCCAGAAGTATTTCTGTTTAATACGATTATAAGTCTTAGTAACTCCTTTATGTCCTCCGCTCGGAGTGCTATGCATTTCCTCTATGATTGATAGTCTCAAATCTGTAGGTGGATATTTAATTCGGTTATTGCATATTATCACTTTCGTTGCAGAGTTCAAGAATTGTTTAATTATTAAAGCATGTATATCCTTCCAAGGTATGTTACTAATGTCTTCACTGGCAGATAAACTAATACTTGCTAACTTTAAATCTTCTGTGACCTTGCACAGGTTGATTAACGCCTTACGAGTATTTTGCAGGACAAGTGTGGGTCCATCTGTTTCTGTTTCTCTAATAGGTAAAACTAAGTGATATTTCTTTGGTTTTTTAATAACCTTAACAGTTCCCAATTCCAAATGGTGAAATTGTGGTAGTAGATTTTTATTGAATAATCTTTTGGATCCTTCATCAAGTGGTGTACCATCAGTACTAACAAAGTAGACTAAATTATCTTTGCGAAATTGAAAGATATCTCTCGACTCTATTACGTTTAAGTTTCTTATTGTATCAGTTTCTTGTAATTCATTATTTGATTCGTTCACTTCCTCTTCTGAACCGGTTTCAGATCCATGTTCATTGTCTGAATTTTCTTCGTCAGATTCGTCTAAGATTTTCTGTGGATTTTTCTTTTTGACCTGTATGGGTATTTGACCTGTGTCTGGGTCTTCGGATCCTTGTAAAGGTTCCGTTGTTTTGTCTGGTTCCTTGGGATTTTCTTTAGTCGTATGGCTCCTGGTCATTATGGGTTGTGGTAACTCCGGATAATCGTCGTCGTCTCGTAACTCAGGCCCCCTGTTGTGAGGTTCCATCTGGTTATCTTCTATGATTGGAGGATTATCTTCGGGTAACGCTTCAAGATCGTCGTCATCCGATAGATACAAACCATCGTATGCATCGTCCTCCGTGTCTTCGTCTGATTCGTTTAATAATTCTGCGATTCTATCGGGATCGTTGGCTAAGTTTTTCTTTATATTTACGACGTTGCAATTCATCTCATGGAGATTGATAGGATTTCTAGATAATGCATCCGCATTTACATTGGTTTTTCCTGCTTTATAAACGACTTCATAATCGTATTCTGACAATTTCAATCTCCAACGTAATATTCGCATGTTTGCATCTTTTGCATGTTTAAACCACATCAATGGTTTATGATCGGTCACAAGGGTAAACTTGCGTCCGTATAAGTATGGTCTAAAGTGTTTTACGCAATATACTATGGCGAGTGCTTCCTTTTCGTAAGTGTCATATTTTAATTCGTTATCTGTCAGAGTTCTAGAAGTGTAAGCTATAGGTTGATCGTGATTTATTTGTCCTTGAGAAAGTATTCCACCTATCGCGTATCCCGATGCGTCTGTTGTTAATATAAAGGGTTTCTGGAAATCCGGATATTGCAGTACAGGTTCTCTGCATAAACGTTCCTTTAATGTTTCGAATGATATGTGTTGATCTTTAGTCCAATTAAAAGGTTCGTCATTTTTCAAGAGTTTAGTTAGTGGTTTGGCTAAGTGTGAAAATTGTGAAATAAAGCGCCTGTAATATCCAGCCAGTCCGAGGAATTGTTTTATATTTTTAGGAGTTTCGGGTACTGGAAATTCTCGAACCGCTTCTAATTTTTTAGGATCGGGTCTTACTCCCTCTCTACTAATAATATGTCCGAGGTAAGTAACTTCTCTTTTTAAGAATTCACATTTATCAGGTTGAAGCTGAAGATTAGCTTTACGTAATCTATCCATAAGCATTTCAAATTTCCTTTGATGTTCTAAAAGTGAGGATGCGTAAATTACGATATCATCCATGTATACAAATAATTCTTTGCCTTGTAATCCAGATAAAACAAGGTCCATTAGACGTTGAAAAGTAGCAGGAGCATTCTTCAATCCAAAGGGCATTCTGTCGAACTCATAATGTCCATAAGGTGTGGTGAATGCCGTTTTATGACCATCTCTGGGATCCATTTTAATTTGGTGAAATCCGGAAGTTAAATCAAAAGTGGAGAAATATCGCGCTCCTCCTAGTTGGTCGAGTATATCAGTTATATTTGGTAGAGGATAAGCATCACCTATTGTTTTATCATTTAGGATACGGTAATCGAGTACCATTCGCCATTTTTTATTACCCTGAGAATCCGCCTTCTTGGGAACAATCCATATGGGAGAGTTATAAGGGGATTGAGAAGGTTTTACTATTCCTCCGTCCAATAATTCTTGTACTTGTCGATTAATCTCTGTTTTGAGAATTTGAGGATACCTATATTGTTTCGTATTTATAGGTAAATCGTCCTTAGTCAGAATTCGATGCTGCAATACCGTGGTTGACGGCAGAGGTTCTCCTGGGATGTGAAATCGGTCTTGATTTGCGGTTATAAGGTCCTCTATTACAGATTTTTCTTGATGACTCAAGTGTTCTAACCGTAAAAGGGATCGTATTGTCTGGACTCGGTCCGTACCTTTACCTGAGGTGGTAAGGTCAATGTCCTCTTTAGTTTCGTTCCTTTTATGATCCTCCTTCGTGTCAGGTTTAAAATCCTGGCAGGTTTTAACTTCTTCCGTTTTGACGTTATTGTCTTCGGAATTTCTTATTGTGTATGTTTTGGTTTCCGTCGTTGTTAGATCTTCTTGAATGGTCGAATCTTCTAACGCAATCTCGTTATTATAACGGTTTTCGCGGGAGAATGCGGAGTTGACGTAGTCTTCCGATTTACCTTTAGAGGATGGTAAATCCGTCGTTGTCGTTGAGTTCGGATTTGAATTAAAAGGTGATTGTCCTAGTATTCGTTTAATTTCCTCGCTTCTGTTTATGGGAAAAAGACTGACGGTAGGTACTACGAGATCTACCGGTTCGTGACGCGTATTAACTACAGGTAGATGAGCTTTTCCATTCATGTTTATTACCATCTCGTCTCCTAAATAAACTCCTTCTCCTGTTTGTAATTTGGGTATATATCCTTCTTTTACGTCGTTATTTTTTATGCGCACGTAAAACATGCATTTACATCTTGGAGGTATGGTAATTATTTCTTGAGTGTAAAAATTTATGGATTTATCGAGAACGTTGATGCAATTTTTCGCGTAATTAATTTGCGCTCCGGTTTGTTGAAAGAAATCGTTCCCTATTATTCCGGCTTGTTGAATTGGAAAATTTTCATTCACAATATGGAAAGCTACTAGTGTATCTAGGATAGTTAATTCTACTTTTCCTAGAGTATAAACTGCGTAATCATTAATTCCGTTTAGTTTTAGTATATCTGCCTGGTTAATGTGTAAATACGCAGGTACATAATTTTCTTTGATTAAATTGGGTCCTGATCCTGTGTCGAGCATGAGTGTTATCGGTAACTTCATTTCTTTAATATCGATTTGAATTGTAGGCACTCTACTTTGACAAGGGGACACTACGGCCTCGGAAATTACTTTTGAATGACAACTTGTAGGTTTGTAGTATACCTTTAAAAAATTCGATTTGTAAAGTGAGAGGTCGCACTAGCCATAAACTTTCGAGAAAAATGGCTTTAAAGTTTTACGTGTAGGACGTATACCGGTCACTTTGAACACCATCCAAGAGCAGCGAAGTGGCCGAGTTGTAGCGAACTCGCTTGCGGCGCGGCGGGTCCGTGTTCGATCCCTGCGTGTGGAAACTTTTTTTTTTTCCCAATTCTTTAAAATATTATAAAAACTGTGAAATAAAGTTACTGACATACTAATATGAAGAATTTAATCATACATAATTTTTTCTATTAATGAAATTTGGGGAATATCGTCTTTTTTGCTCAATTTTTTATTTTATTTACAAGATCCACAATGATAATTGTCATAAAAACATTTAAAACACAAAATATTATTACATCTCGCACAATTTATGAATGAAGATTGTCCACATGAACAACCCTTTTTTAAAAGTTCGACCGGAAAACATACTTCATTGACATTTCTAAACATTTCTCTTTCGTCGGAGAGCTTGCAAGCGTACCAGGCATACCGGATCATTTCGTTAAATATTGGCGATGCTAATTGATGGTGCACTATGGATTGAATTTTTATACAGTCCTCGCGTGAATTTATTTCTCTTTCATTTTCAATCAAATAAGCGCAATTCTGTAGTCGCTTTATTAAATTTTTCACTTGTCTATAAAAATAGACATCGCACGGTTGAACAAGTGGAGTACATTTCGGAGGAATCACTTTAATCGTACACGTAGGTGATTTCTCGTCATCCTGAAAGATTTCGTCGTATATTTCTGGATTTGTTTGTCCTCCCCAAGAGTCAATGATTAATAAAAACTGTTCTTTTCCCACATAAGACTTTAAACAACCGTTGAGAAAATTAGTATACAGTCCTGTCGTTAGCTTTCCAGATTTCGAAGACGTTATTACTACATTGTTATATTTTTTCGCATATTCATCAACGCTTTTTTGAACTCGAGGGCCGAAGTTACCGGTTGTTTCTTGTAAACAAACAAATACTTGAGGTAGGACTTTTCCAGATAGAGTGAGGGCATATTGAGCGGTATATGTATGTGTCACTTTATTAATATCGTGTCTTTTAACAAAAATAGTTTTGCTCCCTTTTTGCGCCAGACTCCTATTGTACACCGATTGATACTGACATCCTGGAAAGAGAAAACCGCAAATTGGAGTATTTTGTTAGAGTGTCGTAAAAATGGAGAGCAAAATGAATTTGTAAATGTGCAATAATTTACCTGTCTGGTCAGTGTTAATAACAAAATCTTTGTCGAAATTCGGTATCAATTTTAACGTCTGGATTCGAAAAGTGTCTGCAGAAGCAAGCGTTTCTTCGATCGTCGCTGATTCTTTTTTTGAAATAAATTTGGTCACTTTTCGTTGACGAATTCCATGATTACTTTTGAATTTAATGACCCAGCTGTTGGAAGCTTTAAATTCAAAATCAGAAAACTGACGTGCTGCTGCTAAAGCCCACTGCTGTAGATTCCGAGTCGTCACTTGTTGATAATTCTCTCGGGCTTCAATAAAACGATCATGTGTCCAGGAATTGATTAGTGCATATTTGTCATATTGGTTTCCTCCTCTTTTTATTTCTTCTTCCCATTGGAGTAAATAGTCCTTCCTTTTTAACAGACTGCATCCTTTTTTTTGCAATGTTTGTAGATTCCACGTCGGGTGAGCTCTCGCGATATTAACAACTTTAATTTTGTAATCCAGAGAAAGACGGTTTACCTCTTTACTTTTTTTTTCTTCAGGTTCATATTCATCTGAAGAGCTCGTGTCTTCGACTTTTTGAAAAGGTTTCTCCTCACAGTTTTCATTTTCATGAGCAAGTTCGTCGTCAGTCACAAGCAGTTTTTCAGCCAACATGTCCATAGTACGGTCGTAAATCTCTTGACCCATCAACATTGCTTCATGCGAAATAGAACTTGAAGATTCCGGAGTAATTAAATTATTCATAATGAGTAAGCTTTCAAAGTAAACGACTGCATCTCTCAACCTCTGCTTTGATATTTCATTGCATACATCTTGACTGATTTCAACTTCCGCTTCTGATGGTTTCGCGCTTTCACCACTAACAGACATTTTAACAATATTTTACACAGTCGAATAATAAATCACTGTACGGATCGATCTAATCTCTGCCACTGACACGAATTTTCTGACACGTTAGTTCGAAACTCGAGAGGAATACGAATGTAAATATTTATCTCACCTGACCATTAGCCTAGGAACAATAGAGCAACTGAAATACTGCACTCTTCCCCGTAGAAATTAGTTCCTCAAACTTACAACGAATATTTTCAATATCTCCACAACTTCTAATATCTTAAAATTTGTGATAACTTTTTAATGACAATAGTAATTACAGTTTTCACTTACCTCCATTAAAAATGCATTTGAAATTATTCAAATTTTTAAACATAAAATATCTTTAATTCACTTTTTAATTTGTTGGAACACTCATTTCATTAATAGAAAAAATTATGTATGATTAAATTCTTCATATTAGTATGTCAGTAACTTTATTTCACAGTTTTTATAATATTTTAAAGAATTGGAAAAAAAAAAAAAAGTTTCCACACGCAGGGATCGAACACGGACCCGCCGCGCCGCAAGCGAGTTCGCTACAACTCGGCCACTTCGCTGCTCTTGGATGGTGTTCAAAGTGACCGGTATACGTCCTACACGTAAAACTTTAAAGCCATTTTTCTCGAAAGTTTATGGCTAGTGCGACCTCTCACTTTACAAATCGAATTTTTTAAAGGTATACTACAAACCTACAAGTTGTCATTCAAAAGTAATTTCCGAGGCCGTAGTGTCCCCTTGTGAGTGTTTAATTGAATTTCTACTGTTCTAATAGGTTTGTCGTTTTCGGGTCTTCTGCGATTAACATTGTAGGGTGCGGCTGAGCCTGAGTCCCTCGTTGCGCACCTGTCGTCGACGGACTGTTGAAGTTTCCCTGTTCTCTACGCAAATTATTTTGGACTCGAAGTTGACAATCTTTTAATTCATGCCCTTGTTTTTTACAATAGGAGCATGTATTTCGCGGTAGGTACTCGCGTACTGGTGAACTAGTTTCTTGAGCTTTATTTGCCGAAAGGTTTCCGGTTCTCTTAAAGCAATTATTTGCAGTATGCCCGATTTTATCGCAAAATTGGCACACTGTGCCCGATGTACCTTGCCCTTGACGGCATGTCTTCGCCGTGTGTCCTATCTTATTGCAAATTTGACATGTAATATGTGATTCTTGTACTATTGTTACCGGTTGTGAATTTGTATTGCGGAATCTGCATCGAGATGCATCATGTCCGCGTTTACGGCAAATTTGACAGATCAGAATTTCTGTTCCTAAATTATAAGTCGATTTTTGCGGTTGTGACTGTACATATGTTTTGATTTTGTTGTCGGTTTGTCCAGTGTGATGACACGATTGACATGTAGCTTGTGGTAATTGTTTCGATTTGAAAATATCGTTATTTTCGCAAGTCAAACCGAGTATTTGTTCAAAGTGGATAGCTTTATCGATAGTATCCTTTAACGATAAGTCTCTAGATAGACGAATATCTATATCCTTACGAAGTCCTTTCAGGAATTGATCGCGTACATCGTCCTCTATCATTTTAAGATTTATCGCATCTATTTTTCCGCCGTTACGTGTTTTGTAATTCTGGACCAAACGCGTTCCTATTCTTTTAATACGGATACTATATGGAACAACGCTCTCGCTAGGTTTCTGATTTATTTCTGATAATTCCGAATTTAATTGAACGTTAGTTTTCCGTTCGCCGAATGCTGCAGTTAATGGTTTCAATAATTCTGACACTGTTTTAAAATCTTCCTCTGTATCTATAATGTCATACGCATTTCCAACGATTTTTGATCTTAATAATTTTACAAATTGTGATTCCGAATTAGGAGGAATCATCTCTTTAGCCGATTTACATTGTCTAACAAAATCTTTGAGCAGAATATTAGTTCCATCGTATAAAGGAACTGTCTTAAGAGCTAATTTCAATATAGCTATATCGTCAGCCATTTTATTATATTTAAGATTTTCCTGAAGTTTAAAATTAAAATCTCTTCCTTTATTATCTTCTAGAAATAGTGCGGATTTATTTTCGATTGATGAATTTTGTTCTTCGATAACAGTTTTATCTAATAATTCTAAGCTATTGTCTGGTTCAAGTGATTCTAATGATCTGGATTTACTTGGAGGATAAGGAGATGAAGTGTAATGAGTAGTAGGTTTCCCTGTTTTTGAAGGATTCTTTACGATTTGTTTGTAAACTTCGTCGATATTCGATTTATCGGATTTGGAACGAGTATTCATCACATCACCCGTCACATCTAATCACTGTTCCTCTTACAATCCCGGACGAGCCCCCAAAAATCTAGATATGTTACGTCTAGTGGCGTAATAAATTAGAACGGTCTTTTTTGGTCAGGCCTTTCAGCCTTTACCTGGGATAGACCTGAGGAACGCTGATTAGGTATGGCAGGGTTAGTGAAGAAATACAGCAAGTTTACGTTTAATCTAATGTAATTATTTCTGGATCTGTTATCTCTTCTATTACTACAGTGGGTGGTGGTGGAGGTTGTATTATATGCGTGTAAATGTAGGTATGAGTTTGGTCTTTAAAAACTACTTCGTTTTCATTCTCGATGATTTCTGTTGGATAGAAATCTAGCAGCAAGGAAAAATCTGCTTCCTCTGGGTTGGGTGGAGGTGGTGGATGTTCTGTTTGGGTGGTAGGGACTTCCAATAAACCACGCCGTTCGTTCTCCTCTCTGAGACGAGCTCGTAGCTGTCTCTCTCGGACCTTTCGTCCACCGCGTTTCCCTCTTTTTCTTATACCAATAGGCATCTACCAGGGAATTTCTATTTTAGTTAAGATTGTAAATTTTATTGACTACCCTTCTTAATTCGCCGGTGCAGGCGAAGTCGCAGCAGGTAGGCAACTTGAGAGGTGTCGTAACGAGAGCGCCAGCGTCCAGATTGGCGCTTGTCGCTTCCCGATAACTTTCCTCAAAAGCGCTGAGTATGCGTAGCGTTAAGAAGGGTGGTATAGTTAAATGTTTAAATTTCTAGTTTTTGTTAGTTATTGTTCTATCAGTTAAGCAATGGGCTGCTTCTTGGAAGTAATAACGTGAGCGCCAGCGTCCAGATTGGCGCTTGTCGCCTTTCGCTATTTCCCGTAAGCACCACTATGCTTACCGTTAGAACGATAATCAACTAATGTATTTAATCGTGGTTTATAAAAACAGGAGTAGCAGGTGGGCAGGTATAAAATATTAAGCTGTGCTTACCTTTCCTTAAGTGATGGAGTGGAGTGTTGGTTGTCGTTAACAATTCACTTACTTTTTATATTTGAGATTTATTAGTTAATTAAAATCAACAAGATTACAAATGCCGAATGCCGACTACCGAACTTTACTGATTGCAAGATAAATGCAGAATACAGAGTGTGTATAAAATTATATTTTAAGTTCTGAGACTAAGTATCAGAACGCCGATGCCAACTACCGAACTTAACTGATGCAGGATAAAAACTGAGTACAGAATGTGTCGTCGGGGTGCGTGCAGCTTGTTTTAAAAGATTTGGTCAGTGGGTGTTCGTTATCCTATTGGTTAGTTAGTTTTAGTTTCGGGGGTGGACAGTTTCTCATTGGTTTAAGGAAAGCTTAGATTTTTCCTATTCGTAGATTTAGGAACAATCTTTCTTCTATATGGAGTGAGTTGGAGGTGGAAGTGGGTGTCGGGTAAAGGAAAGATGCATTTTCAAGTGGAAGCCGTAAATTTGGTATTTATGGGTTAGTTTTAGGACGACTGAGTGCCAGGGCATGTTTAGAAATCTGATTCCTAATATACAGATATGCGACGATCTGGCGCACTCTGAAGGAGGTACTTGAAGAAAAGGAAAAATTTTGAATGGGACCACTGGCAGACAGTCTGGTCTATTGTCTAATTGTTAGTCTTAGGTTTCGACGAGGAAAATGAGAAAAAGTCACGTACGCAGGACGTAACACGATCATTGAGCATATTTTTACGATATCACCGGAATTGGTTGGACAAAGACTTGTCATTTCCTGTACATAAGCAGAGTAACTCAATAATCGGACGACCAGTAAAATGTTTCACTGAATGTAGTCATAAAACAAAAAAAAGGAAAATTTTGTCTATTGTCAAGTCGTCCACAACAGAGGAATTGGCATTCGCCACCGTAACTTCTCTTAGGCTTTCCGGAAAAAAAGATGCTGCTTGCGTTATAAATAAACTAACACACGATTCTAATAGAGCAACTAAACTAAAAAGAACGTTGATTGATTCTCCAATAAAACCAAATAAATATTCTAACGAAGAAGCATTGGCGTTGTATATAGATGGGAATTTTTCTAGGCGTACTTACACACTTATGCAACAAGGTGCTAAGAAACGTCATGCGAATATTTATCCCTTATACCATAAAATCCAAATCGCTAAAAGCTCATGCTATCCTGAGGAAAGTACTATAAAAATTAACGAGCTGTCTGCTGAAATTCAATTACAATCTTTGTTAGATCATACTGTGGTACGTCTTATAAGTTTCCTTGAAAATGAGATATCCGAAAAAATGAACATGATCGGTGAATTAAAAATAAATATGGTTTATAAATGGGGATGTGATGGGAGTTCGGGACATTCTAGATATAAGCAAAAATTTAATTCGTCTTCTGCCACAGATGAATTTTTGTTTTCTATTTTTTTGGTTCCTCTTCAATTGTATGCAAGTTGTCCAGGTAATGATAGACAAATAATTCTCTGGCATAATAAGCAGTCATCATCAACAAGGTTTTATCGCCCTATCAAAATTATGTTTCAAAAGGAGTCATCAGAATTGACTAGTAAAGAAATTAATAATATTAACAACCAAGTCGAAAAACTAATACCAACGAGAACTTGTATAGGGGGAAAAAGCGTTGAAATTTATCATATAATGAAATTAACCATGATAGATGGGAAAACATTTTCCGTAGTTTCTGATACGCCCTCTACCCAGACTTGTGGAATTTGTGGAGCTACACCGAAAAATATGAACGAATTATGTTCCGTTAAAAGTAAATTAGCAAATCCAAAATTGTTTGAATTCGGTCTATCATCTTTACATGCCTGGATACGGTGTTTTGAGTGTCTTTTGCACATCTCGTACAGACTGAGTATTAAGGAGTGGCAAATACGCGGTGATAGCAAAAAAGCGGAGTTTAAAGAAAGAAAGAATGCTGTAAAAGAAAAACTTAGATCGCAAATGGGATTGTTAGTTGATATGCCGAAACCCGGTTACGGTTCTACAAACGATGGCAATACCGCCAGAAGGTTTTTTGAAAAACCAACTATTGCATCGGAATGCACAGGACTTGACGTAGAACTTAATAAACGTTTTGGGATCATTTTACGAGCCATTTCTAGTGGATTTCCTATTAATCTAGTCGCTTTTGAAGAGTATGCCAATGAAACTTTAGAAAAGTACATACAACTTTATCCTTGGTACTACATGCCTGTAAGTGTACATAAACTACTTGTCCATGGGCCTGAAATTATAAAAGCTGCGGTACTGCCGATTGGTATGTTCTCAGAAGAAGCGTTAGAATCGCGAAACAAAGATTTGAGAAGATACAGAGAGTACCACTCAAGGAAAATATCGAGGGAATGCTGTGTGATAGATTTAATGCATACGCTGCTGTACACATCCGATCCGTTCATATCAAGCATCTCTCACAGCAAAAATAAAGTATTGAGCAAGGTTATGGACAAAGATATTAAAATTTTACTGGACATTAATTCAGATGAAACAACGAACATGGCCACTGATTCTTGTGATTCTTCATCCTCATCCACCATGTCATTTGATAATTGACTTATTTAAATTTATTTTAGTTTGATTCATCATTTATTCATACAATGTTTCTCTAAAAATAAAACACAAATCACTAATTTAAAAAATTAGAAATGTAAATTTATCTATTGCAATGAATAACCAAACTCATTTATGAATAATAACATTAATTTCATTTGTTTCGTTTCATCATCGTACTATACAATGTTACAGTATTAATTATTTAATGATTTATACTAAAAAACGTGTTGTGTATATTAAAACAATGAACAACAAAAAATTAGAGCTATTTATTTCTGGCTTTGGACTTTTGTCCACCTAGATTAGTGGAATGGCCCACTGTGCGACTTCTTGTAAGAATCATTACCGCGGTCGTGCCTAATACGAAACAGCAAGGCTGTTTCGTTCGGGGGTCCTAGCCCCCCTATAGCTGGTTCACGTATTCTCGACACTCGTGCAAATCTTTTTCACGCTGTGATTTTAAGAACGTTTCACATATTTAAAAAATTTGATAACGTTTGAAATCTTTCCGAATGCAAGAATCTAAAACTGTTACTTCTACGAACCGCGATCTTTTAAGAGGCCTGTCCCTTGCGTGGGCTCGCTATTTAAATGTTTATGCCCCACCGCTTTTCTTCCGCGTGTTCGGATTTCGATTATCTAATTGGTTCCCCCCTTTGATTATGGAATGCGGTTATTGTCCTCATCGCTGGCCATGAACTTGTTGGCCGCACGCTTCCCCACCTAATCTCTTTTCCCCAAATTCCGATCATTCTCGCGTATTCCCTTTTCTGTCGTTTCGTGCGTTTTTCAATGTTTTCGCGTTTCGCTATTTTTACAATATTCGCGCATTCCTTCGATCGCGCTTCGAGATTACTAATTCTATGTCTTTTTACTTATTGTTTATTGTATTTTAATCGTCGTTTCTGCTATACCGTGACAATAGTTACAATAGACGTAATGTTAAATCATACACAAATAACATTAAAAATGTAAAGTGGGCCGTCGCTGCAGTTAATATAAACAATAAATCGTGCTTTTTCTTGCTACATAAAGATATTAAATCAATGATGCGTCGCATCTTTATTAATAACTTTTTATCAAATATCTATAATTTCAATTTCCATATTAATTCTTTAGACCATGTTAAACATTGTTGACTTGATAAATTACACATTCTCCTTCAACCAATTTTACTAAAATAACAATCTCTGTAAAAAACCTTGTACAAAGTACGCGACGGCCCGCTTTTTTACGAAAAATGAAAAAATACAACCCGGCAATCTAAGTTTCACGGGGAACTAGTGATTTTTATTATTTTTAACTTGAATATTTAACGAAATAAATCCTTCGATTTTCTCGTTCGTTGCTTTTGTTCGCTAGCGGCGGAACCAGCCTCGATCGCCGTCCGGGTGCGCGGGTATTCGTTTACTAAGTTCATTTAATTGTTGCTATTATAATTATTAATTGTTAATTGAAAGAATTAATAGATTAAAGTCAATCAAAAGCCGAATTCTCAACGGCGGAAAATTCGAGAAGCGAGGCGACCACGTGCCGGCATCGAGCACGTAGCCGGCAGTTAGTTTGTCCGGACGTACTAGTAAACACCGGAGACAAAGAGAATCCGGCTTTGTATCATTTCGTATCGTTAACGGAAAAATTCCGATACTTTCGTGTTACTTTACTTGAATAAATTTATCGCTTTGTCTTTTGCTAAGAATTGCTCCGAAGGAACTTTATTAATTTCATTTCCCCCCTCCACCCACTACTCCTTGCGACTGCGTGAACAGTAATTACGTGAGCCCTTTATCGCGGAGAGGATTCTCGCGGATTAATAAATATTAATTTGTTGAGACGGTTATTTCGCGGGGAGTGCATCCGGCACCTCCCCGGAATCTTAGGAAATAACGTTGCAACGTTAAATATAATATAACATTTTGGTACATCTATCAATCCAGGAACAATATTTAACATGTTTGTATAGATAATAAATAATTCTAATTTTTCGAAGGTTATCCATATACAATTTTTAGATAATTTTTGAAAATTGTTTATGTAGATACAATAGGGATACAAAAATTTATTTTACTAATATTTAATCTAAAATTTAAACCAATCGGTGCATTTATGATAACATTTAATTTATTAAACATTTTAATGAATTTATTCAACTTTTGTTGTTTCCTAGTTCATAAATAACCGTATAACAACCGTACAATAACCTGAATCAAGTACATAGTTTATTTTCCTGCGCTAGAGTTGCTCCACCCCATGCTTCCATTCATTCAATTATTAAATACAAAAAAGTAGGCTTCGCAGATTGCCAGGTTGTATTTTTTCATTTTTCGTAAAAAAGCGGGCCGTCGCGTACTTTGTACAAGGTTTTTTACAGAGATTGTTATTTTAGTAAAATTGGTTGAAGGAGAATGTGTAATTTATCAAGTCAACAATGTTTAACATGGTCTAAAGAATCAATATGGAAATTTAAATTATAGATATTTGATAAAAAGTTATTAATAAAGATGCGACGCATCATTGATTTAATATCTTTATGTAGCAAGAAAAAGCACGATTTATTGTTTATATTAACTACAGCGACGGCCCACTTTACATTTTTAATGTTATTTGTGTATGTATTGTTTAACTAAAATTGACTGCATAACTCAGTTATTACTATAGTTTTCCATAATGTATCTATACATTTAACATTACGTATTGCAACGACAATCTCTCCTCTCGCGGATTCGTAAGTCGGGGGAAAGTGTTAAGCCCTGCCGAGAATCGTTTCCACCCGGATTGTCGAAGTCAAAAAAAAGTTTACGAGATAAAAGATAAGTTCTCGAAAGCGGAATAACGATAGTTCTCGATAACGAAATGTTTGTTAACTGAACGCTAAATAAATTAATCAGATTCTACCCAAAGACGGATTCGCGTTCTCGGACTCCCGATACGCAATCGGATTCGATACTTTACAAATTTTTCGATAAAAGAGATCGTCTCTTCGCGGAGACCGAACGATTTCGCAAGCTCGATTCGCGTGTCCGGAAAATTCAATAATCTTTTCGAAAACGAAAGAGAAAGATAATCGATATGATCTTTAATTTATAATAAAGAATTCAGCAAAGAATCTACTTTCAACAGACTCCGATGAACCGGTATTAAAAATTCAAATTTGAGGTTAAATTCCCTCACCTGTAGCCTTCAGCACGCACGAAACTAGAATAATTTTTCGGGATCTATTGTCTCGAAAATCGAACTCCCGAGCTGGGCCGACGGCGCCCGAACCTACCCGAACGGACTCGTATGATCCTGCGGATCCTAACCTATCCGCGTTCTCGCTTGTCGCCTCGCAGGCGCGCAATTCGAACGCGTAAGATTTCTTTTGCTACGTTCGCTTCGCTCTCGTCGACTTTATCGCACACGCTTTTCGCTGCTCTTCCGAATTCGTTGCGCTGCTCCTCCGCACGTCGACTACGAAGACTTCGATGACGATGATTCTCGTAATTTCACGTGATCTTTGCTCGTGCGAGAAGTCAGCTGTCGAATTCGTTGCTCGTAGCTTTCGTTGATTCTCTACGTCGTGTCGTCGCTCTCGTATGAAACGAAGTTCTTTCTCTGTAGCCTCTTTCTCTCGGAGTTCGTCGCTCGGCCCTTTTTCTCGGATTCGTTGTCGTTATCTCATCGGTTAACTCGGAGTAGTTGTACGGCATGAAATATATCGAAAATAATAAATAAAGGTACGAATTCGCTTTTTCGAGGCCTCGGAAGTCGTTCGATCCCGCTTTCCATTGGTAACGCAGGTCCCTAATTGTCCGGTTCCGTGCGCGTATTTCTCTTACGGCTCGATTAGAGAGAGAGGAGAGATTTTGTGGCGCGTATCAAAGATACCACGTCACAGTATATTGTGACTATACATAAAAAATTATTTTATTCTTTTTAACGGTTTTTAGGCACGACCGCAGGGAGTTCCTTATGCTCTCGATCGAGCAAAAAGTGTAACGGACAATTATCTCCAAAAGTATTCGAGATATCTAAAAACCCTTTTGGATCTTTACGTTTCGTAACAAGATCTAAATGTATCTGTATCTGTGTGTGTGTATGCGCTCTACTGCTTAAACGGATGAACGGATAAAGCTGAAAATACGAAAAATCCAATTGTACCCAACGTGAATCCACTAACATTTTCGATTCGATCGGATTTCCGGTTTCAAAATAGCGGATATTTAAAAAATTAAAAAATTCATAAAAAATCTGTTATAATAGGGAAACAATTCAAACTTTGCAAAAGTATGTAAAATAGTGATAACTAATAACGTGAATGTTACGTCTTGTGACCGTAACGAGTATTCCACACGTAGGAATAGGATATTTAGTTAAAACACGTTGATTTCTTTAAACTAATTCTTTAATTTAATGTATTGTTTAAGGAGGAATGGTTGGTTTAGGGTGTAATGTGGAGAAATCTTGATAGTTCCTCTTAGAAGAATAGGAATAGAGTGTGTCGCCTTCGTTTTCCTTCCTAACACGAAGGTTCGGAAAAATGGAAAATGGATGTGGTGGGGATGACTGTAGCTGCCAAGGGCCAACCACGAGAGTGGGGATAGTAGGACATGGGATTTCATACAGTTATGTTACAATGATTGTTACTGTGGTAATCCGCGCTTGTAAGCCGGCTACCGGTTATCTTTGGAAGCGGAAGGAAGGTGGTGTCTGAGGTATAGATCAGATTCTTCTTGAGTATAAGTAAGACTTTTATTGAATAACTGGGGCAACGATATTTCCTGAATTCCGGGGAGGTGCCGGATGCACTCCCCGCGAAATAATCGTATCAACAAATTAATATTTATAATCTGCGAGAATCCTCTCCGCGATAAAGGGCTCACGAAAATACCGCTCACGCAGTCGCAAGGAGTAGTGGGTTGAAGGGTGGGAAAGAAATTAATAAAGTTCCTTCGAAGTAATTTTTAACAAAAGACAAAGAGAGAAATTTATTCAAATAAAACCACACTAGAATATAGGTAATTTTCCGTTAACTTTAAGAAATAATACAAAGACGGACTTTCTTTGTTCCCGGTGTTTACTAGCGCGTCCGGACGAATTAACCGCCGGTCTCTTGCTCACTGCCGGCATGTGTTCGCCTCGCTTCTCGAATTTTCTACCATGGAATCTACGGTTTTTGACTTAATTTAATCTATTAATTTCTTTAATTTACAATTAATAATTAAATTAAAAAACAATTTACGGACTTAATGAGCGATTCCCCGCGAACTCAGACGGTAATCGAGGCTGGTTCCGCCGCTAATAAACGATTTCAAACAAACGAGAAAGTCGAAGGATTTATACTTCTAAAGAATTAAGTTATTAACTATTAATAATCACTATTTTCCTCTTAACTCGATTCTATACCGCTACAGATCCGCGATCAGATCCGCCACCCGGAAGGAACTTTTCTCTTACACAAAGGATCTCCTAATTTCTCGGCTAGATTCTCTCACCTCTTATCGATAAGCACGTCGCGCACAGAGTAATTTCGCGAGGATCACGCACGCGGCTCCTTACCAGCCGGCCTACCGAAATTTCCCGAGCCCACCTGAAGATAGCCGAGCGCCTATTCACTCTCTCCCTCGCTCTACCGCCTCGCTAGGCGACGCGCTCGCATGGCCGCTTCACGCGGTTTCGCTAATTAATTTTCTTTTTCGACGAGTTTCTTCGTCTCCTCCTGAAGTCCGGTCGGATGACCGCCACCGATGACCATTTCAGCGGTCATTCCGATCCGCTGCAGAGCGAAGGGATGCTTCCATGTGTCGCTCCCGGGTGGCTCTCGTTGATTCGGACTTTCGGTCTTTTCTTCGCCGATCGTTTCTCTTCCTCGCTCGTTCTCGCCGTGCGTGTCCTCTCTCTCTCTCTCTCTCTCTCGCTCTTTCTCATCCGACGGCTCTCTTTCGCTCCGCCGTCGTTCCGTCGGCCGCCGTTGTTCTTTCTCCGGCCTCGTCCTTCTCCTCTCCGGTGTGGCGGTCATGAAAGAGGGTCCAAATTCAGTATTTATTCATATTTTTACCCCAGAAGCAGCCTCGAGGCCCTCCGATTCGCGTTACATTTTCTCCCGCGGTCCACCCGGTGACTCTGTCCGCGACTGTTCTTTTTCTATTTCGCGGCGAAGGGGAGAGGATTCTCGTTTGTGACGGGTATTCAAAATACCACGTCACACTACATAAGCGTACTTCTTATTAACTATATCTTGTGCTTGCGGGATATTTTGCAAACAATATTGCGTCAATTACGGCTGTGGGATCTAATTCGTACTCGTGTATACAGCAGTCGAATTCTACAAGTAAGGAAGTCATTTCTATATCTATTTGATTTGTTCTAATCGCGCTTGATAAATTTTTCGTTGATTCTTGTAGCTTATACAAAACGTTCGTTGTTTGTTCATATTGCTTAGTCAATCCTTCTAATTGTGTCGAGATTTTATCCAGTGTCGATTTTACTATGTTTGTATGTTCTTTGAATAATTTCGCCATGTGTTGTGTGTCGTTATATACTTTATCGATTTGTGTGTTATAATATGTAGTTTGCATCATCGCTATCTAGAATACCAGAAAGTATTTTCGATATTTGTCCTATAAAATTAAGTGGTGCTCGTCGGTTTCTTGAAATTAGGTCTTGGAGTTCTTGGGTACTTGTTTTTAGTATCGTGTGCCCGGTTAGGTGCGCGATTTGTTTCTGGTACTCTGATAATTTCTGTAATCTATTCTTTTGTAATTTTACTTGCGGATCAGCTATACAATCTTCTGACAAGGTTTCGCATTTTTCGGAAATAACGTTTAAATATTCTAATATAGTACCTGATTTATATAGTAGCGGAGAAATATCTACGTATGTGATCAATCTCCATTGGTTGTCGTGAATTCTTAAGTTACTTAATTTTTCGTAGTAAAATGGGCGTGATCATGTAAGATTCTGACGTATAACCGTGAACAGGAATCATTGCGAACAATCCGATTTTGAAATATATGTATGCTTTAATTTATTAGAATGCACTGTTTTTGTTTTTGTCGGAGTTAGGTATATTACCACGTTTGTTTCGTTAGGAATCTCCTTAACTATGTACGGGCCGGAATATGTGTCTGATAATTTCGTAGGTTTTTCATTTAGTAAATATACTCCCTGACCTAGTGTAAATGTTCGTGTGTTAGTGTGTTTATCGTAGAGTCGTTTTGATTTTTGTTTTCTGATGTTTAGATTGTTTATAACTCTTTTGCGAGATTCTGTGATTCGTGTTACTAGGTCTGCGAGAAATGCGTCCTACGTTAATTCTATGTTTTATGTGGATTGAAATGAGGACGGTAATCGAGCTTTGTTTCCAAATATTAGTCCGTGAGGTGTGAATTTCGTACCTTCACGACCCAAGGTATTATATGAAAATATGGCAAATCTTACCCATTCGTCCCAATTTTTGCTCGTAATAGTGAAATGTTTTAAGTAATCTATTAATGACGAATGGCTTCTTTCGAGCGAGCCATTAGATTGTGGTCTGAACGGTGTCGTTTTTAGTTGTTTAATTTTAAAAAGTTTTGTTAATTGTTTCATTGTTGAACTGATAAAATTTCTACCTTGATCTGTAAGTATCGATGCTGGTGCTTCATATCTTCAGATAAATTCTCTTGCGAAAACTGTAGTTACGTTTTGTGCTGACATATCTGCGAGAGGGAATGCTTCGCAAAATTTCGTTAAATTGCATTGTAACGTTAATATGTATTTATTCACAGATTTCGTCGTTAGCAAAGGTCCTACGATATCTAATGCTACTCTTTCGAATGCATCCGATGGCGTGTCCGTAATTGTCATTGGTTGTTTAGTTTTTATTCGTACTATTTTCTTTCGTTGACAGCTATCGCAAGTTTTAATGAATTCTTCTATGTCTTTTTTCATGTCGTTCCAATAATACTTTTCCCTAATTCTAGTGTAAGTTTTCGTGATACCCTTTATGTCCTCCGGTTAGCGATTCGTGGTTCTCCTTAATTATTTCGTGCCTATCAGTTATCTTCGGTAATTTAATGTTACTATTACAGATTTCGACAGAAATATCAGAATTAGCGAATATATGTTTTATCATTTTCTTTACGTATTTATTTTGGGTTGCGTTTAGTTTTAGATCCTGTATTGGTATTGCAATTGATTTTGTTTCTTTTCTATCGCATAAGGTTTCTAAAGTACTTAGGATTGTGAATATATCTTTTAAATTTGGTTTATCGTTTATAGAATTCCTAATTACAAGGGTGAAAATGAATTTATTTCTTGGACGCGATATTATTATTTCTCCTAACGCTATCCGTTCGTTACGTAAATGTTTTTCATTTATTAAATTTTTTGCAATTAATTCTTTGTACGTGCCGTCTGGAGAGTCTAGGTCCGAGGAAATAAAATGTACGTAGTTATAATTTGATAAAAAGATTGTATTCACGGTTTCGGTTACGTTTGGCGCGATTGTAATTTCAGCAAAATTTTCTAAGAATGTTTTGTGATCGTCCCGATCAATTTCCATTAGACTGTTTGCACGGTCCGTGGGTACGCCATTTATTTCAGTTAAATTATCATCTTGTGTTTCTGGAAGAGGATGTACATCTGCTTTTGTGGTGATTATTTTATGAGTGAGTGATTCGTCGCTGGATTCTAAGAAATGTTGGTCATTGTCGTGTGGAATACATTTGTAAATATTATTTAATGAACTGTTACTTCCGCTGTTTTGATTCGAATTTTGTTTCTCGATTACCTCCGATGTCGTTGATTCGTCAGTATCGCTACTACTTGATTCAGGATTTGAAGAAATTAAAACTGATCGCGAATTAGTTGGATTATTATTTAGGGATAGTGTGTCTTGAGGTCTCTGTTCTTTGTTTGTCGCGTCGAATTCTGTCTCTGTCTCGTCTGTTTCTATTTCCTTGTTTAAAAACGTATTTTCTTTTTCATATTGGCGGAAGATTCCGTGTCTGTTGGTCGTTGTCTACGAGGGTAGGTATGTGAATCTTTCGGTCTTTTCCTTAAATTATATGTCGTTCTCGATGTAGTGGAGTCAGATGTCGGTCTTGTTAGTCTTTTTGTGGAAATGTGTCGTGGAGGGGTCGTTGTGTCCCCGCCCGATTTCTTAAGTTTTTTACGTGTTCGTGTCAGTCTGTATGGTGTTTGCCTTAAATTATAACTATATTATAACTATATTTGTGATTTGAATTTGTATATGTCGTTGTTTCTCTACGGAGTTTTAATCCAATCGGTAAGATTTGTTGCGTGTATGGTATCCGTGAGAGTGCATCCGCGTTCGCGTTATATCTACCTGGCTTGTATACTACGTTATAAGGGTATTCTTCTAATTCGAATCTCCAACGAAGCAAACGTGATGTAGGGTCGCTCACATTTTTAGGCACGACCGCGGGGAGTTACTTATTTAGATATGTTAATGGTTGGTGGTCCGTTGCAAGCGTAAAATTAGTTCCATATAGATATGATCTGAAGTGTTGCACCGCGTATATAATTTCCAGTAATTCTTTTTCTATAACTGAATAATTTATCTCCGCTTTGTTCAATGTCCTGGAAGCATAAGCTATTAGTAAATCTTTACCTATTTCACCTTGACTAAGTACGGCGCCTAAAGCGTATTTCGATGCGTCCGTCGTTACAATAAATGGTTTTGTAAGGTCTAGATATTGTAGGAGAGGTTCTTTGCATAAAATATCGCGTAGATTTTCGAATGATGTTTGTTGTTCTGAACTCCATGTAAACTTAATGTTCTTTTTTAATAACTTATTTAGTGGCCTTGAAATTTTAAAGAAATCTGCAATAAATCGACGGTAATAACCTACTAAGCCTAGGAATTGCTTTATTTCCTTCGCGTTTTTCGGGGCTGGATAATTTTTGACAGCTTGAATTTTATCGGGCTTAGGTTTAACTCCATCCTCTGAAATGATATGTCCCAGGTAAATTGATTCGCGGTGTAAAAATTCACATTTTTCCGGTTGTAATTTGAGACCGGCTCGCTCTAATCGTTACATTAAATGTTCGACTTTCATATTGTGTTCCTCTAAGGATCTTGCATAAACTACGACGTCGTCCAGGTAGACAAATAATTCATATCCCTGTAGTCCCGATAATAAGTGGTCCATTAAGCGTTGAAACGTCGCAGGCGCGTTTTTTAAACCGAAAGGCATGCGAGTAAATTCGAAATGTCCTGAAGCTGTAGAAAATGCTGTTTTATGTGAGTGATCTGGATTCATTGGAATTTGATGAAACCCGGATGCTAGGTCGAAAGTAGATTCTAAGTTTTGTGAATTTCCGCTCTCCGCTATATTCAACTGATTAGACCTCGGCCTATCAGGTAAACTTACCTGTTCTAGCGTTGCTGCAGGTATAGGGAAATTCACTTCTTTTTCGTTTGAATTTATCGCGTAAATATATGCTATTTTATTACTATTCCTAACTAATGCTTCCCCCGCATATACGTTTTTATCTATTTCGAGTTTACCTATTATGCCATATTCAATATTATTAGAATTATTTAATTTTACGGGAATCACTTTTGCTGTCCGCGCAGGTATCGTTAAGTTTTGATCTATTAACGTGATTACTATATCGTTACTAATTGTTAAGGTGCTAGCCTTATACGATAAAATCGCCCGCTCTTTCTCTAAGAATGCTAAACCGATAATACCGTCTTATTTTATAGGGAATGAGTTTGGCACGACATGAAATATATGTTTGTTATTATTGTAACGTTAAGCCTTTTACCACCTCGGCTTACTGTTACCTCCTCGTCGAGTTCTTTTCCTTTTCAGGACTGGCAGTGGGAATTTGAGAGGGAAACGTGAAATAACGAGTGTTTGAAATCTCTTTAATTTTCTTTATTCGATCCTCGAAGTATTTCGTCGAAGTGGTGCGAGTTCAACGCACTCGCACAGCTGATCGCTCGCACTTTTTCTCTCTCACGCACTCACACTCTTACCCGCGCTTACCCATGCACACGCTCACACATACACTTAGCCTACTGCTTATTCTAGTTAGAGGTCGGGTATCGGAAAGAAATGTAAACACATATCCCGGGAAGACGCTGTAACGTTACGTGTCTTTCTCTTACCGATATGGTGTGTTCTTTGCCTGGCTACTCTCTCTCTCTTACTCACACGTTTGGTCTAAGCTGCCGTTCGCCGTGCTGACTCACTCGTGTGGTCGAAAAACTCCGGAAAACACCTCTTCTCCGAACTCGAAAGACGATTGCTTTCCTCGCACTTCTGCCTGCCTCCGAACTAATCACTCCCGACTTAAATTTATAACTTTGAAAAAACGTGAGAAAATTCTCAATCTCGATCCTTTTTGCTACCTGTCTTTTATATGCTTTCTCCACACCCCCGTGCTCTGATTTCGGTCCCTTTCATTGGGTCCCCGCTCTTCGTCTATCGGCGCGCGTTGCTGACCGCATTTGGCCTCGGTGTTAGCCTTGAACTTGCTAATCTTTGAACTGTTCCGTCCTTCGTTTTTATGCAAATTCCTATCTTCCGCGACTCTCCCCTTGCCTCATCTCGCCTCCCGTTTCTTAGGCTATCGCGACCTACTTTCGATCATGTGTGTCCTTTTGTCCTTTTTCTATCTATTTTTAGATTTCGGCCGTTTTTTCTTTCTTTCCGCAAAATTTTATGGAATTTTCGCTTCTCTCGAGTTCTAGAGGTTTCTGAGGTTTCTATTTCTACTTTACTTTTATTCTGCTTTTATTAATTTAACCGTGGTTTTGTTTGTAACGTTACATTATTAATAGTGACTATTGTTTGTGCCAAAGATGTGACTGTTTCTGATGTAATACCTATTTAATCTATCTTCTTCGAAACATTCACCAAGGTTGTAGGCGCGAGAGCGCTTAATTTAATTATATTAACTTTTGCGCCAGTATCTACTAAAAATTCAGATAGTGTGTTTCTAAGGTTATCTGACTGTATGTGTGCTACTCCCCTCAGGGGCCTTGCTATATGCGGGGTATGGGCTTAGCGAACCCAGGGGGTAAATCCGGGCTTCGCCGGCATGCGAAGGATGTTCGTACGATTACCTTTCATTAAGAGCCAGCCACTCAATGACTGGCTTTATAAAGCATGGCTTGAGAAATAAAGAAGGGGTATTAACCCTGTGATACTCTGTTGCATTTTCGAAACCGATTGGTATACTCGCATCGTGGTGTTTCTATCCACTTGCAACGAGCGATATACCGGGGCGAGAGGTAGGCGGCCTCTCTAGGGATGCCTCCCCGTGGCTCCCCGTGGGCATGGAGTCTGACCACCTCCATGGCGAAATTCCCGAAGCCACACGGCCTGTGGCTAGTGATGGGACCGAGTAGCTTGGAATCGATGATTCTTGATCGATTTGATACCCAAGTACTTGGTAGAAAGTATCAATAAGAATCGAAGTCGTAAGTACTCGGTATCAAAATTTCGATTCGGATACTACTTGACTAGTATCGAATCACCCAAGTGCTTGAACCGAATGATACCGTTCGATTCTGCTTGAAAAGTATCAATTCCTTTTTGATACCTCCAACAAAGACTCAGTAGGATCGATTCCTGTGCGATTCTCCGGCGGAAGAATCAAGCACGAATCGATTCTTTCGGCGGCGCGAGGAATCGATCCGTGCTTGATTCTTTCTGCGGCGGAGGAATCAAGCACGAATCGATTCTTTCGGCGGCGCGAGGAATCGATCCGTGCTTGAGTCTTTCTGCGGCGGAGGAATCGATTCGTGCTTGATTCTTTCTCCGGCGGAGGAATCGATTCGTGCTTGATTCCTTCGTCGCTCGAAGAATCGAAAAAGAATCAGTTCGTGCTCGATTCCTTTTTCGCTCGAAGAATCGAAAAAGAATCAGTTCGTGCTCGATTCCTTCTTCGCTCGAAGAATCGAAAAAGAATCAGTTCGTGCTCGATTCCTTCTTCGCTCGAAGAATCGAAAAAGAATCAGTTCCTGTCCGATTCTTATATGAAATTAAAAGCATCGATTCTTCAATGGGAGAATCGATTCCTGCGTAATTTTTATATGAAGTTAGAAATATCAATACCTCTATGAAAGTAGGTATGTTTGAATATCCGTTTGATCTTTCTATGAAGTTAGACGAATCGATACTCGTTCTTTTGCAAATCGCTCTCGTTACTTATGTTTATAATTTATTATAATCTTTTTTATAATATTTTTTATGCTAAGCAAAGAGATGTGCACAAGATTTATCGATCTCTATTAAGTAATATTTAGACATTACATAATACTACCTATATATCTCGATACAGTCGGTAGTATGTGTATATATATATCAATTATATTTATGTGTATATGTGTATATAACAATTATACAACAATTATATTATATTATATACATATATACATAGTTATGTATACATAAATACATATTTATACATTACATAAATATAATTACTTTCATTTATCTAATTATAAATTACTATTGTTTATAAAATGATATATATATATTTAGTATACTTTTATGAGAACGATGGTGAGAGTGAGAGAATGCGTGCGTGTGTGTGTCCGTGTATGTATGTGTGTGTGTATGTGTGTCTGTCTGTGTGAATGCGTGAGCGTGTGTCTGTGTGTTTGCGACAGCATGAGGCTACAGTGTAAGATGGTGTTATAGAAAAAGTGACTGAGCGCGAGGCGGGGGGCGACGGTCGGCGCGTGTATTCGCTAGAAGGTAGCGTCGTAGAAAGAAACAAAGAAAGAAAGAGAGGGAGAGACAGAGAGGTCAACGCGTCCTTGGAGCGTTACGATCCGATGATTGTTTTGGAACGTCGCGTTGACCTCTCTCTCTCTCTCTCCCTCTCTCTTTCTTTCTTTCTGTCTTCCTCTCTTTCTCCCTCTCTTTCTTTCTCTATCTATCTATCTATCTATCTATATATCTCTATCTGTGGATCAGGCATCTCCGTTCGTCTCCTTCTCCAGAGAGGAGAGGTAGATCCCAACATGGGAGATACAGATATATATACATCAATAGATAGATAGATAGATAGAGAGAGAGAGAGAGAGAGAGAGAGAGAGGTGTGGAAGCATGGTGGGAGTATAGGAGCGAACTAAAACTCATTTCCGACGGAGATCGCGAGCACGAGTGTCATACCGCTATTGTTATAATTTATTAATCGTGTTATTGTACCATGAATTAAATCAATCTCGCTTTGATTTCTACAATGTCGGATGTGGAATCATCTTAGCGTGAAGTTCTTAATTGGCGATTTGTCTTTATCGATGAAATAATAGATTTGCGTGCCTAAAGCCAAACGCGACGAGCACGTGACGGAGTGTACAGTTTATATTCATTACGGAGTACCCATACCGTAAAGCACAAGAAACAGAATTACGGAAGAAACGAAAGAAGATAGCAGGAAGTAAGGTACGTAAGGTTGCGTAACTTTTACGGCAATTCTGAAAAGTAATATTAACATTGATCGTGAAATATTGAAATCATTCCAGACTTCATTTGAAGATCGCGGACATGAATTAGTAAAAATGTCATCTGCGATGGAAATCATTCATCAGCGGGAGCAGAAACACAGATTTGTTTACGGTATCTACGAGAAATGAGTTACATACAAGAAGGCGAGGATGGTTTAACCCACGGAATACGGACGCCACAAAGAATAAAAATCAAAGCGCACGTGACCTAACGATACATAATAGCGAATAAAGAGATATTTGCTTCAGCGTCGACAAAGTGGGGTCACAATGATCCGGCCATCATGATGCGAGGATAAATAGGTAACATTTTCCTAATATTTTCGACCGTTTAGTAGATATTATAAGCATTTCAACCTCTTGAGGGATAAATTTTCTTTTTAACTTAAAAAAAATAATTGCAATTTTTTTGTATAGCGATTTTTATACATTTACAAATGGATTGATAAAGAAGAAAAAAAATTACTTTAAATGCATTAGGTATATGAAACGTGGTAATTTATACATGTCATCATTCATCGTCAGCGTTAAAGGAAAAACACGTAGCTAGGCACATGTATTTATATTATATCCTTGAAGAGGTTAAAATTGTTACACCGCGTCTCTTTCTCGTACGCAGTACTTTACATTCATAACATTCGGTGCTTCGTATACATTTCAGAATCGGGCACCCAACAAACGTCGGACACGCAAGAGTAGCATAGTACCTATATTTATATGTATCTTCGGATATAGCGTATAGTTTAGCTCCTTTCTGTAGTATGCCCTTGGCGAGAATGTTTAGTATTTCTAACACATTTCTTCGTGAAGTTTATAATGAATCACGTATTGTTTCCTTTTCAAGTTTAACCGGTCTAATGATGGTGCCTCCGCTATTAATTAATTTTTCAAATATTTGTTTAGAACCTTCCAACGTTGGACGCTTGATAGTTTTTTCATTCATAAAATATCCTTTTGCATTAAGAAAAACGATCAAGTGTCCAACGTTGGGAGGTGTTCGTAGCATCGTGTCGCACCGGCTTAATTAAGATATTCATAGTAAGCTTAATTGATCTTGAATACTATTGCCTTCCGGAATTTTTGAAAAGATAAGGTAACAGCCATCGTCCGGCAAAGTGAAGCGATTTGTCGAAAATATAGGCGTAGCGGTAGAGTGCGGAGCGGGGAGTGAAAACACCGAAATCCCCCCGCTCCGCTTTGGCGGACGATGGCCCTAATAACTGTTTTATTATTAAAATAACTTTAGATGTTGTCACTGTTTTCTCGGCACTCATTTTCTCCGTTGCAAAGAGAAATCAAAACGTGTTATTGTTATATAGTTGATAGTTTTATTTTATTTTATTTCATTTTATTTTGTTATTTATATTTTATAGTTTGTAGTCTACATGTAGGGTCATCGTCCGTTAAAGCGGAGCAGAGCGGAGATGTGTCTAGAATATAGGTGTAGCAGGCAGAGTGCAGAACGGGCAGTGAAAATAACGATATCCCTCCGCCCCGCACTTTGCCCGCTACGCCTATATTCTTGACACATCTCCGCTCTACTCCACTTTAGCAGACGATGGCCCTTATTATTTATTACTTTCTTTTTTATTTTTAAAGAATATATTTTATTTTAACTTATTGTTTAATTTTTTTTTATATTATATTTTTAAGTATATTTCTCTGTTAGCGTATCTTTTGCAATCGAACTTTGTTTAAAAAATGTTACCATACGCCGGCATTTCGAGCGAATAACGGCTATATCGTCTATAGCATTTTGTTTTTATTTTTAATAAAAAGGTCGGCGGCACAGACCGCCGCGCGCCGGTTCCTTAAATCATGCCGCCGGCCTATATGATTTCACTTCATTTTTAATTTTTAAATTTCATTTTAAAATTTGCATTAACGAAATGGCAGGTTATTGTAATATAGCCGTTCAATATTTATAGTATTTAGTATTAGTATTTAGTATTAGTATTATTATTTAGTATTAGTATTATTATTTAGTAGTATTTAGTATTAGTATTTAGTATTAGTATTATTATTTAGTAGTATTTAGTATTAGTATATATTATTAAAGAATATTAGTTACATAAATAGAATATTATATTAATATCTATGTTACAAGATTATAGTGTACTTACATATGCTGGTTGAAAAATTTTAAAAGGTTTCGGAATAGAAATCACTTTTTCATAACAATTTGTAAAAAAATAACATATAAAATATATTCTTTGGTCATATTATACATATCACACATTTAACATATATATAATAAAAACATACTTTTTCACGACAATTAGTAAAATCATAGCATATAAAATATATTCTTTGGTCATATTATACATATCACACATTTAACATATATATAATAAAAACATTCTTTTTCACGACAATTAGTAAAATCATAGCATATAAAATATATTCTTTGGTCACATTATACAATATTCATATTACATATTTTACATATATATAACAGAAACATAGTTTTTCATGAAAATTAGCAATTTTTATTTTTTACGTTATTGTTATATTTTTTATGTTATTATATTATATGTTTCATGTTATAATACTATATTTTTTTTTATTATATTATTTTTTTTTTCTTTATACTATACATATATCACATATTTTACACATATGTTACAACTATATTCTTAAAGACTGCCTAAAAACAATATTTTATCCACTGTAGCGTCTTTTAATTTATTTCGTTTTTTACTTATTAATTCGCCAGTTTTTGAAAAAACTCGTTCCGCAGGTACAGAAGTGGCCACTATAGAAAAATAATACCTAGCGTAACTGGCCATTTTGGGGTATTTTGTTAAATTCTGTTTCCAATAGATGAGGGGATTTTGTTTCCTGTCCAGTAATGGTTCTTTTAAATAATGATCAATTTCTAATTCTATTGTTCCTTGCATTGTTACGGTACTATTTTTTTGAGCGACATTTTTATCAAAATTTGTCCAAAAATTGGGTTCCTCTTCCTGTAATGTTATTGTGGAATCGGAGGTGGCATCGGAGTGTATTGAAACTAGTGGGGCGGGGGAAGCAGAAGATAAATGCGGATCGACTAGATTTGCTCGTTGGATAAGATTATTGCGTGCAGATGTAAAATTGTCTTCGTCCAAAAATGATAATTCCCGGAAACGTGGATCCAGGAACGCTGCGATAGCGTATATCTCATTTTTTTCAGTATCACAAAAATATTTGTGCAAATTAGAGATTAATTGTTGACTAAGTTGTGCTTGTATACTATTGTTGTCCGGTATTTTGTACAGATAAGTTAATAACTGTTTTATGATTAAAATAACCTTAGAGATTGTCACCGTTTTCTCGGCACTCATTTCCTCCGTTGCAAACAAAAATGGCTTTAAAATAGGCAAAATTTTTTTCATATTGTCCCATTCCGTATCTACCAACTTATCAAAATTAATTTTTAATGTTGACATCGCCAGAGTGATAGCTTGTTGCTGCTCACTTGCTCTTGCGAACATTTCATACGTAGAATTCCATCTTGTTTCTACTTCTAGTTTCAATTTATGTTTCGGCAAGACAAGCATATTTTGTTTTTCTGTTAGCGTATCTTTTGCCATCGAACTTTGTTTAAAAAATGTAACCATACGCCGGCATTTGGAACGAATAACGGCTATATCGTCTATAGCATTTAAAGACTTTTTCACAACGAGATTGAGTGTGTGTGCGAAACATGGTATGCTGTGACAGGGATTATTAAGTTGCCTTACGGCGGCAAGCATATTAGAGGCATTATCAGTTACAACTGCCCTAACTTTTGTTGTAATGTCCCATTGGCAGAAAACAGAATCTAAATGATTTGAAATATTTGCGGCCGTATGATTTTTATCTATTTTTATTGTCTGTATTGTATACGATTTCATTTCGAAATTCAGATTAATGAAATGGCAGGTTATCGTAATGTAGCTGTCGGTGTTTATGCTCGTCCATGTATCAGTTGTTACGCACACATCCTCAATGTCTTGCAACTCTTTGTACACTTCTTCCTTTAAGAGCTCATATTTTTCATTCAACCGTTTCTTCAGCGTTTTTCTGGAAGGCAATATGTATTTTGGATCCAGATAATTTATTAAATTCTTGAAACCCTTATCTTCGACAATGGAAAAAGGTTGTATATCATTAATGATTAGTTTTAAAATAAAATCGTCAATTTTCTGTTTACGTCGGTTATCGTCCGCATAAGGTACCGCCACAACATTTATATCCATGGCTTCATTTTCTGTGATATTATCAATATTGTGGTGTTTTAAATGTTTAATCATGTTTGTCGTACACTTGTGAAATTTCATTGTTTTTTTACATAAAGTGCATTCCAAATCAGTATCAGTGATACTGTTGTAATAATTCCACACCCAAGAACGTTTCGGCATTTTTGCAATGGGAGGGTATATCCTGTGAAAAATAGTAGTATTTAGTATATAATGTAATGTTACAATTATGAATAATAAATATAAAATATAGAGTAAACCTTCCAATAATAAGGAGCTTATGTTCTTGGAAATACAAAAATGAATGAAATGTACGTTAAAGGTAGACATCCACTTATCGGCAATTTACGATCCCGATTTCTACTTGATACAATTCCTGTGCTTGCCGATATCGTTAACCGAAGTGAGTGGGTTAATCTCGAGCGCGGTGTTATTGCGGACGGCAATAGTCCAGTCGGAATAACATGAGTTCTATTCTAAGCGGCCAGAGTGGCCCTGATTTAGGTATAGGTAATTTTGATCTGTAGGAACATGCTTTTATTTTTTCTAAATAATCCCATATGTTTTTTAACCACAAAAGATTATGAAGAACAAAAATTTTTTTTACGTTTATTTGTTTGATGAAAAAATGTATCGTACAAAAGTTGTGTGTTATAACGTTTCTCAATTTATTAAAGTTGTTTCATAACTGACCGACTAAACTAAAATAAAGATAAATATACAGGTTCTTAGATTTCAGGTGTCGAAGCGAGCAATTACGTGTAGAGATCAATGATTCTAATCGAAAAATCTAATAAATTTTTTCGAAATTTGATTTAGCGAATTTAAAAAAAAAAAAAATTGGGTAAGAGTGAGAGAGATAGATAGAGAGAAAGAGAGGGAAAGAGTCAGCGCGAGCCGCACAACGCTAATTTACGTTGGCTAACAAGGGGACATTACGGCCTCGGAAATTGACTTCGGGATGAGACTTTGCAGGTTTGTAGTATACCTTTAGACTATTCGATTTGCAAAGTAAGAGCGCGCACTAGCCATAAACTTTCGAGAAAAATGGCTTTAAAGTTTTACGTGTAGGACGTATACCGGTCACTTTGAACACCATCCAAGAACAGCGAAGTGGCCGAGTTGTAGCGAACTCGCTTGCGGCGCGGCGGGTCCGTGTTCGATCCCTGCGTGTGGAAACTTTTTTTTTTTTCCAATTCTTTAAAATATTATAAAAACTGTGAAATAAAGTTACTGACATACTAATATGAAGAATTTAATCATACATAATTTTTTCTATTAATCAAATTTGGGGAATATCGTCTTTCTTGCTCAATTTTTTATTTTATTTACAAGATCCAGAATGATAATTGCCATAAAAAAATTGAAAACACAAAATATTATTACATCTCGCACAATTTGTGAAGGAAGATTGTTCACATGAACAACCCTTTTTTAAAAGTTCTACCGGAAAACATACTTCATTTACATTCCTGAAAATTTCTGTTTCGTCAGAGAGCTTGGAAGCGTACCAGCCATACCGGATCATTTTATTAAAAATTGGCGATGATAATTGATGATGCACTATTGATTGTATTTCTATGCAGTCCTCACGGGAAGTTATTTCTCTATTATTTTCAATCAGATTAAATTTTTTACTTCTCTATAAAAATAGACATCGCAAGGTTGAACAAGTACATTTGGAGTACTTCGGAGGACACTTGGAAGAATCACTTTAATTGTGCAAGTAGGTGATTTCTCGTCATCCTGAAAGATTTCGTCATATAATTCAGGCTTTGTTTGTCCTCCTCAAGAGTCAATAATTAACAGTAACAGTCATTTCATTAATAGAAAAAATTATGTATGATTAAATTCTTCATATTAGTATGTCAGTAATTTTATTTCACAGTTTTTATAATATTTTAAAGAATTGGAAAAAAAAAAAAGTTTCCACACGCAGGGATCGAACACGGACCCGCCGCGCCGCAAGCGAGTTCGCTACAACTCGGCCACTTCGCTGTTCTTGGATGGTGTTCAAAGTGACCGGTATACGTCCTACACGTAAAACTTTAAAGCCATTTTTCTCGAAAGTTTATGGCTAGTGCGCGCTCTTACTTTGCAAATCGAATAGTCTAAAGGTATACTACAAACCTGCAAAGTCTCATCCCGAAGTCAATTTCCGAGGCCGTAATGTCCCCTTGTAAGAGTGAGAGAGATAGATAGATAGATAGATAAAGAGAAAGAGAGGGCCGCACGACGCTACTTTACGTTGGCTGCTCGCGCTGACTCTTTCCCTCTCTTTCTCTCTATCTATCTATCTCTCTCACTCTTACCCAATTTTTTTTTTTACAGATTACAATTTTTTTTTAATGTACGGTATTCCGCTTTTTGGGTGAAGCATTTTATATTTAAAAATTGAATCTTTTTTTATTTACGTACTTTCATCATGTTCAACTTGCACTCAATTATGTATGTAACGAAAAAAAACGGTATCAAAATATTTCCACCGATTAAACGTACATTTCATTCACAGATAAAATAGAAAGAGTAACACATATGAAATATGTAGTAAATGAAGAAAATATTCTTCCTTGTAATTTGAAATCTTAGTAAATCACAGTAAAAACACTTTGCAAACCTTTTTGTCACACAAAATGTGTATGCTGCAACGCAGAGTGTCGATAAATTCGTGTATGTATATATAACACTGGAATTTCTACCACCTGTTGTAGGAAGATTCACAACCTCTGTAACCGTGTTAAAAGAAAATCATGTTACTCGGTGTTAACTGTGACCATTATATTTACAGTCATGGAATACAATATCATTAATTGGTGTCTTCATAAAACTGTATTGAATTAACAATATCGAGTTATCGGTATTCAAACAATGATTTTAAAAAATTTTTTTTTTTTTTTTTATTTAAGCAGTTTTAACCTACAAAAGATTATTCTGCTAACAAAAATTTTAATAAAAGTTAAGTACTGTTAATTTTGTTAATGTAAAAAATTGTAAGTAACATTACAACATTATTATTATCATACTACGAAAACAAATAAACAAAAAGCCGACTTTCATGAATGATATAAATGATGTAATATGAAAATGATTCAATTAATCCAATTAATGATATTATATGACATTAATGAAACGGTGATTGATAATCTCTATGTAACAAGATTATATTGTACTTACATAAGCTATTCACTGAAAATGTTATTGCACATAAAATGTCTTTGCACTTAAACTATATTATACTAAAAATGTTTTTGCACTTAAACTATTTTACACTAAAAATGTCTTTGCACATAAACTACTTTACACTAAAAATGTCTCTGCATATAAACTTAATTTCACTAAAAATGTCTTTGCACATAAAATGTCTTTATTAAGAAAAACTAACAAAAACTGTTCACAATAGATGCGGTCTACTCGACTGTAAGAAAACGACTGAAGATTTAGCTGGCCAAAGCACGTGGACACGATCGACGTTTTGCTTTTGTCTCGGGACACACAAAACAATTTTTCGTCAGCTAGATCTCCGGAAAATATATGACGATCGACTTCCACGAGTTAGATATAAGAGCCGACCAACCGCCAGAAAATTCACTGAAATTACCAACATTTGACAGCTATGTGTGCGTGTGTATATGCATGTACGGATATACTAGCTGTTTTTTTCAAGATTTTTGTATTTTGTAGTAAAAAACTTAAGGCAAACTTAAGATTGTCTAGATTACATTGCCGCGACTATTTAACCTGTTAGCTATGGAAATCATTTTTATAAATCCCTTACGGTGTACATATGTAACGAAAATCATATCAAGCAATGACGAGTATGCACATCGGATGCAGGGCAAATTAAAATACATATGTGTCGTACAGAATCAAACTTCGTCAGATCCATTTAAAAAAAAAAAAAAATTTTATACTCTGCGAATTGAAACACAAAAATCATACCCGCAAAGTATAAAATGTAATTTTTTTAAAAAAGCGGATCGGTCAAAGTTTGGTTCTATACGACACATATAAGAAATCATAAGCGCCGCGTGAATGCACGAGACGACGAAGATCGGCACAAGACGGAGACGCGATTAGAGTGCGAGTACACACACTCGAAAAGAGTGAGGAAGATAGCTGTTAACTTCTTTTCAAGTGTATCTTGCAAACCATAAATGTTAGGAATAGCACAATACTTTTTTCTAGAAAATTAGGGCGAACAATAGCTCATTATGAAATTTTTTCAGATTTTTCGTATCAGTATAACACATCGAGCGCAGTTAACTGGATAACCGATATGTCAAAAAAATAATAAAATTCTTTTTATACAATACGTATTGTCAGTCTCATTGGTAATATGAAAGAAACATATCAATAATGTTAAGTTTCTGTAGTAAATAATAATTGGTTATTTTTATGATTAAAATTGACCTGTGCAAATTTGGGTGTAGCGTTTTTTTTTTTTGATTTTACAAATGGCAGATAGCGGTAAAGTTGCATGTCGGTGTCAACTTTAAAAGTTAATATGGCGACAATTAAATGTAATCAGTAGAAGTAGTGCCGCAAGAGCTTTGCAATTTCCAAAAATGAGATATGATTCTTCATATCTTCTTTAAATTATGTTATTTTAATTTTAAAAATATTCATGTATTTTTTTTTTAAATATATATACAAATATAATCATAAGTATAATTTTGTATATACCTAATTCTTTATATTTATATAATTATAAATTATTATCGTTTATAAAATTAAATCTTAACATATTAAATATTACATATGTAATAGAATATATATATACAGTGTTTGACCGTACTGTAGATGTGAAAAACTACATGTACACATGTGTGTACTAAGTCAAAAACTCTAATACACTTTTGCAATCCGCAGGATAGTTAACGAATCATTAATTAAGTAAAGTCCGAAAGAGATTGTGAGAGCAAGAGAGTCAGCACAAGGTTCCAACGAAAGGTAGAGAAAAGAGCAACAGTCCTTACTTTCCGGCGTCTTTCTCTGTCACTTTCCCACCTTATGCTTGCACTCTCTCTCTCTCTCTTGTCTCTTTCTCTCTCTCTCTCTTTCTTTCTTTCTTTCTTTCTTTCTACGACGCTACCTTCTAGCGAATACACGCGCCGACCGTCGCCCCCCGCCTCGCGCTCAGTCACTTTTTCTATAACACCATCTTACACTGTAGCCTCATGCTGTCGCAAACACACAGACACACGCTCACGCATTCACACAGACAGACACACATACACACACACATACATACACGGACACACACACGCACGCATTCTCTCACTCTCACCATCGTTCTCATAAAAGTATACTAAATATATATATATCATTTTATAAACAATAGTAATTTATAATTAGATAAATGAAAGTAATTATATTTATGTAATGTATAAATATGTATTTATGTATACATAACTATGTATATATGTATATAATATAATATAATTGTTGTATAATTGTTATATACACATATACACATAAATATAATTGATATATATATACACATACTACCGACTGTATCGAGATATATAGGTAGTATTATGTAATGTCTAAATATTACTTAATAGAGATCGATAAATCTTGTGCACATCTCTTTGCTTAGCATAAAAAATATTATAAAAAAGATTATAATAAATTATAAACATAAGTAACGAGAGCGATTTGCAAAAGAACGAGTATCGATTCGTCTAACTTCATAGAAAGATCAAACGGATATTCAAACATACCTACTTTCATAGAGGTATTGATATTTCTAACTTCATATAAAAATCACGCAGGAATCGATTCTCCCATTGAAGAATCGATGCTTTTAATTTCATATAAGAATCGGACAGGAACTGATTCTTTTTCGATTCTTCGAGCGAAGAAGGAATCGAGCACGAACTGATTCTTTTTCGATTCTTCGAGCGAAGAAGGAATCGAGCACGAACTGATTCTTTTTCGATTCTTCGAGCGAAAAAGGAATCGAGCACGAACTGATTCTTTTTCGATTCTTCGAGCGACGAAGGAATCAAGCACGAATCGATTCCTCCGCCGGAGAAAGAATCAAGCACGAATCGATTCCTCCGCCGCAGAAAGACTCAAGCACGGATCGATTCCTCGCGCCGCCGAAAGAATCGATTCGTGCTTGATTCCTCCGCCGCAGAAAGAATCAAGCACGGATCGATTCCTCGCGCCGCCGAAAGAATCGATTCGTGCTTGATTCTTCCGCCGGAGAAAGAATCAAGCAGGAATCGATACTTTCACAAAAGAATCGAGCAGGAATCACTTTTTCGATTCCTGCGACTCAGTATATTAATCGATTCGGAATCATTTCTCGTCGGCTCAGTTTATCGGAATTGATTCGGAATCGGACCCATCACTACCTGTGGCTAGTCCTGGGATTTTTCCAAGTACCACTCAGAACGCAGTGGGAGTAACTGATTTGTAGGTAATGAGTGCGCGTATGCCTGGATAGGCGAGGTAGCACGACGACCGAGCGTTTTCGAGCCGGCGTCACACACGACATTAAATGTATGTGTGCTACTGATATAATATTTTGTCCTTCATTTGCAGAAGAGAAAATTGGTATTTGTTTGTTATGTTGCGTATTTAATGAATTTTGTATAAACGGTAAGGTGGTGTTATCACTAATTATTTAATGGTTTCTTGAGAGGTTAACTATTGCTTGTTCGTCTTTTAAAAATGTTGCACCTAAAATACCATCTTCATCTATTGGAAAAGTATTTGGAAAGATATGAAAAATGTGTTTCCTGGTATTAATAAAAATCGTATTTTCTGCCAATGACTTAATTGTTTCTGATGTTATGCCATTCAATTCTACTATTTTCTTTGGGTTGACTATCGCGATGGGTAATACAGCTTTTAGTTTTTAACCGACTTCGAAAAGGAGGAGGTTACTCTATTCGACAGTGGGCGATCTTAATTTTTTTTTTTCTTTGTTTGTCCGGCCATAACTCAGCAACGGATTGACCAATCGAAACGAAACCACTTCCAGTTGCTAGGTTTGGATCTCCCATTGGTCCCGTTTACAAAATTTTTCCAAAGAGTTTATTATTAATAAAGTTATTGCAAAATTAGTGCGTCAGAGTACGAAACGAGTTCCGAACTTTATTCAGATTTTCGCAATATCTGTAAATGGGATTGATTTATTGTAATGAAACTATTACTATCTTCTTAGAAATAATTAGCAGATATTAATTATATAAAAAAAATTTATTAATTGTTGCAAAATAACTTGTTTATTCCTCTATATCTCCTCAACGACTTCACCTATTGGGACCAAACCTTTTCGATCCTTTCGCACATATTACCCACTTACTAACATTATGCGACACATCTTCAATTGTTGCTATGTTTAAATTGTTATTGCAAAATTATTTGTTTATTCCTCTATATCTCTTCAACGACTTCACCTATCGGAACCAAACTTTTTCGATCCTTTCGCAAATATTACCCACTTACTAACATTATGCGACACATTTTCAATTGTTGCTATGTTTAAATTGTTATTGCAAAATTATTTGTTTATTCCTCTATATGTTTTCAACGACTTCACCTATCGGAACCAAACCTTTTCGATCCTTTTGCAAATATTACCTACATAACTTTATTTGGATAAAGTTCCAAAAAGGTCCCACCCCCGATTGAGCTCATTTTTTGTGCGAAGCTAGTATACATAGAGTAGTATACATAGAGAAAAGTGAAATACCAAAAGGATTTTTGCGCGTCACAACCGTTTTGGAATTATCGGGTTTTTATTATCGATTTTCGATATCCGTGAAAATAATGTTAAATCCATTGAATTTGAATGAAAATTGATTAATATATATATAAAAAAGCATAAAATATCTAAATAAATCTCTCACTAATGTATAATAATAATAATATCAATCTGCACATTTTTACGCCGCCGCAAATACTTTTATAGGTGCAACCAAGACCCAACCATACTCAAATCACTTTTTTGTATTATGAAAACCGTCCTAATCATATATCTGCCGTAAATACTTTTAAAGGTGCAACCAAGACCCAACCCCACCCAAATCACTTTTTTTCAGACATGAAAACGCAGACTCATTCTGGGTAGGGTCTGGAGTTTTGTATATAACCTGGATAAACGCGTTTTATATCCATCAATAATTGAATAAAAGCATCGCAATTTAGTTTCCTAAGACGACGACGCCACAAAAATTCACACATATAAGAATCTAAGGAATCTGCATAGACACCACCTCGAGATAACTGCCTACGCATCCACCACCAAGAGAATTCTATGTTTTGAGTATTAGGTTCCGTGATCGAGTCTCGACACGTGCACTTTTTTTTTTTTTTATTTGTGCATTTTATTGAACCTTTTTTCTTTTTACTTTTTGTCTGTACTTTTTCACGTATTTTGTTTATTAAAAAATAATTTGTGTCATGAAGCGCTTGATGAAGAGTAAATCTTTTTCGTATGTAAGCGTAGATGAAATCTTTGAAGCGTTATTTCTCAAAACTGGCTGGCTAGTGCGTTTTTTCCGTTTGCCATAATAACAACCTAAGGCAGGCATTGGCAACTTGTGGCCCGCGGGCCCTTGTGGCTAGCCTGCCCTAAGGCATTACTACAACCACACGAAGTCTCGTCCCGAACTTCATTTCCAAAATCGTGCGGTCTCCTTGTAAGCTAAAAATAAAACCAAACTCAACCCAGATTTAATAACATTATTGGTATTATTATTATTATTATTATTATACATTAGTGAGAGATTTATTTAGATATTTTAAGCTTTTTTATATACATATTAATCAATTTTCATTAAAATTCCATGGATTTAACATTATTTTCACGAATATCGAAAATCGAAAATAAAAAACCCGATAATTCCAAAACGGTCGCGACGCGCTAAAAATCCTTTTGGTGTTTTACTTATCTCTATGTATACTAACTTCACACAAAAAATGAGCTCAATCGGGGGTGGGACCTTTTCGGAACTGCACCCCTTTATTTTCACATCTTGATCGATTATACACTAAAAAGTATGAAATAAAAAAATTGTTAACAAAAAAAATAGAAACCGACTTCGAAAATAGTACAGATGAAAAGCAATGAACGATATTAATGTAATTTAGAAAAAAGCGCTAAAAAGAATGAAATAATTTTTTATGTATACCTACAATATTCTATTTCATCATTATCATACTCAGAATATTGCAACTTTTTCGGAGGCGACAGAAAATTAATTAACAGTACATTAATAGCCAGAAATTCACGGGCATTAATGGATATTTATGTAGTAGGCACTCACTCATTTGTTTGTGAAAATGACCGTGTTGGAATATTTTGTGTCGTCGCCAAAAAAGTTGCAATATTCTGAGTATGATAATGATGAAATAGAATATTGTAAGTATACATAAAAAATTATTTCATTCTTTTTAGCGCTTTTTTCTAAATTACATTAATATCGTTCATTGCTTTTCATCTGTACTATTGTCGAAGTCGGTTTCTATATTTTTTTGTTAAAAATTTCATAAGATTGACTTTAGCTCCGGAATCTATTAATAATTTTGCTTTTCCGTTTACAAATTGTTCCGATTTTATGACGACTACCGGTATATCCGCTTGGTTTAATTTATTATGAGCGCTTCCTAATATGGTGTGTTCTCCAACGCGCTCGCTTGGAAAACATCGTCGAAGTTTAAACTATCGGAAGCATTCTCTGTCGTTTCAACAATTCGGACTTGCCGATTCGATCTTTTTGCTCGACATTCCTGAGTTATGTGTCCGCGTATATTACAATTTTTTGCAACATTTTTTGTTTCTCGTTTCTAAGGCCACAGCCTGGCTGTGGCAGCCAACGAGATACATTGCGTGTAGCGCACTAGGCAGCCAAAAACTCTAGGCAACGGCAGCCATCCGATCGTGCGTGACTGCACGGCAGCCAAAGCGAGACAAAGCTTGCAATGTACAATGTATGTGGCTGCCTTCACACTCCTTGCACTTGACGAAGCAGCCAAGACGTATCGATTGTCTAAACTAGTTAATTAAAATGGATGTAGAAGAAACTGTAATTATTTTTCCTTTTGGCTTGTAATTAGAAACGCAATTCCAAAAAAAGATATTGGATTCATTCGCTTCTTCTTGAGCGGCCATCGAAAGGGATATTTAACAATTATACAGACCTCAGAAAATACTCGGATCGTTTTTTTAATTATACGAAAATGTCCATGCCATCCTTTGATAACCTTTTAGCATGTCTAATAAATTCAATTAAGGGTACTGACATTCACATGAGAGTTTAAAGATAAAGAATATAGTAATCATTTATTGAAAAAACATATAAATATAAATATAATATTACATAATATAATATAAATATAACATATAAACATAATATAATATAAACATAACATATAAACATAATGTAACATAACAAAAAAACATAGTAACATAACGTATAAACATTACAATTCTTGGAATTCTGAATTGTTCCACATGTCTAGAATTTCCGTTTTTTGGGACAAATCGGATACATTCGAATCAGTTGGTGACAACTGTTTGTATTCACGTCGACTTCGCCCACTGCCAGATGCTTCTGCTTCGGGCCGATAATCATCTTTGCGTATGCGAATAAATTCGGACTGCTGTATTTGGGGCGGAATCATTTGTGCTTTTTTAATAACATCAATAATTTGCATTTTAGTCGTAAGCTTATGATGTGTGACGTCCCATGAAAATTCCACTAATAATTATTATCGACAATATTTAGCTTGAATTCAAACTTAAGAATTTTCATGCAACGCCACGCTTACGAATATGAAACATGTCCACCGTACATCACACGTTAGAGATAAGAAAGCGCTGCGCTACGCGAGCTGACACGCGACCCCTCTCCGCAACGACGTCACGGGCCCACGCGCTCGAGCCGCCTGATATCGCGACGGGAACCCGACACCCGCTCGATTTCGCGTCATATACGTAATAACTATAAGTACATTAGCAAACATACAAAATCTTCAAGGGAAAGATAAAGGAACAATATTTCAATTGATCAATAGCAAATTACTAAAAATCCAATTCTATTTAATAATAACACTGTCCAACAAATTTAAACTTTTTTTTCCTTTTCCTATAGCCACTATGATATTCTTATAGATTTTGGCATGCTGAACACGAATCTGAAATCCGTTTTTCTCTATCACGTCCAGTTTTTTCAAAAATCGATGTTGAAAAAAAAGGTCGTTTTTCAACTTTGACTTCAATTTTCGTCGAAAGTATTAGGGTTAGACAAATGTGATTTCTTGCATTGAATTCTATAGACTTTAACGAATAAAATGATATATAACTCTTCTGTAAAATCAGTTTCTAAATATGTTTAAACATTAATTAAAGTGGACAAAACACGTTTTTAGCATCTTTTTTACGGTACTTTTTTACATTTTCCGCCGAAACTAGACGTCTAGCATGGATTCTAATCATTGCACGCGATAGAGTGGACATTTTTCTATAGAAAACCATCTTTCTGGGACAGAAATGAAGTTTTGCTTTCACAGAGGAACACAAAATATCCGCGCAAGTCGCATGTTGGCTGCCGTGGTTCTCCGCGACTATGGCTGTGTTCATAAATGTGCATCCAGTACTGTCAGTACTGGATTTCCGTTCACAAATGCTTGTCAGTATGGCTGATGAGAGTCTGATATACTACCATTTTAGGCAGACATCGGTCCTAGGGAATTGCCTACTTCCGGCTGTCGAGACTGTCAGCAGAGAGGTAGTGCACAGTCAGTATTGCATATGGCGGCATTTAGTGGTTTGAATCCTGGCATGGTAGATGGTACAAAAGAACAGAAGCGAAAATTTTTTTTTGTCCAGCGAAGTTTATAAATAAATATAAAAGCGTGTAAAAATGGATTTATATTCCGTCGAAATTCTAGACGACGAAACTGCAACTATTTACACGATTAAATTGACCAGAGAAGAATACGAAAAAGCGACGACCGGTGAGCCAACCTCTTTTTTGTCTCTATTACATACAAAAAGCACAACAGATTTATTGTAGTCATTTAAAAATTACAGATAAAGGATATTTAAATAATATTCTTACAAAAATAAAAGGAGGCACTCTTCCATCTACGGCGCCAAGAGACATTAGTGGACAGAACATTCCAGTCGAAACAATAGAAGCAACAAATAACCTGGCTCGACAATATAACATAGATGAACCAACAGGTAGAGTATTTTTATTTTAAAAATTGTGGTTGACTAGTGCCAATCCTAAGATTTGTTTTAAAACAGTATGAGTAATGTGGACACAACTAATTGAGTAAGACAGTCTGGTTTTCCACATTGATGAAACAAAAATCAAATTTTTTTTCTGAGATGCTTCATTTAACAAGCAATTTGATACCATATTGATTTTACAGATTCTTGGACAAATGAAGGGACACTGACTTTTATACATGAATACGGAAAACTACAAGATGCCATCGAAAAAGGAAAATTAAAACAAAAAGACGCATTCCAACAAATAGCTCAAAATCTCCATAGAAAAAATATTATCATAAATGCAAAACAATGTTCAACAAAGCTGGCATCTCTGAAAAGAATGTACAAAAAAATTAAAGATCATAACAACAAATCCGGAAATGACCGCCAAACATGGCAATATTTTGAGGTATTTTTGTAATAAATTTTCATGCTAGTTTCCAATTACGAAGAATATTTTTTGTTTTACTACAACTTTAAACTTTATTTACAGAAAATGGATAACATATTTAGTAAAAAACCGTGGATACAACCAATGGCAACTTGCAGCTCTAGGGCGGAGGCAGAAGAGGCGGAAGAACAGGAAACACTGCCTGCTTCCCGGAAGTATGATTAATTTGACTGTAAATGAAACCAAACTATAGCGAACTGTTCTTCATAATTTGTTTTGTCCTCCATTTCACTATATAAAATATTTTTTGAGCTAAATAATTCCTGACCAATTCTATAAAAGCTCGAAAATGGTTTTTCATTGTGCGAACTGTTTTTGTGTTGCAGAATCAAAACGTAAACGAGAAACTACTCCTCTAGGGAGAAAATTGGGAGAATTGGTGGAAGAAAGTAGAAGGCGGCGGGAAGACCGAAATAAGCACCACACAGAAAAAATGCTGCGTTTAGACAGGCTGCTCGAGTTACTCGAACGTCGAACTCGCAATGACTAAGGGACCTTGCAAATAAATGATAGACTAACTGTGATATAGCTTATAATAATAATAATATTTTTAAGAATAAGCGTGGCAATATTTAGAATAAGAATAACATAAGTTTTAATTGTAAGTAGTCTAGTAGAATAAGAAAAAATGCTTTTTATAAACACCTTCATTCTTTTATTCTGAAGTGTATTTTTTCAAAGTTTCCCCCTCCCCCTTTTTTGCGCCGGGTAGGCCTAACTGCCGTTAACCGGTAATATATATTCCTTAAAGGCGACGTACACCTTACTTGTTCGAAATGACACAAAAAAATAACAATGGAAATTTATGGCAAATAGTCTTTTATTATATTACGCTTGATTGCGCCTTCATTGCGTAAATTAGCATTTATTGCAATATTGTCGTTGACATTTTGTAGGTCATTTCGAACAAGTAAGGGAATATCTATTACATCCCCGTTTAGTAGACAGAAGTTGTGTAAAACACAACAGGCTATAATGTAGCTCGGCACGAGATCCATCCGCCTGACCGGGAGTCTGTCCAGCAAAATGCGAAATCGGCCTTTCAATAGACCGATACTTCGCTCCACGGTCATCCGCACTGATGATAAGCGTGTGTTGTAATTTGCCTCGCGTTCGGTCAACCGGCCATTGTTTTTGAAAGGCACAAGCAAATGTTTTTGGTTAGCATATGCAGCGTCGCCAAGGAGATGTGTGTTGTTCGGGAAATACCGGTCAGAGCCACATATCGCTTGCATGCCTGATAATTGGAACACTCGATTATCATGGACAGAGCCGGGGTATCCCGCGAAGCAATCGATAAATCTCAAGTTTTCTTGACATATCACCTGTGAAGTAGACATTGTATACATTGAACAAAACAAAAAAAAACAAAACAAAACAAAACAAAACATACCTGTAAGTGTATCGAGTGGTAACCCTTTCTATTAATATATGCTTCCGGGTTATCGTGCGGTGCATCAATCTTTATATGAGTGCCATCGATCATGCCGATCACTCCTGGGAACCCATATTTCCGTTCAAAATATGTTGAACTCGCTAGAGCCTCCTCCTCGCTTGGCCACTTTATGGTGCTCGATTTAAGACTTATTAAGGCCCGGACTACTCGCCTGACGATGTATAGTCCAGTGCTCCTTCCAACACCAAAGCGTTCACATATTGACCTACAAACATATGTAAATAATTTCTTTAGTATCTATAGTGAAAGTAATTTGTTTAGTACCGGTAGCAATAGTAATCCTTTAGTAATATCTAACCTGTATGAATCAGGAGTCGCAAGCGACCAAACAGCAAGCATCAATTGTTTATTTGCTTCAATGCGATGACGCCCAACCCTTAAACGGTCCCCAAGAATCCTTTGTGGGACCAGTTTGGGCCCCAAGACGTTTAGCAAGACTTCAAATGTTGTTTTCGTCATCCTATTGGAAAATGTATTAGTTTGAACACAGTTTAATTGTTATTAACCTATAACAAAATATAGCAAATATAATATTTTTTTCTTACCGAAAATGTGATTTGAAGTCCGCATCCGATAACAAGGGAACTAACATCTCACAATAACCTTGAACGCGTGGCTTTATTTTTCGTCGTCGTAACACTAATACATTAATAGAATCGAACCATTCGTCTTCAGAAGAGTCACCATCACTACTCTCCATTTCGTTAATAATCAAATTTAACAAAGCTTCATTTTCCGGGTCCATGTTGGCTCGAGTTAAGCAGATGAGTTTTTAACGCACAAATATATTGCTGCAAATATAACACTGGCGTTAGTCTGTAATATTCTCCTTCTTCTTACTTTCTGGCCTGTGATACGCGTGCGCACAAATATATATGTTACGTACTGTGCTGGCAGTGCTGGAAACCGCGTTCACATTTAGCAGTTTCGGCAGCACTATCAGTAAAACAGAACGCCTATTTTCCAGTAAAACCAGCGTTAGTACTGACAGTACTGGATGCACATTTATGAACACAGCCTAAGTGTGACGCAGCGCGCGGCAACGCGGGGCTCCATAGGCCGCTGGTACGCGCGCGCCAGTCAACCACTACTGACACCGCGTGACTTGCGCGGATATTTTTTGTTCCCCTGTGAAAACAAAACTTCATTTCTGTCCCAGAAAGATGGTTTTCTATAGAAAAATGTCCACTCTATCGCGTGCAATGGTTAGAATCCATGCTAGACATCTAGTTTCGGCGGAAAATGTAAAAAAGTACCGTAAAAAAGGTGCTAAAAACGTGTTTTGTCAACTTTAATTAATGTTTAAACATATTTAGAAACTGATTTTACAGAAGTGTTATATATCATTTGATTCGTTAAAGTCTATAGAATTCAATGAAAGAAATCACATTTGTCTAACCCTAATACTTTCGACGAAAATTGAAGTCAAAGTTGAAAAACGACCTTTTTTTTCAAAATCGATTTTTGAAAAAACTGGACATGATAGAGAAAAACGGATTTCAGATTCGTGTTCAGCATGCCAAAATCTATAAGAATATCATAGTGGCTATAGGAATTGTATTTCTCTGTTGGACAGTGTAATCCAATTAGTCCCTTTACTAACCCTCGAGGATTCTCAAATTAGTTATTAAGAGTTTAACCATCATAAATTCACTCCGAAACCATAAAAACGCCGAATCAGCAAGAATCAACGTGAAGAACATACCACAAAGACGCAATAGACATCAGAATCCGAGGAAACGGATGCAACCTAATACGAAGAAGCTACTAAACCAAATTAGAGAAAACCAAAACCTACAGAAAAAGCACGTACAAGATATCCGTTCAAACAAAGATTCCCAGCCGAATCAGCAACCCTCACGACACTACCTTTTTCACGAAGCAACCGGGATTATGCCAACGCTGCATAGGACCCCGTGACAGTATTAACCAATTAGAATCTTACAAAGTGACGCCACCAGGCCCCACTCTGCACAAAATCTACCCCTTCTCATCAGCACCAGAGGACATAAAAATCAGTAACGAGCAGGGAATCGTCAGTCTACATCAGTCTACGTTAATTTAGTCTATGTTAATTCAGTCTACTTCAGTCTACGCATTAATTCTTAGTCTACAGTCTATTTCTTAAAAGTCTACATTCTTTTTATCATCAGTTAACGAGTAAAAGTCTACACATTAGTCTACCAGTCTACTATTCTACATCAATTCAAAGTCTATATCCTATTTTCTACTTCTTGTCAATCGGAATAGTCAATCGCGAAAGTGTAGTGTATACTTTAGAATACCAGCGACCCTCTACCGAACGTCCAACTGCTTAACAAGGGGACACTACGGCCCCGGAAATTACTTTTGAATGACAACTTGTAGGTTTGTAGTATACTGTTGTAACCCGCGCTCGTAAGCCGGCAACCGGTTATCTTTGGAAGCGGAAGGAAGGTGGTGTCTGAGGTATACATCAGATTCTTCTGGAGTATAAGTATGACTTTTATTAAATAACTGGTTATTGGTGAGGCACAAGTAACCCTCCTAACTCTTTGCTCGCTCTCGATGATCTGTCTATTCGTTTTCTTATTTCTGTGCGTGCTACTCCTTAGCGTTCGGCGCTAAGAAGGGAGAATCGCTGAATTGCATCTTACAAGGGGACACTACGGCCTCGGAAATTACTTTTGAATGACAACTTGTAGGTTTGTAGTATACCTTTAAAAAATTCGATTTGTAAACTAAGAGGTCGCACTAGCCATAAACTTTCGAGAAAAATGGCTTTAAAGTTTTACGTGTAGGACGTATACCGGTCACTTTGAACACTATCCAAGAGCAGCGAAGTGGCCGAGTTGTAGCGAACTCGCTTGCGGCGCGGCGGGTCCGTGTTCGATCCCTGCGTGTGGAAACTTTTTTTTTTTTCCAGTTCTTTAAAATATTATAAAAACTGTGAAATAAAGTTACTGACATACTAATATGAAGAATTTAATCATACATAATTTTTTCTATTAATGAAATTTGGGGAATATCGTCTTTCTTGCTCAATTTTTTATTTTATTTACAAGATCCACAATGATAATTGTCATAAAAACATTTAAAACACAAAATATTATTACATCTCGCACAATTTATGAATGAAGATTGTCCACATGAACAACCCTTTTTTAAAAGTTCGACCGGAAAACATACTTCATTCACATTCCTAAACATTTCTCTTTCGTCGGAGAGCTTTCAAGCGTACCAGGCATACCGGATCATTTCATTAAATATTGGCGATGCTAATTGATGGTGCACTATGGATTGAATTTGTATGCAGTCCTCGCGTGAATTTATTTCTCTCCCATTTTCAATCAAATAAGCGCAATTCTGTAGTCGCTTTATTAAATTTTTCACTTGTCTATAAAAATAGACATCGCAAGGTTGAACAAGTGGAGTACATTTCGGAGGAATCACTTTAATCGTACAAGTAGGTGATTTCTCGTCATCCTGAAAGATTTCGTCATACAATTCAGGCTTTGTTTGTCCTCCCCAAGAGTCAATAATTAACAGTAACAGTCATTTCATTAATAGAAAAAATTATGTATGATTAAATTCTTCATATTAGTATGTCAGTAACTTTATTTCACAGTTTTTATAATATTTTAAAGAACTGGAAAAAAAAAAAAAGTTTCCACACGCAGGGATCGAACACGGACCCGCCGCGCCGCAAGCGAGTTCGCTACAACTCGGCCACTTCGCTGCTCTTGGATAGTGTTCAAAGTGACCGGTATAGGTCCTACACGTAAAACTTTAAAGCCATTTTTCTCGAAAGTTTATGGCTAGTGCGACCTCTTAGTTTACAAATCGAATTTTTTAAAGGTATACTACAAACCTACAAGTTGTCATTCAAAAGTAATTTCCGAGGCCGTAGTGTCCCCTTGTTAGGCTCGGGACTCGCAATGTCCAGGCACTCGGGTGATGCAATGCTTATACATTACTTTTTGGTCGCCTTTTCGGAAGGCGGCCTTGAATACGATACTGCTGTGTCGCTTAGGCGACTCGCGGGTACAACACCCCTCCCCCGCGGGAAGAATGTGCCACCATTCTTACGTTTGATTACCTATGGGTATACTTGTGCATTTATAAAGTACAATTTTTTTAATTATTCCCGATAACATATGTGTAATATAATCGTTTACCTATATATTGCAACGACAATCTCTCCTCTCGCGGATTCGTAAGTCGGGGGAAAGGGTTAAGCCCTGCCGAGAATCGTTTCAACCCGGATTGTCGATGTCAAAAAAGTAAGATACGGAATAAAAGATAATTTCTCGAAAGCGGAATACGATAGTTCTCGGTACAAAATGTCGGTAACAGAACGCTAAATAAATTAAAGAGGATTCTGTCCAAAGAAGGATTCGCGTTCGTAACCAGAAGGGTTAGGGGCTCGATAACTCTCTACTCGAGACAATAAAGACGACACAAGATATGAAATATAATAAAATTCAGGTTTATTCTATAATAATTCGGTTTGTCGGAGTCTCATACAAAATAAATAAAAGAATCAAAGAAATCAAAGAATTACAATTTCTCCCGTATTCGAATTCGCTAACGGTTTCGTCCCGGCCGAACTCTCTCGAATTACGGTTCATAAAGACTCGCTCAAGAAAAGAATTTTACAAAGATCTCGGATACGAATTCCGAATTTCATAAATTATTCGATACAATTTCTTCCGATACGCAATCGGATTCGGTACTTTACAAATTTTTACGATAAAAGAAATCGTCTCTTCACGGAGACCGAACGACTTCGCAAGCTCGATTCGCGTGTCCGGAAAAGGTAATAATCTTTACGAAAATAAGAAAAGAAGCTAAATCGAGATAATTTTCAATTTACCAGAACGAATTAAACAAAGAATCTACTCTTTACAGACTCCGATGAACCGGTATTCAAAAACTCAAAATTGAGGTTAAATTCCCTCACCTGTAACCTTTGCAGCGCACGAAACTAGAATAATTTTTCGGAATCTATTGTCCCGAAAATCGAACTCCCGAGCTGGGCCGACGGTGGCCGAACCTACCCGAATGGATTCGTACGATCCTGCGGATCCTAACCTATCCGCGTTCTCGCTTGTCGCCTCGCAGGCGCGCAATTCGAACGCGTAAGATCTCTTTCGCTACGTTCGCTTCGCTCTCTTCGACTTTATCGCACGCTTTTCGCTGCTTTTCCGAATTCGTTGCGTTGCTCCTCTGCACGTTGACTACGAAGACTTCGAAGATGATTATTCTCGTACTTTCACGTGTTCTTTGCTCGTGTAAGAAGTCAGTTGTCGAATTCGTTGTTCGTAGCTTTCGTTGATTCTCTACGTCGTGTCGATTCTCTCGTGTGCGACGAAGTTCGTTCTTTGTAGCGTCTCTTTTCCGTCGGAGTTCGTCGCTCGGCCCTTTATCTCGAATTCGTCGTCGTTATCTCGTCGGTTCTCTCGGAGTAGTTGCAATTCATGAAAGATATCGAAAATAATAAATAAAAGGTTCGAAATCGCTTTTTCGAGGCCTCGGAAGTCGTTCGATCCCGCTTTCTATCGGTAGCGCAGGTCCCTAATTGTCCGGTTCCGTGCGTGTACTTTTCTTACGGCTCGATTAGAGAGAGAGGAGAGATTTTATATATATATGTATATTCTTATCTTATGCTTTATCCTTTTATTGGTATTTATTTTATTTATACATATATTCTTCATTTATATATTATAGGAAGATATATTTCTTTACTTCTTTATTTTATTTTATTTTATTTTATTTATTTATTTTTTTTTTTTGACGATGTTTATTTTTCCCGATGACATGTTTTAATATAATCGTTTATGCTTATATAGATACTTTTTGCTTTTTTTCGCTTCTACATGGTATGTCAATTCTTTCTTTTTTTATTTGTTTTCTTTTTGGCGGTTGTCTATTCTCGTTAGTTTCTACTTCTATTGATAACTCGCGGTTTTTACGCTGTTTTCGCTTATAGTATATGGTGTAAAGCGCTACTACTACTAAGATTATAATTCCTATCGATACGAGTGGGGGATACGCAAATGTGTGGTAATCATTATTATAAAGATTCGTATCTACTTCTTTTTGTAACGCTGTTAGTCGCGTGCTAGCTAGTTTTAGTTCTTCTGGATTTCTAATTATCGGTTGGAGGTCTATTTCTGCTACTTGGTTTCGTGTAATTTTTTCGGCTACTTCTTGAGTAATGTTAAGTGTTAAATTATATGCTGATAGGGTATAGCTGAGCTGACAATTAAATTACAATAAATCATAAGTAACACGAGATGAAAGTTATAATCCCACGAACGAAGGAATGCGCGAATAATCTAAAAATAAAAGCTATAAAGGTAAATGCACCGCGAGATCGGCACGCGAGCACGGAAACATAGAAAAAACGCTGAAGAAAGACAAGGTAGGAAGATACGCGAAATAGATCGGAATTCGGCGAGATAGGAATTTGATAGCCAACGAGTTCAGGGCCAGCCGCGAGGACAATAACCGCAGGTAATAATTAAAAGAGGGGATCGTAATAGACAATAGAAATTCGATCGCGCGCAAGTAAGAGCGGTGGGGACAAGCATTTAAATAGAGAGCCCACGCAAGATAAGTTCTCTTACAGATCTCAGTTCGTAAAAGTTACAGTTCGATTAGTGCATTCCGAGTTTCTCTTAAAGATCACAGTTCGTAAAAGTTATAATTTCGTGCATAATCGGCATTTTCAAAGTACGTAAACCGCTCTTCAAATCACGGGTTGAAAAAGTGCTTTCGCGAGTGTCGAGAAGCGGCGAAGCAGGGATCGACAACAAACGGAGGGTGAGCGGGGAAAGCCGATCACAGACACAGTGCTACGGCATACGAAGCTATACCATACACAACGTCGCCTAAAGTAAGGTGTATCACTTTATTTTTATTACCTTTGCGTACCATTAGGCATAAGCAGTATATTAAGAGTGTGTGTGAGAGAATCTGTGTGAACAAGAGTCTGTGTGTGAGCAAGCATCTGTGCGAGCAAGCGTCCGTGTGTGTGAAAGTAAGCGTAGGTGCGTGCAAAGCAAGTCGAAGAGTGCGTGTGAGAGCGTCTGTGTGGGTAAACGAGGATCCGAGTGTCGTCGAGCGAACATAGGTGTATACGAACGTGTGTAGGCGTGTGACTGCGTGTATGAGTCAGACGAGACCGGCGAAGACGACGACGCGTAGAAAAAAGATAAACACGGCGCGATCAGCTGTTCAGGAGCTACGAGCGGGTTCCGAAGAATACGAAGCATTGAATAAACGCAATTTTACCTAATTTTCGCGCATATTATTTATTAATTTTCCTACTTTCCTCTGCCAGTCCCTAAAGGACCGAATCATTCGGTAAAGTAACGTTAGCGTTCGAAAAGGTAAGGAAGGCGAAACGTTACAATGCTGGTAAATAGTCTAGCTGTCTCTTTTCTTTGAATTCTTGTACCGTTTCTATTGTTACTTCTGATGTCGAAATTATGCATTTACCTTTTATATCTAATATACCTGAATCTTTTAAGATTTTATGTATGGTGCCTTTCCCGTTGCAGGTTATTGTTAACGGTTCTTCTTTTGGGGCAACGAAAATCCATGTTTCTGGTGCTTCTAATTCTAGTAATAAGGTCCTTTCTAATTTGAGGAGCCTTGTTTTGCACTTTTCTGGTTGTTTATTGATTTTATTGTACATGCGTACTTCGCACGGTCCGTGTGGATAAATTTTGTAAATTGGATGTCTTGATGAGCACAGAAACTGGGTTTTGGTTGTCTTACATGCTTGTATATCTGTTTCGCTTAGCGATACATATTCGCGTCGGATTTCGTCGACTATCGCATAACGCTCGCTAGTCTCGATTATAGCGTATGTACTGTTGTTCATACGCGCTGGTATCGGGTGTACTCTTTTAATTTGAAATATTTGTGTCCCTATGAGGGGTATTATGATTACAGTAATTATCGAACGTTGCCGACTATATGCTTTGACTTCTGTTACACGATCTAAAAGATATCCCGATTGTATGTCTAGGGGGATTGGAAAATTTAAACCTACTGGCAGGTGTGGTAATGCTTCTTGCAAGTATTGAATTATTTGCGCGAATGATAATACGTTGGTGTTTATTAGTCCTTTGCGTATGTCTGTTACGTAATGCGTCAAGTCTTGTACGTCTTCTAGTAAGTTATCTATCATTAATGTGATTAACGTAAATTGTTCGTCCATCTGTTCCCTAACGTCTTGTGTGTGTTGACGTGTATTTAACATTTGTTCTACTTGTGCTATTGCTTTTGCTAAAAGTTTTTCTCGTTGCTCTACGTTACCAAAGCTATCGTTAAATATTTTTATACTGGAATTAATTATTTGTATTTGCTGCGATAATGCATGCCAAACTCTTGTTTCGCTTTTCTCTAATTTTTCGAGGTGTACATTTATACGTTCCTCGTCGTTAGCATCCATTAATCCGAATAAATATTTTCCTGCTGTTCCTAAGCCGTTGATGAGACCGCGTTTTGGTCTCTGTTCTACTCCTAATGTCGCTCGTATGAAATTTAATTTCCCTGTAATCGATCATAATTTCGGCGTGATTGTATTTATAAATGGTCGGCAAATTGTTGCGTGCCATGCCTGGTGCGCCAAACAAATTTGCGTCAACTTATTGCAATATGATGCTAATTTTTCTTCGCGAAGATAATAAGGTATCATATTGATTTTTAACACTAATTTCCACGTGTCTTTGTAGAGGTGTAAGTTTCCCACGTTTTCAAAATATATTCCCGGTTGGTTCTCGAAGTTCCGAATTTCTACGGAGTTCTCTATGTTGCCCGTTAGATAAGGGCTCGCTGCTCTTGCTGCCGCAAGTATTCTGTAAGATGAGATAGTGTATTAGTTCGCCGTGTATGTGTTGTTTTTATTTATTTTCTTTCGTGTCAGCTTTTCGGAGGATGCGCTTTCTTCAGGGCTCTCGGCTACGCTCGTGCCCCGTCTTGATGCGTAAGGTTTATAGTTAGTAGCCGTACGCGGTGTCGTGTTATATTCGCACGTTGCGTACAGTGGTCATTTGTTTCTGTTCGTTTAGTTTTTATTTATAAACAAAATTTGATAATTTATTAGTGCTTGATTTCGTTCCACCGTTTTTCTCTCTTTTCGTTTTTAAGTTTTTTATTCGTTAAAGTGTTTCAACCGGTTCGCGTGTACCGTGATTGTTTTCTTTCCTTTCTTTATAATATAGTTTTCCGCGGATTTCTGTTCTATTATTGTATATGGTCCGATCCAGTAATTATCTAATTTCTTTGACCGTCCTCGTCTCGTCGCGTCGCGTCGTCATATAGTAATACTTTATCTCCTTCGTCAAAAGTTCACGGTCGCGACGTTTTATCGTAATATTCTTTTGCGTGTTCTTTCGCGCGTGTTAGATTCTCTTTCGCGAACGTGTTAGCAGTCCGGATTCTTTCGCGTATTTCGTTAGCGTAGTTATCGTAATTATATAAAGGTTGCGGTTCGCGCTTGATAGAGGTAGGCATTTCAGCTAATCTTCCGAAAACTAATTCATACGGGGTATAGGTAGTCGCCGTATGTGGGGTTGTATTATATGTAAACATCGCGTAAGGTAACCATTCGTCCCAATCCGCTTGATCCTTTCCTACATAATTTTTTAGATAATCTGCCAATGTTTTGTGGCTTCGTTCTAGCGCACCGTTGGATTCTGGGTGGTAGGCTGTTGTTTGTATCTTTTTTATATTTAGTACTTTGCATACTCCTTTTAAAACATCTGATACGAAGTTAGTTCCTTGGTCTGTTAGTATTGTTTGCGGTATTTCGTATTCGCAAACTATTTTTTTAGCAAATTTTTTCGCAATCGTATTGGCTTCCTGATTTGGTATGGGGATGGCTTTGCTATATTTCGTTAAATTATCTTGAAATGTGAGTATATACTGATTGCCTCTATTAGAAATTGGTAATGGTCCTACTATATCTAGGCTACATTTTTCGAAAGGTTGGGTAGGCGTATCTGTAATTACCATTGGCATTTTTGTTCGCGTGCCTAATTTATTTTGTTGGCATTTCGCGCATTTTGATATATAATTCTCTATATCCTTTCGAAGTCCTGTCCAATTGTATTTTAATTTAATTCTATTATATGTTCTATCGACTCCTTGATGGCCTCCTAGGGGGGAGTCGTGATATTCATATAAGATTTGTTTCTTTTCATCGGCGGAAAATTCTCTATGTTCCTTATTTTCGGTGTCGGGTATCGCGTTTGTAACGTATACGCGGCTTAGCGCGTCAGCATTGCTGTTATTCTTTCCTTCTTTGTACGTGATCTGGTAATTGTACTCTTCTAGCATAATACGCCATCGCATGAGGCGTGATCCGGGATCTTTTACATTAAATAGCCACGTCAGCGGTTTATGGTCTGTTACTATCGTGAATTTCGTTCCGTACAAATATGGTCTAAAATGTTTTACTCCCCAGACTATTGCTAATAATTCTTTTTCAGTCGTGCTATAATTTATTTCTGCCTTATTGAGTATTCTACTCGCGTATGCTATTGGTAAATCTTTTCCTACTTCTCCTTGGGATAGAATGGCCCCTAGCGCCTTATCTGACGCGTCCGTGGTTAGCACAAAAGGTTTTGAGAAATCTTGGTATTGGAGTAAAGGTGTAGATGTTAGTTTATGTTTTAATAGTTCAAATGCTTCCTGTTCTAGATCGGTCCACTGGAATGTTGTTCCCTTTTTTAATAATTGCGTTAATGGTTTCGCTGTTTTTGAAAAATTCTCTATGAATCGCCGGTAGTAACTAGCTAATCCTAGAAATGTCTGAATGTTTTTAGCGTTATTTGGTTTGGGGAAATCCGTCACCGCTTTTGTTTTCATGGGATCCGGTTTAATTCCTTCTGGCGTGATGATATGCCCTAGGAATACGGTTTCTTTTCTGAAGAATTCGCACTTTGTTGGTTGCAAATGCAATTTATGTTTTCTTAATTGCTCAAATATCGCTTTTAGTCGTTTATTGTGTTCTTCTAGGCTTGCCGCGTGAATCACCACGTCGTCCAAGTATACGAAACATTGAATTCCTTGTAGCCCTGATAATACTGAATTCATTAATCTTTGAAAAGTCGCGGGCGCGTTTTATAATCCGAACGGCATACGGTTATATTCGTAATGTCCGAACGGTGTAGAGAATGCTGTCTTGCTTTTATCTTCTTCTCGCATTTTTATCTGGTGGTAACCTGATGCCAGATCTAACGTTGTAAAGTATTTTGCACCGCCTAATTGATCGAATATATCTGCTATATTTGGTAATGGGCAAGAATCTCCTATCGTTACGTTGTTTAGTTTCCTAAAATCTATTACGACGCGCATTTTTGCTTATCCGTCGTTGCCTGGTTTTTTGGGTACTACCAGTAATGGTGCGTTCCATGAGCTCTTGCTCTTACTGATTATTCCTGCTCCGAGCATTTCCTTTACTTGCTTACTTACTTCTTCTTTTTGTTTTTGTGGTAACCTATATGGCGCCACATTTATGGGTGCCGTTCCTGATTCTATATTTATGCAATGCTCGGTCGCGTTAGTACTTTCTAATATATCTCCTTCTAGGTAAAATAAATCGTTATATTTCTCGCAAATGTCCCATATTTTTTGTTTTTCCTCCTGGTTTAGATGCTCTGTTATAATGCTAGTTCTAAGTTTTTCCATTCTTTCGGCTCCGCTGCTTCTTTGTAGCGTATTTATTTTCGCGCTGACTGTATTATTCGCGTGTTCTTTAAAGAGAATCGCGGGGTCTTTAACTTCTACTGATATGCCGGTGAGCTCGACTTCGTCGTCGGTCGTATTCATTACGCTGACAACGCATTCCCCTTTTTCGGCTTTGGTTAGGCAATTTGCAATATACACTCCCGATTCCATTTCTCTTTTTTCTACTAATCCTTCCCCTTCTGAGGTTGTTCGTACTGTTATAATTTTTTCCGTTCGCGGTGCTATCACGTTTGCTCCTATATTTTTTAATGGTACTTTTTCTCCGTATAATGCTAAATGTTTGCGCGGCGTTATGGTTACGTTATGTTTTTCCATGAAATCAATCCCTAATAGTCCGTCGGCTTCTATCGGAAAGTCGTTTCGGACTAAATAGCATGGGTGCTGTATTGTCTGCTTCCCTAGTTGTATATTTAATGTTACTTGGCACAGGGGTTTCTGCACAGTTAATCCTATTCCCGTTAATTCTATGTTTGTCGAGCGTGCCTCTTTTTCCTCGTCTATTAGTCCGATTTTTACGAGCGTTACTTGGGCTCCTGAGTCTACTACCATGGTGGCGTGTCCGCCTATTATGTCTTCGGACGTGATTTTGCAGTGATTCTTGTGCTCCGTTTTTGCCGCAAGGCTATTTACGTTATATTGCTTTACTTTACCGTCAGTCGCGTTACTTGTGCTGGGTTGCGTCTGTCGTTCGTTTTGGTTGGTCGTCGTCGGCGTTTGTGGTGTCGACGGTCTTTCGTTTGGTCTGTTAGTCAGTCTATTTTCTGGTCTAGTACGACAATTTCGCGCCATGTGCCCGGGCCGTCCACAGGTGAGACACACGATTTGGTTCCTGCCGGGTTCCGTGCCTCCTGTACGGTTTGGTGTATTTCGCGGGTTTATTCTAGTTCGCGTGTAACAGTCACTAGTCGCGTGCCCTACTCGGTTGCAATTTCCACATCGGAGGGTTGAATTTTGCCCGGAGGGTTGGTACGGTTGGGATCGGTCGGATATTTGATACGTCGTTTCTATGTCTACCGCTCCTACAATCGCTTCTTGCAGGGTTTTGTATTCCTTAGCCTGAACAAGCGTCCCTACTCGCCCCTGCAGGCCATTCTCGAAAACGTGTTTAGCCTGGTCTCTTAGAACCTCGGTTAGGTTTCGCTTGGAGTTCGCGGTTTTATCGTTAATCTTACGAGTTGCATGTATAGCTTTTCTATGCGTTGCCCGAAAGCTTGCGCGCTTTCCCCTGGTTTTTGATAGCTTCTATGTAGCTCGGCTTGTACTGCCGAAACTGAGCGTTTTTCTAAAAATATTGCTTCTAATTCCGTTATTAATTCTTCGTACGTATTAAGTTCTTTATATCGCATTTCTTCTGCCGCTTTTCCTACGAGTTTGAGATTTCTTATGTACGCGAATAATGCTGGTCTATCGGTTTCTTTAAGTTACGCAAATGTATAGTCGCACGCCGTTAGGAATTCTAAAAGTTTGGTGGTTGAACTCCCGTCGAAAGAGTTTATGCACTTGAGTGCTTCCTTGAGGCTTAATTGTTCTGTCATTTCGTCGTCTTCAATTTCTAAAAGCGAAAAGTCTAGCGTTTCTATTGGGTATTCTCGTCTGGTTTCTATTCGGTCACTAATCGGTGATTGTAATCCCGATGCGCCGTGGTCTGATTCGCTAAGATCGCTATCCGTACAGAGATGTTTTACGGCTGTCGCGGACAATTTCCTACGTTTACATTCGCTTTCTGGGGTGATAAATATTAATTTTTCGTCGAAAACGATTCGAGTGATCGACTAAACTGCCGTTTGTCTGGCAGGAAATATACTTTTGCGGATTTGCCCTGGTCGGACATACGGTCGCTACTTTTACGTTTGTCTTGCGTGCTGAGCTAGGTGTGGATGTTACTCACAGTAGAAGTGTTCGCCACATTCTGCTGGGCTGTCGTCGTTGCTGTCACCTGTTCGCTGGGAGTTGGCTGCCCTATCTCTCGTTCTCCGCGCCGTCCGCAGATAAGCTCGGTGAACTGGCTCGTGCCGTAAGCTGAGCTGTCGATAGGGCTCGTCTCCTCCTTGTCGCTCGTCCAGTCGTCTACTTCCTCGTACGAACCTTGGCTGCCGCCTGGTGTTAGGTTGCCTGGTCTGCTTCCTCCGTCTCGGTGTAGTTTACACCGTCCTTCACCTTGGCCTTTGCTTCTTCTGGCGATAACTGCCACGTATTTGCAAAAAAATTTTTTGCAAAACGATCCCACTCGCTGCCACCAATGTTGTAACCCGCGCTCGTAAGCCGGCTACCGGTTATCTTTGGAAGCGGAAGGAAGGTGGTGTCTGAGGTATAGATCAGATTCTTCTGGAGTATAAGTATGACTTTTATTAAATAACTGGTTATTGGTGAGGCACAAGTAACCCTCCTAACTCTTTGCTCGCTCTCGATGATCTATCTGTCTATTCGTTTTCTTATTTCTGTGCGTGCCACTCCTTAGCGTTCGGCGCTAAGAAGGGAGAATCGCTGAATTGCATCTTAGGCTCGGGACTCGCAATGTCCAGGCACTCGGGTGATGCAATGCTTATACATTACTTTTTGGTCGCCTTTTCGGAAGGCGGCCTTGAATACGATACTGCTGTGTCGCTTAGGCGACTCGCGGGTACAACAATACCTTTAAAAAATTCGATTTGTAAACTAAGAGCGCGCACTAGCCATAAACTTTCGAGAAAAATGGCTTTAAAGTTTTACGTGTAGGACGTATACCGGTCACTTTGAACTCACTTCGTCTCGTGCCGTCGTCTTGTACGGACGTGTACGAATCATAGTGCGATTTCCTTTGTGGTCTGAAAGTCTTTTGAATTTCAATACTATTCTATCAGTGATTAACTCTTTAATTTAACCTCTCGCGTTAATTACGCGGGTGTTCATCGTGATTAATTATAATCATAATCATAATAATCTTTATTATTAATTAGTTACGCAACTAAACTATAGTTCCTGGAGTTCGTGAGTTTTTCACCTTCCGAGGAATTCTCCTTGGAAGGAAAATTTAATTTTCCTTATTCTATTCTATTACCTTCTCTCTTAATTCGATTTCTCTTTTACTTATTAGCCTCGTGTGAGCTTGTTTTAAACTACTTGCTTAAAATTATTTGATTAAAATCGTCTATCCTAACAGGCATATTCGAAGCATATATTCATTCGCGAATATTCATCTTATTATTTATGTTCTATTGTCTTCGTCCCCTGCCTAGGTTATAGACCTACTGTAGATGTTTACTGCGCGCACGTCTAGTGCTCGCGGTAAACACGTTCTTCTCTCTCGTATGGTGCCTGGTCCACCGACGGGGGAGAAGCGTAAACTCCAGCCGCGATTATTATCGCTCAAGAAGCTTCCGATTCCCATGCCCGCTAATACTCCTGCAACAACATTACCGCATGGCAATGTAAACAAAGCCGTTACGTTCGACACTCCTGGAACCTCGTCTAGTCTTCCTAGTACGGGAAATCCTCCTGCTCCCAAATGCATCATTGTTAATGAGAGACGTCTTGACCCACAGACTGTTTCTCAGTCAATCATGAACCCTCCTAGTTCTGATGACTCTTTTACGGGGGTTCGTGTTCCTCCTGATTCAATAAATCCAACTGATATCATTCACTCGTCTATCGAGCCGAATGTTGTCATTATTTCTCATTCCAATCCTGCTTCTCCTTCGTCTTCTCCTAAAAGCAAGAAGTCCAAGATAAAGAATAAATCTCAACTAAACTCTCCAAATTCTACGGTTTCTGGAGGTCGTCCTCCCCTTATTACTCCATCTACTCCTATTATCCCTCTTCAAAATAGATTCCAAGCTCTGTCCTCCTTTCATGAGGATATTCCTATTACTCCTTCGGTGGTGAGACCTCCCACCACCCTTCCACCTCCTGCGTCCTCTGCTCATCAAACTCATGAACAACAGTCATCTCAAGTCAAACAAATTCGGCCTCCCCCGTTTTATATCTCCGGCTTTGATGGTAACATACCATCATTTCATAAGCGAATGAACGCGGACTTCGGTCCCTCTTCCTATCACGCTAAATTCCTTGGAAGCAGAATCAGACTTCAGTTTTTTACCATGGAACATTATAATACGTTCAAGGAATCTTTAAAAAATTCCAAAGTTCCATTCTTTACCTTCAGTTCTGCCGCCGAGAGGTCTCTCGTTATAGTCCTCAAGGGTTTGCCACTCATCCCCTCTCCTGAGCTCATCGCGGAACTCGAATCTAACGGCTTATCACCGTTATCTTGTTCTCCTATTACTCCTAAAAATACTAATTCGCGATTTGCTATCTATAAAATCATTTTTCCCTTGGCCACCTCAGTTTCTTCAGTCTCTAAGGTTGGCTTTGTATTTAACACCAGGGTTTATTGGGAGAAATTTCTCTCCAAACGCTTATATACTCAATGTTTTAGATGCCAGTCCTACGGCCATTCGGCAAATAATTGCAATTTGCCCGAGAAATGTGTAAAGTGTGCCGGATCACACTCCTCGACTGTATGTACCAAACCGTTCGATGTAACTCCTTCCTGTGTCAACTGTGCAGGTGATCACACAGCGAATTTCAGTAAGTGTCCCGCACTTATGAAATATCTTGAACGGCGCGCACCTCCTGCGCAGCGTCCCGGAAAACCACCTGCTCCACCTGCTCCTTTGGGCAGTTCAAATCTTCAGTTTCCTCCTATGGCTCCCAGAAATATTAAGACTCCTCCCACTTTCGGACCCTCTATCTCCTCATACGCGGAGGCGCTGAGATCAAATTCGCGGCCTCCTCCGTCCTCAGCACTTGATCCTAATCTTAACTACGGGTCTAATAACCTTCCTGACATCAATCAGTTTAACAATCTGTCTAAGGCTTTCAAGGAGTTAAATTCCCTTTGTGACATTAATTTAATCTCTTCTACTGTCACTGCACTAATTGCAAAACTCAAAACTTGTAATACCAATCTAGAAAAATTTCATGCCTATTGGCAGATAGTTTCTCAAATCAACTAATTTGGTACGATGGCCTCTTTACCACACATTATAACATGGAACGCTGGCTCTATCATTCCCAGACGTAACGAGATTATCTCGCAACTTCATAACACCTCGTGTGACATTCTTTTGGTCACCGAAACCTGGTTGACTCCTAACTTGTCCTTCTCGATTCCCGGTTATACGGTAGTCCGGAAGGATAGACTTTCTCGCCGTGGTGGCGTTGCCATTATTATTAATAACTCATTTAATTTCACAGTGACACGGATACAGACCGAACTGGAATTACTTGTAATCCAGCTATCGCAGCCCAGGATTTCTGTGGGTGTGATTTATCTTGTGCCTGGGTACATCCTTACTCGAGGCGACCTCGACACTCTACTACACATTGGCTCACCCTTCATAGTTGGTGGCGATTGGAATGCTAAACATCGCTTTTGGCACAATAATGTTGCCAATAAATCAGGCACCGTCCTTTATAACTTCATGCTTCGCTCCAACTTCAGAGTTATTGCCCCTGCGATGCCTACTCACTTTCAATTGCGGTGTATTCCGTCGGTCATTGACTTTTTTATCTCCGATATAAATCGTTCTTTCGCGTGTAGCGTTTTGGAAATTTTTGGTACTGCTCATAGGCCAGTCTCCATTAAGTATGAGGACTCCGACCTTCCTTCATCCTCATTTTATAATTCCGTTATTGACTGGGAACTTTATCGCTCACACACATTAAATTGGAATATCATTAGTAAATTCACGTCCACCAAAGACATTGACGACTCCATAATTTCCTTCAATGAATTTCTCCACTCCTGTCGGACCAGATCGCGTACGACCGGTCCTAGGACGTCTCAAACTGTGCGTTTGGATGCTCTCGCACATGATGAAATTCTCAATTCACTCATCATAATGAGAAGGATGCGTAAATATTTCCAAAGATCTGCTATCACTAACTTTTCAACTTTAATTAAAGAATATTCAACTTCTATTAGACACATAATCTCACTTCTCAGACAAAATTCATGGACATCTTTGCTTAAAAGTTTTGTTAAACCAGATCCAACTTTTTGGAATACATATCGATCATTTTCTAGATCTAATCGTACTCTTTCTTCTCCTTATTTTGAAATCAATGGAGTTAAATTATATTCCTCCTTTGAGAAAGCCGATGCTTTGGCTGACACATTTGCCACGGTTCATCGAGACGCTCTCGGATTGCCGTCCGCAAAATCTCATCAAGTTCATACCTTCTATGAGAACTTTGAATGGGACTCTATTGAGGATAACGAGCCTTCGTCGCTCTTCTCTCCTAGTACCATATTTAAAATAATCAATAAAATGAAGGCAGGTAAGGCCCCCGGTCCTGATCATATCTCAGTACCGATGCTTTCTAACGCATCTCACAAAATTTTTTGTCAACTTTACTACTATTTTAAGTACTCTTTTAAATTTTCGCACTTTCCCTCGCCTTGGAAGGTTGCGAAAGTAGTGCCGATTCCTAAACCGGGTAAACCGTCTACCGATCCTTCTAGCTTTCGGCCTATTAGTCTCTTACCCATTGCCGGAAAGGTACTTGAGCGCGTCATTTTTCACAACATTGATCAATTCGTTAAATCAAGAAATATCTTAGTGGATCATCAATTTGGTTTTCGTTCAAAACACTCTACTATACATCAAGTAGCTCGTATATCGCAAAACATCACGCACAGCTTTAATATTCGGCGTGATACTGCACTAATTATGCTTGACCTATCAAAGGCATTTGATACTGTCTGGCACAAAGCATTACTATTTAAGCTACATAGTATGGGCTTTCCTCACTCCATCCTTCGCCTCCTGAAATCTTATCTAGAGGAGCGCACCTGTTATGTCCTTTTCAACTCACATAAATCTGTTATATACCAAATCTTGACAGGTGTTCCTCAAGGTTCAGTACTCGGTCCATATCTTTTTATCCTTTATATGAACGACATTCCTTCCAGGATTTCCTGTGAAATTGCATTATTCGCGGATGACACAGCTTTATACTCGTCATCCACGCGCAAAAATAGAGCCCACTTAATTGAACGCATTCAGAAATTCCTAGATGATGTACTAAGATACTTCAGTGATTGGAAACTTCAAGTCAATGCCTCCAAAACGGAAGCTATTTATTTTTCACGTTCAAACAATTTAAATTTTCTTAATAACCACAAAATTGTGGTATCAAATGAGGTCATTGAGTGGGTATCGCAGGTTAAATATCTTGGTGTCATTTTGGACCACCGACTGAGATGGGTGCATGCTGCTTCTGATCGCATGACTAAGACTCTGTCCGCTGCATTTTCTTTACTAAATTTCATAGGTAACAAATCACATCTTCCGCTTAAACTACGTATTCTTACATATATCATGTGTTTTCGGCCTATACTCACTTATGGAGCCATTCTGTGGTGGAATGTTCTCTCACGTTCCGATCGCAGGAAGGTTCAGACAACTCAATCAAAAATTTTAAAAATCATTTTAAACAAATCGATCAGATCTTCTACTCTAGATATTCATAGAGAGGCCGGTGTTCCTCTTTTAGATGATTTTATTTCAAAAACGCTCAAAAATTATGATGTTACCCAGCACGAGAATCCTCTGGTCCGTGTCACTGAGAATTATACTCCTGATTGTCTGCCATACGTACCTAAGGTGCCATTTCCGCTCTCTCGTTGAGCGCTACAAGCTACTGTTCTTTCTTGCATGCGCAAGATTCTTACATGATAGCTTATCTTCAGGCATGTCAATCACTCTTTTAATCCTTTCTGTCGTTTTATTTTAGTTTTTTGTATCAAATCTGTGTGGGTTTTTGAAAATTTCCCCCCACGTTAATCTTTTAACCTCGTGTTTTTCTCACATGTGTCGGTAATTCCACTCTTACCTCTGTCGGTTGGTAAGCGGGCTTCGCTCGCAGGAACTTCCCTCCAGGGTGCAGTCACTTTACGAAGAGTTTGCTCTTTCGCTTTTTAAGTGACGTTCGCTCTCTTACTCAGTCAAATAAGGAAAAAAAAAAAAAAACGTATACCGGTCACTTTGAACACCATCCAAGAGCAGCGAAGTGGCCGAGTTGTAGCAAACTCGCTTGCGGCGCGGCGGGTCCGTTTTCGATCCCTGCGTGTGGAAACTTTTTTTTTTTCCAATTCTTTAAAAAATTATAAAAACTGTGAAATAAAGTTAATGATATACTTATATGAAGAATTTAATCATACATAATTTTTTCTATTAATGAAATGACTGTTACTGTTAATTATTGACTCTTGGGGAGGACAAACAAAGCCTGAATTGTATGACGAAATCTTTCAGGATGACGAGAAATCACCTACTTGTACGATTAAAGTGATTCCTCCGAAATCTACTCCACTTGTTCAACCTTGCGATGTCTACTTTTATAGACAAGTGAAAAATTTAATAAAGCGACTACAGAATTGCGCTTATTTGATTGAAAATGAGAGAGAAATAAATTCACGCGAGAACTGCATAAAAATTCAATCCATAGTGCACCATCAATTAGCATCGCCAATATTTAATGAAATGATCCGGTATGCCTGGTACGCTTGCAAGCTCTCCGACGAAAGAGAAATGTTTAGGAATGTGAATGAAGTATGTTTTCCGGTCGAACTTTTAAAAAAGGGTTGTTCATGTGGACAATCTTCTTTCATAAATTGTGCGAGATGTAATAATATTTTGTGTTTTAAATGTTTTTATGACAATTATCATTGTGGATCTTGTAAATAAAATAAAAAATTGAGCAAGAAAGACGATATTCCCCAAATTTCATTAATAGAAAAAATTATGTATGATTAAATTCTTCATATTAGTATGTCAGTAACTTTATTTCACAGTTTTTATAATATTTTAAAGAATTGGAAAAAAAAAAAAAAGTTTCCACACGCTGGGATCGAACACGGCCCCGCCGCGCCGCAAGCGAGTTCGCTACAACTCGGCCACTTCGCTGCTCTTGGATGGTGTTCAAAGTGACCGGTATACGTCCTACACGTAAAACTTTAAAGCCATTTTTCTCGAAAGTTTATGGCTAGTGCGCGCTCTTAGTTTACAAATCGAATTTTTTAAAGGTATACTACAAACCTACAAGTTGTCATTCAAAAGTAATTTCCGGGGCCGTAGTGTCCCCTTGTAAGACAAAGCGCCAACATCTACTGTAAGTTATAACTATAACCATTGTAAATCATTGTAGACTCCGGGATCGGATACCTCTATCACGGTCTCGTCAAACTCCTATCCAACCTTCAGCTCTCCTACTTACAATACTACCTCACTCTTTTTCTCACTCTGCTTATTGCCACCTGGCACTATTCTGGAAGATAGTTGACACGGTCAGCAACGCTCACCTTGTTATTTTGACATAAGGCTAAGCAGCGGAACACTTGCCGCGCATACTGCAAAGAGCAGCGGCGGGATACTCGCCGCGCATACAAGCAGGAGCAGCGGTGGGATACTCGCCGCGCATACAAGCAAGGAGCAGCGGCGGGCTACACGCTGCGCCAGTTCCTCGCAAGGAAGTCTTTCTGAACGTTTCATTATTTAACCAGCCAACGAAAGGCAGATCTTAAAGCTCCTAAATTTCCATTCCCCCGACCCGGAGACAATCACCTTAGAGCAAGGACGATACTCAGGCATTTATATACATGTACTGTAACGTAACGCTAGGTATCATAGTTAATATAATTATAATTAAAAAGATAGGCTCAAGAATAGAAGTAGGCAAGCGAGAAATTAGATTATTGGGGACAATAGATCGGAGAGAATATAAGAAATGGGACGAAATCTAAATTTAGAAGCCGAAAAGTCGTAAACACGTAAGAAACGGCAAAAGAAATAAAGACGGGAAGGCACGAGGAAACCCGATCGGAGACGGCTCGTGCCGAAGATGATCGGCAAGTTCAGGGCCGCGCTAGGCCAGCGGCGCGCGACGAAAGGGACACGGGGGGGACCCAATTAAATCATAGAAATCAAATCTCGCGAGATAAGGAAAGGGTATTGAGAATACTTTATAAGCAAAGGAACCAAATATCTCAAGACCGAGAATTTTCTCAAAGTTTCAAAAAGTCATAGTGTTGCGTTAAATCTTTAAGGGGAATCCGACGGAAGTATCGACGCGCCACCAAGCGGCCATCGTGAACGGTTTTACCCTAGGATTTTGTGTCCGTGAACCGTATTCTGCCCCGACAAATTTAAGCTTCAGTTTAACAGATTATAATCAATTCAAGGTGTCAAATGAAAGATCTGATCATAATCTAGCGCGCTAAGAAGCCCGATTTTTTAAATCATCATTATGAAAATAATGAAAGGCATAAGAAAATCAGCTGACCAAACTCACACATGCTTGTCTACTCACACCAAGAAAACTTTGAATCTCTAAAAACATGTTTTAACATTTTATTGATGATTTCAAAAATCCGGCTCCTTAGCGCGCTAGATTATGATCAGATCTTTCATTTGACACCTTGAATTGATTATAATCTGTTAAATTGAAGCTTAAATTTGTCGGGGCAGAATCCTCGTCTCAGCGATACGAAATCGTCGCCTCGAGCTTCCATCGATTACCGCTGGCGTCGCTGTCGGGAATGTGCAGCGGAGATGTGAGATCCATGCAGGGCCCCGGGTATTGAAACAGAACTATACCTATAACAGAATAAAAATAAGAACATTGTCCGATACCTCTGATTATAATGTAAAATAAAGACAACTAAATAAAAATAACAATATGGAAATAATTATTAAAAATGGCTGTGTTATTAAAGTTATTATATATTTAATCACGCATGTACATTTATAACAATGTTATATTGAAAATCATCTCTCACGATTACATTATTGTTTGATAATTAATTAAATGATGGCACATCTCACTGATTACAATAATTTTTCTAGGATTATTTTTCAGGTCTAAGAATCTGAGCAACTAGTTTGAATTTAGCTTTCCAGATATTCATAGAAATATTTCTCATATAATATTTTTCTATCGTGACGTGACGTGGGTTGCATCTAGATTAAATCGAATGTAGACATATTATCTTTTATTTGACATGCCATATAAAGATATTCTGCTATAGTGCCTGATTTTTTAAATCATCAATAGAATATTAAAAAATGGGTTTAGAATATTAAAGTTATGTAGGTGTAAGTAGCAAGCCGCATAAGTGGGATCAGCTGATTTTCTTATGCCTTTATCTACTTTCGTAACGATGATTTTAAAAATCGGGCTCCTTAGCGCGCTAGATTATTATCAGATCTTTCATTTGACGCCTTGATACTATTCCGTTCTGCTATATTGAGGCTGCATTTTGTCGGCCAGAAATGCGGTTCACGGATACAAAATGCTCGTCTGGTGCCGCTCGCGGTTGCCGGTTGGCGGCGCACCCCACAAGCATGAGTAAGTGGGGTCTGCTGATTTTCTTATGCCTTTCACTATTTTCGTAATGATGATTTCAAAAATCGGGCTCCTTAGCGCGCTAGATTATTATCAGATCTTTCATTTGACGCCTTGATACTATTCCGTTCTGCTATATTGAGGCTGCATTTTGTCGGCCAGGAATGCGGTTCACGGATACGAAATGCTCGCCTCGTCCCGCGCTCTGTTGCCTCTTGACAGCGACACCTACCCCGAGAAAAATTTTATGTTTGAAATGTTTGCAAAGGGTCGTTGAAAGTACAATTTTTAGATGCCCGAATTCCTCTGTACAAGGGAAACAAAAGTCGACTGCAGTTCTGATGGGGCTCGAATAGATCTTTATTCGATGAATGCATTCGCACTCGAGTAGCCTACCTGAATCGAGATAATCGGTTGACTCGTTCAGAATCTAATGCGAGCGCGGGTGTCAAAAAACAGTAAAAACTCGTGAAAGTTATGAAGGGAGCCAAATGGCAAGATGTACTAAAAAGTATGAATTAAGTTCTTCCAATACTGAAGAATATATAGTAATTACAAAATAAGCATACTAAATAAAAACAATAATAAACTCAATAAATTGAATGATCTTACTATTGGAATAAAATTTCATTATTTTAGCGAATGTCACCGAATAACTAAAGTGATACGTATTCTACTGTATAATATATGTAGGGCAGGAAAAAGCATACAATTATTAAATTAAAAAAGTTTTTATTATAAAAAAGAATGTAAAAGTATAATTAAAGTTTTTATTATAAAAAAGAATGTAAAAGTATAATTAAAGTTTTTATTATAAAAAAGAATGTAAAAGTATAATTAAAGTTTTTATTATAAAAAAGAATGTAAAAGTATAATTAAAGTTTTTATTTAAAAAAATTTATATTAGTGGTAGAAATAATAACGAGGCGCGCTGCCTCTACCGCGGCCTCTACCGCGGCCTCTTCCGCGACCGGCTTCGCCTTCCTCCACCGAATTGTTATTATCCTCGCCAGTGCCTCGGCGGCGGCGACCCCGACGGGGAAGCCTAATCCTTCGCCCTTCGATTCTCGCAAGGAGGTCATCCAGCAACTAAAACAGGACAGAAAAAAAAAAAATATATATATATATATATGCAATACGAGGGCGTATTGTTGTATGAAAAGTTTTATAACTGATTGAGACCCTTGATTCACACTGTAATGTTTTTAAGAATAACTTACAGCCTCAGATATGGCGACTTCTCCCGGTCGCAGTAACGTTATTATCCCCCCTTCGGCCGTATTAGGCGTCGCAGCTGTGGGGGCGGCCGTCGTTGGTTTGTCCGTCGGCGCCGACGATGGTCCCGCTGTAGGGGCGGCCGTCGCTGCTTCGTCCGTCAGCGCCGACGATGGTCCCGCTGTAGGGGCGGCTACCGTCGCTGCGTCGCGTGACGCCGACGACGGTTCAGCCGCTTTTTCATCTGTCATTTTCATCTGTAACATGAAAAAATTTTTATATAGAGACATATTTCATAACCGCGCAGAACGGTCTATATAATGTTGAAGGTAATTTTTAGAAACGATACACATTCCAAGTTGTTAATAATAAGAAGAAAAATAGAAATATATAACGAACCGAAATTGGCTCAGAAGCATTATTATATCATTTTCAGCATGACATCGATACCGATTAAAACAAAACAGAAGCATATTCTTACTATAAATACAAAACTACGTTTCACTGCACATTCACTTTTACGTTTGCGAATGTAATTTGTGGAAAAGATGCGTCAAGTGACTGTTAATCGAGGATTAAAAAACGTGCGTTCTTAATATGTTTACACAGTTAATTTACATATGGTGTAATCTAAAGCAATGTAATAAAAAATGAATTTACATTTAAAAACCGTGCAAAAGCGAAACCGAGTAAATTAAGTACCGTGCACATCGAGAGATTATTGCGAATTGTACTTACTTCTCTTAGTCTTTCTCTTTTTCTTTTTTTTTGACTTTCGATGTTGTCTCTTCAGTTCGCACTCAGCAGAATGAAGATCGGAACTTTTCGATGGGCCTTCAGCGTCAAGAAATGTAGTAGTACGATAGGTGGGGGTTGATCAAAAAGCAATGTGTTTCCGCGGAAGAACTCGGCAACCAATAACAGCTCACCAAAAGTATCAAGTCGAAATAAGCGAGCTCTCGAGAACGTTCCCACTACGTTGTTTCTTCGCTTTGTTTCGTTAATTTCGAAATATAATTATTTTTTTGTATGCATTCAGAATATATAATACAACTTCATAATGATAATTTGCTAAGGACCGGTTTGTTGCAACGTTATGTAACAACCAGGAAAACGTTAAAGCAGGGAAAATCTTGTATATAAAAATATTAGACCTACTTAAACTAAAAAATAGTACTAATTTATTGAATGGATGTTGCTATAGGTTAAAATCTATCAAAAAATATAAAAGCAAACGAAGACAAGTATTATGTACATTCCCAACATTTTTAAAACAACGTATATACGTATACATGTTCTTTTTAATCGTTTGGGTGTTGATTCTTGATACCTACGCGTTTCTTTCGAATGAACAATGATTTTTATTTCGTATCCTCATAATTTATTTTATCTCTGTTCTATTCGGTAGTACCAACAAGAATACATACATATTGAAGAACATGTTTCACGGGAATGAAACGTTATAACCATTATACGTGCATGTTATACAAATATCTATGTGCACAACTAATTTCAAAATTATTTACCGTTTCTGAAACAATACAGGGGGAAGTCTATTTATACGTTTCTTTTTATAACTTTCAAGCTAGGCGCTGCCTTAAATGTCCTACTGTTTACGTAATTCTGATGCAAAAATGTTAAAAGAATTGTTATTGCTCTATACAATTAAATGAATAAGCTTTTAAAGTACCGTAACAAAAAGTTTGATACCAATTTCTGGCGGATGTTCGAAGTAATTTGTAAGGTATTCTTATTTTTCTGAATCTGTGAAATAGTTTTATGCGAAGTTGGGTTTATTTTACTTCATAGCTTTGGTTTCGTGCGGTTTCAGAAATCACTGAACGTTTTCATAATTTCTCAATGCAAATAAAATCATTTTTATTGGCGGTTCTCCGTTAAATCGATGCAATTTACACGCGACACCTATATAAAGTTGCGACCAATGACACGTTTTTTTTCCACGTTTTGAAACTGCATTGACCACTTTTATGAAAAACTATTGAACAATTACATCGTAATGTGGACAGATCCTACTTTCTTTGGAAAAGCGCTACGCCGGATGACGTCAGGTAGACGGCCACTCACGTACACACTAATACACAACGACCTCCGTCGTATCGCTATTCCAGATAATCGCTTACCCTCACACCTCCCTAATGTATATTTGGAACATACAAAGACGTTTCCCGATTCATTTCCATCTTTTAAACTTTATATTTCTTTACAGAAAATGTACATTACACAAATGTATTAATTTTTCCATAGTTAAAGCATAATAATGTATATATTTGCTGTTTCTCTCTGTGCTTTGAATTAATTGTAATATTTATTGATAGATTATGCCTGACTTTATCTTCATACCACATGACGAATTTTTGCAAACTCAATGTCAGTTTTATTGCGTGAAATAAATGTAAGGGAAGAAATCGATTAACGTGATGAGAGGTATCAACAATTTGGTAGCGCGTGCTGTCGAAAGATGCGACACAGGTAAGAAGTCACATGGACAGGCTACATATAGCCGATTTATTACGCGTGATCGTTGAAAGGATGAACAAGCGAGCGATACGTTTCCCCGAGTCGCTGAAACATTTGCCTACTCGTTCGTGTGCCTCTGCAAATGTATTAGATCCGGATATATATGAAGATTTTCAACATACGATCATTTCTTTCAATTGAAACTTATTTGGGCGTGTACAGGGAAAAATTTCAAGCCGTGAGACGAAAAATCGTTATGCCTCGTGACAGAAAGGAGAAGGAAGATACAACTTTAGAAATAGGAGAATGAGATAGTCTAAGTCGCATAGCTCATACTTAGCGCTCCTTCTCTTCGTCTCCGCTGTGTGCGTTGCGCGACGTGACTAATACATGTACATTTTGTATATGTGTGATCGCTACTTACTGCGAGAAAGGAGACAAAGTAAGAGACTGATCGAGGCAACAATGAAATCTGAAACAACGATAAACGCTCTTTTTCGCGATATCTAAGAAACATAGATCTCATTTCTCATCACTTTAATTGACAACTTTTTTCACTATAATTAATATTTTATAAGATGTAGTCTATTAAACAATTCAAATTGTCGTTTTGGTTAAATATCTCGTTAATGGTTGCAAATATGAAAAAAGTTGTGGTAATGAAACTTATACAGCACAAAATTCTCTATAAATTTTGTCTGAAGCATATCCGAAAGGAAATATAAGGAATGCATGCAGAATATCTCTGAAGGCTTTTCTAAAGCGGCACATGAAGAAATGGCAATTGCTGCTAAGGAGGAGAAAGCTTTGGCGATTAAACGAGGAGATGTAATCGACGGTACGCCATGCATTCCTGTCGTTGCAGATGGAAGCTGGATGAAAAGATCCTACAGGACGGGAAAATACGATTCCATATCAGGTGTCGGTGCCATAGTTGGTTACCACACCAAAAAGATATTATTTATTGGTGTACGCAACAAGTATTGTGCCATTTGTGAAAACGCTGCAAGTAAGAAAGAAGAGGCGCCGGAGCATCGATGCTTCAAAAACTGGGGAAGGAGTCAAACTTCTACAAGCATGGAAAGTGATGCAATTGTAGAAGGCTTCAAATCTAGCATAGAAATGCACGGCCTCATTTATTCAACGTTGATAGCGGATGGCGACAGTAGCGTTTATAAAAAAATAATCGACTCCGATCCATACCCCAACGTGCGCATACGGAAGATTGAATGCACCAATCATTTATTGAGAAATTTAGCGCACAGATTGAAAGAAATTTGTAAAATGAAAGGTCGGTTGGGTAAAGTACGTAACATTATAGAAACAAATATCTTGAGAATTCGAAGTGCTATTACAAAAGCAGCAGCATTTCGATCAACAGAAGACGTCCCACTGTACAGGAATATACCGAGCCACGTTTTCGGTGAGCACAAGAATTGTGCACGATTGCAATATTTCTGTGACGGCACTCCGAAGGAAAACGAAGAAAATGTTGTACCTTTATTGCAGAATGTTGGTGCGTTTCTGAAGATCGAGGATGCAATAAATAATTTAAGCTGTTACGCTGAAAGTTTACTGTATAATGTAAACAGTAACAGCGTTGAGAGTTATAATGCAATAATTTGCAAATTCATCGGCGGTAAACGCATCAATTTCGGTAAACGTGGCTCATATGAAACCAGATGCACTGCGGCGGCAGTGCAGCATAATACTCTTTCGAGTTTGAGTAGCCTCAGTACGGCAATGGAAAAAAAACCTCAAGCTGCGGTGATAAAGGTGGAAAGTCGTCGAAAGAGAAAAGTGCAGAGGACCGAAGAATTGAAGAAAACTTCAAAAAGACGTCGAATAGAGGAAAAAGGATCTCAACGAAAGGACAAAGATTATGGACCAAACGCGCTACGGCCAGATATGGATGAAGATAACTACAAGGAGCAATTGACGTTGCACGAAAATAGGCTGCGAGAGTGGCAAGAAAACAGAAAAGAAATTGAAAAAAGTACAAGAAATCAAGAGAAAAGTGAGCTGTGGCTATTGATTCGAAGTAAATTGCTCACGGCTTCGAATTTCGGAAAAATTTGCAACATGCGAGAAAGCACTTCTTGTGCGTCAACAGTTAAAAATATTCTATATCCGCGATTATTGTCTGCACCGGCTATTGAACACGGTCGTCAATGTGAAGAAATCGCACGGCAAGAATTACAAGAGGCAACAGGTCTACGAATAAAAAAATGTGGACTGTTCATAGACGAAGAAATTCCATATTTTGGAGCATCCCCTGACGGACTCATCGATGAAGATGGAATTGTGGAGATAAAATGTCCTTTCTCTGCAAAGGACTTGACGCCACAAGAAGCTATCCAGCAGAAGATAGGACAACTACATAAAATCTTCCACGGGAATGATGACGAAGAAATGAATCGTAGACACGTGTACTATTATCAAGTACAAGGCCAACTTCATATAACAAGACGCAAGTATTGCATCTTTTGTATTTGGACTTCGAAAGGTTTGAAATATATAAAAATACATAGAGACGAAGCATTTTGGTATAACAATATGGTACACAAATTGCATCGTTTCTACATTCATTGCATGCTTCCAGAAATTATAGATAGTAGACATAATAGAAATATGCCATTTAGAGAGCCTGCATATATTTTAGAAGCCAGGGAAAAGAAAAATGTAGATGTATAGGTGATACTTTTGTTACATACATATATATTATGTATAGATAGAAGAAGGAAAAAAACAGATGACGTACAGCACAGCTACTGCAAGTAGTTGTAAGTCAAATACAACTGTACAAGCATGCACAGCACAGCTACTGCAAGTAGTTGTAAGTCAAATACAACTGTGCAATATAGGTAAAGTTAATGTTCGTACAGCACAGCTACTACAAGTAGTTGTAAGTCACATACAACTGTACAAGCATGCACAGCACAGCTACTGCAAGTAGTTGTAAGTCAAATACAACTGTGCAATGAGAAAATAATAATTATCATATAATTATTTAACAAAAGTATCCAACACTACATAAGTGAAATAGCTAATTAATTTGCAAATTAATTATTTTTAGGCACAACCGCACAGAGTTCCTTACTTATAACGGCATTTAATACAAGATTGTGCTATTACATATTCTGTTTCAGAAACATAGCTTCCGTACAGAGCCAAGACGACATGTGAGGCGTCTACTGCAAAAGGAAATAAAAGTTAATTGAAGCCATAAACTATATATATGTAAATGAAGATAAATATATAGTTTTCAAGACAATTTTATGTTTTCTAATTGTCATTCCTTTCTCCCTCTTTATATATATCATTTAATTATTTGTATTATAAATTTTTAAGATAAAGTCATATAAATTCGATATGAAATTAGTAAAATATTAAAATTCCTAACATTATTATCATTATTACCAAATTTAACATTAAATTAATTTGTACAATTCAAATTAGAATAAACAATATTCATGATAAATATCTTTTTTATTTCTTAAATACATATCTTTAAATAAATATCTTTATCTTTCTTTGAAATATCTTTAAATTTCTTTATTTTATTACAGACTAACGATAACGGCAGTTAGGCCTGTCCGTCGCAAAAAATAGAACTAACGCCGGTAGTATATTTACAGAAAAATCGTAAATTTGAAGGGAGGGGGAAATTAGACATTACTGCAGAATAAACAGAAATTTCATGAATTTATTTTTAGGCACGGGGACCACGCGACAATTTCATTGATACGGTGCTGCCTGCGAAGTTCTTAAATTTAACAGTAGAAAGCGCTCTGATCCAGTCTGAAAAGTTCTTGAATTTAACAGTAGAAGGCGCCTCGATCAAATCGGAGTTACTAAAATCTGTCGGATTCCCCTTAATTTGAAGTGTGTAGAAGACGGTGTTCGATTTCAAATCATTTATACGCGTGTGTCAGCGCCAGAGCAATCAAAAGCGAGATAGCGGGTAAGCCGATTAGGAGACAAAAGCGGGACATTGTTACAACCTCTCCTCAGATAAGTGTAAACATTTCTTGGTTACTTCCTCAAATCCCGGTAGTATAAGGCATAGGCTAAGTGTATGTGTGAGCCGCGTATCTGAGCGAGTGTGTGTATGGAGCGAGAGCGACGATGAGTTCGCCGGCGTACAAAAACATCACGAGCGCGATCAGCTGTTCAAGAGCGACTGCTGATCGACATAAACACAAACGAAGACTTTAAATAAACGTAATTTAATAGCAATTTCACGGGAATCATTTTATTCTTTGTCCACTTTCCACTACCAGTCCTAAAAAGACCAAACGAGTAGAAAGGTAACGTAAGTTTAAAAAAGGTAAGAAAGGCGATACGTTACAGTACCGCTATTCATACTACCAGTGACCGCTATTATTTTTATCATTATTATTATTTGTCCAACGTTAATCTAACTTTCTATAGAATAAACGTCATTATTATTATTATTATTTCTATCGCTTTCTTTTACTCTTCAATAACTCATTGCGATTCCTCTCCTCCGATCTCTTGGCCGCCCACGGTAAACGCGTCGTAGGACACGTGACCAAAATAGGCCAAATCTTTAAACCGTCCGGGTAGGTGTAGAGTAACGAACGCGTTATTGACCCTCGCCCGAGACGTGACATGATGTTCCGGCATTTTTTTAAAATCTTCTAATAAAGAAAGTAAGAATAATTTGTCTGAATCAGACTCATTATATCGTTCAATCTGTCTTTCACAATGTTCTCTCATTGAGATACTTTGTTTCAGTACTTCAATTAAATCATTCTCGCCTAAATTCTTTTTCTCCTTTTTGCATACTGGTGAACGAACTTTTGCGCTTTCTTCTTCATCGTTAACTCCGTCGTTACCTCCATCCATACTTCTGTTACGTCTTATTATTATTATTTTTAATTTTTGAATTTTGACCGTTTCGGGTATAGGATCTATGCGATCCACTCTGGGATTGGGGAACAGGAAAAAGGATATTAAATGAGGAAAAGAAAAAAAAAAGAATATTTAAATGAAATTTATATTACCTTTACGAAGGTTCTTTTCTCCTTCTCTCTCTCTCTTTCTCTTACAATGTTCGTTCGTAGTTCGATCGCTTTTATCTCCTTTCTTCTTCTCTTGTCCTCTCTTGCTTCTAACTCTACAATTGCTTATTGATTTATAGGTTAAGTTTTCTCGCTTGTTAACTTCACAGATCTTTCTCACTCAATGCTCTCGAGAGGCCTACGCGTGCCCCTTATATAGTGGTTGCCGCTACCGCGACCGCACCAATCACAGTTCGGTAATGTTCGGAGGGGTACGTAGCGATATCGATCCGTTTACGGGATCCTCGATCGCGTAGGCTTAACGCCTATTGGTGATGGTTTTCGCGCGTTTTTCCAGCCCTTCGTGGCTGGTCGTCCCGTGGTCATCGCGTGATTTTGGGGGGGGGAGTTGCTAAGGCGCGTGGCGCGTGGCTACATCGTTCCGTATCTAAAGTCGGGTAGGTGTTATAATTTAGCTAGTTTATAAAGAGAAAAAAGGTAGAGAAAATATAGGCGTACATATTCATACGCGGTTAAACACACACGCATATATATATATATATATATATATATACGTATATATATATATACATATATACATATATACGTATATACATATTTATAGGGACGTAACACCTCCCCTCTTTAAGACGGACGCAGAGCCTATGCTGTGCGTACTAGAGATCTTAACATTCTAAAGTCTAAATACTAAATTTATGAATATATATATATATATATATATATATATAGTAATAGTAAGAAACGAGTATTACACTCTAGAACTTGCACTGTACTCTGTCTTCTAATGTTTGTATGGGGCGGTGGTTTTTCCCAATCGTCGTCCTCGTATCGGGATCTCACGCCGATCCATAAGCGCCTGCATGTAGCGGGGATGATAGGCACGGCATTCCTGGCAGGCGATGCTCACTCCTTGTATTTCCAGGAGGGGAATGTCGCAGTTGGTGCAGCACTCGTTGTGTTGTGGCCAGGCTGATAATAGCTGCATGGTATGCCAAGTGGTGTGATACCGTAGCTGGAATAAGTATCCGTATTTCGGCATGCAGGCCTTGCACAGTCGATGTTCATTCCAGGTTGATGCCCATATCTCGGTGATTTCTTCTCGCATCCCGATGCATACGGCGATGTTGTTCTTGAAGAAGTCCATGCTATTGATTTGAACAAATAGTGCTTTTAAATTATACAGCGGGGGTAATAATAATTTTTTCCTTTGAAGAGAAAAAAAAACAAAACATGATTAATATATAATAATAAAAGTCTCCTGGTCGTATCACCAACGGGTGATCACCGCCACACATCCGGTTCGCAAAAGTTTTTCTTTGTTAACGAGGAACTCTTCGATGCACTCGCGGCAGTCGTTTCCGCTGCACCTCGGAACCAGTAGGCGCCTTGGGCAACGGCTACAATGCGGTGCTAGGTAGTGGGCCAGATGATCTTGGTAAGCCAGAATATGGTATCCGTTCGCCGGTAGATAAACGGGATTCGGTTCCCTCTCCCAACACTCCCTGCATAGGAGCTCGCAATTGTTGGCAGCATGAAAGAAAATCACTCGTATGGTTGGGCCCTTCACGAAACATGTTGACTCCAACAATTCTTTGTAAACATTTGGGTGTTGACCCGGAGCAACGCCGTCAATCGGTCCATAAAACTCATTCTCCTCCTCCTCCGTTGCCAAATACGGCAGCTTCATGATGACTATAACATCAAAATTACGAAAAAATAAAACCTTAGTGGGTTGTTTATTTTAGAAAGGGTAAGATATGTCCCCCCTCTGATTTTGAGAGTTGTTCTTTATTGGAGTACTCATAGACCAGAGTACTCCTTTTGGAAATAACCCTTTCATGGTATCCCATGTTTGTTATAGTTCGTTTTTGAAAAGCCATCGAAGGGTTTTTCTGACCGTGCCTTCTTGGAGCGAGTTTTTCTTTTATCGGACCCTGGTTTGTCTTTTCGTGTCTTCGGTTTTTTTGTAGTATTCTTCTTCTTCTTCCTTTCTCTGCTTTCTGCCTTGGACTTCTTTCCACACATTCTCTTTTAACTAGCGCGTTTTCGTTTCCTTTTTGGTGCCCGAGGTTTCTTGATTCCCCCCATTTTATACAAATTAATAGGTTCCGGTGGTAGTGATTTCCCGTTGAGATTTACAATAATGGACCGATTTACATACATGTATTTTCCTGCGGACATAATTTGTTTGATTATTGACGCGAATAACAGAGAGACAAAGGTATGGGTTTGAAAAAAGGAAAGTAAAATATGATTTTAATTAAAGGCAAGAATGGCGCAATTTGTTAGGGTGTACAACGCGATGTTTCCCCTTGGCGAGAATTTTTAAATCTCCGCTACTTAATACTTCGAGCACTTCATGCGGGCCCGTGTATCGGTCACCGAATTTCCCTTTAACAGGTTCTTTTTGAAGGAAAACTCGATCACCTGTTTAGAATATTTGAGGGTTGATCTTGCGATCGTAATACGCTTTTGATTTTATTTTGGATTCAATTAACTGTTTCCGTGCTGTTTGTTGTGCGTCGTATAAGTTTGTCAGTAATTCAGTCAGATAGTCGTCGTATGTTCGTCCTGCGTCGTTATCGTCAGCCGGATGACTCGATGGTGTCCTCGCTATCTTACCAAAAATTAATTCGTGTGGAGTAAACCCTGTTCCCTCGTGAACGCTGGTATTATATGAAAATGCTGTGATTTCTAATAAATCATCCCATTCCGAGTAACTGTCAACATAATGCTTAAGATATTCGATTAATACCAAGTGAGACCTTTTTAAAGAACCATTAGACTGTGGACGAAAAGCAGTAGTTTTATATTGTTTGATTCTAAAATATTTTGCAAATCTTTTCATTAAGTTACTTATAAAATTTGTGCCCTGATCGGTTAATATAGATTTAGGAGCTCCGAAAATGCAAATGAAATTTTTGGTAAATGCTTCAGCCACGTTTATTGAAGTTATAGTTTTTAAAGATATTGCTAATGAGTATTTGGTTAAATGGTCTTGAATAGTTAAAATATATTCGTTTCCCTTGGAGGTTTTGGGAAGCGGTCCGACTATGTCCATAGACACTTTGTCGAAAGCGGAATGAGGGGTGTCGGTAATTAACATTGGCTGGCGTGTTTTCACGAGAACTAACCCTTTCAGCTGACATTGCAAACACCGCTGAATAAAATGTTGGATGTCGGTTTTCATGTTTTTCCAATAATAATCTTGCCTGATTCGATGGTAAGTCTTCGTTACACCCTTGTGTCCTCCCATTCCGGATGAATGTGCTTCTTCTATTATTTCTGATCGTTCTTGTAGTGGAACGTCCTTTATGATTCCGTGGCAGATCGTTATTTTAGAGATGGTTCCTGTCAGAGCGTCGCGAAGTTTCGGTACTATTTCTTCCCATGCAAGCGCGTCGATCCTTGGTGTGTAGGCGATACTTAGTGTTTCCAGATTTGTTATTTTAATTACTTCCTTAAGGGATCTTGTTAGATTATGAAGAGTCTGTGCTGTAAAGGAATCGTTCACATCTTCTTTACATATTAGACCAATTTGACATCTCTTCCCTATTTTTATTATAGACGCCCTACCTACAGATGGATTTTTGAAATTCGGTATTCCTAAATGATCTCTTATTAATTGCGCACCTCTGTCGCATGGGTCACCGTCGTGAGTTATAAAGTATAGATAGTGGTCTTTTCTATGGGTTTAAGTATCGCGGCTATTTATTAAGTTTGTTTTAAAATTCCTAGTTTCTCGTGTTAGCGTGGGTATATTTAAGAATGGATCGCATTGTTCGTCTTCATCGTCGGATTCCGATGAGCTGTCGAGCTAAATCGAACGTTGAAAAATATTTCGCGCCTCCTAGTTGATCTAAAATTTCCGTAATATTCGGTAAAGGGTACGCGTCCCCTATTGTTTTTTCATTCAATGCGCGGAAATCGAGTACCATTCGCCATCGTTTATTTCCTTGTGAATCCGGTTTCTTCGGTACTATCCAGACGGGAGTATTATATGGAGATTCTGATTCCGCGACTTTTTCGGTTTCTATTAATTCATTGACTTGTTGATTAATTTCGTCTTTATGCGCGGGAGGAAAACGATACTGTTTAGTGGCAATCGGTCTATCATCTATCGTATTTATTTTATGACGTAGTAGGTCGGTTGATCTAGGTCGGTTCACCCGGCAGATGAAATCGATCTGCATTATCGAAGATTAAACGGTCTACGCTAGCTCTCTCTTCCGCGTTCAAATGTCCGAGTCGAAGTAATTTTTCTATCTTTGTTGATCGTTCCTATATATTTTCTAAATCTTCGCGTAAATTACCCTTTTCTATATAAAAACATTTCCGAGCTTCTTCTTTACTATTCCCTTCGTTTCCCTTTCTATTTCTGTTTACATTTTCAAGTTCAAACCGGCTGTCAGCAGTTTCGTTTCGCGCGGCTTCTCGTCGCTTTTGGAGGCATTTAAATCAGCTGTGTTTACATTCTTCTCCACGTCATTATGTCAAACACGACGAAGAAGTGTAGTGGTTGCGGATCGACGGTCTCGACGCCAGTGACGTGTGTCTCGTGCGGCGTGTGTTCGCATCCAGGCAGCACTTGTCTGGCGCGCTCCTGTCACCCGTGGCATACTGGTGTTTTATTAAACTGCAAAGACTCATCGGACGTTCGAACGCAGCCCTCCTCCTCTAATCTTTCGTCATCATCCGAGTTAATTACGAGCTTTCAGTCGGTATTGAAGACGGAGTTGTCGGAAATCACTAAAAAATTTGATTTATTTAATAATAAGATCGATGATCTTACGAATTCGGTGGAGGATCTTAAGGCAAGAGTGGAATCCTTGGAGGCTACGACTCTTACTTCAGTTGCTGCAGCTCCCTACGAAAGCGATCTGATGGGTGAGCTATTAGATAGGCAGCAGAGGGCGCATAATCTCATGCTTTTTAACTTGGAGGAACCAATGGACGCATCTTATACAGCTAATTCGGACTTTTCGAGTTTCCAGTTCTTCAGGAACGACCAAAGTATCTTCAAAACTGTAATCGTCTCTTTCTCGCACGTAATTGTGTAAAATACAACAAGCTTTAATTATTGCAATTGCAAATTCTTTACGGACATTCATTGGTCGGTGAAAAATCCTCCATTTATTAGCAAGAATGCCAAACGTGCATTCAATAAACCGCCTTGCTCGAGACAATCTATAATTAAAAATCCTTTTGTCCTTGGTTAGACTCTTTCCTCCATAAGGACGCATTACATTTTCGCCTAAACCAAATGCCTCGTCTCCCACGATTACGTTCGGCATCGGTACTCCATTATTTGAAATGGGACTCTTTGCTGGTATCCGTAAAGTATTATTATTGATTTTCTCGTATAAAATTGATTGCTTATAAACAGATAAATCACTACATTTGTCGTAAGCACCAACATCGATATATGTAAATTTATAGTCCGCATCGCAGAAAGCAAGCAGTACTATTGAAAAATAATTTTTATAATTATAATACAGCCAGCCCGAATCACTCGGTTTTATTATTCTAATATGTTTGCCATCGATGGCACCAATACAATTTGGAAAATTAGCATGCGAATTAAAACCTTTTGCGATTTCAACCCATTTTTGTTCATTTAATTCCGGAAACGCCATTTGACTTATATTTTCCCAAATCGCTAAACATACTTCAAATATGATATTTCGGGCAGTGGTATATCCTATACGGAAATTATGATTTAATTCTGCCAAAGAACATCCTGTAGCCAGATATCTGTAAAGAAATATTATTTTTCAGGTAAATCGCTACAACTAAAATGGAAGAATATCTGTACAAAGTATCTCAATGAGAGAAGAAAGTGAAAGAGATCAAGAAAAATACAAAGAATCTAATTCATATAGATTATTTGTGCTTTCGCTATTAAAAAATTTAAAAAAAAAACAGAACATCATAGGCTTACGACTAAAATGAAAATAATTGATGTAATAAAAGAAGCACAATGCTTCAACCATAAATTCATAATTTATGCAAAACCACGATCAGTAGACAATATCGCCAAGAGTACGGAACGGAAGCATCTAGCTGGGGCGAAGACGCCGTGGATACTTAACGCAGGGAAATTATTTACAAGAAGCCACGAGCAGTTGGCAAAGTCGACATATATTGTAACGTAACGCTGAGATAATAGTTAGAATAATTAATATTAAAAAGATGGAAATAGAAATAGAAATAGGCAAGCTAGGAAATTCGATTAATCAGACAATAGATCATAGGTAATATAAGAAACGGGAATAAATCTAAATTTAGAACGCGAAAAGGCAACAACAGGCAAGAAACGGCGAAAGAAATTAAGACGGGTAGGCACGAAGAAGCCCGAGCGGAGACGACGCGTGCCGATGTCGATCGGCAAGTTCAGGGCCGCGCGAGGCCAGTGGCGCGCGACGAAAAGGGACACGGGGGGGACCCAATTAAATAATAGAATTCAAATCTCGCGAGATGAAGGAAGAGTGGGAATAGCCCTTTATAAACCGAAGAAACGAATAGCTCATGACCGAGAATTTTCTCAGAGTTTCAAAAAGTTATAGTGTTGCGGTAAATCTTTAATTTGAAGTGTGTAGAAGACGGTGTTCGATTTCAAATCAGTTATCCGCGTGTGTCGGCGCCAGGGCAGTCAAAAGCGAGGTAGCTGTTGATCCTATTAGGAAACAAAAGCGTGACATCGTTACAACGTCGCCTCAGATAAGTGTCAACAATTCTTGTGTACATCCTAAATCCCAGTAATATAAGGCATAGGCTAAGAGTATGTGTGAGCCGCGTATCTGAGAGAGTGTGTGTGTGTGTGAAAAGCGAGAGCGACGAAATAACAACAAACCCGGAAGCGATCAGCTGTTCGAGAGCCGATCGTAACAAAAGTATTAAAAGGCTTTGAATAAACGCAATTAAAGTGATATTTCGCGGAATTCATTTCATTTTCTTCCCACTTTCCACTGCCAGTCCTCAAAAGACCGAACGAGGAGAAAAAGTAGCGTACCAGTAAAAAGGTAAGAAAGGCGATACGTTACAATATACAGGGTGTCTGGTTTGAAGTGTCTGAGCGGACAACTACATGTGCACAAGTATGACTTGAGTCGAAAAGTCTAATGAACTTTTTCAAAATTCGGCTTAGTTAACGAGTTATTAATTAACAAAAATTGCGGAGGAAGGCGGTACGCTGGAGCTCGTAACTAGGTGATAGACGAAGCAGTAGGAGGAGTGATCCACAATAACCAATAACAATGGTCGGAAGGTAACGCTTGATCAACGTATTTACTTATCTCTCTTCTCTCTCACTCTCTCTCTGTTTCTCTCTCTACGACACTCCCTCCCGCAGGAGGCTCACGATGACTCTTTGTCTCTCTTTTTCTTGCTCGCTCACTCTTTCGACAACACTACCTTACGATGGAGGCTCGCGCTAACGTTCTTCATCCGTTCCTTCCTCTTCTCTCTCTCTCTCTCTCTCTGTCTTTTTCACTATTTATCATATGAGGGTGTAAGGTAGTGTCGTAGAAAGAGTGAGCGCGCGAGAAAAAGAGAGACAAAGAGTCATCGTGAGCCTCCTGCGGGAGGGAGTGTCGTAGAGAGAAACAGAGAGAGTGAGAGAGAAGGGAGATAGGTAAACACGTTGATCAAGCGTTACCTTCCGACGATTGTTATTGGTTATTGTGGATCACTCCTCCTACTGCTTCGGCTATCACCTAGTTACGAGCTCCAGCGTACCGCCTTCCTCCACAAATTTTGTTAATTAATAACTCGTTAACTAAGCCGAATTTTGAAAAAGTTCATTAGACTTTTCGACTCAAGTCATACTTGTGCACATGTAGTTGGCCGCTCAGACACTTCAAACCAGACACCCTGTATATTCGATAATTAGTTCGGACAAACAATTGTCACCACCTGATACACATGTATCAGATATATCACAAAATACTGAAATTCTTGACGTCTGTCACGATTGAATATTACAAGCATTGTACAAAATAATGGAAAATAGAAGAGCTTAGTAGATCAACATGTTATGTTATATTATATTAGGTTATGTTATGTTATGTTATGTTATGTTATGTTATATGTTTTTTCAATAAATTATGAATATGTTCATCAAGTAAGCTCTTCAATTACTTTCAAATAATATATATTATTACTGTTACGTGCCGGATTCCGATGGTCTCAGGACGCGTAACGGATTCGTCCTCCGAAGAAACTCCTTTGGAATGGTGGTGTTGAGGAGATGGTTTTGGTGTTAGAAAAGGAAAGGGAAAGGAAAGTGCGTTTCGTCTTGGGTCCGACTGCAGACTCATCAGTGGGGCTGATGCAGGCGGACCCTACCCCAGGTCAGGTAGCTATGGTCAGGTAGCTTAGGAGTTCTATATATTGTTATAGGGTGAGATTTCAGTGCATACGAGAATTAGGAAAGAGGATAGGACATCTAGCGGAGTACTTTGGGGTCGTCTATGGGTCACGGGACGTAACACTCTCTTAATTAATAACTCGTTAACTAACCTTCCTTATGTTACCTTTTATGACTTCTTTCGGCTCAATTTCTTTCTGGCTACACGTGATTTAGCTCCTGACGTATAGGAAGCGGACATCCTGTATACCATGTCCATCGAGTCCCACGAAGAGTTCGATGATTTTGGTAGAATAATCATTTACCTCGTTATTCTCTGTGCGACTATTAACGGTGTTATTTATAATGATATAGGAAGTCTCCGCGATCTTACGTTTGAAGGTATTGCTTTTAGTTTGCCGATAAATCCTCACATATAATACATTAAATTGTGGTCGAATTAATTCACATAAATAATACTTCGTGGCTACATCGCGAAATGGTGTTGGTATTCGCGTCAGAAACAATCTCTTCTTCTTCTTCTATCTTTTTGCTCTGACGCGATTTCAGTCTTAAGCCATAATAACCTGATAAATAGCAACAATCTCTCAATGAGACATTAAGTCTAATCGCAAAGCGCTTTCCTTGAAAGATTATTTTACAAATCTATGATTTTAGACCTTTTTCATTAATTGCGGACGGTATACGGTATCAAAGAATATGGATGAGAGAAAGGAGTGACGATTTCTAGCATAGGATTGTCGACAATCATTTTGATGCCTCAAAATGGCTCAAAAGTTTTCGAATGTCAAAAGAAAGCTTTACGACATTATGTGATCAACTCAGATCTGAACTAGAACCCAAACAACAAATTTTAAAACCAAAGGAGGCATTGTCTGTTGAAAAACAAGTTGGTGTCGCTCTGTACAAGTAAGCAAGCTGTGCGGAGTACAGAGTGATTGGTAAAGTAATGGACATACATAAGTCAACAGTGAAAAAGTGTATATACAGAGTAGTGAAAGCTATTAAGGCTGTTCGCGCACGACTTCGGCGACGAGAACGGAGAATATAAGAACTACAGGGAAACGAGCAAAACCCAATGCTTTTATAAGGGTTTACGCCGTTAGTTCTCCTGATCACAATTTTTTATTGATTTTGATGATCAGATACTCATTGGAAAGATAAAAGAAAAAGCCACGTTTCTGCAGTTACCGATTTTTGAAAAAGAGTCTCCTTTTTGGTAAATTATTTACTTAAAAATTATTTTTCGCTTTCTTGCAAATAAACAAAATTTTTTCAAAAATCGGTAACCGCAGAAACGTCGGCTTTTCTTTTTTCTTTCCCATGGATATCTGTTCATCAAAATCGATCAAAAATTGTGATCAGGAGAACGCACGGAGTAAATCATTTCAAAGCGCTATACGGGTTTCTTGCGCCGTATGCACTCCTCTCGTTCGCATCTATTCACGGCAGAAATTCAGCTGGTCGCTATTCTTTGATGATTGAATACTCCTTCGAAAGATAAATATTTTCAAAAGAGTACCATCCTATCTGATTTTTAATATCTTTTCTTTTTTTTTTGTATAAACGGATCTAGAACATATGCATAATTAAACATCCTTTTTCTTACTGAAGATTTTATATTTTTGAAATTTGGAAAAGATCATTCTCCCAAATAACTATTTATCTTTCAAATGAGCCTTCGTTTATCAAAATCGATCAAGAATTGTGGTTAGGTAAGTTCATAACTCGAATCATTTATCGCCGTACTACATGGGTATACATATACGTATGTACAGAGAGATACATTAATGGCGCATGGTGGGGATGCCCTCGCCAGTTACCCAACGTTCCTTCTCCACATGCCCACTTCTCCGTCTCCGCTGGTATCCTACGTCACGCGTAATCTGGCGAGAATCTCCCCACTTCAATATTCATGTCATCGCCGCTGTCCGTTTGGTTACGAAGTACCCAACGTTATCGACACTCATATCGATTTTCTTAAAATTTCGATTTCGTAAAATCAATTCGATGCTAAAGTATTTGATTTTGAAGTATCCATTATTATCAAGTATAAGTATCAATTTTTGATACTGATACTTCCGCAATATCGATATTACAATATTTTCCTGTTTGATAACGATATATGTATATCGACACTTTTATGAAAATGCCAAAATACAAAAAAACTGATTTGATACTTCTGAGAAAAGAAGAATACAATCAGCTAAGGTCAATTCGCTCGATCATTCGTATCGTTTCATTTGCATAAATAAAAATTCTAAAAGAATAGATACATTTCAATACGTCGCTTACGTCATCGATAATAGCGGATCGATATTTGTAAAACGGTATCGATAGTATCGATACAGTATCATTCCCATCTCTAGAGGTGTTTTAGCCGCTTGGCGAAGAAGCGACGATCGCTAATAAAAGAGTGGATCTCAATATATTTTTTTTATTAGAAAATGACAAAATATGATAAATATTATACTATTTTCATGAATTTAATATTGAAAACAACAAGAGTTAGGAAATTTCTGTAAAAAAAAGACAGATTTTGTCTTTCTTCTTTTAAAATTTAAAAAAATCTTTATATCTTTATTTTCGCGTCTTTGAAAAAATCTGAGAAGTCCTAATAAGGACTAATGTTTCTTCGACCTCGTAAACTTACGTTTTCGAGAGATGTTCCTTTTCTGAGCCTTAAAAGAGCCTGTTGTATTTTTAGAGCTAATAGTCAGTCCAGAAGCCGTTTCTCGGGATGACTTGTTCCAACCTTGTTGGAATGGAGTGGAGGAGATTTTGAATTGGGGCTCCTGGCGCAATCCCTCCCACAACATTTTTGCGTGGGCAATAAAGGCAGCCTTGGTCCTCTCATTTTCTGGTTGCCACAGGTTAACTATTCTCGCCCTAACATTTTCAATTAAATTCAAATCCGGTGATTTGGGTGGCTATTCGACGAGACATATTTCCGGATGGTCATTCCCTCACGATATGTGAGGTGTGGACAGCGCTATTGTCTTGAACTAGCCGAATTATCGGTACATCTTCCTCAGAATATATCGCTCGTACACTAGGCAGCAAAACATGTTCTAGGATAACGACATATTCCTCGGAATTCATATGTGCCGATACTTCGACTAATTCACCCAGACAATGAGCGCTGATCCGCAACTTTTTTGTTAAACTCTTTCTGTAGCGATATTGTTCTACTGTTTTTAGTCGAGATTACCTAGTTTCAGACCGTGTAAAAACGGTATAAACGGCGGACGAAGATTTATCGAGTGAATAAAAATAGTAATTTGTGATATCTTTAAATGGCACCAGTAATTTGTACTGTGATGCGTGGACACATAGTCAGTTTGCGGGAGGCTGGCTGGACCATTGAAGCCATCGCAAGGAGAACGGGGTGCCATGAAACCACCGTGGTTCGGTGGATAGATCGATGGGAAGAGAGTGGAGAGGAGGCACTTCTGGACGCGCGCAAAGAAAATCGCAGGCCACGGAGCACAGTACCTGAACAAATTGCAGCATTGCGAAATAATGTGCAAGAAAATCCGTTCAATCCTGTGTCCGACTCTGTAAATAGATTACAGCTAAGAATTTCGTCAACGACAGCTCGTAGACGAATGCATGAGGAGGGAGTTCATTGCCGTCGCGTGGCGTTTTCGCGGTCGAACAATTGACAACATCGGCACAACAACAATTGACAACATTGGCTAATGGAGAAGTAGATCTTATTAAGAAAGGACGAATAACACGTACTCCAAAATTAATTCCACTGACTGTTGATAAGGTACAATCTTCAATTAATAACCGCAGTGATAAGCAAATGTTGAATCTGCAATTGCATTTTTGTTTTTAATACAAAAACAGCTAAAGCAAAAAGCAATCGGAGAGCAGTTAAATCACGATGTGATAAAAATAGAAAGTCCAGAACAGCTATCATGTACATTAGATCCAGAAGATGAGAAAACCCGTAACAATCTTCCGAATAATAGTTTAAATGTCAATGGGAAATTTGCTTATTGGGATGAAAATGTCCAAGTTATGCAACACACACATTCGGAACATGAGATTGACAACAACAGTCAAGTAATCTATATTTGTTTTATCATATTTGAATAATTTTTCCAGCAAAAATGCTAAAAAACAATGTATAAACCATAAATTTTATGCTTTTAAATCAAAATGCAGTATTAATTAACAAAAAATTAACTATAATTCTACTGTTCTAGATAAATCTTGATAATGACGCAGAAATTCTCAATATCATTATTAAATTAAACATGTTTTTTCTAATTGGCTGGAGCTTTTTTCCAGGTATTAATCAAATAACAGCAATCCTGTTTGATCGAATTAAATTCAAAGAAGCGATACGATTAGTTATAGGCGCCGATCGATCTATATTGGTAAAAATACAACATAGTTTTACTGTATATTTACTAGGAGCTTCATTTCCATTCTTTTATGTGTTGAAACCTAAAATAAAGTATTATAGATATCATTTTTGGAACGCTTAGATAACAAAATTGTAATACCGATAAAAACTATCAATGATTTAATTTATTGTTTAAAATCAATGGAAGAAAAAACATTGTGCGCTGGAACAGGATTTAATATACAAAGGTAATTTCTTTAGTAAAATTATTTTCAAATTTTCGGTGAATTATAATTTTACAATTTTTTAAAAGTGAAAATATAGCTTATAATATTATTGTACGATGTTAAAAAGGGTTCAATTTTTAAAAATTAGTTATTCATAAAATGTTGCGGTGATGTGACTGAGAATTACAAACGTTCACAAGCTTTTCCGAGATGTCTGCAGTGTCGTAAGCTACGTTTACAATTGCAAAAAAAAGGAAAAAAAGAAAATGCAGTATTACAGACCAAATTACAAATAGGACACAGAAAACTATTAATTTGAATCTTTCTTTGAAGAAGAAACGTCTTCAACAGGTAGGAATTTTAAATAATCGAAATTATTATTTTCATAATTGAAAATGGAGACATTTTTATTGATTGCAGATTTAAATTGTTATTTATGTTGAGATGTCGATGAAATGATGCAAATTTTATAAATTATTTCAGTTGCGGTCTTCACGTTCCAAATTACATTGTATTGAAAGAAAAACTCAAAGCACATATGAAAGCCAATTCAATAAAAAAATTCTTTTACTGCCAAGACAGCAACAAATAACTGTCAGAACGTGTTGTGAAAACTCAAATAAAAAATGTCCAACCGGCAGAAGATATAAAGTTGAATGGATTTACGAATGTCTCCTCATACGCATGAAAATCACTTGTACATACAACATGATACGAGCGAGAAATCTAATTCCTCTTCCTACAATTGATACTTTGACGAAATATACACAAAAAATAAATGCCTCAATTTTAGGATTTTTACCGGAAACGTTTAATATTCTTCGAAAAAAAAGGAGATTCGATGTCAATAGAAGATAAATTCGGTCAAATATCAGCTGATGAAGTGAAACTTATGGAAAATATAGAATTTAATAAGCAAATTGCTGAGTACACTGGTTTTGTTGATCTTGGGAAATACACTTCACATTCTCAAAGTCATGTTGCTGGATATCATGGTCTCATTTTTATGTTTATACCATATCGTGGCAATTCCGCTGAACCTTTAGGATGCTTTATCACAAAAAATTCTGTGACAAGTGAAATTCTTCACAAATTATTTTTAGAATGCATTATACTTACAGAAAATTCTGGCTTTCATGTGAATGAATTAGTAACTGATGCTGCTCAGTGGAATAGAGGAGTTTGGACGAAATTGGGAATTAATACAAAGAGTATCAGTTGTGAACACCCGTGTGATCCCAATAGAAAATTATGGATGATATCCGATTTTCCACATTTAATCAAATACTTCCGAAATGGATTAGTTCAGTTTGATGAATTTGAGGTATACAGTAAAAAACTGTTTGTATTTGAGTAAAAAAGATAAAAGATAATAAATAATTAAAATTATAATAATAATAATAATAATAATAATAATAATAATAAGACAAGACACACCAAACATAATCAACACCATAAACGAATCACTAACACAATACATAGAACACAGGCCTACAAGAAATACACATGATAATATACGCTGCAGCCATCACAACAATACAATGTAACAAACAGAAAATACTAAACGAAACACAAAACTACAGGAAAAAAACGAGAAACAAGCACAACAAACCGAAATGGCAGATCCGCCTAGAACAAAAAATACACAGACTACGACAAGACATTGGACGACTAACGCAAGCAACGAAAGGCAACACATCCAAAAAAATAGTAAAACACACAGACACGCTCACAAACAAGAACAACAACAACCAAACTGTATACCAGATACTGGACACATTCAAACAAAAACTAGCAGTGTATGCAGCACGACTCAGACGATATAATGTAGAAAACCGTAGAAAAGACGAAAACAGAACATTCACATACAGCGAGAAGAAATTCTATAGGACACTAAACGCAAAACAAGAAGAAGAAGAGAAGACTGCACAACCAACGAAAGAACAGATTACGGAATACTGGACACAAATATGGACAATCGAAACGGAACACAATAGACACGCCAAATGGATACAGGACGAAGAACAACGACACCAACACATACCACAACAAGCCACATACGAAATAACAGAAGAAGAGCTTACGCAAACAATACACAACACCCACAACTGGAAACACCCAGGAATAGACCACATACAAAACTTCTGGTACAAGAAATTCACAAGCACGCATCCACACATAATAAGGCAGATCAACAGAACAATAGAAAACCCACACGAACTCCCAAAGTTTCTAACGGAGGGAATAACCTTCATAAAACCAAAAAACCAACACACAGAAGACCCAGCCAACTACAGACCAATCACATGCCTGCCAACACTCTACAAGATAATCACAGGAACCATATGTAGAAAAATAGAAGAACACCTCATTCAACACGAAATAGTCGCCGAAGAACAGAAAGGATGCAAAAGAAATAGCCACGGATGCAAAGAACAACTAATAATAGACAGCACTATAATGAAACAAGCAACAAAACAGCAGCGAAACCTACACACAGGCTACATAGATTACAAAAAAGCCTTCGACTCTGTACCACACTCATGGCTGCAAAAAATCCTACAGATATATAGAATCGACACACAAGCACAACAGTTCCTAACAGAAATAATGAAAACATGGAGAACAAGAATACAAATGAAAACAACAACAGGAATAATACAAACAGAGCGAATAAATATCAACAGGGGCATCTTTCAAGGAGATACACTGAGCGCGCAATGGTTCAACATGTGCATAAACCCACTCTCCGCAGTACTCAATAGGACCAAATACGGATTCCATATCAGAAACAACAGAAAAACACAATACACACTAAGCCATCTAATGTACATGGACGACATAAAACTATACGCAGCAACCAGAACACAACTAAATGCACTCCTACACGCCACAGAAGAATTTACCACAGACATAAAAATGGAATTTGGTATATCGAAATGTAAAACAACGCACATCGAAAGAGGACACTGGACCGAAGACAGAACACATAGGACACTACAAAACGAAACCCTACAAAACCTCGAGAAACACGAAACATACAAGTACCTAGGCTTCCAACAGAACACCAGAATCCACCACACGGAAATAAAACAACATATACAACAACAATACAAATTCAGACTCACACAACTACTGAAAACAAAACTCACCTCAAGAAACCTCACCAAAGCAATAAACACATACGCAATACCCGTACTCACATACTACTTCGGCATCATAGAATGGACCACCACAGACCTCAACAATATCAACGCAACCACATGGACACATTTAACAAAACACCGGAAGCACCACCCAAAAGCATGCAAGGAAAGGGTGACAATAGCCAGAGAAGACGGAGGCAGGGGACTGATCGACATACAATCGCTACACAACAGACAAATACAAACACTTCGCCGATACTTCCAAAACAAAGGGACTGAACTACACAGAGCAATAGTACAAGCCGACAAAAACAACACCCCCCTGAACCTTGCAATACAAAACCAGACAATAGACAGGTACAACGACGATGAAAACACGCAAAACAAAATTGATACATGGACTAGAAAACAACTACATGGAAAACACCCATACATCATGACAAACGAGGACATTAGCAAAGAGGATACATACACGTGGCTAAAAAAAGGAAACATTTTCCCGGAAACTGAAGGGTTCCTGCTTGCAATTCAAGACCAGGTAATCGCAACAAGAAACTACCTTAAACACATAATAAAAGACACAACCATACAAGACGACAGATGCAGAAAATGCAACCAGATATCAGAAACGATAGAACATATAACTGGAGGATGCAAGTGTGACGAACTCAAAACCGTGAGAACTGTTATCGCGTAACTCCGAGAATGCTGATGCACACGCTCAGCATTCGGAGAATAGGGGCGGGCCCTTAGGCGAGAGCCTCAGAGCCCAAGCCAAGACGCGACACTCTCCTCCCAGTCGCGACTCCGAACACTCGTAACAAGTGGTGTCAGAAGTTTTTCGAGCCACATAACACGCAAAACCCGACAACAAATACACAAATACACACAATTACACAATAAAAAAAAAAGAGTACATTAACACAAAAAGGAAATAAGAAGGAAGGAAGGAAGGAAAGAAAAAAAAAAAAAAACACACATACACACACTCGATCTCATGATCCTCGCGTTAGTTCTGCTTCGGTAAGTACTCCATACTTTCCCTTTCATATCATCAATATAATTGTTTGAATTCGTTGGCGCACACACAAAATACCACGTAACACATATCTTTTGATCAGCATGGTATAATAATAAAAAAAAAAAAAAAAAAAAGAAAAACAAGATCGCCCACTCGAATAGAGTAACTTCCTCCTTCGCGAAGTCGGTTACAAGTAACAAACACAAAATCAGTAGTACAAAATAATTAAACATAAACAGAAAACCGCGTAAAATTCCATCTAAACTCCATAAAAACGTAAAAATGGCCACTTCTTTTACTTTCCGCGACGCGTATAAAGCAATACCCCTTTTCGATGGGAAAAATATACCGGTACAATCATTTATCAAATCATGTAAACGCGCGAATGCTTCATTATCCGATGAAGAGCAAAAAAAATTTCTGAACATGATCCCGTTTAAACTAAGTGGCGCAGCGTCACTAATAATAGAAGCAGCCTCACCAAACACATTAACCAAACTTTTAAACGAATTAAAAAGAGCATTTTGTAAAGTTACGGACCTGCACGATTTAGAAATAGAACTAAATAATATGGTGCAAAACTATAATGAATCAGTAATCGAATATGCAGCGCGCATTAAAGAAACACTCGATAGAATTTAAGACAGGCTAAAAGACGTTTATAACACACCCGAACACAAAGCGTACCTTGATTTAAGAGTAATAGAAGAGGGGGAAAAAGCGAAAAGAGTATTTATTAGAGGTCTTTCCCCGGAAATAAATAATCACTGCATGGCAACAGACACGCAAACATTTGACGACATAATTGACAGAGCGCACAAAATCGAGCATGAAATTTATAAACAGACATTAGTCCGAAAAAATTACATTAATCCAGAAAAACACCCTACCACGAGAGTACACTTTGCGAGATCCCAAAATTATTGCGATTTTCACAAACAACCAGGACACGCTACAGAAGACTGCAGACAATTAAAACAACGAAACACATACAGAGAAAATCCACGCGACACATATTCACACGACCGCTATAGACACAATTCACGCGACAGATACAATACACGCGACAGATACGATACACGCAACGATTCACGCGACAGACTTTCACGCGACAGACTTCCACGCGATAAATACGACTCATACGATAGATACAATACATACGACAGATACGATTCACGCGACAGATACGACAGATACGATTCACGCAACAGATACGACAGATACGATTCACGCGACAGGTATAATTCACGCGACAGGTATAATTCACGCGACAGGTATAATTCACGCGACAGCCATAATTCACGCGATAGATACAGAAGCGATTCACGCGAAAGATTTTTATCCGACAGATATAGAAATAATTCACGCGACAGATACCAAAACGACTCACGTAATAGATATAGAAATGACTCAAACGATAGATTTTCACGGAGAAATTACCGAGACGACTCACGTAACAGGTACAGAGACAATTCATACGATAGATTCTCGCAAGGAAATTTTAGAGACAACTCACGCGATAGATACCCTAGAAATAACATAGACGCTGAAAGAAACAGATCACAGGACCGATACAAAAGCGACAGGCACGGGACATACGACACCGGAAACACTTCACGCGATAGACGCACGAATAACGACGAGACCGAGACTAAAAGACGTAACGTTTCGACTTCACGAAATAACAGCCCTACAGACATTGACAAAAACACAGAAGATTTAAAAAACTTGAAAATCGCTTCTCGAGAGAGCGCGACGAGAAGCAACTAAAAAAGGCGCAAGAAACAGTTAGAAACACTATAATAAAACACACGAACATTTCTCACACCACACATCAAAATTATAAACCACCTTCAATAATAATAAGTTCACCAGATTTAAATAGCGAAAGAGCGACATTTTTTATAGACACCGGTGCAGAAATAAATTTAATAAAAATCGATAAAATTTCTTACGACACACAAATTCACAGTAACATCATTTACGAACTTTCGGGTATTACAGACGGAAAAACAAAAACGTTAGGCATGGTCATTATAAATTTTCAAGGGATACCGACAGAATTTCATGCAATATAAAATTCCTTCCCTATTAAGGAAGATGGATTATTAGGCGACGCATTCTTCAAACAAACACAATCGGATATTTTATATTCAAAAGCTTGTATAATCTTCAAAAACGAAATAATTCCATTTTCGACACGAGAAATAATTTCAATTCCGGCCAGATCAAAAATGCAGGCACTTATTCGGTTAAAACCTACGAATCTCCATGAAGGATATATAGAAAAAATTAAAACAGACACGGGTCTTTACTTCGGAAACGCGCTTGTAAAAAACACAAACAACACAACATATTTACACATCATCAACACAAACCAACAAGCAGTAGAAATCGAAATTCCAACTTTAGAACTCCAACCTATCGAAAAAATAATAACACTACAATCAGAAAACCAGGATTCGCAACATATTCCACCGGAATATGAAGCAGAAATCCACGCGATAAATGTTAAGCAACACGAAGATCGATTTCAAAAACTGAAACCGTTCCTTCACCTAGAAAACTTAAACGAAAACGAAAAAAATCATGTCCTTCAGTTGGTATCTAAATATCCACATTTATTTTACATTCCGGGAGATAAATTAGGTCACACAGAAACAATAAAACACAAAATCATAACCACGGACGAAAGCCCGATAAACATAAAACAATATCGCTACCCACAATTACATAAAACGGAAATTCAAAATCAAGTTCAAAATTTATTAGAAAAAGAAATAATTCAACCGTCAATATCCCCATATAATTCACCAGTCTGGATAGTTCCAAAAAAAAGTGACTCGCAGAATAATAAAAAATGGCGTATGGTAATAGATTTTAGAAAATTGAATGAAAAAACTATCATGGATGCATATCCACTACCAAATATTGTTGATATTTTAGACCAATTAGGAAACGCACATTATTTCTCAATTTTCGATTTGGCTTCTGGGTTTCACCAAATCGAAATGCACCCAAAGGATAAGCAAAAAACTGCTTTTTCAACACAAAACGGTCACTACGAATTCAATCGAATGCCATTCGGACTAAAAAATGCACCGGCAACCTTTCAAAGGCTTATGGATATTGTTTTAACGGGACTTCAGGGCAGCGATTTATTTGTATATTTGGACGATATTGTAATCTATTCAAACACCCTTTCGGAACACGCAACCAAATTTCACCGACTAGCGAAACGTTTAACGGAAGCGGGACTAACTTTACAAACGGATAAATGCCAATTTTTAAGAAAGGAAGTAACTTATTTAGGACACACTATCACTGAGCACGGTGTAAAACCGAATTCGGACATAATCGACGCTGTAAAAGATTATCCGGTACCATCAAGTAGGAAAAATATTCGTCAATTTCTGGGACTAGCGGGGTACTACAGACGTTTCATAAAAAACTACGCAAAAATTGCAATACCGTTAACCAAATTACTTAAGAAAACTGTTGAATTCAAATGGACGGAGGAAGCACAAAAAGCATTTAATTATTTGAAGACAAAAATTCTCGAACGACCTATTTTACGCTATCCAAATTTCGAAAAACACTTTACACTCACAACCGATGCATCCGACTACGCAATGGGCGCAGTATTGAGTCAAGAACACGAAAAATTTAACCATCCAGTTGCATTTTATTCAAAAACATTCTCCAAAGCCGAACAATCATACGACGCAATGCGTAAGGAATTATTGGCAATAATAAATTCAATAGAACATTTTCGACCATATCTATACGGGCGACGCTTCACACTTATAACAGATAATAGAGCATTAACATATTTAAAAAATAAAACAAATCTTCCGCAACAATTACAACGTTGGCAAATAACACTAAACGATTATGATTTCGAAATTATTCACCAACCAGGAAAATTAAATTGTGTCGCCGACGCACTATCTAGAAATCCAGCGAATATTATGCCAATTAGGCCCAGAAACAGTTCAACAGAAAGCGCAGAATCACCGGAATATAAAAAAATTAAAGAATTTCACCAGCCAAACACACGTCAACATCCAACCTCAAACAGTTCAACAGAAAGCGCAGAATCACCGGAATATAAAAAAATTAAAGAATTTCACCAGCCAAAAACACGTCAACGTTCAATTTCAAATAGTTCAACCGAAACTGCGGAATCACCGGAGCTCAAGAAAAGTAAAGATTTTCATCAACCTAACACACGAAAATATTCAAGTATAGGCGAATCATCTGACAACCCAGCAGACAAAAAGAAACCACACACTTACATGACAGATACACTTAACACACGAGACGGAACCGGGCGCGGACACAAGGAGAGCACACACACCAAGGTCGATACGGAAATCGACAACGACAACTACGATTCACCATTTTCTGACGACGAAAATGAGGACCAATTAGAAAAACAAACACGGCAACGCACAAAGGACACGCATAGGAGGAAAAGCAAAACAAAACCCCACACGGAAAAATATTCAAGTCAAGAGGCACTGGAAAAAGAACAAATACAACCAAATAACTCGCCACAAGCCACAGCCACAAGGGAACCGAGCTTCGAAGTACCCGAGACACACAACGAAAACGCTACACACACACTTCCAAACGACAAAACACATCCTACGGAGATACACGCCCAGCAGCTCATAGACACGCTCACAGACGGCAACACAACGCTCCAGGATCCACACGTCAAGGAAGTAAACAGCAACGTTGTACAACCGGAACACAGCTCGCAGTCACCAAAAATCGAAACAACGACTCAACCAAAAATTAATTTGGAGAACGAGAATTTAGCGCAACAAAGCATACAACCAAATTTTAGATCACCATCCCAAAGTCGCACAGACCAAACACCAATCACACCAGCCTTTCGATCACCACCATTTAAAATAGGAAGTGCATCCGACACCATCTCTGCATTGGAAACAACTCCAGCTAAATCAACGGAAACGAATATTGGCAGCGATATAGAAAACAAATCGGATAATACATATTACCAACCATCACAATACCACAGAAAAAGAATAACACAACCCCACACACACATAGAAACAAGAAACGCGACAATTACGGACGACATAACGCTACAAAATAATATTACAGTTACACAAAAACACTTTTTGACAAAAAAAGATAATATAGCTTATTTTCTCTCAGCTGATTGTGCAACAGACACAATGGTAACAAAAGTACTTATTGCAAAAGGAAAAATAGATCAGGAATCACTCCTAGAAACTAACCCACAAATTGGAGAATTATTAATTACACGTTGTGGTATGACATGCTATTTTGGAATGGTTTGCAAAAAGAAACATACAGATTCAAATAATTTAGACACTATAAAGAAATGCCTAGAGACACTAACAAAAATATTAAGGAAACTCGAACTTACGTCCTGCACAATTTCAAAAGACCCTCAAATTCTCGACACACTAACATGGTCCCACATTAAAACACTCATACGACTATACACTCTAAACTCAAACATATCAATCACTCTTTGTGAAGGAATTTTAACTGTTCCTCCTTTAAAAAACAGACAGCAAATAATTAAAGAATCACACGAGTCAACAATTGGCGGACACAAAGGAATAAAAAAGACGTATGATAGGATACGCTCGCAGTATTATTGGAAAGGAATGAAAATCGATATTAGAGCCTTTATTAAATACTGTTTCGACTGCCAGAAAAATAAATTAGTACGTGTAAAAAATAAAGCTCCAATGATAATCACAGATACGCCAACAGAACCTTTTGATAAAGTTGCAATAGACATATGCGGTCCTTTTCGGAAAACAAAAAACGGAAACGAGTATATACTAACAATCATGGATCTTTTTAGTAAATTTAGCCTTGCTATCCCTCTGAAACAACAAACAACAGTGGAAGTAGCTAGAGCCCTGGCCACAAACTTAATTTGTATATTTGGCACACCTCGCGCAATTTTATCAGATCAAGGTCGAAATTTTATGTCTGAAATATTTAAAGAATTTACAAACCTTTTCGGAATAAAACATTATAAAACATCAGCATATCATCCACAATCAAACGGTGCTCTTGAAAGAAGTCACCATACACTAGTAGAATATTTGAAACACTATATAAACGAACAACACGACTGGGATGAATGGCTTCCATTTGCCACATTTTCACATAACACGGGAATACACGAAACTACCGGGATCAGCCCATACGAACTCATATTCGGCACAGAAGCACGTACACCATCCGAATTCCCTCCATTAGAAAAATTGATAACATATGACGACTATCTCACTAATTTAGTCGGACAATTAAAAAACACACGACAGACAGTAGTCGAGAAACAATTACGGTTCAAGGAAAAAACGAAACAGTATTATGACAGGAAAGCAAAACAAATAAATTTTTCACCAGGCCAACTCATATTTCTCATTCGCGAACCAAAAACGGATAAATTGCAAAGTAACTACCTAGGACCGTTTAAGATAGTACGAGTGTTAGACAAAAACAATCTAGAAATAAAAATAGCAGAAAACAAAACAAAGATAGTTCACATAGACAAAGTAAAATTGGCACATGTTACAGATGCTGCGCGTATGCGCTAGACACCGGCGATGGTGTACAAATTACACCATTAACACGGAATCCAGGGTTGTACTCTGAGGCACTAGGAACACTGAGATCGTCCCATGTAACATGGACACTTCTCATACACGTAAACACAAACGGACTTTCTACTAGACGACTACAAATTTTGGAAAACTTAACCGCAGTAAAACATTACTGCCACCTCCTTGGCACAGGGTGTTTAATCACAGGACAGCTGACGACAATAGATGCAAGATTAAGGACCATCCAAAACACAGAAGCAATTTTGCAAGAACTCATACCATACCCTCACGACACAGACATAAATAATAGGAAAAAACGCGCACCATTAGACTTCATAGGGAAAATTCAAAAAGCACTTTTTGGAACATTAGACACAGAAGACGGCGAAAGAATCTATAGTCAAATTAAAGCAACAGCAGAAAACACAGCCGAACTCGCGGAAATAGTTGAAAATCAAACACATATAATTAGATCAGGCTTCGATATCACCCGTAAACAAGTTAAATCACTAACAGAAACAGTAGAAAAAGAAATGGCAGGCATAGACGTCGCACTCCTCGCACTCCGTACTAAAACATCGGTTTTACGACAAGACCAGAAGGCTATCCACTACGTAACAGAAATCGACGAAAGTCTAATGGAATTAGAATTTGACACTAACACACTCATAAACGCAATTCTTTTCGCGAAAACAGGACAAATCCATCCACAAATACTTAATCCGAAACAAATTTTACACAGTGCTCAAATAATACAAACAAGAACACCTAATATGGAATTACCAATATCACTCAATACAAAACACATACCAAATTTAATTCAACTAGCGAACCTAGTAATCTTTCACAAACACGACAAGTTAATCTATGTCCTGAAATTCCCATTATTAGATCACACAATATACAAACTATATAGACACTTACCAGTCCCAGTACACCAGAACGACGGAATAAATGGCACACGATTTGCATTCATACAACCCTTTGTTAAACACACAGCAATTTCAGAAAATTTTGAAACATATTTTAACATACCACATTTGGAATCATGTAAAATTGACAATTCACGGTATATTTGCACTCAACCTAATCCAGCACAACGCATTAATAAAAATGCGGAATGTGAAGTACAACTGGTAGTAAACCCCCAATTCAAAAATTTAGGAATTTGCGACATTCGTCTTAAAACACTCAAACAAACCTACTGGTCAAAAATTGAAAACAGTAATATCTGGTTATATGCAGCCCCAGAAAAAGAAAATTTATACGTCACTTGTAGCGATCACAAAACTTTTGTTAACACTATACAAAACACAGGAGTAATACAAATTTCACCAACATGCCACGCGAGAACACAGACAACAACACTAACACCAACAGTAGAAATTACATCCTCGTTCACAATAAACCTCTCACACGCATTAACCCTGAACATAACACAAATCATGCTAAACGAAATTAAAATTCCAAACCATTTGAACATTTCAGAAATTCTAACAGAAACCGAAACACTTACACAAAGCGTTGACCAAAATAATCTTAATAATGACATAACTAGTAATGAAATATCCTTAAAAAGAGTAATCGCAAAAGCTAAAGAAATATCAGGAATGCACCATCTAAATCATAGACTGTCTTTATTAGAAACAATATTTAAATACATTGGCTACTCAATGACACCAGTACTGTTCACCTTAGGGTTACTTTGGAAATTTTCGATACCCACAAAATTATTTAGCTTCAAAGTACTCTCTCGCATACTAAATTGTTGTCGCAGCAAACAAAAAACACATAACCACAACGACACTAACGAAAACGTAGAAATGACACCAACACCCAGACCACGTACCAATGCTGAACTCAGAGACATAGTTTCGATACCATAATTCTATATATAAACACATACATTTTAATAAAAAGTCGCAAAAACGAATTCAAACATTAATAAACAACTCACATAACACATAAAATAACTTCTATTCTAGCTAAACCCCACTAACACTACTAAAAAAAAAAAAAAAAAAAAAAAATAAATAATAAAAATGAAGTGCCTTTTATGCGGAGGAGAAATCCACATAGACATATTCGACGGACATGTAATTGATTGTTATATACAATTAAAGAAACTAACATTAGAAACTCGAAACGACTACCTGTGTCCCATATGTAAAATAGTAAAACCGAATAACGAAATAGTACAACATATACCGCACTGCGCGAAAAGAGAACTAAAAAAAATAGTACAGAACGAACAGACAACAACACAGACAACAAATACACAGACGGAGATAACCTTAGAAGATTTAGAGTATATCGAAGAATTTATGGACACAAAAACAAAAATCATTAGCTCAAGAACAATAGCTACACAAACCGAGACACAAATTCCACTAATTAAAACAGAACCGACCGAAAAACACACCATAGGGACGCAGACAGAGACACAAGCTAGAATACCATTTTTTTACAGATATTTTTAAGAAATTTTAAATAACATACAACATTAATACAAAACTAACACCAATAACAAATCCTCACCTGCAGATAAACACTAAATAAAAGAAAAAAAAAGGGAAAAAGAGAAAGACAAAATGACGACACCAAATAAGAACACCTATAGATTGGCAGACTGGAACATACCGCTCCTCCAAACACCCGGGAAACCCCCCTGCAAACACTGGTACGGACCAGGAGGAATTTTCGAAACCAAAAACGCAATACAAAAACAGACGAAACCGGACAGACAACACACAAAAGCGGACAGGCTATTTGACAAAGAAATAAACAAAATATTTGAAAATTTAGAAAAATTACACGCCTACGAAGAGAGGAAGGAATTCGAATTAGGCAGATTAAAAGATAAGGACACAATAGTCGTAAAAAGCGCCATAAAATACGAAACATTACTTAAAATCACGCAAACAAACAGACACGGACAAACACCAACACAAATTAGACGAGCAACCATACGCGGCATAACAAACAGGGACCAGACACTACTATCAAAAGCACAAAGAATCAAAGCCGGAAATCACATAAAACACTAACACTCACATTAACACAAACACGTACATTTTTCTTGTCTCTTTTTTTTCTCATAACACAAAATCACACACAAACACACATGTATATGTTCTAGTTCTAAAAAGTAAACATAATCATTTATATTTTTTCTGTTATATCTTTTAATAAATACTTTTATACCTCATACAGAAACGACGTTTTAATCAAGCTATAAACCCAGTTACTAATAAAGAAACAGACTATTTCAGACAAGACCACGAGACAATAAACAGGAACACTAGGGAATAACACATTAAACAAAAGCGAAGGTACCGAAAAGCAAAATTACGGTAAGGTAACTAAAAAAAAAAAAAAAAAAAAAAAAAATAAAAAAAAAAAAAATACTTTCCTTCCTTACATAACACACCCATATCCACTAACATTCACACCCATTCATTACACATACTTATATATGCAATTCGACTCAACAGCCAAAACATGCAGCAGCGAGCTCTCGCTCGCCACACACCAACACACATCATGCAGCAGCGAGCACCCGCTCGCCACACACCAACACACATCCTGCAGCAGCGAGCTCTCGCTCGCCACACACACCAAACAGCAGCGAGCTCCCGCTCGCCACACACCAACACACACCATGCAGCAGCGAGCTCTCGCTCGCCACACACACACACACCAACACACACCATACAGCAGCGAGCCGCCGCTCGCCACACACCATCAGACATCGCGCATCCGATGCGGGAGCATCGGATTTTTCTAAGGGGGGGAGTGTGACGAACTCAAAACCGTGAGAACTGTTATCGCGTAACTCCGAGAATGCTGATGCACACGCTCAGCATTCGGAGAATAGGGGCGGGCCCTTAGGCGAGAGCCTCAGAGCCCAAGCCAAGACGCGACACTCTCCTCCCAGTCGCGACTCCGAACACTCGTAACACAAGATACTCGCAGGCACAGAATACACGGACAGGCACAACACGGCAGCAAAAATAATACACAAAGCACTAACAAATAAATACAAGCTAGAAAACAACACAATGCCATACTACAAATACACACCCACAACAATAATAGAAAACGAACAATACAAATTATACTGGGACACGACAATCCACACAGACAAGACAATGAAATACAACAGACCTGACATTACATTCACAAACAAGGAAGAGAAAACCACATATGTTACAGACATTTCCATACCAAATGACACAAACGTCACACAAAAATACAAAGAGAAAATAGAATAATACAGACCACTAGCGCAAGAAATACAACGAATATGGAAACAACACAAAATACACATAATACCCCTGATAATATCAGTCGCAGGCATCACACCGAAAAACTTCAAACAACACCTAAACCAATTACAGATAAGCCAAGACACACACACAGAAATACAAAAGGCCGTAATACTAAAGACGTGCAATATTACTAGGGCCTTTCTGAACGCACCCTGAAGAAGGTAGCCAGACCTGGCAATGTCCCGTCTAGCGCCGTCACAAACCCGAGTATTCGGAGAAATAATAAAGAATAAGGATAATAATAATAATAATAATAATAATAATAATAATAATAATAATAATAATAATAATAATAATAATAATAATTTTTTTTTTTTTTTTTTTTTTTCCGGAGGGGGGAAATGCCTTTACGCATCATAGGGGGCTTCTGTCTCGCCCCCCGTATGTCGGACTCCTCTTCCGAGACTACCGACTAAAACCCCCCTCCTAGTACTCCCAGCGCCACCCCGGAACCGCTCTTCGCATTACTTCGGGGTGGCGCCAGTAGGCCTTAAACGCCCGTTATGGCGCTACTCCGTCCAGCACCCTCTTCTTGCGGCGGAGGACCGCCTCCACGTTGGTGGAAACCTCCGCCCAGGCTTCTTCGTTCAGGAGCATAACCCCGAGGATGTTGTCCGGAGTTATGCTCCCGAACTTCCCTTCAAGTGTTGCCCTCCACACACTCCATTCTTCGCACTCGAAGAACGTGTGGAGGGCATCGTCTTTGGGGGATCCGCAGGGTATGCAGCACGGGTCCCCGACCTTACCTATTTTGTACAGGTAAGACCGGAAGTACCCGTGCCCCGACAGCATCTGGGTGAGGTAATAGTTCACCTCACCGTGCTGCCGGTTAAGCCAGGTGTCCAGACGAGGGATAAGCCTCGCTGTCCACCTGCCCCGCGGATCCCTGTCCCATCTGTCTTGCCAGGTCTGCATACTGCGTGACCTGGCAAGCACCCTTCTCCTCTCCTTCTCTCCTTCCTGAGCGTCCTGGTGGACGGACATCCGCTCCTGGGCGAGGAGGTCGATTGGTACGACCCCGGCAATGACTAGCGCTGCCAACTCCGAGACCGTGCGGTAGGAGCAGGCGATGCGGAGGGCCCCTCTCCGCTGCACACCGGCCATACGTTTTCGGTACTTTTCGTACCGGAGCGTGCCGGCCCAGACTTCGGCGCCGTAGAGCATAATAGACTCGGCGGTGCGTAGCAGTAGACGACGCTTGCAGGGTTTGGGGCCGCCAATATTGGCCATGACCCTGCTAAGTAGCGTCGTCACCGCAGCCGCCTTGTCTGCTCGTGATCTTATTTCTTCCCCGAAGGTGAGCTTGCAGTCAAGTCTCACCCCCAGGTACTTCACCGACGCCTTGGTCCGGACCGTCGCCTCTCCTACCTGCATATCCCGCAGCAGCGGAATATGCTTTTTGGTGAGAAGCACGATCTCGGTCTTCGGCAGCGCTAGCTCTAGGCCATGGTCGTCCATCCAGGAGCGGACTCGACGCATCACCTGGTTGAGCAGCCATTGAGCCGCCTCGACGCTTCTCGCGATCAAGACGACGCCAATATCATCGGCATACCCAACCAGGAAAGCCCCATCAGGCAACTCCATACGTAGGATCCCGTCGTATGAGGCGTCCCATAAGTCGGGACCCAGTATGGAGCCCTGGGCTGCCCCAGCCGTTAACTCCCGGCTAAGCGGGCCATCCGCGGTGTCGTACGTTAGGAAGCGGTCCTTCAGGTAGTCCTCTATTATCTCAAATAGATAGTCGGGGACCCTGAAGTCCCGCTTCAGCGCGTGCAAGGCATCGCGCCACCGCACCGAGTTGAAGGCGTTCTTCACATCCAGCGTGACCAGCAGACAGACGGAGCGGGAGAAGTGGTTTCCCCGCTCCGTGCCCCTGGCTGCCTCGACCACCTCCTGGATAGCGTCTATCGTAGACCTCCCTCTCCGAAAGCCGTACTGTCTTTCGGAGAGGCCTCCAGCAGCGTCGATAGCTGCGTGGAGACGAGGTCTAAGAAGCTTCTCCAGGAGCTTGCCGGCCGTGTCTAGCATGCACAGGGGCCTGTAAGACGATGGGCTGTCTACTGGTCCCCCTTTGCCCTTCCCAATCAGTACAAGCCGTGCCCGCTTCCATCGGCGAGGGAAAACTCCCGATTGCAGGCAGGCGTTGTACATCTTGAGGAAGAGCGCTGGATGCCCTTCAACTGCGGCTTTCAGCACCTCTGCTGGAAGACCATCAGGACCTGGTGCCTTCTTGTTCTTGAAGGACCGCGCCGCGCACATAAGCTCGGCTTCCGTAAAGGGAGCCGGCGGTGCGTTCCCGGGTGTTCGGGGGCGGCGCGGCAGCTTGGGGTGGTCGGGGAATAGGGCATCGACGATCTTGCCGATGGTCCTCGCATTCGTGGGAGCGCTCTCTTTGAACGCTCCCAGTTTGCGAAGGACCAGTCTGTACCCCAGTCCCCAGGGATCTTCGTTGAGATCCTCCCCAAGCTTCTTCCAGCATCGGTGCTTACTCTTTTGGATGGCCCGCTTGAGTACTTTCCTCGCCGCCTTGTAGGCGTCAGTACTCGGGGCTGCGTCGGTATCGCGGCGCCGGGCTCGCAGGGAGAGTCTGCGCAAGCGGTGACACTCCCGCCTCAGCTCCGCGATTTCGTCCGTCCACCAGTACACCGGTCTCCTCGGACTGCGTGGCCGGATTTTCGGCACGGCGTCTTTGCAGGCCTGATGCAGGTGAGACATCACTGTGTCTACGACCTGCTCAGCGCCTGCATTATCTGGGAGTTCCTCCAGGGCTCGCTGGCCGCGTAGTAGGGCCGGAGACAGCTTCTGGGGGTCCATCTTGGCGACGTTCCACCTGGCAGGGCCTTGAGGTGTTCTGGCCCGGACTGGAGCTACATCACGTACGCGGAACGTGATGTATTGGTGATCGCTGGCTGTAAAGTCCTCGATCACCCTCCAGCCCTCGATTCGCGATACCAGGCTTTCCGTCGACAGAGAGACGTCTGGGATCGTCTCCCTGTACCCTGGCCTTCGGAAAGTGGACGTCGAGCCGACGTTTAGAACGGCTAGCCCGAGTCTGGACGCCATGTCCAGCACACGTCCGCCCCGAGAATCTGGCCAGGGTTCACCCCACTCCAGAGCTTTCGCGTTGAAGTCTCCGGCCACTACCAGCTCGCCCTCCATGTCCCGGACAGCGTCTTCCAGGCCGTCGATTTTGGCCTGGAAGTCTGCAATACGTTCGTTCGGGGTGAGGTAGCAGCTGACATATGTTATGCCGCTGCTCCTCACCCAGACGAAACCTCTGCCGGAACCATGGTCGGCGACGATAAATCGCCGCCGATTCGGAATCCAAATTGCCGCCGTGCCGAGGTCGTCGGAGTACCATCCTGGACCTTCTCTGTCTCGATATTGCTCGCTGATGAGGACTACATCAGCGGCCTTCTCGAGGCAGATCTGGTCCAGGAGGTCATCGGCCACCCTGCTCCGGTTCAGGTTGCCCTGAAGTACGACTGCCATTATCGCTTGGCTTGAGCCAGGGCCTTGCGGAATGCCCCGCATTGCCCAGAGCCAGCGATGTGGCGTCGAGAGTCCGGCTTACCTTCTGCTGCCGGGCAGAGGAAACACAAGGGCTCGGCCTTGCAGTCGGCCGCCCTGTGGTCCTCCTTGCCACACCGGAAACATACCTTTCCCCGGTCCACTCCTCCAGTGCACCGGGTACTCTGGTGTCCGTATCCGAGGCACTTAAAGCACCTCGGCACTTCCACCCTCCTCCGGATGCGGCAGTTGACCCAGCCAATTTTCACCCGGGCGGTCTGCAGCAGGGTCCTCGCCCCCGCCTCGTCGATGTCGACGATGGCAGATACCTGCGCCCGTGCGTTTGGCCGGGTCAGCCCGACGCGAAGGTGGCCCTTGTACTCCCCAAGGGCCTTCTTCAGGGCCTCCTCGACCTCCCCCTTTGTGGAGCAGCTATCCAGGTCCCTGACCTCCAAGCTTGCTTTGGGGGTCAGTTCCCGGACGCTGCTCGCTTCTCCGGTGGCCGCTTTAAGGGCTGCCGAGAAGGTGGCCCTCGACTCCGCCGATGTCTTGCGGAGTTCGAGGAGCACCTCTCCGGCTCGCGTGCGCCGAACCGCTCGGACGTCGACCCCGTGAGCTTCGGGCTTGACCTCTTTGCGGACAGCGTTGAGAATGTCCGCGTAGGTCTTGCCCTCTGCTGGCTTGAGAACGATCGCGTCCGGCTTCGGAGGGGCCGCCTTCTTCTTCGGAGCGCTTGCTTTGCGCGGCGGCACCGGCTTGTTTGCGACCTGCGGGGGAGGCGTCTTAGTTGTCGTTCTACGCTCTTTCCCTTTCGCCTTCTTTTTCTGGACCGTGGTCCACTCATTTGCCGGTAAGTCCTGCTTCTTCTTTTTCCGTACCTCCGTTTCCGGAGGTACCGGAGGACTCGATGCCGCGCGCTTGCTTCCTCCGACTGAAGCAGGCTGCATCTGAGCCGACGGAGTCTTTGCGGCTACCGTCGGGGCGCTATGGACCCTAGCTCTGGGAGACGCCGGCCTTTCAAGAAGGGTGTGAGCCTTTTTTAAGGGCCGGCGGTTCTCTTCCAGCTCTTCGAGCCTTTCAACTAAGGCGGGCAACCCTTCCTTGATCGTCTTGTTGACGTTTGGTTGCTTCTTCAATGCCTCCGTCATTGTAGCAATGAGCCTACGCATTTCTGCGAGACTTGCCTCCGCCTTCCTATCACTCTCCGTGATTAGCTCCCTGATGGAAGCTAATACGTCACCCACCATGCTCGAATTTCCAGTTAGAGTATCCATAATTTTGTTTTACCAGCGCATCGTGTGCAAAGGGGCGGGCCGTAATAGTCAGGAACGGGTGTACCCTCGGAGTGCGGTGACTCCTACCCCAGTTCCCTGAGGCCTGACCTACGCTTTGCCGATCCCGGAAAACACGGACGGATCGGCGCTCGCCCGGAGCAATGCAGCTTCCGACAGCTGCATCCAGTGCACACTCCCTGATCAGGGCCCGAAGGGGCTGGCTCCTGATACACACCGCAGTGGCCACCTCGGCAGAGCTAGCTCACAGCAGCCTCTTCCCCGACGCCGGGGAAATGCCGACGTCGGTTGGGGGCACTCCCAGTGTGCTGCGGTGTGTAACGATCGGAATTGTACTCCCAGCCGCACCTAACATGGTGACAGACGCTGGCCAGTACACCGCCCTACTAGGGAACAGACGTGTACTGGACTTCCTCCATGCTACCTCTGTTTTGGTCCGCGGGTGGGGCTTTTAACTCCCACCTACCCGACATATCTGCCGGGCGTTCCCCTATCCGCCACCTGGGGACGCGCTCGATGGGGGACAGAAAACCCCGCACGGGAATAATAATAATAATAATAATAATAATAATAATAATAATAATAATAATAATAATAATAATAATAATAATAATAATAATAATAATAATAATAATAATAATAATAATAATAATAATAATAATAATAATAATAATTTTTTTTTTTTTTTTTTTTTTCCGGAGGGGGGAAATGCCTTTACGCATCATAGGGGGCTTCTGTCTCGCCCCCCGTATGTCGGACTCCTCTTCCGAGACTACCGACTAAAACCCCCCTCCTAGTACTCCCAGCGCCACCCCGGAACCGCTCTTCGCATTACTTCGGGGTGGCGCCAGTAGGCCTTAAACGCCCGTTATGGCGCTACTCCGTCCAGCACCCTCTTCTTGCGGCGGAGGACCGCCTCCACGTTGGTGGAAACCTCCGCCCAGGCTTCTTCGTTCAGGAGCATAACCCCGAGGATGTTGTCCGGAGTTATGCTCCCGAACTTCCCTTCAAGTGTTGCCCTCCACACACTCCATTCTTCGCACTCGAAGAACGTGTGGAGGGCATCGTCTTTGGGGGATCCGCAGGGTATGCAGCACGGGTCCCCGACCTTACCTATTTTGTACAGGTAAGACCGGAAGTACCCGTGCCCCGACAGCATCTGGGTGAGGTAATAGTTCACCTCACCGTGCTGCCGGTTAAGCCAGGTGTCCAGACGAGGGATAAGCCTCGCTGTCCACCTGCCCCGCGGATCCCTGTCCCATCTGTCTTGCCAGGTCTGCATACTGCGTGACCTGGCAAGCACCCTTCTCCTCTCCTTCTCTCCTTCCTGAGCGTCCTGGTGGACGGACATCCGCTCCTGGGCGAGGAGGTCGATTGGTACGACCCCGGCAATGACTAGCGCTGCCAACTCCGAGACCGTGCGGTAGGAGCAGGCGATGCGGAGGGCCCCTCTCCGCTGCACACCGGCCATACGTTTTCGGTACTTTTCGTACCGGAGCGTGCCGGCCCAGACTTCGGCGCCGTAGAGCATAATAGACTCGGCGGTGCGTAGCAGTAGACGACGCTTGCAGGGTTTGGGGCCGCCAATATTGGCCATGACCCTGCTAAGTAGCGTCGTCACCGCAGCCGCCTTGTCTGCTCGTGATCTTATTTCTTCCCCGAAGGTGAGCTTGCAGTCAAGTCTCACCCCCAGGTACTTCACCGACGCCTTGGTCCGGACCGTCGCCTCTCCTACCTGCATATCCCGCAGCAGCGGAATATGCTTTTTGGTGAGAAGCACGATCTCGGTCTTCGGCAGCGCTAGCTCTAGGCCATGGTCGTCCATCCAGGAGCGGACTCGACGCATCACCTGGTTGAGCAGCCATTGAGCCGCCTCGACGCTTCTCGCGATCAAGACGACGCCAATATCATCGGCATACCCAACCAGGAAAGCCCCATCAGGCAACTCCATACGTAGGATCCCGTCGTATGAGGCGTCCCATAAGTCGGGACCCAGTATGGAGCCCTGGGCTGCCCCAGCCGTTAACTCCCGGCTAAGCGGGCCATCCGCGGTGTCGTACGTTAGGAAGCGGTCCTTCAGGTAGTCCTCTATTATCTCAAATAGATAGTCGGGGACCCTGAAGTCCCGCTTCAGCGCGTGCAAGGCATCGCGCCACCGCACCGAGTTGAAGGCGTTCTTCACATCCAGCGTGACCAGCAGACAGACGGAGCGGGAGAAGTGGTTTCCCCGCTCCGTGCCCCTGGCTGCCTCGACCACCTCCTGGATAGCGTCTATCGTAGACCTCCCTCTCCGAAAGCCGTACTGTCTTTCGGAGAGGCCTCCAGCAGCGTCGATAGCTGCGTGGAGACGAGGTCTAAGAAGCTTCTCCAGGAGCTTGCCGGCCGTGTCTAGCATGCACAGGGGCCTGTAAGACGATGGGCTGTCTACTGGTCCCCCTTTGCCCTTCCCAATCAGTACAAGCCGTGCCCGCTTCCATCGGCGAGGGAAAACTCCCGATTGCAGGCAGGCGTTGTACATCTTGAGGAAGAGCGCTGGATGCCCTTCAACTGCGGCTTTCAGCACCTCTGCTGGAAGACCATCAGGACCTGGTGCCTTCTTGTTCTTGAAGGACCGCGCCGCGCACATAAGCTCGGCTTCCGTAAAGGGAGCCGGCGGTGCGTTCCCGGGTGTTCGGGGGCGGCGCGGCAGCTTGGGGTGGTCGGGGAATAGGGCATCGACGATCTTGCCGATGGTCCTCGCATTCGTGGGAGCGCTCTCTTTGAACGCTCCCAGTTTGCGAAGGACCAGTCTGTACCCCAGTCCCCAGGGATCTTCGTTGAGATCCTCCCCAAGCTTCTTCCAGCATCGGTGCTTACTCTTTTGGATGGCCCGCTTGAGTACTTTCCTCGCCGCCTTGTAGGCGTCAGTACTCGGGGCTGCGTCGGTATCGCGGCGCCGGGCTCGCAGGGAGAGTCTGCGCAAGCGGTGACACTCCCGCCTCAGCTCCGCGATTTCGTCCGTCCACCAGTACACCGGTCTCCTCGGACTGCGTGGCCGGATTTTCGGCACGGCGTCTTTGCAGGCCTGATGCAGGTGAGACATCACTGTGTCTACGACCTGCTCAGCGCCTGCATTATCTGGGAGTTCCTCCAGGGCTCGCTGGCCGCGTAGTAGGGCCGGAGACAGCTTCTGGGGGTCCATCTTGGCGACGTTCCACCTGGCAGGGCCTTGAGGTGTTCTGGCCCGGACTGGAGCTACATCACGTACGCGGAACGTGATGTATTGGTGATCGCTGGCTGTAAAGTCCTCGATCACCCTCCAGCCCTCGATTCGCGATACCAGGCTTTCCGTCGACAGAGAATAATAATAATAATAATAATAATAATAATAATAATAATAATAATAATAATAATAATAATAATAATAATAATAATAATAATAATAATAATAATAATAATAATAATAATAATAATAATAATAATAATAATAATAATAATAATAATAATAATAATAATAATAATAATAATAATAATAATAATAATAATAATAATAATAATAATAATAATAATAATAATAATAATAATAATAATAATAATAATAATAATAATAATAATAATAATAATAATAATAATAATAATAATAATAATAATAATAATAATAATAATAATAATAATAATAATAATAATAATAATAATAATAATAATAATAATAATAATAATAATAATAATAATAATAATAATAATAATAATTTTTTTTTTTTTTTTTTTTTTTTTTTTTTTTTTTTTTTTCCGGAGGGGGGAAATGCCTTTACGCATCATAGGGGGCTTCTGTCTCGCCCCCCGTATGTCGGACTCCTCTTCCGAGACTACCGACTAAAACCCCCCTCCTAGTACTCCCAGCGCCACCCCGGAACCGCTCTTCGCATTACTTCGGGGTGGCGCCAGTAGGCCTTAAACGCCCGTTATGGCGCTACTCCGTCCAGCACCCTCTTCTTGCGGCGGAGGACCGCCTCCACGTTGGTGGAAACCTCCGCCCAGGCTTCTTCGTTCAGGAGCATAACCCCGAGGATGTTGTCCGGAGTTATGCTCCCGAACTTCCCTTCAAGTGTTGCCCTCCACACACTCCATTCTTCGCACTCGAAGAACGTGTGGAGGGCATCGTCTTTGGGGGATCCGCAGGGTATGCAGCACGGGTCCCCGACCTTACCCATTTTGTACAGGTAAGACCGGAAGTACCCGTGCCCCGACAGCATCTGGGTGAGGTAATAGTTCACCTCACCGTGCTGCCGGTTAAGCCAGGTGTCCAGACGAGGGATAAGCCTCGCTGTCCACCTGCCCCGCGGATCCCTGTCCCATCTGTCTTGCCAGGTCTGCATACTGCGTGACCTGGCAAGCACCCTTCTCCTCTCCTTCTCTCCTTCCTGAGCGTCCTGGTGGACGGACATCCGCTCCTGGGCGAGGAGGTCGATTGGTACGACCCCGGCAATGACTAGCGCTGCCAACTCCGAGACCGTGCGGTAGGAGCAGGCGATGCGGAGGGCCCCTCTCCGCTGCACACCGGCCATACGTTTTCGGTACTTTTCGTACCGGAGCGTGCCGGCCCAGACTTCGGCGCCGTAGAGCATAATAGACTCGGCGGTGCGTAGCAGTAGACGACGCTTGCAGGGTTTGGGGCCGCCAATATTGGCCATGACCCTGCTAAGTAGCGTCGTCACCGCAGCCGCCTTGTCTGCTCGTGATCTTATTTCTTCCCCGAAGGTGAGCTTGCAGTCAAGTCTCACCCCCAGGTACTTCACCGACGCCTTGGTCCGGACCGTCGCCTCTCCTACCTGCATATCCCGCAGCAGCGGAATATGCTTTTTGGTGAGAAGCACGATCTCGGTCTTCGGCAGCGCTAGCTCTAGGCCATGGTCGTCCATCCAGGAGCGGACTCGACGCATCACCTGGTTGAGCAGCCATTGGGCCGCCTCGACGCTTCTCGCGATCAAGACGACGCCAATATCATCGGCATACCCAACCAGGAAAGCCCCATCAGGCAACTCCATACGTAGGATCCCGTCGTATGAGGCGTCCCATAAGTTGGGACCCAGTATGGAGCCCTGGGCTGCCCCAGCCGTTAACTCCCGGCTAAGCGGGCCATCCGCGGTGTCGTACGTTAGGAAGCGGTCCTTCAGGTAGTCCTCTATTATCTCAAATAGATAGTCGGGGACCCTGAAGTCCCGCTTCAGCGCGTGCAAGGCATCGCGCCACCGCACCGAGTTGAAGGCGTTCTTCACATCCAGCGTGACCAGCAGACAGACGGAGCGGGAGAAGTGGTTTCCCCGCTCCGTGCCCCTGGCTGCCTCGACCACCTCCTGGATAGCGTCTATCGTAGACCTCCCTCTCCGAAAGCCGTACTGTCTTTCGGAGAGGCCTCCAGCAGCGTCGATAGCTGCGTGGAGACGAGGTCTAAGAAGCTTCTCCAGGAGCTTGCCGGCCGTGTCTAGCATGCACAGGGGCCTGTAAGACGATGGGCTGTCTACTGGTCCCCCTTTGCCCTTCCCAATCAGTACAAGCCGTGCCCGCTTCCATCGGCGAGGGAAAACTCCCGATTGCAGGCAGGCGTTGTACATCTTGAGGAAGAGCGCTGGATGCCCTTCAACTGCGGCTTTCAGCACCTCTGCTGGAAGACCATCAGGACCTGGTGCCTTCTTGTTCTTGAAGGACCGCGCCGCGCACATAAGCTCGGCTTCCGTAAAGGGAGCCGGCGGTGCGTTCCCGGGTGTTCGGGGGCGGCGCGGCAGCTTGGGGTGGTCGGGGAATAGGGCATCGACGATCTTGCCGATGGTCCTCGCATTCGTGGGAGCGCTCTCTTTGAACGCTCCCAGTTTGCGAAGGACCAGTCTGTACCCCAGTCCCCAGGGATCTTCGTTGAGATCCTCCCCAAGCTTCTTCCAGCATCGGTGCTTACTCTTTTGGATGGCCCGCTTGAGTACTTTCCTCGCCGCCTTGTAGGCGTCAGTACTCGGGGCTGCGTCGGTATCGCGGCGCCGGGCTCGCAGGGAGAGTCTGCGCAAGCGGTGACACTCCCGCCTCAGCTCCGCGATTTCGTCCGTCCACCAGTACACCGGTCTCCTCGGACTGCGTGGCCGGATTTTCGGCACGGCGTCTTTGCAGGCCTGATGCAGGTGAGACATCACTGTGTCTACGACCTGCTCAGCGCCTGCATTATCTGGGAGTTCCTCCAGGGCTCGCTGGCCGCGTAGTAGGGCCGGAGACAGCTTCTGGGGGTCCATCTTGGCGACGTTCCACCTGGCAGGGCCTTGAGGTGTTCTGGCCCGGACTGGAGCTACATCACGTACGCGGAACGTGATGTATTGGTGATCGCTGGCTGTAAAGTCCTCGATCACCCTCCAGCCCTCGATTCGCGATACCAGGCTTTCCGTCGACAGAGAGACGTAATAATAATAATAATAATAATAATAATAATAATAATAATAATAATAATAATAATAATAATAATAATAATAATAATAATAATAATAATAATAATAATAATAATAATAATAATAATAATAATAAATAATAGTTATTTTAAAGATTAAGATTTTTAATTACTTTTAATGTACTGACAAGGAAGCTATTTTTTTTAGACACCCGTAAGATTGGTTTAAAAAAAATATTGGGAAAATCTTTTATTAGTACAACAATACGAAAAACCGAATTTAGCGATGGCTTACAAACTCACTCCAGCTCACCTAAATCCTAAACCGTACCAAAAAATGAGTGTCCCAATGGCCTATCAAGTATGACGATAGATTTAAAGTTTTTGTTAACATTATCTATTGCATTAAATAAATGTCAATATTAATTAACAGTTACACTCACGCGAAGTTCGCTGTGCAATGACGATTTTAAGATTAAATGGAAATGAAAAATTTAAAGATTCAGAACCGGCTGAAAAATTTATCCAAATTATTGATGATAGCATTCAGGCTATGACGTCGCATTGCTCTAATAATGCACTATATTTTAATGATACTTGTGAACAAAAAAAGGTAATGCAAAATATCACATAAATTTACAATTAACAGAATGAATAAACAATTTTTGAAGAAACAAAATTAGATTTTTTAATTTTACTACCTTCCATGTGTTTTTTACCTTTTCCCTAAACCACAGGCCATCCAAACCTTATTAAAGTTTTTAGAAGATTGGGAAAAAATGTCCTCTTATACTGAAACTACAAAAATCTTTACTCCAAACAACTCCACTCCCAGAAATTCTGTTCAAAAGAAAGCTACTCCTAAGCAATCCACAAAATCGGGGACCAAAAACCCTTTTCCAATATCCTCTAGCTCTTGATGTGGTTTTAAAGTTACTTTACGAGCAAGTTTAGAAATTTTAGCCGAGTTACACGAAAAGTTTAATTATAAATATCTTCTAACATCTCGTCTGACTCAAGATAATCTCGAGGTAATAGTATCAATAAATGATACAATATTTCATGCTCATATTTGAATTAATTAATAGAATTATTTATTTTGTAGAGATTGTTTTCAGTCATGAGGTATAGCTGTGGTGCCAATGATCATCCAACTCCCCAGCAATTCGGTCAAGTTTTTCGTTTGTCTTGTTGCAATGCGATGATTAAGCCTCCAAAAGGGTCTAATGTGACAGGAGTTGAGTTACTTCATACTTTAACACTTTCACAACCGGTGACACCAACGTGGTGCCATCGGCAGGCCAGACGTTGTTTGCCGGTGACACTCATGTGATGTCATTGGTAGGCCAGTCGTTATTTGCCGGTGACACTCACATGGTGCCGTTGATAGGCCAGTCGTTATTTTGCGGAATTTAGTTAAATGGAGTTATTTTATAAAAAGCAGTTAAGTTTATTATAAATTTTGTTTTATATTTGTACGTTTTAATAATTATCACACAAAGGACTAAATATTGTTGTATAATAATGTTAAATTATTTCATGAATTTACGTAAAGTGTTTTTCAAGCGAAGAAATGTTTACAAATAGTGCGGACGGCAGTGTTTCTTCAAAAATATTTCCGGCCCCTGGCGACATTTCACTGCGCAAACATGCGGTTGTGAAAACTTGACCGAATGCTAGAAAATGCAGTTGAAACGCAATTGATGCAATTTGGGGAGACAATTCATCATATGATGTTAATGACAATGATGTCGGAAATAAAAATTTAAGTGATACTACTTATGTATCAGAAATCGATTTTGGCCGCTCGAAAATATCACTCAATGAACCGATGTCTAGTACTTCTGATACAACTAAGAAGTGTCTACATGATCATGATTATGATGTTGTAACAACAAGCAGAGAAGTTCAGGCATACATGGCAGGGTATGTTGTTAGAAAATTTAAATTAAAATGTAAATGTAGGGCATGTATAAAAAATCTTGAAGCACCTGCTAATGAGCTGCATTGTCGGAATGATTTCATCGATTTGATGGAAAAATATGGAGGATTAACACGGCCAAGCGATGATTTATTTAAGATGACAACGCAATTAGAAGCCGTTTTCTTAAACGTTGTTGGAAGAGTGGGTTTAAGTCGCGGAATTGCGTATAAAATAGTAGACAGTATTGAGCATATACTTCCACAATTGTGTTTTGTTGGATGCGCTGTTCATCAGCTTGAGCGAACCAAAGAAATAATTGATTTTTATATTACTATGCGACTTCACGTTTTACGTAAAAATTACAATAGAACATATCAGTTAAAAAGAGAAAAAATGAGAACTTTAAAAAAAACGCTAAACTTATATAATTATTTTTACTGTGTAAAATTTGTTAATTTTTTGTTTTGTTTATTCTTAAGTTTATATTACATACTTTGTTTTTTTTAAATTTTCATGTTTTGTTTTAATAAAATTTTTATTTTATCTCTAATTCAGCTCTTGTCTAACTTTATTTTAACAAACAAGATTGTTCTTAATAATAATAATTTTTATCGAAAGTATTTTTTTTTAATTTAGATTTTGATTTAATCATTATTTGTTGTAATAATTTCAAAGAGCATTCATGTATTATTATTATTTTAAAATGACGTCACAACCCCTCCCCACCCGACCGACCGATGCCGTTTGGTACATATGGCACACTAGCGCCCTCTTATTTACGGCTAATATTTGTATACATGGAGTTCGGTCTCCTTATGTAGTCTCCATGCTCAGAAGTATCAAATCAGTTTTTTTGTATTTTGGCATTTTCATAAAAGTGTCGATATATATCGTTATCAAATAGGAAAATATTGTAATATCGATATTGCGGAAGTATCAGTATCAAAAATTGATACTAATACTTGATAATAATTGATACTTCAAAATCAAATACTTTAGCATCGAATTGATTTTACGAAATCGAAATTTTAAGAAAATCGATATGAGTGTCGATAACGTTGGGTACTTCGTAACCAAACGGACAGCGGCGATGACATGAATATTGAAGTGGGGAGATTCTCGCCAGATTACGCGTGACGTAGGATACCAGCGGAGACGGAGAAGTGGGCATGTGGAGAAGGAACGTTGGGTAATTGGCGAGGGCATCCCCACCATGCGCCATTAATGCATCTCTCTGTACACTCGAATATTGTAACGTTACAAGCAAAGGCACAAGTAAATTAACATAAAGATAGAAAAGTAAAAAGAAAACTAAGGATTAGAAACATAGGTAACGCGAAAGAAGCGAAAGTTCCGAGATATATCCGCGGAAAGAAAGAAAAAACGGCCGAAATCTAAAAATTGACGGGAAGGTGACAAAGGGACACACCTGAGCGAAATTAGATCGCGCTAGCTTCGGAAACGGGAGGCGAGATGAGGCAAGGGGATATTCGCGGAGGATAGGAATTTACATAAAAACGGATGACGTCACAATTTGAACGATCAGCAAGTTCAAGGCCAACACCGAGGCCAAATGCGGGCAGCAACGCGCGCCGATAGACAAACAGAGAGGACCCAATTAAAATAATCGAAATCAGATCACGGAGGTAGGGATAGCGCGTATATAAGACAGGTAGCGGAAAGATCGAGATCGAGAATTTTCTCACGTTTTTCTAACAAAGTATTAAATTCGAGTCGGGAGTGAACAATTCGGAGGCAGACAGAAGTGCGAGAATTTACATCGGTTTCCGAGAAGCGGTGTTTTCCGGCGTTTTTCACGATACATCACGACGTGAGACGGCCTAGACCAAAGGTGTGAGTAGGAGAGAGATAGCTAGCCAGGCAACAAGCACCGAAAGTCGGTAAGAGAAAGAAAGAGAACGTTACAGCGTCTTCCTTAGATACGCGTTTACATTTCTTTCGGATACCTGACTTCCCCGTAGATTAAGCATTAGACTAAGCGTATGGGTGAGCGTGTGCATGAGTGCGAGCGCGTGTAGGAGTGTGAGTGTGTGTGTGATACCAGCGAGCGACAACCAGAGCGATCAGCTGGGCGAGTGCGTTGACCTAGCGTCAATTCAGCGCGATATCCATCGAAGACCAAATAAAGATAATTAAAAGGATTTCGAGCACTCATTATTTCAAATTTTCCTCTCACTTCCCACTGCCAGTCCTGAAAAGGAAAGAACTCGTCGAGGAGGTAACAGGAAGCCAAGGTGAAAAAGGTCTTAACATTACAATATGTATACCCATGTAGTACGGCGATAAATGATTCGAGTTATGAACTTACCTAACCACAATTCTTGATCGATTTTGATAAACGAAAGCTCATTTGAAAGATAAATAGTTATTTGGGAAAATGATCTTTTCCAAATTTCAAAAATATAAAATTTTCAGTAAGAAAAAAGATGTTTAATTATGCATATGTTCTAGATCCGTTTATACAAAAAAAAAAAAAAAGATATTAAAAATCAGATAGGATGGTACTCCTTCGAAAATATTTATCTTTCGAAAGAGTATTCAATCATCAAAATCGAGAGGAGTGCGTACGGCGCAAGAAACCCGTATAGCGCTTTGAAATGATTTACTCCGTAAGTTCTCCAGATCACAATTTTTAACCGACTTCGAAAAGGAGGAGGTTACTCTATTCGACAGTGGGCGATCTTGCTTTTTTTTTTTTTTGTTTGTCCGGCCATAGCTCCGCAACCGGTTGACCAATCGAAATGAAACCAATTCTAGTTGCTAGGTTTGGGTCTCCCATTGGTCCCGTTTAAAAAATTTTTCCGAAATGTTTATTATTAACAAAGTTATTGCAAAATTAGTGCTTTATTCAGATTTATCGCAATTTCTTTTTGAATGGGATTGATTTATTGTAATGAAAGAAACTATTACTATCTTCTTAGAAATAATTAGCAGATATTAATTATATAAAAAATTTATTAATTGTTGCAAAATAATTTGTTTATTCCTCTATATCTCCTCAACGACTTCACTTATCGGAACCAAACCTTTTCGACCCTTTCGCAAATATTACCCAATCTCTAACGTTATGCGACACATCTTCAATTGTAGTTATGTTTAAATTGTTACTGCAAAATTATTTGTTTATTCCTCTATATCTCTTCAACGACTTCACCTATCGGAACCAAACCTTTTCGATCCTTTCGCAAATACTGCTCACTTACTAACATTATGCGACACATTCTCAATTGTTACTATGTTTAAATTGTTATTACAAAATCATTTGTTTATTCTTCTATATCTCCTCAACGACTTCACATATCGGAACCAAACCTTTTCGATCCTTTTGCAAATATTACCTACATAACTTTATTTCCACATCTTGATCGATTATACACTAAAAAGTATGAAATAAAAAAATTTTTAACAAAAAAAATAGAAACCGACTTCGAAAAAAGCGCTAAAAAGAGTGAAATAATTTTTTATGTATACCGACAATATTCGATTTCATCATTATCATACTCAGAATATTGCAACTTTTTCGGAGGCGACAGAAAATTAATTAACAGTACATTAATAGCCAGAAATTCACGGACATTGATGGATATTTATGTATTAGGCACTTACTCCTTTGTTCGTGAAAATGACCGTGTTGGAATATTTTGTGTCGCCGCCGAAAAAGTTGCAATATTCTGAGTATGATAATGATGAAATCGAATATTGTCGGTATACATAAAAAATTATTTCACTCTTTTTAGCGCTTTTTTCGAAGTCGGTTTCTATTTTTTTTGTTAAAAATTTTTTTTTGATCGATTTTGATGAACAGATATCCATGGGAAAGAAAAAAGAAAAGCCGACGTTACTGCGGTTACCGATTTTTGAAAAAATTTTTTTTTATTTGCGAAGAAGCGAAAGATAATTTTTAAGTAAATAATTTACCAAAAACGAGATTTTTTTCAAAAATCGGTAACAACAGAAACGTGGCTTCAAATGAGTATTTAATCACCAAAATCGATCAATAATTACGTCCATCATAATTTATGCCGCAAATACAGAAAAAAAACAATGCAGCATTTTCCATCCACCTTAAAACCATACAATTTTTATATAACCATTTTTCATCGGATGCATAATCCAAAAAATTATAGAGTTGTGTGAGATAGGTGAATCGTAGGGTATAATGATTCATTTTCACTATTTGGAAGGTCCATAAAACATACACGTATCGTCGAGATCTTACGCCGCGCGTAACGGATTATCGTTCGACATATAGTGTTTTGTATCGCCCTGTATTTGTCATCTGAAGCAACGGTCGCGTTACCTCCGCTTTCGTCTTCATTGATAGCGAATCGTTTTAAAAATCGCTGATGCAAAAGAGAGGAAAAGTATTGGGAAACATTCTTTTGATTGTGAAGTGAAGGTGAAGAAAGTGAAAGGGAAGAAAAGTGAAGAAAGATGGCCCCCAAAGGTAAATTGATGCGGTTCAAGAGGAAATTTAAATCTACGAACTCGGGACATTACGCAAAGAAGAGGAAAGAGGTAAGTATTCGTCCGTGTATATCAGTCGCGGAGGTGAGTATAGAAGATACACGGACGGATTTACAAACTATTTTAGATGTAAATAGTAATAGATTTTATTCTTCTCCTCATCCGTGTACATCTGTCGCGGAGGAAAGTGTAGAGGACACACCTGTAGAAGTTTATACGAATTTAGATGTAAATAGTGATAGGCAGGATTCTTCTCCTCCTCCGCTAACAATAGAATGTGCCAGAATGGAAGAAGAACGTCCTATTTTTCAATTAGTAGTACAGCGCATTGTTGACATAGGGCATTTTTAAAATAGTATTTTTTTCTATTGGTGTACATCAGGCATGGGCAACTTGTGGCCTGCGGTCCACTGGCGCCCCAATACTAGTCAAGCGGTTCCCCCACTAGCGTACGGCAGACACTCGCTACACGCATATTTACAGTGACGGCCCTGTAGTGAGTGTCTGCCGTACGATAGTGGGGGAAACGCTTAACTAGTAGTGGGGCGCCAGTGGCCCGCGGCCACAAGTTGCCCTAGCCTGGTGTACATACACCATTCAATTGCAGCATTGTAGATATTGTAACGTTACAAGCAAAGCCACCGTTAAATTAATAAAAATAAAGTAAAGTAAAGTAAAGATAGGAACCGCAGAAACATCTAGAACTGGAGAGAAGCGAAAATCGCACAAAAATAGGCCGAGATCTAAAAATAGACAGGAAAAGGACAAAGGGACACAGGAGCGAAAGTAGGTCGCGATAGCTTAGGAAACGGGAGGCGAGATGAGGCAGGGGGAGAGTCGCGGAGGATAGGAATTCACATAAAAACGAATGACGTAACAGTTCAAAGGATTGGCAAGTTCAAGGCTAACACCGAGGCCGAGCGCGGTCAGCAACGCGCGCCGCTAGACAAATAGAGGGGACCCAATTAAAGGGACCGAAATCAGAGCACGAAGGTGGGGAGAAAGCATATATTAGACCGGTAGCGAAAGAATGGAGATCGAGAATTTTCTCACGTTTTTTCAAAGTTATAAATTCAAGTCGGGAGTGATTAGTTCGGAGGCAGGCAGAAGTGCGAGGAAAGCAATCGTCTTTCGAGTTCGGAGAAGAGGTGTTTTCCGGAGTTTTTCGACCACACGAGTGAGTCAGCACGGCGAACGGCAGCTTAGACCAAACGTGTGAGTAAGAGAGAGAGAGTAGCCAAGCAAAGAACACACCATATCGGTAAGAGAAGACACGTAACGTTACAGCGTCTTCCCGGGATATGTGTTTACATTTCTTTCCGATACCCGACCTCTAACTAGAATAAGCAGTAGGCTAAGTGTATGTGTGAGCGTGTGCATGGGTAAGCGCGGGTAAGAGTGTGAGTGCGTGAGAGAGAAAAAGTGCGAGCGATCAGCTGTGCGAGTGCGTTGAACTCGCACCACTTCGACGAAATACTTCGAGGATCGAATAAAGAAAATTAAAGAGATTTCAAACACTCGTTATTTCACGTTTCCCTCTCAAATTCCCACTGCCAGTCCTAAGAAGGAAAAGAACTCGACGAGGAGGTAACAGTAAGCCGAGGTGGTAAAAGGCTTAACGTTACAATATGTATCCAGTTTCGGAATCCCACAAAGGTTTTGTTAGTGCGATTAAATTAAAATGTAAAATGCGCGGTTTGATTGAAACAATTGAAACTGAGGATAGAAGTAACAATAGGGATGTCAACGCCTGTATGGTATCTGGGATGATATCTGCAGGTAGTGGACATTCCCAATTAACCCTTTCGCTACTACGGGCGACTATAGTGGCTCCCCGTACGGTGCCACTTTTTGCATTGAAACATTTTGCATCATTTGTTTCTCACACCCTTTATTTATAAATACCCTTTGAAGAAAAATTCTTTCGTTCGAAAACATTCAGCAGCTTGGGTTCTCCGCCGCGGTACTCCTGCTGACGATTGGCGTCGCGTACCTACCGTACAGTGGGAGTACCGCGGCGGAGAACCTGCCCGTAGCGAAAGGGTTAAAAGACATTTGCGCCGCGATAGACATGCCTACTTTGTCCAATAAATCGTGGGCGAAATATCATGACATCGTGTCGCAGGTATTTCGCGATAGCGCGATAGATTTGATGGCAAAAGCAGCCGGGGAGGAAGGAAGAATCGCTCGTTTAAAGGAAGCAGTCGACAATGATGGAATTCCTTGCATCACCGTCGTCGCCGATGGGTCTTGGGCAAAGCGATCATACAAAATTAAATATGACTTGCTTTCGGGCGTTGCCGCAAATGTAGGGTTTGAAACCAAAAAAATTTTATATATCGGGGTCCGAAACAAGTATTGCTCTTTTTGCGACCGTAGTCGGGGAAATGTAATTGACCGCGAGCATGCTTGCTTTAAAAATTTCAATAGTCCTAGTACGCGTATGGAGTCGGACGGAATTGTAGAGGGTTTTAGATTGTAACCGTACATTTACCATACGGTACATAGATTTCTATATCTGTCTTATCGACGGTAAGAAGCCGTATTAAATTAAAGACGACGCGTCTATTAAGTGCTCCCACTCTATGAATATGAACCCCACCACCGATTTTCACGCCTTTATAAGCGCAAACGCGACACCGCGAGCTTACTCTCTTATTTCTTTTTGGCCAGTCCCGATCTAGAATCAGAGTAGAATAAGGAATAACCCGAATAGAATAAGGAGGCAACTTAGTAACAAAATTAGTATTCAGTCATGAACACTTAGTTCCCATTATTGAAATAGTTAGGCTTCAAGTTCTATGAACGCTTAGTTTTGCGCGGAATTTGTTAGCACAACCGGTAGGCTTATGAACGCTTAGCTTTGCGCGAGTCTTCGGTAATATCAAGATTATATCAGTAAGCGGTGAATAGTTTCTAATACTGATATATTAATTTATAATTTACAATCCTCTTTTTTATGTTGCCATCCTCATCTAGAGCATGAGAGTCAGGGACTAGTACTGTATTGTTTTATTGTAGGATGTTATAAAAAAAAGAGACGTTTATTTTTTTTTGTATTCACAATTAATCGTATCTAAGGATACGATCTCATGTCAAATCTTGGTTAAGAGATTAATTCTCATTTGTTTCCGTTTAATCGTGTAAGTACGTAGCAAGCGCGATCTGACTATATAGTCACAATAACAAAATAAATCCATTTGTCAATTTTCTTTTTATATTTAAATCGTATATGCTATACGGTCGCATTTCTTTAAATAGTTCGATCAGATGTTATCTGAAACCACAGCGTAAATATTCATACACGTAGTGCAACCATGGGCAACTTGTGGCCCGCGGGCCACTGGCGTCCCACTACTAGTCAAGCGTTTCCCCCACTATCGAACGCCACACTCGCTACACGCATATTTACAGTGACGGCCCTGTAAGTATGCGTGTAACGAGTGTTTGCCGTACGATAGTGGGGGAAACGCTTGACTAGTAGTGGGGTGCCAGTGGCCCGCGGGCCACAAGTTGCCCATGCCTGACGTAGTGCATACAACTGGATAGCCAAGCAGTAGTAAATCTTTACCTGCAAATTTCACGTATATTAAAATATAAATCTTTGTTTGTCAGACCAAAGCATTGAACCATATTGCCCGTGATTCACTACGGTCACGCCGATGTCCCTAAATGCATTAATTGCGACGACTAGCAAAGATCACTCGTGTTATAGCCCTGGGGCAGTCTGATCGCCCGACACAACGCCGTTGGTCTGTCTTCACCGGTCATAACATTGAGAGTCTATCAGCTGTTCTGTACAATACAAAGATCTGCTGGCTTCCAAGTTTAAAACCACCGAGTTTCCTAATTTGTTTACATCCGATCCAAGTCAATAACCTCGCGCAGGCGACAATCGATGTAGGATAGCGAGCGTATACCGATGTTGGTATGTAGAAAAACTCCGTGATCTACTGTACACGCATTTATAAAGATAATCCAATTTGGAAACGGTGATTTATATACTAGTCATATTTACTCAACAATATTTGCTTAGATAATTAGAGACTGTAATTATAGGTTACGAGATAGACACGTAAGAATCCATTTCTTTGGTAAATAAGAGTTATTTAATTTCTGAAGAGAAACAGGTAGTATTATTTTTTTCTTATGTAACGCCGGCCGTATAAAGGCTGAAAGGACGATCTCATAAGGAGTATGGCCATTTTCGAAAATTTCGTCGTCCACCGCGTAGCGACTCCAAATTTGGCACAGATGCTCCTTAGGACCTCCGGAATTGATTAGCTAATGTCGATCTCTGTCCAAAAATCTGGGTGTTCCTGGAACGGGAATTGTTCGTTACTCGGAGATGTGCCACGATTTGAGTCGCAGCGCGGGAATCAGAGCAGACCTGATGCAAGAACGGCGAGGAAATGAGTCAAAAACAAACGAGTGTAATTTGTTTTCAAAACCAGAACGGATCATGAAGACATCTCTTCAGATTATGCTTGTAGGAGGGAAGATGGTAAAACAAAAGGCTTAACCGGAGAATAATAGTGTGTATTCTAAAAGACCTGCTCTCAGGAATGCGGACGAAAAAAAAAAAAAAAAAAAAATACGATAAAAAAAAACGATAAAAAAATACGATTCCACTGTATCCTTGCCTCATTCTTTATGATCCGTATCCTTGGTGCCTAACTTCTATTCCTCCTTATTAGATCTCCGTCCGATCACTACACTATCGATGAGCTACAAATCACACTAGTTTGTTTCTGACTCATTTCGTCGCCGTTCTTGCATCAGGTCTGCTCTGATTCCCGCGCTGCGACTTAAATCGTGGCACAACATCTCCGAGTAACGAACAATTCCCGTTCCAGGAACACCCAGATTTTTGGACAGATATCGACATGAGCCAATCGATTCCGGAGGTCCTAAGGAGCATCTGTGCCAAATTTGGAGTCGCTACGCGGTGGACGACGAAATTTTCGAAAATGGCCATACTCCTTTCAAGAATATATTAAGATCATTATTTTTCTTTTTGTATAATTGCTTTCACATTTATTCGTACCATATCAAATCCTTCCTTCTGGGTGTTTTCGCCATCGTCCGCGAAGCTCGCACTAACCTCTGAGATACCTTTGAGAAACTCCGACGAGAGTCTAGCAATCCGGAGCATTATAACGTAACCATAGTTCCATCCTTTTGGTAGATAATATTTTTTTTTATTTTTGGCGCCCAACTTAAAATATATCATAATTATATAAAAAAAAATATATACATAGAAAAGCACGTTACAAGATCTAGTGTCGAAACGCATGGCTTGAAGTATATTCGCTTGATTGGCGACGGAGATAGTAGCGTTCATCGGAAGCTCATAGATGCATTGCCGTATGGTCCATCCGTTCTCGTTGAAAAAATAGAGTGCCGAAACCATATTTTAAGAAATTACAGCAATCGTTTGCAAGCTGTTGGTTTAAATAGAAAGGTCGGTACCGTTGCGCATTGAAATATTTTGAGGAAAAATCTGATGCGCCTGAGAACTGCCGTTAGTGCAGCAATTAAATATCGAAAGGCACAAGATCTGCCTGAATATCGCCGCGTGGAGGAATTGACTCAAGATATTTTGAACGGACCGTATCATGTTTTCGGCCACCCCGCGAATTGTCTGAATAGACAATATTTTTGTGAAGGTTTATTAAAACCTGGCGAAACGGATCTCGTCCAGGCTATGGAGCAATCGCGTATTTTTCCGGAAATACTATTGGCGATGCATCGAGTTGCGGCAAACGCCTCGAGTTTGGTATGGGACGTTGATAATAATATTGTTGAATTATATAATTCGTACGTTGCGAAATTTATTGGTGGTAAACGAATAAATTTGGCCCTACGTGATTCATACCAGACTCGATGCGAAGCTGCGGTGATCAGTATGAATTCCGATGGAGCGCTGGCGCTGCGTCGTGAATTTCAAAACAAATTGTCAAGTAAAGGTTTTGGCAAATTTACTTCGCAATTTGTTATACAAAACTTCGTGCTCGCGTTTCGAGACGTGAAAAGAACTCTTCAGATCTCTGATTTGAGTGACGAAAAAATACTTTGCAAGAGCGAAGAATTTTTAGAAAAACTTGCAACCGAAGGCGCACTGAAAATCGAACGCGAAACTCGCGGACAATTCGCGTCTAATGAATGGGCTGAACAGCGTCGTAAACGACTGACTGCTTCAGTTTTTGGAAAAATATGCAAAAGAAGGATACATACTTCTTGTTCTAAATTGGTAGAATCAATTCGATATCCCTGTTTTAAGGGAAATATAAATACGAAGTGGAGAATCGAAAAAGAGCCATTGGCAATTAATCAATTCTCTACTGATTACGGGCTCGATGTTCAACGGTGCAGTTTAATTGTTAACAAAAAACCAGCTATAGGGGGCTGGTACCTCTCCCAGGTACTTACTGGCCACGGGTGCTTCGGTGTATACCTCCACCGATTTAAGAAGAGACGGACCCATCGTGCCACATGTGCGGCGCGGAACTGCACATGGTGGAGAACGCGGTTTTTGACTGTTTGCGGTTCGGGGACGTAAAACGGGTCTTGGATATAGAAATGGGCACGCAACTCACACCGGATAACGCGACTGGTCTTATGACAGGAGGGAAACGCGAATGGGACTATATCGCGGACTATTTCGGGGGATCTATGAAAGCACGGATAGAGCCAGCGAGGGAGATAGAAAGTGGGAGGGACGGGAGAGATTAACACCACACTCCCACATGTGCACACTCACGCGCACTCGTACACCTCTTATACACACCGTCACGCACACAGCACAGGTGCAAACACACGAAGACAGACACATACACACTCAGGGGTTTGGGGGCGCGGGACGCTTTACCCATGGGCTTGGACTTTAGTAGGGAAAAGGGAACAGGCGAGTGTTTTTTCATCGGGACACCTCAGGTCACCGTTTTTCCATCCCGGATTCTCTCTGAAGGGTGAGGGGTTTTCTTTATCTTCGGGTAGGGACCCCCATGAGAGGTCCCTCCTGGCGACGAATGGCAGCGACATTACCACAGAGGGTGATCGGGGGAATTCTGAGGCTATTGGTCCCCATGGGCCTAGGCCAGGGGTCGGCAACCTGCGGCTCGCGAGCCACATGCGGCTCTTTGGATATGAAGGTGCGACTCTTTAGTTCCATACACATCATCAAAAAACTTTATTTATGCAAGTACTATTTATTGTTGACAAGAAAAATTTGTTTGTGGCTCTTTGAAAACTTTGAAATTTTGTAAATTGTAATTTTTAACTCTTCCGACTCAAAAGGTTGCCGACCCCTGATTTAGGCCAATGATGATTCACAAATAAAAAAAGACTTTACGTCGGCTTGAATGACAGCCAGACTTTACGTCGGCTTGAATGACAGCCAGACTTTACGTCGGCTTGAATGACAGCTATACTTCACGTCGGCTTGAATGACCAGAAAAATAATGAAGTATCAATATTAATACTTAAGAAAATTGACCTGCTGCATCGTAGAGAAACGATTACTTCGCCGCGTGCAGGGTCAACTGTTTAAAATTTGTCGAGCATGTCGAGCTTGCATATAAATGCTCCCCCGACATTAGACTCAAATGCCTGTCATCGACTGACATGGTAGGGCTAGTTTTGTTTCTAGCGCTCAATGTTGTGCGTACCACACAAATGGAAGTTAGGAGGTCAACTCCCACTTTATTCCTTTTTTTGGTTTTCACATCAGGGAGCATAGAAAATATTCCTTCCGATTCGGCGTTCGGATGTGGTAGACATCGTATCACGCTGAGTATCAAAGATAATTCTGGGAAAACCAAATTTTTTGATGGATTTTCTCGTTCGCAGATGTCTACCCACATGTCGTCGAATGATAATTTTTCCTAATTACTTTTATCAGATTGGGAAGTGCCGTTATACAAGAATTCCTATTCTTTTTTTGGGTTTTCGATATGAAAATTTCCCAAGCGCCGCGCGACAGCTATAAAATTTTGCGTAGTTAAATTTCTGTCGCTATTGCGAAAAGTATATACTGGTTTGAAAATCGTCAATTGTCTAAGGAATTAGTCGTCATGAGGAAGACGACTCCTAATTTCATTACTTACGGTAACGTAAAACCGCAAACAATTTTCACGGAATGAATTTATCTCCACTTTTGTCATTCCATTTTGCAAAGCATCTTCTAAATATTCCCTACAGTCAGTACCAATATCTACTTGGCTTAGCGGAAGTTGATTGCATTTTGCAGAAAAGTCTATCTGCCTGACAAAATTAATATGTTTTAGAAGAAGTGCTTTTAAAAATTGATGCAAGAAAAATGTAAGTAGCCGTTCGGAAGAAGGCTACAATTCTTGCATCATTGTTACTCGACTTTGAAAGGAGGCATTAAATGCATTTAAAACATTTAATGTATATTCCAAGAAGTAAAAATACCGTTTCATGTCATGTCTGTTGAGCAAAGAAAATATATTCCTAGCAGCTTCTGTCTTCTATGAAAAAGATTGCTCCTCACAAAATGGCATCAAATCCTCCCAAGTTTCTAAAAACCGTTTCACACACTGGTGCATCGCAAGCCAGCGCATATCAGATAATTTAAGTATCCTTAAAGGGAGAGTTATTATAACTCTCCTGAAATTGTCTAAATATGTACGAACGTTTGGGGCTGCCATTTATGAAAAATGCCACACCGAAGCAATTAGTAACACTCAGCACTGAATGACGGAATGACAGACACACGGCATTGTTAAAAGATTTGGATTCTTTTCTAATAATTTGGTTTTGAAAGACGAGTGCTTTTCGACCATAACCGCGGCATTATCGCAACTCACAAGGGAACTACACGACCCTATTTTCTTGGATTTTTGTGAAACCGGTGTCAAATGAAAGAGGACGATGAGTATAGTACATCTGTGAAATTTCAGACGTTTATGGCCGTCCACTTTTTCAAAAAATCGATTTGAAATTTGGAATTTTTATGTCTCCTAATCGAGCCGAATTTTTGTAAATTGATAGAACTCGATAAGGCGATAAAAAAAGTTCTCTGACAATTCTTTCTAGCATCATTAGTTTTATCAAAAATTGACGTTATTTGTAACGCTTTGTTATCGCATAAACCGTAGAATTTAAGCTATTTCCAACAGCGGCGTTAGCGGAGTCAGCAGCGAGCGAAGTTCCGAACGAGAGGTCCCAGGTTCGATTCCTGTATGGGACTTTTATTTTTTTTCGTAAAATTTGTTGCTGTTGCGTGTAAAATCACTTTCCATTTTTTTTAACATTATTTTCAATAATATGCAGTGTATTTGAAATTTTTCCATTTTTCTACATGCTAACGTTTGATATATCCAAGCTAAATGACGATGCTTATCCCTTTTATTGCACCAGCGCTCGATAGTTTATTGCTGCGAGGCCAATAAATACCCAAGCAAAGGCCGATAGTGATCTGCGGTTTAATTACCACGTACTCTAGTAGAAGATTAATAGAAATGCAGTAAAGACCCACCACCACCCCCGCCGATAGACGGTCCTCTTTACTGCAATTACTATATTAATTTTTCTTATCTTCGTCTTCTTCGCATATTTGGCCGTTACACTCGCGCGGATGAAATTTTTCATAATAACAATGAAAACATAATGCATTTCTACACCACGAACACATTGCAAATGATTCACCCTCACAGCTACACTTTTTCTTTTTTATGTCCTCTGGGAAGCATACTTGATTTACGTTTAGAAAAATTTCTTTAGAATTAGTTGTTAACTTGGACGCGATCCACGCATAACGTAACATATTTTGGAATATTGGAGCAGATAATTGGTTATGAATTAATGAATGAAATTTTCTTCTTGGGAAGAACTATCACCAGACCCCGACGATGTACTTCGATATGTCTCCATTCTGATGATCAAACTACAACTATCTTCCAAATAAACTAAAAACGAAAAGTAACAAATATATCAAATTGTCTGCTCTTCAGTTTTTGCACTCGTGAAATTTCAACGAACACTCACAAGAAATATCGACAGGTACCTTACATATGGAAACCAAAAGCTTCTTCCCATATAAATCGACCAATCAGAAAATTTAGAGACGTACATTTTTTTAAATTTATATAGCAATCACAGTAAAGTGGACCGTCTTTCGACAAGGATGATGATAAATTTTTATGCATTTCTGTTAATCTTCTACTAGAGTACGTGGTAATTAAACCGCAGATCACTATCGGCCTTTGCTTGGGTATTTATTGGCCTCGCAGCAATAAACTATCGAGCGCTGGTGCAATAAAAGGGATAAGCATCGTCATTTAGCTTCGATATATCAAACGTTAGCATGTAGAAAAATGGAACAATTTTAAATACACTGCATATTATTGAAAATAATGTTAAAAAAAATGGAAAGTGATTTTACACGCAACAGCAACAAATTTTACGAAAAAAAATAAAAGTCCCATACAGGAATCGAACCTGGGACCTCTCGTTCGGAACTTCGCTCGCTGCTGACTCCGCTAACGCCGCTGTTGGAAATAGCTTAAATTCTACGGTTTATGCGATAACAAAGCGTTACAAATAACGTCAATTTTTGATAAAACTAATGATGCTAGAAAGAATTGTCAGAGAACTTTTTTTATCGCCTTATCGAGTTCCATCAATTTACAAAAATTCGGCTCGATTAGGAGACATAAAAATTCCAAATTTCAAATCGATTTTTTGAAAAAGTGGACGGCCATAAACGTCTGAAATTTCACAGATGTACTATACTCATCGTCCTCTTTCATTTGACACCGGTTTCACAAAAATCCAAAAAAATAGGGTCGTGTAGTTCCCTTGTCAGGGCCGCAATGTTTCTGAGCGGAATTTGCTTTTTTACTAAAATATTTTCGAAAGATTTGAAAAGTTTTTCCGCTGAACAATCGCTGGCATCCAAATGAACGAGTTGCCACAATTCACACCTAACGTACAAAGAACATGGCCCGGCATACCTAATGGCCAATATAAGCCACTTTTGGTTTGTTGAATCTGAGGTTTCATCCTCGTAAATTGAAAATTTTTGATTCCTAACGGTATCAATGATGCGTTCGGTTTCACGAACGCACAAAACATTGCTAATGATTTGTCGCCACTTGGACCGACCGACTTTCATGCTTTTCAAAACTTCAGGATCTTGTCCTATATCTGGCATAAGAGCAAGAAAAGGAGAAGCAATCGTTAATGCTAAATTATGTTCTGCGAAGAAAGTCGCGTACCTATCCTCGGTGATTTTAATTCGATCATGAAGGGAAAAAGACGAATCTTCCACATTATCAAACACTTTAATAGAATCATTCACGGCATTTTTGCACTGAGGCATTTTTTCCACATTTCTTTTGTGGTTATGGCAGTACGAATGCCTGCGTATTTGCGTAAGCCAACAATCTAAGACTTTGTTGCAAGCTTTACAGAAGCATTTAGATTTGTTGAAAGAAACCTCTTCCAAACAAACTTTGAAAGAATCATCAATATCAAACCAGTGACGTTGAAAGGTTTTTTTTTATTTATTGGCGGGCGTACAATCCATTCTAACGAACGCTTCACGTGAACGAAGAAACACTAACAACGCGGAAGTAATAAAAAATTCGCGACGAAATGTTTTCACGAAAGCAAATTAATCAATAATATAAAGTAAAAACTTACAAAATTGCAGGTTTCACAGATTTATCAGTAGCTGATATAGGCCGGTTCTGGACCACTGGGCGAGGGGGTGTGCGGTGATGCGGGGTAAGGACCCATCGTGGGGGTGGGGGGGGGGTCAAGAGCCGCGACTCGAAAGTGGGGGGGGGGGGGTGACGTGATGCCGGTAAGTAATATATCTTTCGACACCTAGCGATAAGAAGAAACGAATCGCATAGTTTATGTTATGTTTGTTGATACCACCGTAAGACCATAGCGAGCATATTATTATTAGGGAGCTTACATTATGACATACGAAAAGTTTACGTTTGACCAAAGAAATTTTATCGCCCCTTCGAGCGCGCAGCGTTCCTTTCATTCATCTTATAAGAATTCGAAAAACATTTGTTCCGTAATATAGTCTAGTGACGAAAGGTATCCTCGGACCATATAAAAAACATTTACCGAGTTTTAACGGCCAAGTCGAAACGAATATCTCGAGTGGATGCGACGAAGCCGGATATAGACACCTAGCGATATGAAGAAACGAATCGCATAGTTTATGTTATCGGTATCCGATGCCACCTAAGACCATAGCGTGCATATTATTATTGGGCAGTTTACACTATGACATACACGCACGCTCAAGATTTGTCGGTCGGCGATGAGATGCAAAAGTTTACGTTATACCGCATTTAAGAGCTCTAAGAGGGCTGCAAATGATTACGTTTGACCAAAGAAATTTTATCGCCCCTTCGAGCGCGCAGCGTTCTCTTCATTAGTCGAGAAACCGCCGTCCTTATTATTCGTCCTACGAGTATCATCGAATTCGAAAAACATTTTTTCCGTAATATAGTCTAGTGTTCGTGACGAACGGTATCCTCGCAAGATGGATCATATAAAAAACATTTACCGAGTTTTAACGGCCAAGTCAAAGCTAACGCGTACTCGAAACGAATATCTCGAGTGGATGCAGGAGTGCGACGAGGCCCAAGGAAATATCATCGCGTATTTACGAAACGAAACGGACAACTTGTCGATCGGTACGAAACGTTGCATAACATCGATAATCTCGCGGCTGACATGTGCAAAAGTTTTGATGCAAAAACGCTTTTCGCGAGTGGGCAGAGGCTTGTACGAGACGAATCGCGGTGCGAGAGCGTCCTCCCTTACTTGGGAGAATATCGAGTCGGCCTTTGAAAATCGAATTCTCACGGGCGCCGTCATTAACATCGAACACATCGATACGCGACAATTTCTTAAAGACGCGCGTCGCATGGTGACGAGTCGGGTTACGGACGCCATCAACGCACACAATTGTATTAAAGTCAACGCGATATTGGAAGCGGAGTTCATGTCGAATGGGAACACCGACGTTAAAAGTTTCAATACGCGTAATCGCGAGGTCTGCGCGACATCGAATTTACGCCGATGGTACACGGAGGATGTGATAGAGCCGATCTTGACGGCTATGGAAGAATTTCAAGAGCGCGACAGTGGGTGGGCGCTAACCAAAATATTGTGCCTGATGGTAAACGTTAACAAGTACCAGCCCATGCACGCGGGATGCAACCTTTCGATACCGCGAGAGCTGGCACTGAAGAAAGCGATCGTCAACGTAAAGTGCAACGGCGTCGACGACAACGCTTGCTTCTTCCGTTCGGTTGTAGCGAGCCTATATCCGGCTAGACATCACGTGGACAGAGAATCTTCTTATCCGCATTACTCCGACGTACTTAACACCGACGGCTTTCAACTGCCCATGACGCTGAAGCAAATTGTGAAATTTGAGCGTCGCAACGACGTTTCCGTTAACGTATACGGTTGGAGCAAGAGTCTCTGCGAGCCGCTACATCTGACTTCGAGAAAACGAGAAAGACACGCGAACCTGCTTCTCCTTGAAACATCGACTCGGAATCATTTCGTGTGCATAAGGAATCTCTCAAGATTGGTCTCCAGACAGATTAACGGTAGAGAGCATAGAAAATATATTTGCGATCGGTAAGTTAGAGATCTATCTTTTATTCTCCGTATAAAAGTAACTATCACGATAGGATTTAATGATTGAAATTTTTTTTTTAGTTGTCTCCATTACTTCATATCGGAGGAAAAATTGAAGGCCCACACCGTCGATTGCCAACGAATCAACGATTGCGCGATAACGCTTCCCACGAACGATGACAACTACTTACGCTTTGAAAATTTTTCGCGCAAAGAACGCATTCCCTTCATAATTTACGCGGATTTCGAGTGCTTGCTCGCGAACGTTAATACGGGTGAAGATCAACGACGCACGCAACCCTATCAGCATCACCTCGCGTACAGTGTAGGATATTACTTACATTGCTCGTACGACGCGTCATTGTGTAAATATCGATCGTATCGCGACAAATCCGACTGCATCGAGTGGTTCGTGAAAGAGATGCGCGAGTTAGGACATCAACTCGATTCAATTTTTCGAAAAGTTATTCCGATGACGCGACTCACCGTGGAAGAGGAAAGGGAATTTCATAGGTCCACCACTTGTCACATTTGCGAGAACCCTTTTCGCGACGAGACCAAAGTACGCGATCATTGTCATCTTTCGGGTGCATATAGAGGTCCGGCGCACTCGAGTTGTAATTTGAATTACAAGATACCGTTCACGGTACCGGTGGTGTTTCACAATTTGTCAGGTTACGACGCGCACTTTGTCATAAAGAAACTCGCCACCGCGTTCAAAGGTAAAGTAGACCTACTACCAATAACCAAAGAAAAGTACATCTCTTTCACGAAGCACATGGACGAAACGCGTAGAAAAGTAGAAGAAACGGGTGGAGAAAACGTTCGTAAGATGAATAGGAAGAGCGAGGCTATGCAATACATCAAATTTAGATTCATAGATTCGTTTAAATTTCTCAGCTCTAGTCTCGACAAATTAGCTTCTTATCTCGAGAAAGATAAATTAAAAAATTTAAGAACGCAATTTCATTCGCTCAGCAACGACGACTTCGATCTTCTTACCAGGAAGGGCATTTTTCCATACGACTACGTAACGTCTTACGAAAAATTAAGCGAGACGCGGTTACCAGATCGCGACGCATTTTACAACAGATTGAACGATAGCGACATATCCGATACCGATTACACGCACGCCGTTAACGTTTGGACGCGCTTCCACACCGAAACGTTGGGACAGTACAGCGACTTGTACTTAAAAATTGACGTGATGCTACTAGCCGATATTTTTGAAAATTTCCGAAACGATTGCATCGAAAGCTACAAGTTAGATCCGGCTCATTACTTTACTCTTCCGGGCTTCGCGTGGGACGTAATGCTGAAATATACAAAAATTACACTCACTCTGTTGACGGATATAGATATGTATATGTTCGTCGAGCGAGGGATACGCGGCGGGCTGAGTCAGTGTTCTCACAGATACTCGCACGCAAACAACAAATACATGGCAACGTACGATCCGTCGAAACCTTCCACGTACCTCATGTACTTCGACGTAAACAATTTATACGGCTGGGCGATGTCGCAGCCTCTTCCGCACGGGGCATTCCAATGGATCGAGGGGCGATCTTTGCTCGAGTTCGATGTAAATTCGGTTTCGGAGGACGGACCCGTAGGATATATCTTAGAGGTTGATTTGGAATATCCGCGCGAGCTTCACGATTCGCACGTCGATCTTCCGTTTTGCCCTCTTCAAGATACGCCACCGGGTAAACGCGGTCAAAAATTACTCGTTACGGTAAACCCTAAGGAACGATACGTGATACACTATCGTTATCTGCAACAGTGCTTGAGACACGGCTTAAAGTTGACGAAGATACATCGTATTTTAGAATTCCAGCAGTCGTGCTGGTTGCGCAAGTACATCGACTTAAACACTCAATTTCGTACTCGCGCGACTAACGATTTTCAAAAAAATTTATTCAAACTAATGAATAACGCGGTGTTCGGTAAAACGATGGAGAACGTGCGCAATCATAGGGACGTGAAACTGGTTACGCGGTGGGACGGACGATTCGGTGCGGAAGCGTTGATCGCGAAACCTAATTTTCATAGCCGAACGATATTTTCGGAAGATGTAGTAGCGATAGAATTGAGTAAGTTAAATATTAAATTGTGCAAGCCAGCGTACGTAGGAATGTGTATCTTGGACATATCGAAAGTATGTCTGTACGATTTTCACTACGGTTACATGCAATCGCGTCTCCCCGGCAAGTCTAAAATTATGTACACCGATACGGATAGTTTAATTTACGAGCTCGAATGCGACGATGCTTACGAGGAGATAATAAAGCGAGACATAGATCGCTTCGACACTAGCGACTACGCCGAAAATAATCCGTATCGTATACCGCGAGCGAATAAAAAAGTTTTAGGCATGATGAAGGATGAAAATAATGGCTCGATTATGTCCGAATTCGTTGGTCTGAGAGCGAAAATGTACGCCCTCCGTGTAAGTAACTGCGAAGGAGTAAGCGATAGCATTACGAAGAAAATCAAAGGTGTAAAGAGGAATGTCACGACTAAGAGCATAGAGTTCGACGATTATCTTCGATGCTTGAACGACAAAGTGGAAAAGATAATCATTCAAAATCGAATCGCGTCCGAACGGCACAACGTTTACACGATCCGCGAGCGAAAACTAGCGCTTAGCCCGCACGACGATAAGCGATTCATCGTACCCGGCTCCACTCGTACGCTTCCGTGGGGACATTACGCTATTGATAGATACATACATGGAGGAATAAAATAAAAAGACAAATTTTAGTAAAAAATACATATATATTTGTGTGATTTCGTTATTGCAATACATCCTTCTTGTCGATCCACGAATCCCAACCACTTCACGTACATCTTACTTCCTTTTTTGCGCAACACCTTTTCGACGAGGTGTACGTCCGGACACGCGGTCGAATTTCCCTTGTAATCCTTTAGTAAGTACGTAACCAGAATCGTTGGTTTTATAGCTGTAACTACAAACACCTACGTCGACCAATTTGACGTGTATCCTTTATCGAACGCCGTCTTGAACTTGCTCGCGCATACTTTATCATCGACTCAAAATTTCACCGATTCCATGTTTTTAAGCTCGTCGTAGGTGCATACGTTTGATAGGAGACGACTCTCGCTGTCGCGAGTCACTTCGATAGGCAGCATTCCTTCCTTGTAGCATACAATACTCGTAGAGATCCCATGACCGAAAACTCATATCGATCGACCGTCCGCTCTCGAGAACGCGTAACATGGATAATCGATGCAGCTCTTCCAAAGTAAATCGGAACAGTAGCTCACAGATCAGTAATACAGATCAATAAATTCGGAAACGTCGCTATCGCGATAACGTATTGTGTTTGGATGACGTCAACACATTTAATGCTAAAGGAGAGAAAATAAGTCGCGTGGTAGAGCCGGTGTAAGATCGTGACGTCACAACCATGTCCTACGTCAAGGGCGTTCCAAAAGACGCTACGGAAAACATCGAAGCTCTTATGACCATGAAATATGACGCGTTAAAGAACGAACTGCAGCGTGTTCTAAGCGAGGAGATCCACGCTCTTAAGAAATCAATGACCGAACGCCTAAACACACTCACTGAAGACACAGACGATCAGTGCGACAGAGATGCGAGCATACGCGAGTGCGTTACGGATCGAGGAAATACTGCGAAGAAGGCGAAATATATTCTCAAAAAAATGACTTAACGCAGGTGGGTGCGTGAGGGCGGACGAGCTGAGGGGGTAGAGCAGCTGACGCGGGAAAGCGTGCGCTCCGCGCATTAATGTAAAGTCTATGCGCTTTCCCCACGTCTGCTACTCTACCCCCTCAGCTCGTCCGCCCTCACGCACCCACCTGCGTTAAGTCATTTTTTTGAGAATATATTTCGCCTTCTTCGCAGTATTTCCTCGACCACGCGACTTATTTTCTCTCCTTTAGCATTAAATGTGTTGACGTCATCCAAACACAATACGTTATCGCGATAGCGACGTTTCCGAATTTATTGATCTGTATTACTGATCTGTGAGCTACTGTTCCGATTTACTTTGGAAGAGCTGCATCGATTATCCATGTTACGCGTTCTCGAGAGCGGACGGTCGATCGATATGAGTTTTCGGTCATGGGATCTCTACGAGTATTGTATGCTACAAGGAAGGAATGCTGCCTATCGAAGTGACTCGCGACAGCGAGAGTCGTCTCCTATCAAACGTATGCACCTACGACGAGCTTAAAAACATGGAATCGGTGAAATTTTGAGTCGATGATAAAGTATGCGCGAGCAAGTTCAAGACGGCGTTCGATAAAGGATACACGTCAAATTGGTCGACGTAGGTGTTTGTAGTTACAGCTATAAAACCAACGATTCTGGTTACGTACTTACTAAAGGATTACAAGGGAAATTCGACCGCGTGTCCGGACGTACACCTCGTCGAAAAGGTGTTGCGCAAAAAAGGAAGTAAGATGTACGTGAAGTGGTTGGGATTCGTGGATCGACAAGAAGGATGTATTGCAATAACGAAATCACACAAATATATATGTATTTTTTACTAAAATTTGTCTTTTTATTTTATTCCTCCATGTATGTATCTATCAATAGCGTAATGTCCCCACGGAAGCGTACGAGTGGAGCCGGGTACGATGAATCGCTTATCGTCGTGCGGGCTAAGCGCTAGTTTTCGCTCGCGGATCGTGTAAACGTTGTGCCGTTCGGACGCGATTCGATTTTGAATGATTATCTTTTCCACTTTGTCGTTCAAGCATCGAAGATAATCGTCGAACTCTATGCTCTTAGTCGTGACATTCCTCTTTACACCTTTGATTTTCTTCGTAATGCTATCGCTTACTCCTTCGCAGTTACTTACACGGAGGGCGTACATTTTCGCTCTCAGACCAACGAATTCGGACATAATCGAGCCATTATTTTCATCCTTCATCATGCCTAAAACTTTTTTATTCGCTCGCGGTATACGATACGGATTATTTTCGGCGTAGTCGCTAGTGTCGAAGCGATCTATGTCTCGCTTTATTATCTCCTCGTAAGCATCGTCGCATTCGAGCTCGTAAATTAAACTATCCGTATCGGTGTACATAATTTTAGACTTGCCGGGGAGACGCGATTGCATGTAACCGTAGTGAAAATCGTACAGACATACTTTCGATATGTCCAAGATACACATTCCTACGTACGCTGGCTTGCACAATTTAATATTTAACTTACTCAATTCTATCGCTACTACATCTTCCGAAAATATCGTTCGGCTATGAAAATTAGGTTTCGCGATCAACGCTTCCGCACCGAATCGTCCGTCCCACCGCGTAACCAGTTTCACGTCCCTATGATTGCGCACGTTCTCCATCGTTTTACCGAACACCGCGTTATTCATTAGTTTGAATAAATTTTTTTGAAAATCGTTAGTCGCGCGAGTACGAAATTGAGTGTTTAAGTCGATGTACTTGCGCAACCAGCACGACTGCTGGAATTCTAAAATACGATGTATCTTCGTCAACTTTAAGCCGTGTCTCAAGCACTGTTGCAGATAACGATAGTGTATCACGTATCGTTCCTTAGGGTTTACCGTAACGAGTAATTTTTGACCGCGTTTACCCGGTGGCGTATCTTGAAGAGGGCAAAACGGAAGATCGACGTGCGAATCGTGAAGCTCGCGCGGATATTCCAAATCAACCTCTAAGATATATCCTACGGGTCCGTCCTCCGAAACCGAATTTACATCGAACTCGAGCAAAGATCGCCCCTCGATCCATTGGAATGCCCCGTGCGGAAGAGGCTGCGACATCGCCCAGCCGTATAAATTGTTTACGTCGAAGTACATGAGGTACGTGGAAGGTTTCGACGGATCGTACGTTGCCATGTATTTGTTGTTTGCGTGCGAGTATCTGTGAGAACACTGACTCAGCCCGCCGCGTATCCCTCGCTCGACGAACATATACATATCTATATCCGTCAACAGAGTGAGTGTAATTTTTGTATATTTCAGCATTACGTCCCACGCGAAGCCCGGAAGAGTAAAGTAATGAGCCGGATCTAACTTGTAGCTTTCGATGCAATCGTTTCGGAAATTTTCAAAAATATCGGCTAGTAGCATCACGTCAATTTTTAAGTACAAGTCGCTGTACTGTCCCAACGTTTCGGTGTGGAAGCGCGTCCAAACGTTAACGGCGTGCGTGTAATCGGTATCGGATATGTCGCTATCGTTCAATCTGTTGTAAAATGCGTCGCGATCTGGTAACCGCGTCTCGCTTAATTTTTCGTAAGACGTTACGTAGTCGTATGGAAAAATGCCCTTCCTGGTAAGAAGATCGAAGTCGTCGTTGCTGAGCGAATGAAATTGCGTTCTTAAATTTTTTAATTTATCTTTCTCGCGATAAGAAGCTAATTTGTCGAGACTAGAGCTGAGAAATTTAAACGAATCTATGAATCTAAATTTGATGTATTGCATAGCCTCGCTCTTCCTATTCATCTTACGAACGTTTTCTCCACCCGTTTCTTCTACTTTTCTACGCGTTTCGTCCATGTGCTTCGTGAAAGAGATGTACTTTTCTTTGGTTATTGGTAGTAGGTCTACTTTACCTTTGAACGCGGTGGCGAGTTTCTTTATGACAAAGTGCGCGTCGTAACCTGACAAATTGTGAAACACCACCGGTACCGTGAACGGTATCTTGTAATTCAAATTACAACTCGAGTGCGCCGGACCTCTATATGCACCCGAAAGATGACAATGATCGCGTACTTTGGTCTCGTCGCGAAAAGGGTTCTCGCAAATGTGACAAGTGGTGGACCTATGAAATTCCCTTTCCTCTTCCACGGTGAGTCGCGTCATCGGAATAACTTTTCGAAAAATTGAATCGAGTTGATGTCCTAACTCGCGCATCTCTTTCACGAACCACTCGATGCAGTCGGATTTGTCGCGATACGATCGATATTTACACAATGACGCGTCGTACGAGCAATGTAAGTAATATCCTACACTGTACGCGAGGTGATGCTGATAGGGTTGCGTGCGTCGTTGATCTTCACCCGTATTAACGTTCGCGAGCAAGCACTCGAAATCCGCGTAAATTATGAAGGGAATGCGTTCTTTGCGCGAAAAATTTTCAAAGCGTAAGTAGTTGTCATCGTTCGTGGGAAGCGTTATCGCGCAATCGTTGATTCGTTGGCAATCGACGGTGTGGGCCTTCAATTTTTCCTCCGATATGAAGTAATGGAGACAACTAAAAAAAAAATTTCAATCATTAAATCCTATCGTGATAGTTACTTTTATACGGAGAATAAAAGATAGATCTCTAACTTACCGATCGCAAATATATTTTCTATGCTCTCTACCGTTAATCTGTCTGGAGACCAATCTTGAGAGATTCCTTATGCACACGAAATGATTCCGAGTCGATGTTTCAAGGAGAAGCAGGTTCGCGTGTCTTTCTCGTTTTCTCGAAGTCAGATGTAGCGGCTCGCAGAGACTCTTGCTCCAACCGTATACGTTAACGGAAACGTCGTTGCGACGCTCAAATTTCACAATTTGCTTCAGCGTCATGGGCAGTTGAAAGCCGTCGGTGTTAAGTACGTCGGAGTAATGCGGATAAGAAGATTCTCTGTCCACGTGATGTCTAGCCGGATATAGGCTCGCTACAACCGAACGGAAGAAGCAAGCGTTGTCGTCGACGCCGTTGCACTTTACGTTGACGATCGCTTTCTTCAGTGCCAGCTCTCGCGGTATCGAAAGGTTGCATCCCGCGTGCATGGGCTGGTACTTGTTAACGTTTACCATCAGGCACAATATTTTGGTTAGCGCCCACCCACTGTCGCGCTCTTGAAATTCTTCCATAGCCGTCAAGATCGGCTCTATCACATCCTCCGTGTACCATCGGCGTAAATTCGATGTCGCGCAGACCTCGCGATTACGCGTATTGAAACTTTTAACGTCGGTGTTCCCATTCGACATGAACTCCGCTTCCAATATCGCGTTGACTTTAATACAATTGTGTGCGTTGATGGCGTCCGTAACCCGACTCGTCACCATGCGACGCGCGTCTTTAAGAAATTGTCGCGTATCGATGTGTTCGATGTTAATGACGGCGCCCGTGAGAATTCGATTTTCAAAGGCCGACTCGATATTCTCCCAAGTAAGGGAGGACGCTCTCGCACCGCGATTCGTCTCGTACAAGCCTCTGCCCACTCGCGAAAAGCGTTTTTGCATCAAAACTTTTGCACATGTCAGCCGCGAGATTATCGATGTTATGCAACGTTTCGTACCGATCGACAAGTTGTCCGTTTCGTTTCGTAAATACGCGATGATATTTCCTTGGGCCTCGTCGCACTCCTGCATCCACTCGAGATATTCGTTTCGAGTACGCGTTAGCTTTGACTTGGCCGTTAAAACTCGGTAAATGTTTTTTATATGATCCATCTTGCGAGGATACCGTTCGTCACGAACACTAGACTATATTACGGAAAAAATGTTTTTCGAATTCGATGATACTCGTAGGACGAATAATAAGGACGGCGGTTTCTCGACTAATGAAGAGAACGCTGCGCGCTCGAAGGGGCGATAAAATTTCTTTGGTCAAACGTAATCATTTGCAGCCCTCTTAGAGCTCTTAAATGCGGTATAACGTAAACTTTTGCATCTCATCGCCGACCGACAAATCTTGAGCGTGCGTGTATGTCATAGTGTAAACTGCCCAATAATAATATGCACGCTATGGTCTTAGGTGGCATCGGATACCGATAACATAAACTATGCGATTCGTTTCTTCATATCGCTAGGTGTCTATATTCGGCTTCGTCGCATCCACTCGAGATATTCGTTTCGACTTGGCCGTTAAAACTCGGTAAATGTTTTTTATATGGTCCGAGGATACCTTTCGTCACTAGACTATATTACGGAACAAATGTTTTTCGAATTCTTATAAGATGAATGAAAGGAACGCTGCGCGCTCGAAGGGGCGATAAAATTTCTTTGGTCAAACGTAAACTTTTCGTATGTCATAATGTAAACTCCCTAATAATAATATGCTCGCTATGGTCTTACGGTGGTATCAACAAACATAACATAAACTATGCGATTCGTTTCTTCTTATCGCTAGGTGTCGAAAGATATATTACTTACCGGCATCACGTCACCCCCCCCCCCCACTTTCGAGTCGCGGCTCTTGACCCCCCCCCCCCACCCCCACGATGGGTCCTTACCCCGCATCACCGCACACCCCCTCGCCCAGTGGTCCAGAACCGGCCTATATCAGCTACTTTTATCACACCTTGACACGTGATACACACACACGTTACCGTTGTCGAGCAACGGCTGCCTCGCGATCCGCGAGAGCTTATTTACGAACTCCACTCCCTCCCCCGCCTTCCCCACTTGCATGCTTTCCAAAAGCGCGTGAAACCTGTACCGTCTCGTATTTCGTCCTCCGCATGACAAAGAAGTTAATAATCGATGGTTTTGGGAAAATATGTTCCCAAGGGAGTGAAAAAGAGTGAACTCTTTTTTTCCAAGAATACGTATATCTCAAAAACCGGAAATGTTACAGATGTGAAAATCGGCAATTTAGATTCTCTTTTGAAAATTAAGAAACACGTAATTCTCCATTTTCATAAATTACAGGTAAAAGCTTGGGGTTAATGATCACATCATCGATAGCGAAGTTGCGGCGGGGTACAGCTAGTATATACGGTATATGTGTATCTGCCGCAAGTGAAAGGGATCATAAAGAAGCGAGGATTTCCCGCCGATCTGATACATCCAATGATAACACGTGAAGCACGATGTTTGAAAGTCCATTGTGATTCCCACTTATTACAGACTAACGGCAGTTAGGCTGTCCGTCGCAAAAAATCGGACTAACGCCGGTGGTATATTTACAGCAAAATCGTAAATTTGAAGGGAGGGGGAAACCTTAAACTGCTAATATCTCATCGACGCGAAGTGCTACATAATTTTGGTTTGTTTCATCATAATCCTGGAACTTTTTCCCTTTCGTTGATATATAAGTTATTAGGATCGCGGCTTCCAATAAGTTAATAATCTAATTTATGTGTTTTGAAATTTTATGAAATATCAATTTTATCAGTCTTTTTTTTTCCGACCTTTTTCGTTAACATTGCGAGTATATCTATATATATAGAATTTTGTCCAGTTTCCTAATTTCGCCGTTAGTGAAGCCAGTGGAGTTAGCGTCGATATCAGGTGGGAATCTAGCTAGCGTTGGAATGTTTGACATGTCGATATTCTTAACCTATCACATTTTATTTATTTATTGTACCCGTCAGTACTATTGCAATCTTCCTTGTCTATAGAAACGTAGAGGATATGTGTGGTTAGAAGGGATAATTAAGGAAGGCAGTAGACTTCTTTCTCATTAATTGAGAACGTGGTTAATTCTATCGAAGATTTTAGATAACAAGAAGTTGCTAATTTTTCGTTATAACGTCCGTCACACGCAGGAGATACAGGGTAGTGGTTATCAAGCAGGTTAGAAAAACCCGTACTTACTAATTTTAATCCCATTCGACATATTAATAAAGATATGAACTAACTATTCTTTATGTAATCATTTTTCAGATAATTTTAATTTTTTACTTCATTAGAAGATTCGAATTAGTAATAAGTAAAATTCGCTGTGTGTAAATGTTATAGATGAGTTCATATGGATACGTTCCGGGAGTTTCTCAGAGCGAACTATCATATCTTCGTAGACGTTTTTATGAATAATATTGCAACAAGTCTGAATGTATACCACATCTGTTATGTACTTTTTCGGTAAATTTTTCCATCATTGTACACCTATTACATCGATTATACACATTGTAATATAATATAACATGTCCTCTAGTTAACCTGGTCCCCTCGAAAAAGGTCGTAGTATACGACTGGAACGCCGGCAATCTTCCTCGAAATGTATAATTTTAATTTGGAATCGCATGGATTTCTTTGCTCTAAAAGCATCCAATTTCGGATCCCTAAGAGTTTTCTAGTGAGTACGCACTCAAGAACACTATTAAGTATGAAAGTAGTTAAAAAATCGCCAAAGATCGTCAAATGGAGCTTAGGTATGAACTTTTCTTGGAGAGACAATAGAAAATAATAACATCATAGTCTACATATGTCGAAAAATAAAAAAACAATAGGAATGTTACGTGGGCCGTCGCTGTAATTTATAATTGCTCTTATTTTTAAATTGAAACAAGGATTTTTTATTATAACAAAATTATGTAAAATCATACACAAATAACATTAAAAATGTAAAGTGGGCCGTCGCTGTAGTTAATATAAACAATAAATCGTGCTTTTTCTTGCTACATAAAGATATTAAATCAATGATGCGTCGCATCTTTATTAATAACTTTTTATCAAATATCTATAATTTTAATTTCCATATTAGTTCTTTAGACTTTGTTAAACATTGTTGACTTCATAAATTACACATTCTCCTTCAAACAATTTTACTAAAATAACAATCTCTGTAAAAAACCTTGTACAAAGTACGCGACGGCCCGCTTTTTTTCGAAAAATGAAAAAATACAACCTGGCAATATGCGAAGCCTACCTTTTTGTATTTTTTAATTGAATGAATGGAAGCATGGGGTGGAGCAACTCTAGCGCAGGAAAATGAATTATGTACTTGATTCAGGTTATTAGACGGTTGTTATACGGTTATTTATGAACTAGGAAACAATAAAAATTGAATAAATTCTTAAAAATGTTTAATAAATTAAATGTTATCATAAATTCACCGATTGATTTAAATTTTAGATTAAAGATTAGTAAAATAAATTTTTGTATCCCTACTGTATCTACATAAACAATTTTCAAAAATTATCTAAAAATTGTATATGGATAACCTTCGAAAAATTAGAATTATTTATTATCTATACAAACATGTTAAATATTGTTCCTGGATTGATAGATGTACCAAAATGTTATATTATATTTAACGTTTACGAAGAAAGCGGGCCGTCGCGTACTTTGTACAAGGTTTTTTACAGAGATTGTTATTTTAGTAAAATTGTTTGAAGGAGAATGTGTAATTTATGAAGTCAACAATGTTTAACAAAGTCTAAAGAACTAATATGGAAATTAAAATTATAGATATTTGATAAAAAGTTATTAATAAAGATGCGACGCATCATTGATTTAATATCTTTATGTAGCAAGAAAAAGCACGATTTATTGTTTATATTAACTACAGCGACGGCCCACTTTACATTTTTAATGTTATTTGTGTATTCTGTATCTTACTCGACTCCTATGATAAATATGTGACATCGATTCGACAAATGGTGCGTTAAAACCATAAACGCGTGTAAAAGAGGCGTAATTACAAGTATCCATATGTACGCGAAGGGTACAAAGAATGCGGAAGACACGCGAGATTTTCGTTAACACCGTTTATTTAAATAACAAGGCAGAACAAACAATACAAAGCGGCACTTAACAGAGCACAATAAGCGCTATCGTAAAGATCGGTATCACGAAGATACAAGCGGTAGCAAGCGATATAAAGCGGTAAGCGAAAGAAAGCGGCAGAACGATGTGCATAGAGCGACAAGCGAACGCGAAGTGCTGAGCATTCAAATAGAATAGAAAAAAGCGGGTAATAGCGGTTACAGAAAAACGCCAGAATTTGCGGGTCGACAACCGGAGTCGACAAGCGCCACTATTACCTTTGTCAGCCGATCAGCTGACGACAACGCACCGAAATCATAACACTCGCGGTGACATTCTGCCGAGAACGACATACTACACAACGACCTTCACATGACCTTGAGCATGGAAAATCGAAAAAATAAGTGGAAACATTTAAAGTGATAAATTTCGACGCTAACTGGTATGATAGAAAAAATTGTGTTGTAAATGGGATAGAACAATGTGTGGTGCGGAATTCTCGGCGACCAGATCATCAGACCATTTTTTATAATGGTACCTTGAATGATAACAAATACGCAAATTTTTTGACAGAGGAATTGCCTCACCTATTGGAAGGAATACTATTAGCTCAGAGAATTGAGATGTGGTATCAGCATGACTCATAATGCAAGAACAGTCCGTGAAATATTGAGTTTAAAGTTTCCTCGACGTTGGATTAGGCGAGGTGCAAATGTCGTATGGCCTCCACGTTCACCTGATCTGACGCCGTAAGATTTTTATTTATGGGGCGCACTTAAGGACATCGTTTATGAGCATGTTCCAACAACGATCGAAGATATGAAGATGCGTGTTACAACTGCATGTTCTAATGTTAGCCAGGAAACCAGGAAATCGATGGACATCATTTTGAACATTTGTTGAAATAAATTTTTTCTATCATACCATTTAGCGTCGTAAATTCGTCACGTTGAATGTTTCCACTTATTTTTTTGATCTTTCATGCTCAAGGTCACGTGAAGGTCGTTGTGTAATATGTCGTTGGAATGGTCATCAACTCTATTATTATACCGTGATAAAAAAAATATATACAGTAGTCTCTCTATAATCCGGCACTTCGCCAGTCCGGCCGCTCCAGTAATCCGGCGTTTTCAGCAAAGAAACAAAAGAAAATTTAAACTTTTTTTGTACACCTGTTCCTTCAAAGGAATAATACAAAAACTTCTTTTTTTTTTTTTTACGTGAACCTAATGTAGGCCTAGTCAAAGTCATGTAAACTACAATACAATATGTACAGGAAAATTCAAAATCTTTCGTAATTCTTTTTTATGCAATCCATGCTTGGAAAGTTCAATTTTGGAGCGCTGGATAGTGTGCGCAAAGTGACCAATATCCGATGGGTATACTGTAATGTGCTATTATCTCACAGGGTAGAACTTTCCCGCACAGTTTGGCACTTTCCCGCACGCTACGTCATCACTTTCCCGCACAGTTCAATCAAGGCAATATTATTTCACGATATATACTTTAATTTACGACACGTACAAATATAAAAAATTTTGGCGCTGGCGAGACTCGAACTCGGGCCGCCAGCGCATTAAGGTACGCGTCCACAGGCTCGCATCGTACTCATCGGACGGATCGTATCGAACAGATTTTAGAATTCTTTCTATAGTAAAACATATAAATGCGTCCACTGATCCGCAGCGGACGGATCGCACGCATCGGCCCGTCGGTAATGCCGACACGATTTCGCCGAGAGGCAACTTTTCCGATGCGTGCCGATAATGTCACACGGATTGCCGATCAGTGGACGCACCGTCGCGTCGGTGTTGCTCAGTTTTGTTTTGTTTGTTTTCGTCATTTGCATTTCGGTAACCGCTCTGTCCATCCGCATTTTCGTTTTGTATGTGCTAATCATGGACATCGCACGACTCATTACAATTGTGCAAGACTACGAAGAATTGTATAATTTAAAACACCCTCATTATTCGAACCAACAAAGGCGAGATAATATCTGGGAAGAAATTGGAAATATATTAAATCAAACTGGTAAGTATTTTCATATTTTAATATAATTTTATGGTTATACATAAGTCTTTTTTACGTAGGTAGTAAGTAACATAAAATACAGGTAGGTAATGTACGGTCGAAGAATTTAATTTTTTAGCAGATTCGTGAAACGTGACATAAGTTTCATTTGTCCATTCGACATAAGAATTACGCGAACCGCCTTCCAGCTTGAACTCTCCTCAGTTGCCATTCTACCGATCCTGCTGCTGAATTAAAATAATTTTTGAAGCAATCCCTGACTGCTAAAGCATTTATGCGCGAATTGCCGCCTATATTTCTTAAGTTTTGTAGTCCTCTTATATTGGAAATAGAAACACGCAAATCATTTTCTGTCCAATGGCACGTGTCATTTCTTAACAAGTTATGCAAGCAGCATGTAGCCATAACAACAGTCACAATGTAATCTGGAGACATAGCCAACTTACGTTCAAAAATTCTAAATTTCCGTGCTAATATTCCAAACGTATTTTCTACAGTATTTCTCGCACGACTCAATCGATAGTTAAACACCTTTATTTCTTCATTTCTTTGTGCATCGTCGCGTGAGTATGGTCGCATCAAATATGTGCATAATGGGAAAGCTTCATCACCAACTATGACATGAGGTAATATGTCATTGCCTCCTGGTAGTATTTTCGGTGGAGGTATGTTTAGTGTTCCATCCTGTAAGCTTTTACCTAAATTAGAATTTCTCAAAATGCTAGCATCAGAGTTTTTACCAAACGCACCGACATCTACGATTATGAATTTATAATTTGCATCCACCAAGGCCAACAGCACCACACTAAAGTGTTTTTTATAACAAAAGTAATTTGAACCACTGTGTGGTGGTGCTTGAATCAACACGTGTTTTCCATCGATGGCAGCAATTGCGTTGGCAAAGTTCCATTTTTCACGAAAACCTTTTTCTGACTCTATCCACAGTTCTTCAGAAGGTTTTGGCATCACCATCGGCTGTAGGACCTGGTATATGGTTTCGCAGGTTGAGTACACAATTCTTCGTACTGTACGTTCACCCAGCCTGAAGGAAAACGAAATTGATCGAAAAGAGTTTCCAGTGGCCAAAAACCTGAAACAAAAGTAAAAAAATGTTTATTTTTTGTTACAGGCAATGCATGCAAGGAGCGATGGACCAGAATTAGAGACAACCATAGGAAGGCTTTGAATCTGCGCAAGACCAAAAGTGGCCAAGCAGCATCAAAACTGAAGCCTCCCAAATACTCCCAAGAGCTCACTTTCCTGACTCCGTATTTAAATGACGAGGAAGAACGGCGATCGAACTTGTCGCCTATTGGTGTTGACAGTAACCTCGATGAAGTACAGCATGACATACCACCTGATACTAATGATAACAATGCATTAAATGAATCAAGCGATACACAAGATTCATTATCCACATCAACCGTGACATCATCACGAATTGTTGGTAAGAAGTCGAGATTTGCAGCTTCACAAGGTCCTAGTACAGCCAACGTCCTTCAAGAATACCTATCAAGAAAGGAAACAGCACTAAACAGAGACCAGAGTGATCCTATGATTGAATTTTTCATAAATATGGCAAAAACAGTCAAGACTTTTCCTATACAAGAACAAGTTCACATTAAAGCGCAATTGTTTCAAATGATTAATAGCGTAGAGATGAGACTCGCGATGACTTCATCAACTCCTGTTTCGAACGAAACGCTTCCTCCGCCACCTGGTTCAAATATGAGGATTGTTCCAAATATCATCCTTCGTCCGTCACCAAAATCGAATTCAATGTTTCCTCGACCGTCTACTTCCAAAGAAACGCTTCCTCTGCCGTTTACTTCAAATGTATCGATATCTCCTTCATCTGCTACAAACGACACTCTGCATATGCTGTCTCCATCACCTAATTCGAGTGAAACGATGTCTCCTTCGCCTGCCATGAACGAAAGTGTGTATTGTTCGTCTCCTCACCAAGACTCAAACATTAACAATACTGTATTTTCTTATACGCAGGATCAAAATAAACTATATCTAAGTCAATATTTACATGGCAATAGTAACAATGTATCGGGTTAATTTTACTTTATACCAAATTGTAATAAAACTAACTTCATTCGAATAAAAATAATTGGTTTTAATACATACCTTAAACACACAGCAAGTCTTTCTTCGGGTCCTATGGCCTCCCTGTATGTTGTATTTTGTCTTAATAAATGTGGTTTCAGGATGTCAAGAAGAGTGGTAAATTTGACATGAGACATACGAAAATACTGGAAGAATTTTACGTCGTCGTTCACCAAATCAGGAAATAGCGTATGATATTCTCCATATTGCGATCTTTTCTTGAAGATGTCATGTATCCATATGTCATGTTTCCTTTTTTTTCTTTCCTCTTCTTCTGCCAACAAACAAGCAATCACGAAAAGTTCTTCTTCATCACTTTCCATTTTGTCTCGCACTCACAGTTTTCGTTCTTCTGCTCGCTACGAAAATCCGATTGCAAATGGCAAATCGCTACGAAAATCCGATTACAAATAACAATCGCGTCGCCAATTCGATTGCTGCGAAAACAGTGGACGCACTGCCAAAAATTAATCCGTTTGATACGATCCGTCCGATGCGTACGATGCGTGCCTGTGGACGCATACCTTTAGTCTTACATCTAGACCACTGGGCTACCGACGCTTCTTGGGAACCACTACAAACTGACTAGTTCTTAAGAAACTATCTTAAACTAAGGCCTATAACTATGTTTAGGCCTTAGTTTATGGCCTATATAAGTATGTTTCTCCAAAAATTGAAAATTCCAAACATGGATTGCATAAAATCTTGTATGCAACACGTGGAAAAAGTGGCAAATCTGGTATAGGTTAAATTTCCAAAACTCGCCTCTGCTTGTGCTGTGTTACAGGGGAACTCGTGTGATTAAATTCCCACTCGTTCCCTTGTTCCACAGCACGCACTATCGGTTCGTTTCGGAAATATAACCTATACCATAATTTGCCACTTTTCCCACTTGTAGCATAAATAGCTATTATGCAATCCATGCTTGGAAAGTTCACTTTTTGAGCGCTGGATAGTGTGCGCAAAGTGACCAATATCGGATGGATATACTGTAATGTGCTATTATCTCACAGGGTAGAACTTTCCCGCACGCTACGTCATCACATTCCCGCACGCTACGTCATCACTTTCCCGCACAGTTCAATCAAGGCAATATTATTTCACGATATATACTTTAATTTACGACACGTACAAATATAAAAAATTTTGGCGCTGGCGAGACTCGAACTCGGGCCGCCAGCGCATTAGTCTTACATCTAGACCACTGGGCTAGCGACGCTTCTTGGGAACCACTACAAACTGACTAGTTCTTAAGAAACTATCTTAAACTAAGGCCTATAACTATGTTTAGGCCTTAGTTTATGGCCTATATAAGTATGTTTCTCCAAAAATTGAACATTCCAAACATGGATTGCATAAAATCTTGTATGCAACACGTGGGAAAAGTGGCAAATCTGGTATAGGTCAAATTTCCAAAACTCGCCTCTGCTTGTGCTGTGTTCCAGGGGAACTCGTGTGATTAGCGAAATTCCCACTCGTTCCCCTGTTCCACAGCACGCACTATCGGCTCGTTTCAGAAATTTAACCTATACCATAATTTGCCACTTTTCCCACTTGTAGCATAAATAGCTATTATGCAATCCATGCTTGGAAAGTTCAATTTTTGAGCGCTGGATAGTGTGCGCAAAGTGACCAATATCCGATGGGTATACTGTAATGTGCTATTATCTCACAGGGTAGAACTTTCCCGCACAGTTTGGCACTTTCCCGCACGCTACGTCATCACATTCCCGCACGCTACGTCATCACTTTCCCGCACAGTTCAATCAAGGCAGTATTATTTCACGATATATACTTTAATTTACGACACGTACAAATACAAAAAATTTTGGCGCTAGCGAGACTCGAACTCGGGCCGCCAGCGGATTAATCTTACATCTAGACCACTGGGCTACCGACGCTTCTTGGGAACAACTACAAACTGACCAGTTCTTAAGAAACTATCTTAAACTAAGGCCTATAACTATGTTTAGGCCTTAGTTTATGGCCTATATAAGTATGTTTCTCCAAAAATTGAACATTCCAAACATGGATTGCATAAAATCTTGTATGCAACACGTGGGAAAAGTGGCAAATCTGGTATAGGTCAAATTTCCAAAACTCGCCTCTGCTTGTGCTGTGTTCCAGGGGAACTCGTGTGATTAGCGAAATTCCCACTCGTCCCCTGTTCCACAGCACGCACTATCGGCTCGTTTCGGAAATTTGACCTATACCATAATTTGCCACTTTTCCCACTTGTAGCATAAATAGCTATTACAGTACAGTATTTGCCCCCTAGCGTCAAACAGCTTTTGCTAATAACATTTTGTCCTATCATTAAAAATAAGCGAGATATTCAAGATGGTCAAGTTAAATGGGACACCCTGTATATTATTAATCCTACACCTATAAGAATTTTTAAAAAAAGAGTGAAAAAACGATAATGTATGTAGTAATTGTGTGTGTGTGTGTGCGTGTGTAGTGATTATGTATGTAAAATGCCTGATATATTGTTAATTAATTATAAATCAACTACATAAATGAAGCAAATCACATGCCACAAAGTATGAGTGAAATTTATATACAGTGTGCCAAAAGTTCCGGGACACCTAAATAACTTTTGAACGGCTTTAGATATAGGATTGAAATTTATAGGGATGCAATGGGTCAAATCAATCTACTATTTAACCACCAAAGCATCAACCTCCGCACCCCGGGGAAAGGGGGGTAAGAAGGGGCACAAAATTTTTAAATGACATATGGGGGCGAGTGACGGCTCATTCGAAAGGACTTTTTGAGGCGAAAACAACGCAATATTGCCGAGGTTTGTGCGATTATTTTTCGCAGAGTTATGATCATGTGAACATCTCTATTTATGTTTTACAATAGCGAGAGCCCACAGCGACATCAGTAGAAAACTAAGTTTTCACGCAGGCACACACGTTCTCGTATGTGTGCACGTTTGTATGTGCGTGTATCAGGTTGTGAACACTGATATGTGTAAAGAATAAAACACACTAATTATTTTATTAAATGTTCAAATTGGCGTCCTTCCACAATTTTTAACCCCTCACGGTGACCGTCCACCTGCAGTAGGGAGGACCCGAGAACCCGTTTGGACACCACCGGTTCCTCCCCAAAGCAGGCAGGGGGAGTCGAACCCCCTCATCTCGGGGGGAGACTAAACTCCGCCGGCATACCTAAAGAAGGGCGGAGGGTGACGGTCACCCAGACCCTCCGCCGACGCCTCGAGGGCGATTTGCCCTAGGGAGCCGTGCCGGGCCATTACCGGCGAGGCGTACAAAGCCATCGACAGGACCACCCCCTCCTTCCACAATTTTGCAGTAACCTAAGCGAACGTAAAACGTATCGATAACAATAGTTAAAAAGTCGGGTGTGATTTCATTAGAAACGTTCACTATTTTTTCTCGCAGTTCTTCTAAATTTTCAATCCTAGTTTCATAAACTTTTGATTTCAAATACTCCCAGTAAAAAAAGTTTAATGGGGTCAGATCTGGTGATCTTGGTGGCCATTCTATTGTGCCTCTTCTACCAATCCAACGTTCGCTAAAAACATTATTAAGAATATTACGAGCTGCTCCAGACAAATGAGCCGGAGCTCCATCTTGCTGGAACCAAACATTGTGAAAAGCTTCTCCAGCAATATCCTGAACAGCCGGTATAACTTGGTTTTCTAATAAATTACAATAATTCTGAGAATTAATGAATGAGAGACACTCACGCAAAATCTTAATAGAGATGTTCAAATGATCATAACTCTGCGAAAAATAATCGCACAAATCTCGTCGATATTGCGTTGTTTTCGCCTCAAAAAATCCTTTCAAATGAGCCATCACTCGACCCCACATGCCATTTAAAAATTTTGTGCCTCTTCTTCCCCCGGGGTGCGGAAGTTGATGCTTTAGTGGTTAAATAGTAGATTGATTTGACCCATTCCATCACTATAAATTTCAATCCTATATTCAAAGCCGTTCAAAAGTTATTTAGGTGCCCCGGAACTTTTGGCACACTCTGTATAAATGATTTACGCGTAATTTCATTGAAAGGATACGAAACAATTTCATCAGTGAAGTTGTCAAATTTAAATATTCCTAATAATTTAGATTTAATAGGGTATTTATAAAAGGTATTCAATTTTGTTGACAATCTACCAACTATGTTGTTTTCCAATATATCTTGAATCTGTAGGACATAATCAATTCTAACAAAAACATAACAGTCTCTAAGACCATAAGATTTTAAATTAAAATGTGGAAGTTGTATTTTCTTTTTATTAGATTGGATTTTAAAACTTAACTGGCTAATATTCTCTTTGATCGTAGGCGCTCCATTTTCCGATAACCTTTTTGTTATTTGTGATAATGGATTATTCCATCTGCGTAGCATGCTTATTAGCTTTCCTAAATAATTTTCAAAAGGGAAACAACTTAATTCTTCCAAAGAATATTTAAAATTTTCGCTATCGTCTACAATGTGCACTAAATTATGAACATTATATACACAAAATTCTCTGCCATATAAAATAGAAGAATTATTTACAAATAAACTTGATCGATCGAGGGCGGGCGATGCTCCAATCGTAATTATGCGAGTATCTCGTTCGAATAGATCACTATACAAGGTGTCCGCTTCCATGTATTCAAGCGGAGGACTACATGTACACATCAATGACTTGAATCGAAATGTCTAATACCATTTTTCGAAATTCGTCTCAGTTAAATTGTTATTAACTAACAAAGATCGGCCAATCACGACGAGCAGCGACATGTAACGTTGTTTATTGTGGATTGCTCCTCCTACCGCTTCATCTCTTGCCTAGCTGCGAGCTCGAGTGAACCGCCTTCCCTTGCTAATCACCGTAATTGACCGATGTTTGCTAGTTAACAATTCGTTAACTAAGTCGAATTTCGAAAAATGGTATTAGACATTTCGATTCAAGTCATTGATGTGTACATGTAGTTCTCCGCTTGACTACATGGAAGCGGACACCCTGTAGATAACAATGTAGTACCGCTTAAGCCCGCTAGGAGTCGTCACAATCTTCAGCCCAAAAAAAAACGCCTCTCCAACTTCATATTGTTTAAAGTAGTGAACTTCAGGGTGGGTAGAAAGAAATCTGTTTTACCAGATTAGAAATTCTTTTCTTTTCCTGGATGGGCAGTGATCTATTCGAACGAGATACTCGCATAATTACGATTGGAGCATCGCCCGCCTCCGGCGGGCTCGCTCAATCGATCAATTATGCTTCGTATCTCGTTCTCATGATCACTATAGATTACTATGTAGATGTTTAGAGTTTATAAAGATTTTACAAATTTTTAAATACATAGAAGGGAAATTTGTTATTTTGGTTTTAATAGTATTATAAAAACGTAGGAAAAAAATAAATAACCATTTTTTATTTTATTTAGAACTTAGAATTGCCTCAGTAAACGATTTTTTATCTTTAATGATAGGACGGTTATAGAATCTATCAAACGTTTTTGATCGCTCTGACCATCCTGCTAGGCTTTAATGATGTTGATATCAACACCTTTCTTCAAGGCTGCTGATGTAGACGCATGACGAACACTGTGAGGAGTAAATTCTTCTTCGACTCCGCTTTTACTTAAAAAGGCTCGAACCCATCTGATGATCGTATCTTTTGATGCGGCTCCAAATGGCTTCCTTGTAACAAAAAAGAACTTATCGGTGTTACCTCTTACTTTTTCGGTCACTTTTAGGTATCGTTCAAGGGTCAAAACAACACATAGTTTTGGGTTCTTTTTAAATGTCTGTAGAATCAGCAAGGGTTGATACGCCCCTGGTCGTGTCGTTTTTATCCTATCTTGGATCTTTATCTCATAACCGTTCTCAGTCTTTGCAATACTCTCAATTTTTATAAGAGAAATCGTCTGTTTACGATGCGCCGTTATTATGGCTACCAACATTACAAGTTTTTCCGTAAGTTGTGGTAGACTAAGATCCTCTAACGGATATAAGTTCTCTAAATTTCATAATACTGGATCTAAATTAAAGATTTCATCGTATTTTGGCTTGCCTGGTCTTTTTTTAAAAACTCCTCTTAATAATCTTGCAATTGTATTATCCTTTCTTACTCTATCACCACATATTAATGAAAGAGCTGATCTAGCCGTATTCAGCGACCCATATGATGCACCGTCTCAATATTTTTCCGTTAACCATTTCACCAGTTGATTGATTTGTGGGTTGCACATGTCTATTCCTTCCGCTGCGCAAAAATTTGCCCATTCTTGCAATGGTTTCGCATATTGATTCATTGTCGACTCGGTTACTGACTTTACTAGTAACTCGATCGCTTCTTCATCAAAATTCTGTCTTAAAAACGTTTGCCAGACAATATCCCGGCCATTAACCGCATTTTTTCTGCTAATGGATGGTGTTTCTTCCTACAAAGAGATAATAAAATGTTTTTGTTAGGTACAAAATATATAGGTGACATTACTAGCATGGATTTCCACAATGGAAACTTACGGAACACAATTTACGGAAACTTTTGGTTGTGATATCCAGTCAGGTACGATTAGGACACCTTGAGCTTGATCTGCTTGAATTTTCTTTAGCGTTTTTAAGATTAAGGAAAATGGGGGGAATGCATAAAAATTAAGGTCTGACCAGACCATAGTAAACGCATCTACGCAATAAGCTTCTGGATCATGATGCCATGAGTAAAATTTGGCTTATTTTTTGTTCGTTCTAGATGCAAAGAGATCAATCTCCGGCCTGCCAAATTTATTCACGATTATCTCAAACGCCCATTGTGCTAGTTCCCATTCGGTATCTGGATTAACAATTCTAGATCCATGATTCGCTTCTGTATTATCCTTGGATGCAATATAAGAAGCTGTAATCCAGAAGTTACGCTGCTCACATCATTGCCAGATTTTTCTGGCGATACTATTTAAATTTGGATACTGAATGCCACTAATCCTATTAATGTAGGATATTGCCGTTGTGTTGTCAATTCGCAAAAGAATTTCACAGTCTCGTTTCTCCGCTGCAAAGCATTGTAGACCGAAGAATGCAGCCAGTAATTCTAAAAAGTTGATGTGACTATTCAACTCCAACCCATACCAGGCTCCATTAGTTAACTCATTACTACACGCGGCTCCTCAGCCAGTGAGGGAAGCATCTGTGAATATTTCCAATTCATATTTTTGTTGCCGAATTGGATTGACTGATGTCAAGATGTTGGTTTTCCACCAATGGAAATCTGTCATTAGGTCTGCGGACACTGCCATTTTTGCATCGTAATCTCCTTTACTTTTTAGCATAACCAAATACTTTTGTTTCTCTAAGCTCTTGGTGTATAACCAACCATATTTTATTGCTGGGCAAGCTGCTGTAATGTTACCTATTAACTGCGCAAATTGACGAATGGTACAGGTTTTTAATTTTTTTAATTAATGTAAAAATTATTAATTAATTTATATAAATTAATTTATTAATTAATGTAAAAATGAGCTGTCTCTTGTTTGGTGGCAGTTCAAACGTCATTTTTTCAGAATCCAGTAGAAACCCAAGAAATTGACATCTTACACTGGGAAGTAGAGAGCTCTTATCTTTATTGATGATAAACCCTAAGGATTCCAGACAGTGTTGAGTTCTCTTAATGTTATTGGCGCATTCTTCAACACCTTTGCCAAACCACAGCCAATCATCCAAATAGACAAGTAAAGAGTAACCTAGTGCTCTCAGGTAGTTCACAATGGGTTTGGTAATCTTCGTATACAACCAAGGCGCTATATTTAATCCAAATGGAAGGCATTCCCATTCAAATAAGTTATTTTTCCACATAAATCTTAAATATTTTCTGGATTCTTTGGCTATTGAAATTAAGAAATAAGCATCCTTGAGGTCCAGAGTGGCCATGAAACAATCTTTAGACATTAACCTGATTGCTGTGCGAATATCTTCCATTTTAAAATGGGGCGTTTGAACATGCTTATTTAAGTCTTTTAAATTTAGAACAAACCTATGATCCCCATTGGGTTTTGGGACTAAATAATAAGTTGACATGAATTGTCCCTTGCTCGAATAATTTATTAATTATCTCTATTAGATGAGGCTTATCATTTGCATTCAAAGAACAATTTCTTGTTGGTTTCGATTGCTGAGGCATGGTGCTAGATTGTAATTTATACCCCGAGATACTATTTAAAATAAACTTGTCCGATGTAATTTGCGACCAAGCTTGTACAAAGTGTCTTAATCGTCCTGCTATTTTACTCGCCTTATTTACTTCAATGACGTTTTGCTCGACTGCTGGTTCGACTGCCGGCTGCGAGGTTGCAATTGATCCGTCAAACGACTTTTCTCCTGGTTCTTGTTCTGGTGAAAAAATCTTTGAGGTGCTCTGCGATTGTAGCCCACCTGTTACTGATTGAAGGCCCTTACAGACGGGCTCTTACAGTTTAAATTAGACGGAGGCTTGGCATTTGACTTCTTTTCGAGCCCTTGAGGCTTCAAGGATAACCCGACTTTCTCAACCGATTTCGCAGCCTTTACCCTATCTGACAAACTCTATCCAAAAAGAAATTCGTCCGTTTCAGATTTATCCAAAATAGTCTTTACTTTTTTATCTAGCCCAGGGTAGATAAATGCCTTCCTTGCTTTTGATAACATCCTAAATAACTCACACATTACTTTCCCGGAATTAATTAACGCAGTCACCAGTTCTTTTTTGTCAACTTTTTCTTTTTGCTCATTGAATATTTTGTTGAGCGCCTTACCTTGTGACGACAAACTTACTCCACAAAGATCCTGTTCATCTGCCAAATACTTATCCCGTCTTTTAACTGTCTCATTGACAGAGGTTTCTACCTGAGGGTTTAGTTTAAGTGTCAAGATAGGGCAATTCCCTTTTCGAGGATATAGTTTCATAAGGCTGGCTTTATTTTCTTTCTCTAGTCCTTCTGAAAGAACTTTTTTCCAGACCTCGGCGAGTTTTGGATGTAATTTAAATTCACCATCATCAGATGATGATTTACCGTCACCTAGAATTTCTAGTATTTCGTCGTCTAATTCAACGAAGTTATTGTCCTCCGTCGATTTTGTATTTTCCAGATTATTTGGTATCTGACTATCATTTTCTTTATCGTTAATATCGATAAACTCATCGCCCATAGCAACGAGATTCTCGATACCTTCAATTGTAAAACCACAAAGATCCAGGTTATAGGCTACCATTAAATGCCGCAAGAAAATAGCATATAGGCACATATATATACAACCTAGTCTGAGTGTACGGGTTCCGTCTCAACTTTCGTGTGAGCTCACCGCCATAAATTTTTAACATTTTAAATACGAAAGATAATTTTTGTTACCTTCAGTAAAATCTGTATCGTCTTTTGGTATTTCCTCCACCTGAATATCGCGATTTTTTTAACATCACGGAATTTTTTCAAGTTTTTGTTGAATCCGTTTCAGTTTTTTTTGTAATCTTTCTTTGGAAGGGGAACAGTCCCGCTTTTTTGATTTTTCACCCATAATAGAAGTTGATTTAAACTATAAATTATATTTATATCTCGTATTCTCTGGAAACGTGGTTTCTCTTAACGCACAAAAAACGTTATGAATTTGGAGCAAGTATAATCGAGAAGTTGGAGAGGCGGAGCGTGTTTTTTTTGGGCTGTAGATTGTGGCGACTCCTAGCGGGCTTAAGCGGTACAACATAGTTATCTATAGTGATCATGAGGACGAGATACGAAGCATAAATAACATTTCTCGAGCTTTGTTTAACCATTCCATATTTAAACGTAACTTATCGTGTAACAACAATCTCATAGCGGCGTGAAATAATAAGAAATGGTCATAATAGTCATTTTGAAGAATTCCTTTCAAAACAATGGGTCCTAGATTCAACAAAAATAAACGAAACTCACAAGGAAGGTTAGGCAACCCGGAGATTCCGAAAATTATGAAACTTTGCACACAAGTAGAGTATGGTATCCACCGGTCAAATGAACATCACGCAAGGTCGAAATAGTGGGAAAATAGCATTTAAAAAGGCGGTCAAGGCTAAGAAGAAACAACACTAAGAATATATCCCAGTGAGACGAGGAAAGGAAACGGCATCACGTCTACTAACAAGGAAGGTTAGGCAACCCGGAGATTCCGAAAATTATGAAACTTTGCACACAAGTAGGGTATGTTATCCATAATATAACCCTATTTTTCTTTGGTGCCATAATTCGGTTTTAAGGGGTGATATCACCCCTTGACAAAAATTGAGAATTTTCTTTTTTAGGAAATATCTCAAGAACGGTCAATGACATCTAAAAAAAGTTTTAATAAAAGTTGCATGGTTTTATTGTGTTTATAAAACTGTGTAAAAATATTTTTTGAAAAATTCATGATTTTTGAGTTACCCCTCCCCCCCACCACTACACTTTACAATATTTTTTTTTACTATCTATGGTGAAATACCTCAGGAAACCCTCTTTTCATACCTATAAATGACTTATGTGTTACATTTTTTTTTAAAGAAATAAAACCATTACTATTAAATTTGAAAACCATTCCAGCAGTTGTCTTTAATATATTGTTTTTTTTGACGCATACTTAAACAATTTACATACATTCTAGGTTCATTTATGTGAAAATTAGTAATATTAAATTTAATTATAACAGTATAATGGTTTTCATTCATCAAATGTATATTTAGACATTTGCATTTTCTTTTTGAACATTTTTACATTTCAAATAGTTATGCAAGTAGCAAATGATAAAAACGGTAATAATTACGGTTTGTAATCTGTACATTAATGATATTTATTATAGAAATGTTGGAAACAAAGGTACTCGCCACATCAAGCACATCGCATAAAAGCCGGCATTCCACATATACTTCATTTTGGTATAGTTTTTTCACTCCTAAAATAACAATAATCCACAGGAATTTGGGACTCGTTCGGATGCGTTTCTAGATATCCGCTTTTAAACCAAGCATATAAGAATAGATTTTTGAATCTAGGTGAAGAAAGCCGGTTATGTGTTAACAACTGCAATTTAATTATTTCATTACGCACGTGCAGGTTAATATTTTCATCCAGCAGAATTACAAGGTCCGAAAATGTCCGTACAAAATTTTTCCATATCCGGAAACCAATCGCATCTAACGGTTGGATCATGCCCGTCGTCTTTTTTGGAATTACTGAAAATGTCACTTCTTTGTTTTCCGGAATTAATTGCTGTAATTGATTGGGGCAATGTCCTGACCACGAATCGAGCAAGAGCATACTTTTACGGCCAGTATTTGGTAAATATACTTGGCTAAACCATGTTTTGAAGTGTTCCGACGTAAGTTTCCCCGATTTGGAAGCTTCGATGTAAATGTTTGTTGGACGGAATAAAGTTTGTACTACTTGCGGACCAAATGTTCCTGTGGGCTCTTTCAAAACTACGTATAATGGTGAGAGCAGACGTCCGCTTGATAAAATAATGGGCATGATGGTGTAACTATGCGTTGTTGAAGATACCGATTGAATTACTGCTTCTACTGTTTTTTCTCCTGATTTTGCGAACGTTCGCCCGGAATGTATTTCAAGATTGAAGCCACTTTCGTCTGCATTATAAATTTCTTCAACTCCGATAGTTGGAATATTAGACTTTACGTATAAAACAAAAGTTTTTGCATCATTTTGTAGATTTCCAATATTTTCAATCGTAGATCGCGTTCTGAATATTGTTATCTTGCGGGATACGATTTTATGCACATTCTTGAATTTCCAAATCCACCATTTACTTGCCTTAAATTCGGGTAAGTCCACCAGGTCTTTTTGCTTCTAGAGCTCATAATCTCAAATTCAGGTCATGAACAATAGATCTGTCACAAGCTTCTTCAAACTTTTGCAATACATATTCCGTAATGAATGTGAATTTGTCTGCGTTTGTTACACCCTTCTCGAGACTCGTAGCCCACCTGTATAGCTGCTGCACGGTTTTCACCTTTCGGAAGTTTCTTTGTACAGTAGTAAGTGGTCGAAGAGCTTTGTTTCCACTTTTCTAAAACTCTACTGCTTTCTTCTTATAATTTAAGTCGATTTTTCCACCTACATCATCAACAACGCACTCCTCAGGGTCAAAATTATCTTCTTCTTCTGCAGACGTAATGTAATCTACGATTTGGGCACTATGTGGTTCTGATGGATCGGCAAAATCCAGCACATAATCATGTTCAATTGATAAAGTGATATACATATTTTCGAAATTATTTATAATATCACGAATTTCATTATGCAATTCAACTTCCATTGGCTGTATTGGTGTCTGCGTTATACTCACGACGTGAAACGCAGTGGCTCACATGTTTATAACGTTAGCAACATTAATCGAATTCATTTTAAAGAAATTGCTTTAAAGCAATGAGTACTGACTTTTTCTAATTGAATGGCACTATCTACACTTGACTGCTCTGGTAAATGCAACTGTTAATGAGCTGTATCCACGGGTACATTTATATGAAAATATAATCACAAATAGATAACACTTCAAGAATAAATGGCATTGTGACCTTGTTTAAAGATTAATTTTGGTAAAATAAATCTTTAACCTTCAGCACGCTTAATTACATGAGTCCAATATCGAGTCGTATTGCAGAAGGATGTGGTGCATAATTAGATAAAAGAGTTGTGCAATTATTACAGTGACTGAACATTGATTGAAATGAATGACAAGTGATAAGTAAATTACTTATTGTTGTAAAAATACTCTTATTGTTAATTCCTTACATTAGTCATGAGTAGTCACTCACCACTTTTTAATCACGATCTGCGAGTGACAGGTGATGTGAGACAATTTTCGTGCGATGTACTTTGGAAAACGATTAAATTTTGATAGCGGTAGAGACTAGGGAATAATTGTAAGGATCAAAATGTGTGTTCTGTAAATAGAAGTTCACGGATAAAATTGCATATACGTAAAAATGAAAACAATTTGACGAATAAGTAATGAGTTATGCGTAACGATTCAAATAATCACTCTTGTTTTTAACGTGACGTTTTAACGTTAATACTCGAGAAAACATTTACTCGAGTAATGTCCAACTCTGCTAGATAAGCGAGCCTTACGAGATATAATTCTTTTTTGCAAGACAAAAGCTGCGCTATGCAGCCAAAGTATGATGTTACATTCGTTTGCTACTTGCATAACTACTTGAAATGTAAAAATGTTCAAAAAGAAAATGCAAATGTCTAAATATAGATTTGATGAATGAAAACCATTATACTGTTATAATTAAATTTAATATTACTAATTTTCACATAAATGAACCTAGAATGTATGTAAATTGTTTAAGTATGCGTCATAAAAAACAATATATTAAAGACAACTGCTGGAATGGTTTTTAAATTTAATAGTAATGGTTTTACTTCTTAAAAAGAAAATGTAATATATAAGTCATTTATAGGTATGAAAAGAGGGTTTCCTGAAGTATGTCACCATAGATAGTAAAAAAAAATATTGTAAAGTGTAGTGGTGGGGGGGAGGGGTACCCCAAAAATCATGAATTTTTCAAAAAAAAATTTTACGCAGTTATATAAACACAATAAAACCATGCAACTTTTATTAAAACTTTTTTTAGATATCATTGACCATTCTTGAGATATTTCCTAAAAAAGAAAATTCTCAATTTTTTTCAAGGAGTGATATCACCCCTTAAAACCGAATTATGGCACCAAAGAAAAATAGGGTTGTATTATGGATAACGTACCCTATTTGTGTGCAAAGTTTCATAATTTTTGGGATCTCCCGTTAGATTCTCTAACCTTCCTTGTTAGTTTCACATGTATGTTTGTACGGCACAAATCTTGTAAACTAAATTTGATCCACTTCTACATATCCAATCGACTTGAAATTTTGCACACATACTGTGCGTCCAGCACAAGAATAGAGCTGGAAGGAATGCGGGTACGATTGGCCGGATATCCGAAGCCCCACCGCTTTTAACACAAACGTCGACGCAGAGCACATCGATTGTCCTTATTGGCGGGAGACGGTCACCACTACTAACGTAGTCATGTAGCGCCACGCGACGAAGAAAGTAAACAAAACAAATGAGATCGAGTGAGAAAGGACAAATACAGGCAAATCTTACGCCTATGTTAACGCGTGGCGACGACGAACATACAGCTAGATAAACAAGGAAAGCATTACGCAAGAGTGGGGGCCCGAGGAACGGCCTCTTAGGCGGAGCGGGAGAAGCGTCCCCTTGCCCCTGTGCCGTCTCAACTCTATTCTTGTGCTGGACGCACAGTACGTAACTCAGATGATTACATTTTTTTCAAAAAAAATTGTCAAAAAAGTAAAGAGTTCTTTCGAGAAATTTTTTGTTATTATACTTTCGTTAACTTGTTCACTCTGTGATGTTGGATTTTATTATACTTTTGAAAATAGTCCCTATCTTGATAGGTTGAATAACTATCACTTATCAAGATGGCGCTTTTATTTAGATGTTTTTGCACAAGTAAACAACCAAAGAAGTATTTTTAAAGATTGCGCGTAATGTTTTTCTGTTATATTTAATGGAATTCTTAGGTAAAATATTATAGATAAGTACTTTATGAAAACTAAAATATTAAAATACCAAATACATTATAATTATGTAAATTACACAAAATACGATAATTACGATAACAACATGATTAATACACGAAATGAAAAGAAATAAGTTACTAACTAAATATGAATAATTCTTTTGCTTCCGTACTAACAGTTAATGATTTATTTTTTGGTTCTGGCCTGATATGACTAATTAAAGGATCAGAGGAAAGCAAAATCTTGTGGAAAACAGCTTCGTTTGTGGCCAGCCGAGAACTTTTTTTATAATGATGCGTTCTGTAATATTTATCATCTTTATTGCGACTTTCCCGGGCCTCCTGTGAAAGTGAATCTACCGGCAAAACAGCATAATCAACAATCTCCTTCCCGTGTAGCAGAACTTTATGCACGGTAGAGGGCATCTAATACCACGGGTATAAGGAAATAGCCAATTCTGCTGTTTCCCGCGCGAATTTACCGAATTTTATCGAATCTATCATAGCATTGCAAGTTACTGCTTCTAAAATTATTGCTAATCTTTCAATTAGTCCTTTTGTGGTGGATCGGTGGAATGAATGGAATAAAAAGGTGTAGGCGAGTCTTAATTCTCAACAAGATATATTTCGATATAAACTTTCTCCGTCCTCTCTCTACAACGAATCTTACCGAACTGTGTCTACTACAGCGCCTCTCCCGTTCTTCTCGGGAAATACATCAGTCCCACCAACTGCCAAATTTATGTAAACCTCTTACGATAAAAGTTACCTCACACATCACCCCCTTACTTTTATCGTCTTACAACATTCATACATTTTTGAACATTACTTAATAAGCTTGGTCCGCTTAACGGTTTTGTCAAGCAGTCTGCCGTCATATTCTCGCTAGCAACATGTTTTACACATAGCTCCTCATTAATTACAGCTTCACTAATATAATGACATTTTCTATTTAACAGCTTCGATTTCGTTTTAAAATTACCTCCATTTGCTAATCTGACGGCATTCAGATTGTCACACTTAATATTTTTACCTTTTCCTACTGGCAAACCAATTTCTTTCAATAGTTTTACATTCCATATAACTTCCTTTATCCCTTGTAACATTGCTTCAATTTCACTTTCTGTGGATGAAAGTGCTACCGTCGTTTGCTTTTTACATTTCCAATGTATCAAATCTCCATTCCTATATAATAAAATTCCTGTGAATGATTTCGCATCCTTTGTTCTGTCCCATGAAGCATCAGTCTCACAATCTATTCCTTTTATTAATCTATTATTGCCAAATACCAGAGTGTATTCGATTGTCCCCTTTAAATATCTTAGAACGCGCTTCATGGCTGTCATATGCATCATTCTCGGTTCCTGATTAAACTGTGATAGACAACTTAGTGTAAATGATAAAATCATACACAAATAACATTAAAAATGTAAAGTGGGCCGTCGCTGTAGTTAATATAAACAATAAATCGTGCTTTTTCTTGCTACATAAAGATATTAAATCAATGATGCGTCGCATCTTTATTAATAACTTTTTATCAAATATCTATAATTTTAATTTCCATATTAGTTCTTTAGACTTTGTTAAACATTGTTGACTTCATAAATTACACATTCTCCTTCAAACAATTTTACTAAAATAACAATCTCTGTAAAAAACCTTGTACAAAGTACGCGACGGCCCGCTTTCTTCGTAAACGTTAAATATAATATAACATTTTGGTACATCTATCAATCCAGGAACAATATTTAACATGTTTGTATAGATAATAAATAATTCTAATTTTTCGAAGGTTATCCATATACAATTTTTAGATAATTTTTGAAAATTGTTTATGTAGATACAGTAGGGATACAAAAATTTATTTTACTAATCTTTAATCTAAAATTTAAATCAATCGGTGAATTTATGATAACATTTAATTTATTAAACATTTTTAAGAATTTATTCAATTTTTATTGTTTCCTAGTTCATAAATAACCGTATAACAACCGTCTAATAACCTGAATCAAGTACATAATTCATTTTCCTGCGCTAGAGTTGCTCCACCCCATGCTTCCATTCATTCAATTAAAAAATACAAAAAGGTAGGCTTCGCATATTGCCAGGTTGTATTTTTTCATTTTTCGAAAAAAAGCGGGCCGTCGCGTACTTTGTACAAGGTTTTTTACAGAGATTGTTATTTTAGTAAAATTGTTTGAAGGAGAATGTGTAATTTATGAAGTCAACAATGTTTAACAAAGTCTAAAGAACTAATATGGAAATTAAAATTATAGATATTTGATAAAAAGTTATTAATAAAGATGCGACGCATCATTGATTTAATATCTTTATGTAGCAAGAAAAAGCACGATTTATTGTTTATATTAACTACAGCGACGGCCCACTTTACATTTTTAATGTTATTTGTGTATGATTTTACATAATTTTGTTATAATAAAAAATCCTTGTTTCAATTTAAAAATAAGAGCAATTATAAATTACAGCGACGGCCCACGTAACATTCCTATTGTTTTTTTATTTTTCGACATATGTAGACTATGATGTTATTATTTTCTATTGTCTCTCCAAGAAAAGTTCATACCTAAGCTCCATTTGACGATCTTTGGCGATTTTTTAACTACTTTCATACTTAATAGTGTTCTTGAGTGCGTACTCACTAGAAAACTCTTAGGGATCCGAAATTGGATGCTTTTAGAGCAAAGAAATCCATGCGATTCCAAATTAAAATTATACATTTCGAGGAAGATTGCCGGCGTTCCAGTCGTATACTACGACCTTTTTCGAGGGGACCAGGTTAACTAGAGGACATGTTATATTATATTACAATGTGTATAATCGATGTAATAGGTGTACAATGATGGAAAAATTTACCGAAAAAGTACATAACAGATGTGGTATACATTCAGACTTGTTGCAATATTATTCATAAAAACGTCTACGAAGATATGATAGTTCGCTCTGAGAAACTCCCGGAACGTATCCATATGAACTCATCTATAACATTTACACACAGCGAATTTTACTTATTACTAATTCGAATCTTCTAATGAAGTAAAAAATTAAAATTATCTGAAAAATGATTACATAAAGAATAGTTAGTTCATATCTTTATTAATATGTCGAATGGGATTAAAATTAGTAAGTACGGGTTTTTCTAACCTGCTTGATAACCACTACCCTGTATCTCCTGCGTGTGACGGACGTTATAACGAAAAATTAGCAACTTCTTGTTATCTAAAATCTTCGATAGAATTAACCACGTTCTCAATTAATGAGAAAGAAGTCTACTGCCTTCCTTAATTATCCCTTCTAACCACACATATCCTCTACGTTTCTATAGACAAGGAAGATTGCAATAGTACTGACGGGTACAATAAATAAATAAAATGTGATAGGTTAAGAATATCGACATGTCAAACATTCCAACGCTAGCTAGATTCCCACCTGATATCGACGCTAACTCCACTGGCTTCACTAACGGCGAAATTAGGAAACTGGACAAAATTCTATATATATAGATATACTCGCAATGTTAACGAAAAAGGTCGGAAAAAAAAAGACTGATAAAATTGATATTTCATAAAATTTCAAAACACATAAATTAGATTATTAACTTATTGGAAGCCGCGATCCTAATAACTTATATATCAACGAAAGGGAAAAAGTTCCAGGATTATGATGAAACAAACCAAAATTATGTAGCACTTCGCGTCGATGAGATATTAGCAGTTTAAGGTTTCCCCCTCCCTTCAAATTTACGATTTTGCTGTAAATATACCACCGGCGTTAGTCCGATTTTTTGCGACGGACAGCCTAACTGCCGTTAGTCTGTAATATCTGGTCTTGTGTGAACACTCAGATACATTAGTCTTCCTATTAACTCTTGATAGGCTTCTACATTACATTTTTCACTCTCATTACATTCCTCCATTTTTATATTCACGTCAATAGGCAATGTAACTGTATTACAATCTTTCATACCATATAACTCTAGCAATTTTTCTATATATTTCTTTTGGTGAACATATATTTTATCCTTCTTATATTCTACTTGTAATCCTAATATAGTCTTAGCTTCTTTAAAATATTTAATATCAATATATTTAGTTACTTTATCCATATATTTCTTTTCAAATGCACTACTACTGGACACTACTGCCATGTCATCTACGTGGACTCCACAATACAAAAAATTGTTGTTATCTTTAATAAAAAATAGACACGGGTCTTCCATCGACTGATTTAGTCCACTGTCCAATAGTACCCTTTTCAAATACTCATTCCAGCACTTTCCAGCTTGCTTGAGCCCATATATACTTTTTTCTAATTTGCAAACATTATTTACATTTGACGTATACCCCTTTGGGAATTCCATATATATCTCCTCTGTCAACTTACCATGTAGAAAAGCAGTTTTTACGTCATACATATTCATTTTTCTACCTGCTTCAGCACATATACTAAATAATAACCTGATGGTCTCAGTTTTTACCACAGGTGCAAACGTCTCATTATAATCAAAGCCAGGACGTTGCCCACATCCAAGTGCTACTAAACGTGCTTTGAATTGTTTTTGACCTGTATTAGGCTCTTCTTTTATACTGTAAACCCATTTGCATTTTATTATTTTCTTATTATCAGGTCTTGGCATAATTTTCCAAACCTCATGATTTTTCATTGAACTCATCTCACTATCCATGGCCTTCTTCCAATGTATCCAATCTTCAGACCTTTTTGCCTCTTCAATATTTTTTGGAATTTCTTCACCTTTTGCTAGCATGGCTATCTGTTTTTCCTTAATCCTCTGAGATCTTCTTAAATTCTCCTCAGGTTGCCTTTCCAATTCAACATGCCTCCTTACATCCATAACTGCTTGAGTTATCCCCTTCGGTCTACCTCTATGTCTTAATTCAATAGGTTCTCCTTGATTTTCATTCATCTCATCAACTCTATCATCATCTTGATTATCATCTTCCATATCAGCATCTTCATATTCACTATCATCTGTATCATTTCTGTCTTCTTCTTCTACTTGAACTTCATTATCTAAACCTATAATTACTAACTCTTTGTTATTACTATGATACTTATTATTATTATTATTCAATAACTCTATTCCATTTTTACTTTCATCAAACTTTACATCTCTATCACAACGTACTTGTCCAGTTTCTGGTATATATATTCTATAAGTATTGTTATCTGCATAACCTAAAAATACTCCTTTTATAGTTTTTGGATCAAATTTTCTTCTTCTATATTCTTTATCAAGCAAATATGCTAAACATCCAAATCTTTTCATATAACCTATATTTGGTTTTTTTTTCTGCCACATTTCATATGGTGTTTTTCCATGTACTGTTGATTTTATCCTGTTTTTAACATGTACAGCAGTATATACTGCTTCTGCCCAAAATACTAGAGGTAGCTTCGAGTCTGAAATTATTGTCCTAGTAATTTCTATAATCGACCTATTAGTTCTTTCAACAACTCCATTACACTGGGGTGTCCTAGGTGGACTCAATTCGTGTTTTATTCCTTTCTCATCTAACCAATTTTTTAATTTATATCCAATAAATTCACCACCATTGTCAGAACGAATGGCTTTTACTTTTAAATCAGTCTGGTTCTCTTTTAATATAATTAACTTTATTAATTCATCAGCTGCTTCTCCCTTTTCTTTCGATAGTCGTACAATAATTACCCTGGAATAATCATCTACAATTGTAAATATGTATCGCTTACCACCTTGTGATGCTGGATTTATCGGTCCAATCAAATCTATATGCCACAATTCCAATATTTTAGTAGTTTTTCTTTTTTCGACCCTGGAATGTGTGATTCTACAAGTCTTTCCTTCTATACAAGGCTCACACTGTCTATCTATCCGACCATATTGCTTCATGCCTATGACAAGATCCTCATTTTTCATTTTTTCTACCACTTTTGTATTGGCGTGTCCAAGTCTCTTGTGCCAAATGTCGAATTCTCTCGTCACCTTTACACTCTCATTACTTAATACTAGTGACTTTACATAATAAGCATTACCTTTACGTTCTGCACTCATCTTTATATTATCTTTATCTTTATAAACTTTTGCACCATACTTGTCAAACGTGACACTATATCCATAGTCTGTAAATTTGGCGACAGACAATAAATTTGTATTTAGATCTGGAACATGAAGCACATTTTTCAATCTTACAGTGCCCTCTACCGATGATTGTTTGACAACTATTTCACCAATTCCATTTGAAATCAATTTCTTTCCATCTTTATCGGCTAATGTGATTTCCCTTTCTTCCATATTTAATTTTTCAAATATTTTTTGATCACAAGTCATGTGATTGATAGATTCTGAATCTAAAAGCCATATATATTTTTCATCCTCGTTAAACATATTATCTCTTCTATAGTTATTTGACGTTTCTTCTTTAATTGTCATTACAGTTTCATTTTTATCGCGATCTCGTGCATTCCCTCTTCCACGAAATCCTCCTCTAAAACCTCCTCTGAACCATCTTCCACGTGAAGGAACAAATTTTTTAGTTTCTTTACATTCCGACACAATATGGTTAAATCCTTTGCAATTATAACATCGTTTCTTATTTGGACACTCGCTAGATACGTGGCCCTTTGTCCCGCACGCATAGCACGTGACGTCAGTTTTCTGTCTCTCTCTCGTTTTACGCACATTTTCGTTCTCACGCGTTGGCCTATCATCTCGTCTCATTTCATTTCTTCCTTCTTCTTGCTTTAGCACATGCCGAATGTCATTCATAGTTACATCTCTTTGCGATTCTAATACACGTACATTTTGGTCAAATTCCAGTCTCAATCCTCTCAGAACATACATTTTCAGCTCGTATTCTTCAATAATCTTGCCCAATTGTACACATTGATTCCTTAACGCTTCGGCTCTATTTATATATTCGTCTACTTTTTCTTCTCGCCGCATTTTCAAATTTGTCATCTCGCTTAACGATTTCGCTTTCATCTGTTCGGTCTCGGCAGCCATATTGTTCTTTATTAACGTCCATAATTTATCTGCACTTTTTTCACTGCTATACTTTAATAATTGTGCTTTACTCATCGTGTTCATTATCACCGCTCTCGCTGCATAATTGTCGTCATCCCATTCATCCCATTTCTTCAATTTTTGAACATATTCAGCTTCACCTTCTACAGGTTTCGTGGGTGGCTTCACCCCCATAACTTTTTTGCTCTTAATATTCCTTCTATTTTTTCACTCCATAGAAAGTAATTCATGTCATCTAATTGTTCGACACTCGCAAGATTCCATCCGTCCGCCATTGTTTCTCGATTTTTCTCTAACACTTATACTTACGACCTTTTTATACTTTCTTCTCTATTCTATTTTCCATATACTTTTTATTTTTACCAACCACGCTCTGCTACCAATTTGTGGTGGATCGGTGGAATGAATGGAATAAAAAGGTGTAGGCGAGTCTTAATTCTCAACAAGATATATTTCGATATAAACTTTCTCCGTCCTCTCTCTACAACGAATCTTACCGAACTGTGTCTACTACAGCGCCTCTCCCGTTCTTCTCGGGAAATACATCAGTCCCACCAACTGTCAAATTTATGTAAACCTCTTACGATAAAAGTTACCTCACACCTTTCTCTACTTCTGTCATATCGGCAGTTTCACTGGGGTTTCCAGAAAGTCGTCGCGATGTATTACTGCCATTGGTCGTTCCAGTACCCCGCTTTACTACGTCCACGTTAATTCCTAATTTTTCTTTGAATTGGATTTGTATTCTTCTTTTCGTTTCTTCTTTTGAGGGTTTCGTGGTCTCGTTTGATCTCCAGGACTTGAATTTTAGATTGCAGCAAATATGTAGAACATACTCCATAAAACGGATTCGTGCATAAAGTGGAGACATTCCCACTCTTAGTGCCTGGTCATTGGTCGTCTTACCGCTTATGGCTTGCTAATCATTCATTTATGATAGCTTTGCTCCGTAAATAATACAATTGCTTGCCGAAGTCGTAATGGTAATAACTTGTGCAACTTTGCCATCTATCATGATAAAGTATAAGTTGTGTTTTATTTTAATTATTTGTCCACTGATGTTAATATCAGTTTCCCTTAGATTGGTAATTTCATTTTCAACACGATTTTGCTCTTCTTTTATTAAAGCGAGGATTTCTTTTGCGAATTCGAATTTTATTGCTCTGCAAAATCTTGTAGATGAGAGCCGAGAATTTTTCCAGATGGTGTTATGGTTGTCGTCGTTATAGGTAATTTGTAGTGGAACAAGGGAAGTCATAAATAAATTTCCGTCGCAAACGTTAGCAAAATCAGGTTCGAAAAATTTTTGATGGTACTCATTCTGGCCTGATGCTCCATCACAATCCCATTTTCTTTACATGAGGAATTTATTTCCATTGATAGTCTCCTCAGGTATTGTTAAGAAGATTCTCCTAATGGTATTGTCAAGCAGGTCTTGGAGTCCTATTTTCGCGGATTGCTCAGTTATTTCTATATTCTCCGTGTAGCACCTTTGTTTTGATTCAAAAAATTTTTTATAGCTTGTAAATATGTTATGTCCTATTTCTTTGCACGCTTTTCTAATTACTTCATATTGATCTTTTGAAAGTTTAGCCTGAGTTTCCAATAATAATAAACAATAATAAATAATACACCCAACCAATCGTTATACTTTTCTCATAAATTTATATTTAAAAAAACTAATACCGTAAAAATTCGTCATTTTTTAATGACACAAAAATGTTTAATTGATACCAACGCCATCCAACGTATGACGAAAATAATTAACCCTTTGCACTCTGCTGTCCCTTTCGAGGCACCATATTTCCAACATCATATCATTTAATTTCAAGTGATATATCATTTCTTATATTATAAAATAAATTGTTCAAGTTGTTGGTAGGTGAATTGGAGTAAAATCTGTGAGTATAAAAAAAATTGAGCGTCGAGGACCACTCAACATCGTATTATCCTCAAAATCGGTCTTGTCGAGTCAGACTCGACGCGAAGTGCAAAGGGTTAATAGTCTGTTAGTTACGGAAATAAAACAGCATCGCTGCATTGTTACAAACATTTAAGAGTTCTGCAAGAGAGATAACCTGTGATCTCATATTAGACATTTTTACATTATTTACATTTCTTTCGTGAAAAATTCTTCGACAATCAGTTCAGTTACGGTTTTTCAGAAAAAACAACGATGTGTGAATTTTCATTCTCATACCGAGCACTATGCGATTTTTTTTTTTTTGGCGCAAATAGAGGAGATAACTTCGTCGAACAATTAATTACAAACCATTACCCTTACCTAAATGAAAATGAAGTTCTGAAAGTAGCTTCCGCAATCAATAAGAGATTTTTACCACATTTTAATCAAAAAGTAAAGGCTGCAAACCGGAGTAGAAACAAAGTTTATACAAAGTACATCAACTGATTGGGTGGAGTATTTATGTGTGAACTACCCGATCACCACGATGATCCAGCTTGCGAACCATTAAGTAATACAGCAGGAAGGCCAACAAAACTTTTTGTAGAGTGTTCTCAAAAAGCAAAAAGCTACAAAATTCTGGATTTGAGACAAAACTATTGCCAGGGCCTTGTCGATGCTGCTGCTTCTGCCAAAATTGATACCAAAGACTGTTTCAACTAAGATTCGGCCTTGGCATTGATTACCCAGGCTAAACTTTCAAAAGATCAATATGAAGTAATTAGAAAAGCGTGCAAAGAAATAGGACATAACATATTTACAAGCTATACAAAATTTTTTGAATCAAAACAAAGGTGCTACACGGAGAATATAAAAATAACTGAGCAATCAGCGAAAATGGGACTCCAAGACCTGCTTGACAATACCATTAGGAGAATCTTCTTAACAATACCTGAGGAGACTATCAATGGAAATAAATTCATCATGCAAAGAAAATGGGGTTGTGATGGAGCATCAGGCCAAAATGAGTACCATCAAAAATTTTTCGAACCTGATTTTGCTAACGTTTGCGACGGAAATTCATTTATGACTTCCCTTGTTCCACTACAAATTACCTATAACGACGACAACCACAACACCATCTGGAAAAATTCTCGGCTCTCATCTACAAGATTTTGCAGAGCAATAAAATTCGAATTCGGAAAAGAAACCCCCGCTTTAATAAAAGAAGAGCAAAATCGTGTTGAAAATGAAATTGCCAATCTAAAGGAAACGGATATTAACATCAGTGGACGAATAATTAAAATAAAACACAACTTATACTTCACCATGATAAATGGCAAAGTTGCACAAGTTATTACCAATACGACTTCGGCAAGCAATTGTATTATTTGCGGAGCAAAACCAACACAAATGAATGATTTGCAAGCCATAAGCGATAAGACTACCAATGACGATTACCAGCAAGACGATTTGGCGATAAACATCTAAATGTAATTTTCAGTAAGGTCATGAAAAGTCGAGAGCGTCCAAAGAAATTTAGAAATCTTATTAATACGCAACAGATTTCAATTACAAAAAAGACCCCAGAAGAAGCATTAGCATTTTTATTGAATAATTCCTTATCCAAAAATGTCTATACAAATATGCGATTAGAATCTAAATCTTGAAGTATAATGAAGTAAGGGAAGCCAAATCGCAATGCAGGCCGCCAAAAAAACACATATTTGTAAGTAAAAGTAAGACAGAGGTCTCTCTTTAATCTCTTTTAAATCATACAGCGGAAAAAATTGTTAAGTTACAATCAGAAGTGGTCATTCAATAAATAGAAAAAACGAATGATGAAACAATGGAAGCTCTATTGATGTGTTCATGGGGATTTGACGACAGTTCTGGTCATTCAGTCTATAAACAACGTCATTTATCATCATTACAAGAGAATACTAATGCTAGTTGCAGTGAGAGTGATGAAAATGTTTTTGTGACTACTTTAATACGATACGACTACGATTATCGACAATTAACAATGTTATTTTATGGAATAATGCAGTTTCGCAATCTGTAAGATGTTGTCTACCTATCCAAATGGAATATGTTAAAGAATCGAAAGACGTTGTTTTACGGCAGAAGAATAACATCGAGGATCAAATTAAAAAGACTACAGCTTATACAAGTGAAAGTAAACGATTTCTGTGCTATAGACATACATGTGTCTTTATTCTTGACCTTGATAGATGGGAAAGTTTTGAATTATATCACAGATACAAAGTCAATGCAGACATGTCCAATTTGTCACGTGACACCTAAATCTTTCAATAATTTATCTAACAAGGAGTCAGATTTATTCTTATCAGATCCAAATTCACTTCAATTTGAAATCAGTCCCCCCCCATGCGTGGATTAGAATATTTGAGTGTCTTTTACACATTTCATACAGACTTGATACTAAGGTCTGGCAGATGCAAACTGATGAACAAAAAGCTAAATTCAGTAACCGGAAAAAATTAATTCGAGAAATGTTTTGGTCAAAAATAGGCTTAATAGTAGACAAGCTTAAATCAACGGGTTCAGGAACCACAAACGATGGCAATACAACACGTCGAGTTTTTTCAGATATAAATCATTTTGCAGAAATTCTTAATATCGACGGTAGATTGATCGGTAATTTGGAGACGATTTTGATTGCATTATCAAGTCAGCTTCCAATCAATACCACACGATTCGATAAGCTTTGTTTTGCTACTGCTAAACTGTATGTAGATAAATACAAATGGTTTCCCATGTCAGCAACACTGCATAAAATCCTTATGCATGGTGCTGACATCATAAATACAAGCGCGGGGCCAAGCCAAGACCCACCCCTGCCCCAGACACAGGAGGGTCCTCGCAGGGGTCCCAGGAGGAAAAGGGAAACTACCTTGGGTAGCTTGGCAGACGAGAGGGCGAAGATCCCCAGGATCGAAAGGAGTGGGGCTGACACCACGGGGGGGCGGCCACACTGACCAAGAAATCGCGACCAGTACCCCTCTGAGGGAAGGACACGGGCAGGGGGAGGACACCGTCAAGGCCGAGTGCTGGGAGATTATGGGGGTCTTAAAACAGATCATCAGGAGGGTCGACAGGATCTGGACGGGCCATAGGGGGACGCTCCCGCATGATGATCTAAGGTACTTTTGGCCCTCGTCCGGCATCGGTAGCCCCCTAAATCGTGTTCTCACCGAGGCACGAGCGGGTAAAAGAACCGTCCCGATGGAACCAAAGGTTGAGACGCGACCAACACGAACGGAGGTGAAAGCGCCCTGGAGCAAGGTCGTGGGAAGGAAGGCGCCGAAAGAAAGTAGGGAAGGAGTGCCTGCGAGGCAGGAGAAGGCGGGGGGTGGCCACTACAGCTAAAGCGCCGCCACTACCTCTTGTACCCCGGGCAAAGACCGATGCCATCCTTGTAAGGGCCAAGGAAGGGGAGAAGTTCGAGGACCTGGTGAAAAAGATAAAGACTGGGGTGCGGCTTGAGTCTATAGGGGCCAACGTGACTGGCGCCAAAAGGACGGCGGCGGGGCATGTCCTCGTGGAGCTGCCGAGAGGCCAGGACTCCGCTAAGGTAGTGAACTTGCGCCAGGCGTAGAAGGGGCGGAAGGTCGAGTGCCTCACACCGAAAATAACGGTGGAGGTGCTTGACCTCGACGCTGGGACCACCGCGGCCGAAGTCGTGGAGGCGCTGAAAAAGGAGATAGAGTAAGACGGGCCCCTGGATGTCTGGCTCAGGCCGGCGTACAGGGGAACACAGATCGCGGCGGTGGTCCTGCCGGCGTCGAAGTGTAGGGTGCTCTTCGAAAAGGGGAAGATAACGGTGGGGTGGACGCTAGCGAGGACGCGCAGACGGGAACAGGCATCGAAATGCGCCAGATACCACGAGGTGGGACACTGGGCCGCGTCGTGCAAGGTGAGTAACGATAAGCGGGGGGAATGTTTCAGGTGCGGGGAAGAAGGGCACATGGTCCGCGACTGCCGTGAGAATAAGGAGGTAGAGGCGGGAGGGGGCGGAAGAAAGAACAATGGCGCTTAGGGTGGCGCAAGCCAATCTAAACAGGGGCCGGCGAGCCCAGGACTTCCAAGGGGCCGGTGTCGCCGTCGTAAGCGAGATACCCAGACAAGGGGAAAGGATGCAGTGGGCTGTTGACGAGACCGGACTCGCTGTCGTCTGGGTCCTGGATAAGGGTCTGGGCCAACCAAGGGTGGTGGCCAGGGGACGGGGGGTTTGTGGGTGCGGTGGTGGGAGGGATTACGATCTTCTCCTGCTACTTCATCCCAAGCTGCCCGTTTAGGGAGTACGAGCGGGCGATGGAGACCTGGAGACAGCGGTCAGGAGGATCGTAGGGTAAGTCATACTAGGGCGGGATTTCAACGCGAAATCCCCCTCCTGGGAAAGCGGCAGGGAAGACTGGAGGGGGGCGGTGTTGGCGGAGACCGCAGCCTCGTTCCGGCTGGTGGTGGCGAACGTTGGTTCGGTAAATACCTTCCGGCGCGGAGCGGGGACATCCGTCATCGGCGTGACTTTCGCGTCCGAGCAGATGGCGGCAAGAATCCGGGGGTGGCGGGTACTGGAGGACTTTGTCCTCAGTGACCACCAGCTCATTATATTTGAGGTGGGGAGAGAAACGGAGAACTGCAAACCGCCGCCCAGGGGATGGGTAACAAAGAAGTGGGATACAGACCTTCGTCAGGACGCTCCGGGCGGGCGTCGTGGCGACTAACGGGGACGCCAAACAGTTTACTGGTGGAACGACGACGTCGCACAGAGGAGACGAGAGTGCGTCAGAGCGAGGAGGAAGCTCCAGAGACAGAGGGAGAGGGTGGCCCGCGGAGATGACCGCGGGATAGCGCGGGAAAAGGAGGAGTACGCGAGGGCTAGGAGAGGGCTTAAAAGGGAGATAAAAAAGGCGAAAGGGAGAGCCTGGGATAGTCTGCTGGAGAAGGTCGATGGCGACCCATGGGGCATCCCCTACAAAGTCGTCACGAACAAGCTGAAGCGGAAGAAAGCTGCGGTGGCGCCGGGTACGCTGGAAGAGGTCCTTGCTTTAGTGCGGGACCTATTCCTCGAGGGGTAGGCTGTACCGCCGAGGGAGTGGCCGGTGAAGGATACGGGGGTCCCTCCCTTCACCCTCGCGGAGCTGAAGGCGGCCGCGAAGAAACTGGCCGACGAGAAAGCGCCGGGGCTCGACGGAATACCGAATGAGGTGCTCCGCCTGGCCACGGACGCTGAACCGGACTGGCTGCTGGCGGTATACAATGGGTGCCTCAGGAGGGGTGTATTCCCAGCAATCTGGAACTCTGCCTGTTGGACACCGCCGGCAAGCTCCTCGAGCGTCTTCTCCTGCCTAGACTGGAGCAGGCGCTGGAGGGGACCGGCGGGCTGTCGCCCAGGCAGTTTGGCTTCAGGGCGGGACAATCCGTCCTGAACGCCATGGGGGTCCTGGCCGAGGCCGTAGCCCGGCACGAGAAGAGGAGGTCCGGCTCGCCCGAGGTGTTGGCGCTGCTCACATTGGATGTGAGGAACGCCTTCAACTCGGCCAGCTGGCAGGAGATTTCGAGGGCCCTGAAGGAAAAATGGGCGCCTTCTGCCTACTTAGGAAGAATGCTAAGTAGCTACCTCAGCGAGAAGACTTTGGTGGTCGAAGGGCTGGACAGGAGTGCAGAGGTGAGGGTTTCGTCGGGGGTCCCACAGGGTTCGGCCCTTGGGTCGACCCTGTGGAACTTAATATTCAATGAGGTGCTGGAGCTGGTGCTTCCGCAAGGGGTTGCCCTGGTGGCCTATGCCGACGACCTTGCGCTGCTGGTGGAAGGGATCACGACAGACAAGGCTGAGCGCAAGACCAACAGGGCGCTCCTACGAATTGAGGGGTGGATGAAGGCTAGGAGCCTTCAGCTCGCGGGGAAGAAGACTGAGGCGGTCCTCTTCAAAAGGACCAGGGCAAGGGACCAGGCGCTCATATTCAGAGTGGCGGGGGCGGAAATAAGGCCCACCGTGACACTCAAGTATCTGGGGGTCAGGATAGACGCGGGCTGGAACTTCCGCGAACACGCGAAAGGCGCGGCCAGCAGATCAGCAGACTAATGCCCAACGTGGAGGGGCTTAAGCCCAAGAGGCGGGCGTTGCTCGCGGCCGTTTCGCGGGCCACGTTGCTGTATGGGGCACCGATATGAACGGAACACATAGCCCAAACAACGATACGGCGGGTGCTGGGGCCGGTACACAGGCGTGCGCTCCTCAGGGTCCGCAGCACCTACAGGACGGTGTCGCAGGACGCCACCTGCGTCATAGCGGACGTGCCGCCTGTGGGCTGCAGGCTTTGGAAAGGAAAGAGAGATGGAGAGGGAGAGGGCACTCGGCTCGGAACTCAGCGGAGTGGAGAGGAAGGGGGCTCGAAAGAGATCCAGGCTTGAGGCCGAGGATAAGCTCGGACATGAGTGGCAGAGAGAGTCGGACGTCTTTACAAAGGTCCGGTGGACGTATAGAATGATCCCACTGATCAGGCTGTGGAAGGATAGGATGCACGGTGAGGTGGATTACCACCTCAACCAATTGTTGACCGGCCATGGGTAGGCATTCGGGGCCTACCTGGAAAAATTCCACAGGAGGGACCAGGACGGCTGCCAAAGCTGTGGTGGTGGACCGGACACCGTGGAACACGCGGTGTTTCGGTGCTCTGCCAGGGCCGAGGCGAAAGCCGAACTGGAGCGGCAAATTGGGGAGGAAATTACGCCGAACAATGTAATGGGCCACATGCAAGACTCTGGGGAGAAATGGGAGACGGTGGGCGGCTACATCCGTACCACACTAACAAGGGGACCGCACGATTTTGGAAATGAAGTTCGGGACGAGATTTCGTGTGGTTGTAGTAATGCCTTAGAGTGTTACTATGTTCAACGGAGAAAACGCACTGGCCAGCCAGTTTTGGGAAAAAACGCTTCAAAGATTTCCTATACACTTACATACGAAAAAGATTTACTCTTCGTCAAGCGCTTCAGTAGCGCGATTCTGTAACTCGTTATGTCTATAACGAATCTTAACGTTACGGTAACGAAAGCGACGTCTGCCGTGTGTAACGACAAACGGATAACGACTGTGCGATTCCGTAACTTCAAATACCGTCGCCTCGACGTTACAGAATGTGATAACGAAATGTCTTTATTTAACGCCGTCCTTATGTTTTTAGGTTATCCAGGAAGTGACGTATACGGTAAGAATCACCATAATTTTAATAACTTCTTATAAGGAACTAGTAATCGTCGAATGGGAAGCGTTATTTACAAATCTTACAGAAAGTGCCTTGCTCATGTTATATTTACTGTTACGCGATTTTTCGAAATTTGGGCTGTGTTCATAAATGTGCAGACAGTACTGTCAGTACCAACGCTGGTTTTACTGAAAAATAGGCATTCTGTTTTACTGACAGTGCTGCCGAAACTGCTAAATGTGAACGCGTTGTCCAGCACTGCCAGCACAGTACGTCACGAAAATATTCGGACGCTGTATAAAGTTAAATAACTTTTTTATAATTTAATCAAACGACTTGAGTTCATATAGAAGGATTAGTTTACTATATATCATATTTCTATTGTATTGAAAAAATTACAATCTTCGAAGTTACAGAGAAAATAAGAAAACTTATTTGTAAAAATTTTGTATCTGAGCTTGTAATAAAAATTTAATAACTGCATTCCGTAGATATAAGTAAGATATATGCATATTGTAAATTTCATAAAAATCGGGTAACCTGGTTCCGAGCTACAAATGTGCTCGGACGTGGTCACAAGAACCACCCAAAAATTTCAACTCAAGGGAAAGAAGACACGTGAATGCCCCTCGGAGCGTCCAGAAAGTATAAATATGTGATATTAATTAAGTATTTCCTATTTTACGAGCAACGCCTGGGTCGAGGCAACCCGGAATACCCGATGAACATCGTAACGGTGACGTAGCGTGACACCGCCAATCGGCATCGACGCCGCTCAACGCTCACCTCGGTAATTGGCTGCCAACGATAAGTGAGCCGACTCCGGAAGGACCTCCTGCGACGCTTCCGCATAGTACGGAAGGAAGAAGTAATCGGCGTCGCAACCTCCCCACCCGTTCGCCAGGTCCGTCGCTAAGGATGCGACTAGAAAGGCGTTAAAAATCCAAAGAACAACGAGAATCGGAAAGAACTAGTCAACCAGCACACGTACGAACGGGAAATATCTGTGGAGGAGGAGAAGAAGCATGGAGTGTTCAACGGTATCTGTGATAATCAAGTGAGCGTAGTATATCGGAGCGAGCGTAAGAATTGGTGCGAGCGAAATTTCGGCGGCGAATAATACCCGCAATTAATGCGTACCTGCGGCGGGTCACGTGATAGACTGGCACGAGCCTCGATCGTGCGTGCGGCACGCGTGCTCGCTCTCTCGTGGTTCGATCGTCGACCTGATCGGTCACGTTTCATTAGAATCGTTTAACCTAGAACTTGTTCTTGAGTGTTGTATTATCGAGTATTGTCTGGTATAAGTTAGTCAGCTTCTCTTTCCTAAATTCTCGCGGGTGATATACACGAGCAAAGAAGAAGGAAGCGTTCCTGAGCGATCTGTCCGAGGAAGGTTAGCCGCCCGTGGCGGAAGGACCTTGTCTGCAAACCGAATAGACAAAGAAAGAGTCTTCGAGTACGGTAAGCGACGACAAAGTCGGGTGTTTTTCTGAAGCACGCTTTTATTGACTGGTGATGGGACCGTGGAGGATTTTGAGTAAAGTGTATTAAGTATTGTCTTCTCCGTATTAGTACCGCCGGCGCGTGGCCACGGCACACACGGTAGAAGCAATCGTTGAGTAAAGAATAGTTGGTCGATTTTGCGATATCGAGTCCTCCTCGGGTTTTTCCCATTTATTAATTGTAGAGACTTTGACCTTGCCGGCGTGGACCGCCTCTCAATACGACGACCTCGTCACGTATCGACCCCTTGAGCTTTTAATTAATGTAAGATCTTTTGTAAATTTCTTTTTCTTTCTATGTAAAGCGTGTATCTGAGGAATATTCCGTTATAGAAATATTCTCTTTTCGTACATTCCCAACGCTCGTTTCTTGCGTTCATACGACGTAGTCTTAGTCTTTGTGTATGCGCGCGACCTCCGCCAAGGGCGAGGCGTCTTATTCTCTGTTTATTGAAGGCGCGTATTAGTTGAGAACTTTTGTATTACGTGTTATATTTTCTGTAATATTTCGAATCTGTATATACGAACAATTTTTCCCATTTCGAATAATTGTCTCAGACGTTATCTGCCAAGAGATATCTTGTTTGATTGCTGGTGAGTCGAGCGGCGTAACCTCACGCCCCTTGTATGATCGCGTTAAGCGACGGGAGTTATATCGTTGTAACCGCTCGGACCTACCATCTACCTCTTCGCAACACGCTCTTAAAAATTAAAAATAAACTCTCTTTGTTCGTTAACTGAAATATTTGGGGTGCTCTCTCTCTCTAACTTGAATGTTCGTATTGTCTACCTAAGAACCCCCGCCTCTCCGTAACTCTTATAAGAGACTGTCTAGCCGGTGGTCTTATGCCGGTTCATCCGATCAGGCCTATTCCCGCATAACTTTCCTCCACCTTCCTGGTCGTACGAGTGGTGGCCGTAAGTCACCTGGCGCCCAAATAAAATCCATTCCCTTTCCGACCATCCGAAAATAGTGACCAGAAGGATTGTCTGACCGGGTGCCGAAGAGGTGCGTGCCTTGGGGGACACTATTGTCCTGAGGAGGATAGTTTGTCCAAGTTCCCCCTCGTGCAACGTCACACTTTAAACGTTTGTAATTCGGGACAACCTTTGCTGATTTTTATGAAATTTACAATAAGCATATAACTTACTTATATCTACGGAATGCAGTTTTTTAATTTTTATTACAAGCTCAGATAAACAATTTTTACAAATAAGTTTTCTTATTTTCTCTGTAACTTCGAAGATTGTAATTTTTTCAATACAATAGAAATATGATATATAGTAAACTAATCCTTCTATATGTTTGCAAAATCTCAAGTCGTTTAATTAAATTATAAAAAAGTTATTTAACTTTATACAGCGTCCGAATATTTTCGTGACAGACTTTATATATATGTCGTTATGCCATACCGAGGGGGTACCTAAGCCTCGATATGCTAGCGACTCATAACGACGTCTTACCGACGATTTTCGGTATGAATAACGACAAAGCTCGTTATTCTTGGTCTACAGAATCGCGTTTGTCGTTACAGTAACCTCTCGTTATTCATCGTACCGAAAACTGTCGCTATGAGCGCATAACGACAGTATAACGAGTTACAGAATCGCGCTACAGCGGTCGAGGGTCAGCCTAATAACCCAGAGGTTCCGTGTTCGAGTCTTGGTCCGTGCATTTTTTTTTTCCTTTTGTTTTTTATTTGTGCATTTTATTAAATCTTATTTACTTATTACTTTTTACCTATACTTTTTCACGTATTTTTTTTGTAAAAAAACCTGTTCTTGTAAACAATCCTCATTCATTCGATGCGCAAATTGCTCCAATATATTTTCTTTCCGATGTTTTTACGATGACTACTATTCAGGTTCTTGTACTTCTACATCTTTTTAATCGACTTCAAAAAAGGGGGAGGAGGTTACTCAATTCGACAGTGACCTCTTTTTTTCTTTTTTTTAATAAACATATCTACACTACTCTTATACACGACTTGATTATTATTATTCCCTATACACAACATTTAACATGTGATACGATTTAAATATTTCAAGCGAAAAGTAAAATTTTCACAAAAAAAATACGTGAAAAAGTATAGGTAAAATGTAATAAGTAAATAAGATTTAATCAAATGCACAAATAAGAAATAAAAGAAAAAAAAAATGCACGTACCGAAACTCGAACACGGAATCTCTAGGTTATTAGGCTCTTAGACTTATTAGGCTTTTGCGTATGTAAGCGTATAGGAAACCTTTGAAGCGTTTTTTCTCAAAACTGGCTGGCCAGTACGTTTTCTCCGTTGAAAATAGTAACACTCTTAGGCATTACTACAACCACATGAAGTCTCTTTTATTTTACAGAAGTGACTAACGAACAGGTTTTTACAGGCGGGAATGGGGGAAACGGGCCGCTCGCCCCTTCGACCGCTCGTATTTATTTATTTATTCATATACTACTTTTATCTACTGACTTACATATTTACTCCACATTTCTTTTGCCGAAAAACATTTTTCAAAAGTTTACAATTTTTAAAAACACATAAATTATATATAAAAATATATAGTTTACTATTCATGATAGTACACTCTATTATGTAATAGTAAATTCTGAATACGCCAAAAAAGATTTATCGAAATATCTCGTGTATTTTAGAAGTTATTGAATTTTTTCCGCATTTCATTACAAATTGAACCACTGTGCGACGGTTGGCTGTCTTCAGGGTATTATTAATTTTCAATCTTAAGTATTATCTACTGAGCATTGTTGTGATTGAGTTTTGTGAATTTTCTCATTTTTGTTGCAGAAACGCTTATCGAGAAGTTGGGGGACAGTAAAGAAATCAAACTCTTGGAAGGGAAAGTGGGGAGATCGTTATCAGGGGCTGGTGATCGAGGTGGCCGTCGAGCAAATCGAAAAAAAGGCGACGTTGATAAAAGTGATCGACAAAATTGAACTTTTTGATCTATTAACACCAGAACTATCAAAGCAGTCAAAATGACTGGTTGTGTTTTTTATTTCACCATTTTTGTAATAACAAAACGTCTTTTGTATATTCCATTAATTAATGGAAATAAAATGTTTTTTTTTTTTATTACTTCATAGTTACTAGCTTATTTATACTTAGTATAAGTAGTACTAGCTTACTTATAGCTTAATAGCTTAGTAGCAAATAGCTACATATAAATAATATAAGTATACAAAATGTATAAAATTAAATAATAAGTATAAAAATAATTAGTTGTAGCTTCGGTTGTTCTAGTTTTAAATTAATTAGAATGGCTTTGTGATGCAATATTTTGCTCTGATTATAAATTTGCATAGCATTTTTTGTAACTGGTAAGGTTTTTTTTGTAATACGAAATTAAAAAGTTTATACTGTTGTAAAGTGATTAGTTTTATTTAATTTACTTAGATCTATTATTATATTTCGCGTCCCATTCTTCGAGATTAAATGGTAGTACGTCTTTCCTCGTACGTTGTCGCCACTAATTTCAGAGAGAGGGGAAAAACAAAAGCTCACTCCACTCTCCCACTTATCGGGATGCTTCACAGTTATTTTCGAGTGCGAAAACGCCACACGTTTTTACAAACTGACGACTGAGCTGACACGAGAGGTCAGACATAGTCGATCGTAAAGATTCGGGTTGGATTCGCACGAGAGGCGAAACAAATGTCGAGCAGGCAGCACGCTGAAGCGAGCAGCCAAGTTCACGCAGAAAGGAAACATAACCACAACATCTCGGTGACATCTTGTCAACGTTTCGATGTTTTTTCTTCTTACAAATGAGAAAAATAATATAAATGAAATACCAGGGAGTGGAGAAGTGCAAAATAAGGAAAACGAACCGGAAATAGAGGATGAAATTTAGAAATATTGGGAAAAGATCCTTCAGTTTCACAAACTAAGGGATATCCTATTCATTCCCAAATAATTGCTCGCTGGAACGTCTGGCTATCGGAAGAATTAACCAGAGAAGATAAGAGTGAAATATTATCTAAATATCCGCGTAAGACTTTTTGTAAGTTAGAAGCTCCGGAATTGAACCCGGAAGTTAGTGCGTCAATGAATGAATCCGCTCTCAAACGCGACAAGCATCTTCTATTCCTGCAAAACATGCTTGGGTCCGCGATTGCTGCTTTAGGAGCTGGTACCTCTTGTTTTTTATTACGAAAAGAAGAACTCTCTGATAAAGTAAAAATTTTGGAGTATTTTTCGGATGCGGGAAAAATACTCACAGATCTCCATCACTCATTATCCCTGTCTAGAAAATCTTTAATTTCACCTGGGTTACCTAAACAAACGAGAGATATTTTGGAAAATGTCAGAATAGATTCTTTTTTATACGGGGCAAAACTGTCGGAAAGGATTAAAGAAGGGCATTCTATTGAAAAATTGGGTCAAAACATGAGAGCCCAAGAAAGCAAAAAACCATTTGTCCGGAGTATAGTTTCTTTAAACCCGAACGGCCCACTCCCGAAAATACATCAGACAGCAACGCAGGGTCGGCATCGCAAAGCGCCGACACGGTATCCGTTCCAATCCAGGAACGTCTATCCCAACAAAACGACATACACCGGCAAGAGTCGGAGTCCAACGAGAGCGCGGAACTCTTACCAAACGTATCGTCATCGTCGATAGAGGTAGGTTTCTTAGCAGGAAAACTACGACATTACATAGAGAAATGGAAATTTATTACAAACGATAAAATCATTTTAAGTTATATAAGAGGATATAGAATACCATTAAATTCACAAGTTTTCCAACCAATTGTTCCGATCGAACCTAAAAGATCAGGACAGGAAAACGCAGAAATGGAAATAACAATTAACGAATTACTCGATAAAGGTGCAATCGAAGAATGTCTTCCAAAATGACATCAATTTCTGTCGAAATATTTTTTGGTCGATAAACCCAATGGGAAAAAACTTTTTATATTAAATTTAAAAAAGTTTAATAGGTTTGTGGAACTGACTCATTTTAAAATTGAAGACATTAGAACAGTAGTTAAATTGCTTACACTGTGACGTCCCATGAAAATTCCACTAATAATTATTATTGACAATACATAGCTTAAATTCAAACTTAAGAATTTTCATGCAACGCCACGCTTACGAATAGGAAGCGTGTCCGCCGTACATCTCATGCGGGAGATAAGAAAGCGCTGCGCTACGCGAGCCGACACGCGACCCCTCTGCGACAACGTCACGGGCCCAAGCGCTCGAGCCGCCCGATATCGCGACGGGAACCTGACACCCGCTCGATCTCGTGTCACACGCGTAATAATTATAAGTACATTAGTAAACATAGAAAATCTTCAAGGGAAAGATAAAGGAGTAACATTTTAATCGATCAATTGCAAATCCAATTCTACTTAATAATAATAATCTAATTAGTCCCTTTACTAACCCTCGAAGATTCTCCAATGAGTTATTAAAAGTTCAACCATAAAATTGCCAAATCAACCACGAAGACGCAATAGACATCAAATCAAAGGAAGCGGATGCAACCCAACACGCAGAACAGAAAATCAGAGGAACTCGGTCCCACGCACAAGAAGAAATTAGACTCAAGAAGAAATCGGACTCAAGAAGACGCAAGATGAACCCTGAAATCCGGCCCACACAATTCAAAACCAGTAGATAAGGCACGAACAGACAGTCCGCTAGAACCAAGATTCCCAGCCGCATCAGCAACCCCCACAACACCACCCTTCCCACGAAAAGACCAAGATTTTGCAAACGATGCACTGGACCTACGACACCAGCAGCCAATCAGAACCTCACAAAACTACGCCACCAGGCCCCCACCAGGGAAAATTACGACTCTTCACGACTTTAAAAGAGCGATCCTCGCCACTCATCATCAGTATCCCGGAGTAACCCGTCGAATAGTCTACCCATCAGTATCCCGCATATCTCCACAAGTGAGCAGTTCAACGTCGTACACAGTACTTATAACGCGCTAGAATCGTACTAAGTGTTAAGTCGCATTAAACATCGTCTACCAACGAACTATTACCATCATTATTATCACTACTACTACTACTACTACCACTTGTGCTACATAATAAACGTGAGTAAAAATCAAACCATTACTTTCTTTGGCAACCGGGTACTCATTTTTACATCACTCCAAAATTGTAAATCCTCCCTTAATCCTGCGGAATCCAAGTCCTCTCACCACTACGACCTGAGCAATTACCATTATCGAGTCGTTATCACTATTATTATTATTATTTGTCACCTGTGATTGACGGTCGTCTCGGGGCATCACTGCTGCCCCAAAATAGCTACTCCGGCTTTCCTGTGGCCGACATACAGCACAGTCTGTGTGTAAGTAGCTTGGCTTCACTTCAGCCACGTAAAGGCGTTATATGCTAGGGGCCTTTGTGCGGCCGACTTGGGCATCTATACTGCCAAAGTCATACGGCAAAGTCATACGGCATCTGTGCTGCCGTCGCGAGCATATTAGTCGCCTTTACTCAATTCAGACACCAATCATACGTGACATATTGCGCTGTACTACTATCTAGAGTTTGACTCAGGTCCTCCTCCTCCTCCTACTTCTCCTATCCACCACCCAAACACTACCTATTTTTCATACACCTATCTTCCGAGTCTTCTCTGAGCGCTGATCTCGTGGCCCTCCCACGGTAGACGAGGCGTAGGTCTCGTGACCAAAAAGGGGCAAATAAAGAAACCGTCAGGGTAGGAGTAGAATAACAATCGTGTTATTGACCCTCACCCGAGACGTGACATACACCACATTGTTTTATGTGTAGCATCGATCTGCAAGATGCATATTTTCCCATTCCTATTCATATAAGAAGTAGGAAGTATTTAAGATTTACTTTTCAAGGAAAACTATTTCAATTTACTTGTTTACCTTTTGGGCTTGCGTCCTGTCCATACGTTTTTACAAAAGTAATCAAACCAATTATTGGTTGGCTAAGAACTCGTGGTCACGTATCTACGGCATATTTGGATGATTTTTGGATTTTTGGAAAAACCAAAGAAATATGTTAAAACAACTTTAACGAAACGACCAAATTACTAGAATCACTAGGTTTTATAATCAATGTGAGCAAAAGTCATAGCGAGCCAAGTACTTCGTGTAAATATCTTGGATTTATCATAAATTCTAAAAAATTTCAATTAGAATTAACTGCAAACAAAAAAGAAAAAATTATAAAATAAATTAAAGATCTCCAAGAAAAATCACAGCTTAAGATTCGAGAATTTGCCAAAGTAATTGGATCCCTGGTTGCTGCCTGCTTAGCAATAGCATACGGTTGGATGTATACAACAAATTTGGAAAGAGCGAAATTTCAGGCATTATTATTATCGAGACGGAAATATGATCGCCGCATGAGTATTTCAAAATATCTGGAAGATGATCTCGGATGATAGGTAAGGAGTTTACCGAGTGGCTCTAATCCTATTCGGAAATTTAAATTTAAAAAAGAAATATTTTCGGATGCTTCGCTGACTGACTGGGGAGCCTTCTGTGAAGGACGCAAAACACAAGGGTTTTGGTCGAGTACTGAACGTAAACACCATATAAATTATTTGGAGCTACTTGCTGTGTCATTTGCTTTGAAATGTTTTGCATCTGAATGTAGAAAATGCGAAATACTTTTACGAATCGACAATTCAACTGCCGTGTCGTATATAAATCGTATGGGAGGCATTCAACTTGAAGATTTCAATAATTTAGCAGCAGAAATTTGGAAATGGTGTGAAAAAAGGAATATATGGCTGTTCGCCTCATACATACCTTCTAAAGAAAATAAAGAGGCTGATACACTGTCCAGAATAACTAACATTGACACAGAATGGGAATTAGCACCAGAGATTTTCAGAAAAATAACCCATAGATTTGGAGTTTCTACCATAGATTTGTTTGCATCACGATTAAATAAAAAATGTAAGATATATAGCTCCTGGCATGCTGATCCAGAAGCGTTTGTTATAGATGCTTTTACCCAAAATTGGTCAAGGTTCCGTTTCTACGCTTTTCCGCCATTTGCGCTCATTTTGAGAGTTTTACAAAAAATCTTGGTAGACAGGGCAGCAGGAATAGTAGTCACACCGTACTGGCCGACACAACCGTGGTTTCCATTGTTTATGTCTATGTTGACAACAGAACCACTCGTATTTGAACCAAATTCAAAATTATTAATCTCTCCTTGTAGGTCCATAACACATCCACTGGCCCACAAACTCTCAATAATTGTAGGGAGATTATCAGGGAAGCTTTTAGATCGAAAGGAGCATCATATGAAGCAACGGACATCATGATTGCATCGCTCGCTGATTCTACGCTCAAACAATATAATGGTGCTATCAATGAATGGCTAAAATATTGTAATCAAAAGAAATCATGGATTATTTGACTACCAAATTCAAAGAAGGTGATTCATATGGTACATTGAATTCGCATCGATCGGCTATTTCTTTAATTGTCCAGCAAGATATCTCAAAGAGCGAATTGTTGAGACGTTTTTTTCAAAGGGGTTTTTCGGTTACGTCCACCGAAACCAAAATACCAAGAACTGTGGAATGTAGACCTAGTTATAAAATACTTAACACATTGTACGCCGGTGGCATCAGAGACATTTAACGTCTGAGCGTCGGCACCGTATCGACCGTCTAAAGCCTGGGCGCCGATTATACTAATAAAATAAAATCGTATTAATAATTTTAGACCGAATTCCCATTACTACTATCAATTACTACTATCATTACTACGCGAGATAAAAGCGTGTGGACAGTTTTTGCAAGACTAACGCCTGGTGGCCCGGGTTCGAGTCCCACTGCCGTCTTTTTGTACTTTCTTTTCTTTTTTATTCTTACGTCTTTTTGTGACAAGTATCACTTATAATTTCGTAGTACTTACAACCAGGAAAATTGATATTATAGTTGTGACCGTACATTTACCATACGGTACATAAATTTCTATATCTGTCTTATCGACGGTAAGAAACCGTATTAAATTAAAGACTACGCGTCTATTAAGTGCTCCCACTCTATGAATATGAACCCCACCACCGATTTTCACGCCTTTATAAGCGCAAACGCGACACCGAGAGCTTACTCTCTTATTTCTGTTTGGCCAGTCCCGATCTAGAATCGCCGGCTCTCCATGAGGAATAAGGAGGCAACTTAGTAACAAAATTAGTAGTCAGTCATGAACACTTAGTTCACGCTATTGAAAATAGTTAGGCTTCAAGTTCTATGAACGCTTAGTTTGGCGCGGAATTTGTTAGCACAACCGGTAGGCTTATGGACGCTTAGCTTTGCGCGAGTCTTCGGTAATATTAAGATTATATCAATACGTGATGAATAGTTTCTAATACTGAAATATTAATTTATAATTTACAATTTCTTTTTGCGTTGCCATCCTCATCTAGAGCATGAGAGTCAGGGACTACTAGTGTATTGTTTTATTGTAGGATGTTATAATAAAAGAGACGTTCATTTTTTTTTATTCACATTCAATCGTATCTAAAGATACGATCTCACGTCAAATCTTGGTAAAGAGATTAATTCTCATTAGTTTCAGTTTAATCGTGTAAGCACGTAGCAAGCGCGATCTGACTATCTAGTCACTATAAGAAAATAATTCAACTTGTCAATTTTCTTTTTATATTCTAATCGTATATGCTATACGGTCGCATTTCTTTAAATAGTTCTGTCAGATGTTTATCTGACGCCACAGCGTAATCATTCACACACGTAGTGCGAATGATCTTGTCGTATCCTCAATAGCGAGTAACATATCCTAGGTCATGCGTATAACTGGATAGCCAAGCAGTAGTAAATCTTTACCTGCAAACTTCACGTATGTTAAAATTTAAATCTTTGTTTGTCAGACCAAAGCATTGGACCACATTGCCCGTGATTCACTACGGTCACGCCGATGTCCCTAAATGTTTTAATTGCGACGACTAACAAAGATCGCTCATGTTATGACCCTGGGGCAGTCTGATCGCCTGTTATTAAAACACAACGCCGTTGGTCTGTCTTCACCGGTAATAACATTAAAATTATATTAGCTGTTCTGTACGATACAAAGATCTGCTGGCTCCCAAGTTTAAAACCACCGAAGTTTCGAAATTGATTACATCGATGTAGGATAGCGAGCGTACATCGACATCGGTGTGTAGAAAAATGCCGTGGTCTACTGTACACGTATTTATAGCGATAATCCAATTTGGAAACGGTGATTTACACACTAGTCATGTTTACTTAATAATATTTGCTTAAATCATTAAAGACTGTAATTATAGGTAGCGAGATAGACATTTAAGAATCCATTTCTTTGGTATATAAGCGCTATTTAATTTCTTCAAAGAAACAGGTAGTATTATTTTTCTTCTATGTAACGTCGGCCGTTCAAAGGCTGAAAGGACGATCTCATACATTTCAAGAATATATTCAGTCTCGTTTCGGCGTTCGGACGTATCGCGATAGGACGTATATGTAAATATCACGTATATCCCGCGTGTGCCGTCTCGAAATATGTGATAGTGATAGTGAAAAACGAATAGAGCAGTGTTGATGTTAAGGTAATCATTAGTGTAATAGTGTAATCGTGAGACCGGATATAATAATTAGACATAAATTAACTGACAAATCCTCCCAGCAGGCATATACGTTTATATACGTATTGCCATAATGGAACTTGAAACCCATCACATAGAAGAGAGTGATGAGATCTCTGAGTACAGGAATCTCTCACAAACACAAAACAAAAGCACAACTCAACAGAACGAAGAAACAGTACCAAAAAATTCTTACGCGAACGCCATTAAGCATGAGTTTACACCGTCCAAGGATCAAGCCATAATATTACAATCTACCGATGGCATCATCATTAGAGAATACGCCCGAGCCATTGGAAACATAATAGGCCCTAAAGCAATAAAATATATATCACGAATCTCAAACGGAAGAGTCTGCATGTATTTAGACAACAAAGAAACTGTCACAAAACTTACAGCAAAATTCAAATCAATAATAATAAATAATGAAAATATTGAAATGCGACCAATGATACTACCGGCCCAACGAATAATTCTATCAAACGTTTCCCCAATAATTCCTAACTCAGAAATCGAAGACATCTTTAGAAAAAACAATATTAAATTATATTCTAAAATAATATACCTAAAAGCAGGAATCACAGACCCTGAGTTTTCCCATAGTTTCAGACGACAAATATATGTTGACACCTCATCAGACAAACAGACCTGCTTCCTGTGCAAGCAGGAAGGACATATTGCCAAACAATGCCCAAATAATAATAATAACAACAACGCGAACAATGCTCAACCCAATACAAGTTCATTCCAACAACAAACCCTCTCCGCCGGACTTGTATCACCCGCAATAGCCATGGATTTGACAGAAATAGAAAAATCGAGCGGAAATAGAGCTGGGATAAAAAGAACACGCTTCTTCTCATCGGAAGATTCTCAACCACAAACAGTTAAGCTAAGTGACTTAAACTTCAAACCCCCAGGCACAATAACTGCAATTAAAAAGGAATGCGGCACACAAATATTGAATAAAAAACCTAAACGGCCCATATCTCCCGCCCCTCCACTGAAGAAGATTGAAGAACAACTTGAACCAGCCAAACATGATATAGAGAATCCAGAAAATAAATACGTACTAAATTTCTCCCAACTCAAAAGTTTTCTAGAAAATGCATTCGGGTCACCAAACCCACTAGAGATCTCTCGAACATACACTACCAATACCACAGACCTAATAAAGATGATAAACAACATATACCCCAAATTAAAAGAACGTAGCATAAAAAACAGATTGCACAGACTAACCAAAAAACTCCAACAAGAGAACCCTAATAACTCCACAAATAGCTGGTCCTCAGACTTAGACAGCGACTCCTCCTTAACAAACTAAGAAAACATCTTATACATCTAACCTCACATTATGAAACAGTTCATCCAATGGAATATAAACATATACTACACACACTACCAACAATTACAAATGATCATAAAACAACAAAATCCAGCTATCTTTTGCCTACAAGAAACAAACTTTAAGAAACACCACCACCCCACACTAAAAGAATACTCCTCCTTTGTGAAGAACAGAAACAACGAGAACTATGCAAGTGGAGGAGTGATGATAGCAGTCTCAAAAAAAATCGACGCTACTGAAATCCCACTGAATACAAACTTAGAAGCGATTGCGGTGGCTGTATTACTCCCTCAAAAAATACATATTTGCAATGTATACATCCCAAACAGCCAAACGTTGAAGTTAAAAGATTTAATAGAACTTACTAATCAAATTCCGCCTCCATTAATATTACTTGGTGATTTCAACAGCTATAATATAAATTGGGGTTCCGAGAAGACCGACACTCGTGGAAAAATTGTAGAAAAACTACTAGAGGATCCAAATCTCTTACTCCTTAACTCAGGAAGCCCCACACACTTTACAGTAAGTACTGGAAACTTAAGTGCAATATACTTAACAATCTGCAGCCCTAGACTAGCACAATCTATGGAATGGAACGTCATGGATGACCTATATGATAGCGACCACTTCCCAATAATAATAAAGTACGAAGATAATATCCTATACTTTCAAAAAAAATTCTTCAAATGGTAACAAACAATAAAGCTCGTGAAATACACGTAATTTTTGATAGATATTTTTCACCTTCAATTAAAGATTACGAAAGATCTCTTCGAGCTGGTAACTGTGTTGATCGTATGTACCTGATTTCTGGACCAGATCAAACGCGACTTGCGGATTTTGTCAAAGAGCTTAGAAATAGTAATTTTAAAGAAGCTCTTGTACGTTTTTTAATTGTAAATTGGCAAAGTAAAGAAATAGTACCATTCTTAGGAAATAAAACAGTCTTACTTAATTTTGATCAATGTTATGAATATAAAGTTTACAATGAGACTATTATATTTTCAAGAAATGATATTTACACAATTGAAGCTCACGAAGAAGCAGATACGAAAATTGTTTTTCACGCATGTAATATTCCATCGGAAGCAAACATTATGATAAAATGTTCCGATACAGATATACTAATTATAATGTTAGCAAACATGAATAAGGTAAAAAATAATAGTAGAGTTTGGATTGAAACGGGTATTTTGAACAGGCAGCGTATAATTGACGTTTCAGCATTATACGAAAAACATGGTAAATTATTTTGCAAATCGTTAGCAGGGTTCCATGCGATGACTGGATGCGACTTTAATCCAGCCTTTTATAGAAAAGGAAAACAGCGACCTCTACAATTATTGCAAAATTGTGAACAATTTCAAAGCGCGTTCGCTGAATTAGGCAGTGAAAATTATAATTTACCTGATGATTTAAATGTCTTTCAAACTATTGAAAAATTTGTCTGTGCATTATACGCTTTAAAATCTCTTGATTCTGTCAATAATACTCGTTTTGTGCTATTTTTAAAAACGTATCAAGTTTACGACATTAATGAACCGTTTCAAAAAAAAAAGCTACAAAATGTGGATGCCTCGTCGATGCCTCCTTGTGCAGCTGAATTAAAACAGCATGTTTTGAGATCAATGTATATCGCCAGATTATGGAGACACGCATATAAAAAGATACCAACTACTTTAACACCAGAAAACTGCGGATGGATAAAAATAGATGAAAAATATGAATTTCAATGGTTTGATGGGCCTCAGCTACCACCCAGTGTTAAAGATGTTATTATTGATTCAGAACAATCTGAAGGTATGAATATTTGTGCGCACAGAATACAATTAAAATATTTTTCAATAATAATTTTTAATATTGTTTTTTAGCAGATGTTGAAGAGATCGAATCTGAGGATGACATCGATTGCGATAGCGAAGAAAACATTGAGTACGATGAGTCTGACGTAAATAATGAAATAGAATAAGAAGCAGCGAAACTATTTTTCTATTTGTTTTTTTTCAATAATTAGAACGTTTTGTTAACATAAAATGTACGTTATTTTTAATTATATTATTATTACTTATTATGCATTTTATACATTTATATAAATAGCGAAATAATATAGAAAGTATAAAAGTCGCTTATTGAGAGCGTTCGAGCATCAGTCCGCACTCTTTGTCACAGTCTGCCCCGATGTTATCTTCTGTATTTTAATCTGCCATTTTGCACATAGCTTTGTGAAGGGTTAAACAATACTAAGTATAATTTTCAAGCTTGTATCTTATCATTTTTTCCACTTCAAATTTTACGCCGCTTTGGCGTAAAATTCCATCTAATTGCACTATGTGTTGCAAATTAGATTCCATCTAAATTGCACATAGACATAGGCACAGGTGTTAATGGTGTTACGAGTGTTTGGAGTCGCGACTGGGAGGAGAGTGTCGCGTCTTGGCTTGGGCTCCGAGGCTCTCGCCTAAGAGCCCGCCCCTATTCTCCGAATGCTGAGCGTGTGCATCAGCATTCTCGGAGTTACGCGATAACAGTTCTCACGGTTTTGAGTTCGTCACACTCCCCCCCTTAGAAAAATCCGATGCTCCCGCATCGGATGCGCGATGTCTGATGGTGTGTGGCGAGCGGCAGCTCGCTGCTGTATGGTGTGTGTGTGTGGCGAGCGAGAGCTCGCTGCTGCATGATGTGTGTTGGTGTGTGGCGAGCGGGAGCTCGCTGCTGTTTGGTGTGTGTGTGTGGCGAGCGAGAGCTCGCTGCTGCAGGATGTGTGTTGGTGTGTGGCGAGCGGGTGCTCGCTGCTGCATGATGTGTGTTGGTGTGTGGCGAGCGGGAGCTCGCTGCTGTTTGGTGTGTGTGGCGAGCGAGAGCTCGCTGCTGCATGATGTGTGTTGGTGTGTGGCGAGCGGGTGCTCGCTGCTGCATGTTTTGACTGTTGAGTCGAATTGCATATATAAGTATGTGTAATGAATGGGTGTGAATGTTAGTGGATATGGGTGTTTTATGTAAGGAAGGAAAGTATTTTATTTTATTTATTTTTTTTTTTTTTTAGTTACCTTACCGTAATTTTGCTTTTCGGTACCTTCGCTTTTGTTTAATGTGTTATTCCCTAGTGTTCCTGTTTATTGTCTCGTGGTCTTGTCTGAAATAGTCTGTTTCTTTATTAGTAGTATAAAATAGTATAAAAATATTTATTAAAAGATATAACAGAAAAAATATAAATGATTATATTTACTTTTTATAACTAGAACATATACATGTGTGTTTGTGTGTGATTTTGTGTTATGAGAAAGAAAAGAGACAAGAAAAATGTACGTGTTTGTGTTAATGTGAGTGTTAGTGTTTTATGTGATTTCCGGCTTTGATTCTTTGTGCTTTTGATAGTAGTGTCTGGTCCCTGTTTGTTATGCCGCGTATGGTTGCTCGTCTAATTTGTGTTGGTGTTTGTCCGTGTCTGTTTGTTTGCGTGATTTTAAGTAATGTTTCGTATTTTATGGCGCTTTTTGCGACTATTGTGTCCTTATCTTTTAATCTGCCTAATTCGAATTCTTTCCTCTCTTCGTAGGCGTGTAATTTTTCTAAATTTTCCAATATCTTGTTTATTTCTTTGTCAAATAGCCTGTCCGCTTTTGTGCGTTGTCTGTTCGGTTTCGTCTGTTTTTGTATTGTGTCTTTGGTTTCTAAAATTCCTTCTGGTCCGTACCAGTGTTTGCAGGGGGGTTTCCCGGGTGTTTGGAGGAGCGGTATGTTCCAGTCTGCCAATCTATAGGTGTTCTTATTTGGTGTCGTCATTTTGTCTTTCTCTTTTTCCCTTTTTTTTTCTTTTATTTAGTGTTTATCTGCAGGTGAGGATTTGTTATTGGTGTTAGTTTTGTATTAATGTTGTATGTTATTTAAAATTTCTTAAAAATATCTGTAAAAAAATGGTATTCTAGTTTGTGTCTCTGTCTGCGTCCCTATGGTGTGTTTTTCGGTCGGTTCTGTTTTAATTAGTGGAATTTGTGTCTCGGTTTGTGTAGCTATTGTTCTTGAGCTAATGATTTTTGTTTTTGTGTCCATAAATTCTTCGATATACTCTAAATCTTCTAAGGTTATCTCCGTCTGTGTATTTGTTGTCTGTGTTGCTGTCTGTTCGTTCTGTACTATTTTTTTTAGTTCTCTTTTCGCGCAGTGCGGTATATGTTGTACTATTTCGTTATTCGTTTTTACTATTTTACATATGGGACACAGGTAGTCGTTTCGAGTTTCTAATGTTAGTTTCTTTAATTGTATATAACAATCAATTACATGTCCGTCGAATATGTCTATGTGGATTTCTCCTCCGCATAAAAGGCACTTCATTTTTATATTTTAGTAGTGTTAGTGGGATTTAGCTAGAATAGAAGTTATTTTATGTGTTATGTGAGTTGTTTATTAATGTTTGAATTCGTTTTTGCGACTTTTTATTAAAATGTATGTGTTTATATATAGAATTATGGTATCGAAACTATGTCTCTGAGTTCAGCATTGGTACGTGGTCTGGGTGTTGGTGTCATTTCTACGTTTTCGTTAGCCTCGTTGTGGTTATGTGTTTTTTGTTTGCTGCGACAACAATTTAGTATGCGAGAGAGTACTTTGAAGCTAAATAATTTTGTGGGTATCGAAAATTTCCAAAGTAACCCTAAGGTGAACAGTACTGGTGTCATTGAGTAGCCAATGTATTTAAATATTGTTTCTAATAAAGACAGTCTATGATTTAGATGGTGCATTCCTGATATTTCTTTAGCTTTTGCGATTACTCTTTTTAAGGATATTTCATTACTAGTTATGTCATTATTAAGATTATTTTGGTCAACGCTTTGTGTAAGTGTTTCGGTTTCTGTTAGAATTTCTGAAATGTTCAAATGGTTTGGAATTTTAATTTCGTTTAGCATGATTTGTGTTATGTTCAGGGTTAATGCGTGTGAGAGGTTTATTGTGAACGAGGATGTAATTTCTACTGTTGGTGTTAGTGTTGTTGTCTGTGTTCTCGCGTGGCATGTTGGTGAAATTTGTATTACTCCTGTGTTTTGTATAGTGTTAACAAAAGTTTTGTGATCGCTACAAGTGACGTATAAATTTTCTTTTTCTGGGGCTGCATATAACCAGATATTACTGTTTTCAATTTTTGACCAGTAGGTTTGTTTGAGTGTTTTAAGACGAATGTCGCAAATTCCTAAATTTTTGAATTGGGGGTTTACTACCAGTTGTACTTCACATTCCGCATTTTTATTAATGCGTTGTGCTGGATTAGGTTGAGTGCAAATATACCGTGAATTGTCAATTTTACATGATTCCAAATGTGGTATGTTAAAATATGTTTCAAAATTTTCTGAAATTGCTGTGTGTTTAACAAAGGGTTGTATGAATGCAAATCGTGTGCCATTTATTCCGTCGTTCTGGTGTACTGGGACTGGTAAGTGTCTATATAGTTTGTATATTGTGTGATCTAATAATGGGAATTTCAGGACATAGATTAACTTGTCGTGTTTGTGAAAGATTACTAGGTTCGCTAGTTGAATTAAATTTGGTATGTGTTTTGTATTGAGTGATATTGGTAATTCCATATTAGGTGTTCTTGTTTGTATTATTTGAGCACTGTGTAAAATTTGTTTCGGATTAAGTATTTGTGGATGGATTTGTCCTGTTTTCGCGAAAAGAATTGCGTTTATGAGTGTGTTAGTGTCAAATTCTAATTCCATTAGACTTTCGTCGATTTCTGTTACGTAGTGGATAGCCTTCTGGTCTTGTCGTAAAACCGATGTTTTAGTACGGAGTGCGAGGAGTGCGACGTCTATGCCTGCCATTTCTTTTTCTACTGTTTCTGTTAGTGATTTAACTTGTTTACGGGTGATATCGAAGCCTGATCTAATTATATGTGTTTGATTTTCAACTATTTCCGCGAGTTCGGCTGTGTTTTCTGCTGTTGCTTTAATTTGACTATAGATTCTTTCGCCGTCTTCTGTGTCTAATGTTCCAAAAAGTGCTTTTTGAATTTTCCCTATGAAGTCTAATGGTGCGCGTTTTTTCCTATTATTTATGTCTGTGTCGTGAGGGTATGGTATGAGTTCTTGCAAAATTGCTTCTGTGTTTTGGATGGTCCTTAATCTTGCATCTATTGTCGTCAGCTGTCCTGTGATTAAACAGCCTGTGCCAAGGAGGTGGCAGTAATGTTTTACTGCGGTTAAGTTTTCCAAAATTTGTAGTCGTCTAGTAGAAAGTCCGTTTGTGTTTACGTGTATGAGAAGTGTCCATGTTACATGGGACGATCTCAGTGTTCCTAATGCCTCAGAGTACAACCCTGGATTCCGTGTTAATGGTGTAATTTGTACACCATCGCCGGTAATAAGTACTTTTGTTACCATTGTGTCTGTTGCACAATCAGCTGAGAGAAAATAAGCTATATTATCTTTTTTTGTCAAAAAGTGTTTTTGTGTAACTGTAATATTATTTTGTAGCGTTATGTCGTCCGTAATTGTCGCGTTTCTTGTTTCTATGTGTGTGTGGGGTTGTGTTATTCTTTTTCTGTGGTACTGTGATGGTTGGTAATATGTATTATCCGATTTGTTTTCTATATCGCTGCCAATATTCGTTTCCGTTGATTTAGCTGGAGTTGTTTCCAATGCAGAGATGGTGTCGGATGCACTTCCTATTTTAAATGGTGGTGATCGAAAGGCTGGTTCGATTTTATCAGTAGTCGTTTCTTTTGATGTACCTGGTTTCTGTTTCCATATAGAATTTTTGCCATTATTGTCGTTGTCTGTCAGTCCATCTGATATTTTATCTTTAAATTTTGAAGGTGGTGATCTGAAAGTTGGTGTGATTGGTGTTTGGTCTGTGCGACTTTGGGATGGTGATCTAAAATTTGGTTGTATGCTTTGTTGCGCTAAATTCTCGTTCTCCAAATTAATTTTTGGTTGAGTCGTTGTTTCGATTTTTGGTGACTGCGAGCTGTGTTCCGGTTGTACAACGTTGCTGTTTACTTCCTTGACGTGTGGATCCTGGAGCGTTGTGTTGCCGTCTGTGAGCGTGTCTATGAGCTGCTGGGCGTGTATCTCCGTAGGATGTTTTTGTCGTTTGGAAGTGTGTGTGTAGCGTTTTCGTTGTGTGTCTCGGGTACTTCGAAGCTCGGTTCCCTTGTGGCTGTGGCTTGTGGCGAGTTATTTGGTTGTATTTGTTCTTTTTCTAGTGCCTCTTGACTTGAATATTTTTCCGTGTGGGGTTTTGTTTTGCTTTTCCCCCTATGCGTGTCCTTTGTGCATTGCCGTGTTTGTTTTTCTAATTGGTCCTCATTTTCGTCGTCAGAAAATGGTGAATCGTAGTTGTCGTTGTCGATTTCCGTATCGACCTTGGTGTGTGTGCTCTCCTTGTGTCCGTGCCCGGTTCCGTCTCGTGTGTTAAGTGTGTCTGTTGTGTAAGTGTGTGGTTTCTTTTTGTCTGCTGGGTTATCAGATGATTCGCTTATACTTGAATATCTTCGTGTGTTAGGTTGATGAAAATCTTTACTTTTCTTGAGCTCCGGTGATTCCGCAGTTTCGGTTGAACTATTTGAAATTGAACGTTGACGTGTTTTTGGCTGGTGAAATTCTTTAATTTTTTTATATTCCGGTGATTCTGCGCTTTCTGTTGAACTGTTTCTGGGCCTAATTGGCATAATATTCGCTGGATTTCTAGATAGTGCGTCGGCGACACAATTTAATTTTCCTGGTTGGTGAATAATTTCGAAATCATAATCGTTTAGTGTTATTTGCCAACGTTGTAATTGTTGCGGAAGATTTGTTTTATTTTTTAAATATGTTAATGCTCTATTATCTGTTATAAGTGTGAAGCGTCGCCCGTATAGATATGGTCGAAAATGTTCTATTGAATTTATTATTGCCAATAATTCCTTACGCATCGCGTCGTATGATTGTTCGGCTTTGGAGAATGTTTTTGAATAAAATGCAACTGGATGGTTAAATTTTTCGTGTTCTTGACTCAATACTGCGCCCATTGCGTAGTCGGATGCATCGGTTGTGAGTGTAAAGTGTTTTTCGAAATTTGGATAGCGTAAAATAGGTCGTTCGAGAATTTTTGTCTTCAAATAATTAAATGCTTTTTGTGCTTCCTCCGTCCATTTGAATTCAACAGTTTTCTTAAGTAATTTGGTTAACGGTATTGCAATTTTTGCGTAGTTTTTTATGAAACGTCTGTAGTACCCCGCTAGTCCCAGAAATTGACGAATATTTTTCCTACTTGATGGTACCGGATAATCTTTTACAGCGTCGATTATGTCCGAATTCGGTTTTACACTGTGCTCAGTGATAGTGTGTCCTAAATAAGTTACTTCCTTTCTTAAAAATTGGCATTTATCCGTTTGTAAGGTTAGTCCCGCTTCCGTTAAACGTTTCGCTAGTCGGTGAAATTTGGTTGCGTGTTCCGAAAGGGTGTTTGAATAGATTACAATATCGTCCAAATATACAAATAAATCGCTGCCCTGAAGTCCCGTTAAAACAATATCCATAAGCCTTTGAAAGGTTGCCGGTGCATTTTTTAGTCCAAATGGCATTCGATTGAATTCGTAGTGACCGTTTTGTGTTGAAAAAGCAGTTTTTTGCTTATCCTTTGGGTGCATTTCGATTTGGTGAAACCCAGAAGCCAAATCGAAAATTGAGAAATAATGTGCGTTTCCTAATTGGTCTAAAATATCAACAATATTTGGTAGTGGATATGCATCCATGATAGTTTTTTCATTCAATTTTCTAAAATCTATTACCATACGCCATTTTTTATTATTCTGCGAGTCACTTTTTTTTGGAACTATCCAGACTGGTGAATTATATGGGGATATTGACGGTTGAATTATTTCTTTTTCTAATAAATTTTGAACTTGATTTTGAATTTCCGTTTTATGTAATTGTGGATAGCGATATTGTTTTATGTTTATCGGGCTTTCGTCCGTGGTTATGATTTTGTGTTTTATTGTTTCTGTGTGACCTAATTTATCTCCCGGAATGTAAAATAAATGTGGATATTTAGATACCAACTGAAGGACATGATTTTTTTCGTTTTCGTTTAAGTTTTCTAGGTGAAGGAACGGTTTCAGTTTTTGAAATCGATCTTCGTGTTGCTTAACATTTATCGCGTGGATTTCTGCTTCATATTCCGGTGGAATATGTTGCGAATCCTGGTTTTCTGATTGTAGTGTTATTATTTTTTCGATAGGTTGGAGTTCTAAAGTTGGAATTTCGATTTCTACTGCTTGTTGGTTTGTGTTGATGATGTGTAAATATGTTGTGTTATTTGTGTTTTTTACAAGCGCGTTTCCGAAGTAAAGACCCATGTCTGTTTTAATTTTTTCTATATATCCTTCATGGAGATTCGTAGGTTTTAACCGAATAAGTGCCTGCATTTTTGATCTGGCCGGAATTGAAATTATTTCTCGTGTCGAAAATGGAATTATTTCGTTTTTGAAGATTATACAAGCTTTTGAATATAAAATATCTGATTGTGTTTGTTTGAAGAATGCGTCGCCTAATAATCCATCTTCCTTAATAGGGAAGGAATTTTTTATTGCATGAAATTCTGTCGGTATCCCTTGAAAATTTATAATGACCATGCCTAACGTTTTTGTTTTTCCGTCTGTAATACCCGAAAGTTCGTAAATGATGTTACTGTGAATTTGTGTGTCGTAAGAAATTTTATCGATTTTTATTAAATTTATTTCTGCACCGGTGTCTATAAAAAATCTCGCTCTTTCGCTATTTAAATCTGGTGAATTTATTATTATTGAAGGTGGTTTATAATTTTGATGTGTGGTGTGTGAAATGTTCGTGTGTTTTATTATAGTGTTTCTAACTGTTTCTTGCGCCTTTTTTAGTTGCTTCTCGTCGCGCTCTCTCGAGAAGCGATTTTCAAGTTTTTTAAATCTTCTGTGTTTTTGTCAATGTCTGTAGGGCTGTTATTTCGTGAAGTCGAAACGTTACGTCTTTTAGTCTCGGTCTCGTCGTTATTCGTGCGTCTATCGCGTGAAGTGTTTCCGGTGTCGTATGTCCCGTGCCTGTCGCTTTTGTATCGGTCCTGTGATCTGTTTCTTTCAGCGTCTATGTTATTTCTAGGATATCTATCGCGTGAGTTGTCTCTAAAATTTCCTTGCGAGAATCTATCGTATGAATTGTCTCTGTACCTGTTACGTGAGTCGTCTCGGTAATTTCTCCGTGAAAATCTATCGTTTGAGTCATTTCTATATCTATTACGTGAGTCGTTTTGGTATCTGTCGCGTGAATTATTTCTATATCTGTCGGATAAAAATCTTTCGCGTGAATCGCTTCTGTATCTGTCGGATAAAAATCTTTCGCGTGAATCGCTTCTGTATCTGTCGCGTGAATTATACCTGTCGCGTGAATCGTATCTGTCGTATCTGTTGCGTGAATCGTATCTGTCGTATCTGTCGCGTGAATCGTATCTGTCGTATGTATTGTATCTATAGCGGTCGTGTGAATATGTGTCGCGTGGATTTTCTCTGTATGTGTTTCGTTGTTTTAATTGTCTACAGTCTTCTGTAGCGTGTCCTGGTTGTTTGTGAAAATCGCAATAATTTTGGGATCTCGCAAAGTGTACTCTCGTGGTAGGGTGTCTTTCTGGATTAATGTAATTTTTTCGGACTAATGTCTGTTTATAAATTTCATGCTCGATTTTGTGTGCTCTGTCAATTATGCCGTCAAATGTTTGCGTGTCTGTTGCCATGCAGTGATTATTTATTTCCGGGGAAAGACCTCTAATAAATGCTCTTTTCGCTTTTTCCTCCTCTTCTATTACTCTTAAATCAAGGTATTCTTTGTGTTCGGGTGTGTTATAAACGTCTTTTAGCCTGTCTTTAATTCTATCGAGTGTTTCTTTAATGCGCGCTGCATATTCGATTACTGATTCATTATAGTTTTGCACCATATTATTTAGTTCTATTTCTAAATCGTGCAGGTCCGTAACTTTACAAAATGCTCTTTTTAATTCGTTTAAAAGTTTGGTTAATGTGTTTGGTGAGGCTGCTTCTATTATTAGTGACGCTGCGCCACTTAGTTTAAACGGGATCATGTTCAGAAATTTTTTTTGCTCTTCATCGGATAATGAAGCATTCGCGCGTTTACATGATTTGATAAATGATTGTACCGGTATATTTTTCCCATCGAAAAGGGGTATTGCTTTATACGCGTCGCGGAAAGTAAAAGAAGTGGCCATTTTTACGTTTTTATGGAGTTTAGATGGAATTTTACGCGGTTTTCTGTTTATGTTTAATTATTTTGTACTACTGATTTTGTGTTTGTTACTTGTAACCGACTTCGCGAAGGAGGAAGTTACTCTATTCGAGTGGGCGATCTTGCTTTTCTTTTTTTTTTTTTTTTTATTATTATTATACCATGCTGATCAAAAGATATGTGTTACGTGATATTTTGTGTGTGCGCCAACGAATTCAAACAATTATATTAATGATATGAAAGGGAAAGTATGGAGTACTTACCGAAGCAGAACTAACGCGAGGATCATGAGATCGAGTGTGTGTGTGTGTGTGTTTTTTTTTTTCTTCCTTCCTTCCTTCCTTCCTTCTTATTTCCTTTTTGTGTTAATGTACTTTTTTTTTTTTTATTGTGTAATTGTGTGTATTTGTGTACTTGTTGTCGGGTTTTGCGTGTTATGTGGCTCGAAAAACTTCTGACACCACTTGTTACGAGTGTTCGGAGTCGCGACTGGGAGGAGAGTGTCGCGTCTTGGCTTGGGCTCCGAGGCTCTCGCCTAAGAGCCCGCCCCTATTCTTCGAATGCTGAGCGTGTGCATCAGCATTCTCGGAGTTACGCGATAACAGTTCTCACGGTTTTGAGTTCGTCACAATGGATAGCTTAAAATTTTCTCAATATTTGCATTTTCGGTAATTGAAATCGCTAACATGCGGCCAAATAAATCGCGCTGTAATCTAACTTCTTGCACTTTATTATTGATATTACTTATTTTTTTTGCAGTTGAATTTGCAAAATTCAGTATTTTATTTTGCTTAATAGTTGCTTCAAACCTAGTTGACGAATCTGCGCATTCAGAAATAAACATTTCTCTTAATGAATTGCCATTTTTCTCTACGTTTAATAAAAAATCAGTGATTTGTTCAGATGCTGCTCGACCTGTGCCAATTGTGAGACTTATTTAAGATTGAATAAGCCAAATATATAAATATATGTTTATTCTTACAATGGCTGACACGTCCGTACAATTCTATTGCTTTCTAACGAGTGAAGCTTTCTTTTCTTTTTTTGGGCTTTCTTCCTCGCAACGTCGCCTTCTCATCCCCGCTCATTACGATCGCCGCTTATTTGTTTAACGTTAAACTTACCGACAGTACATAATTATAATTATAGTTACCGACTGACATGCTCGCTTACATTCATTACAGTTCAGCCAATCCTGACATAGTTCGGGCTCCGAACTCAATAGTTTCTTAAATTTAACAGTAACACAACACAGTACATATACATAATTATTTTATAATCTAAACTCTTATCTATATTACAATAATATTAAACTTTCAAAGATATAACTCGTCGTCATTATTATCATGGCTTGTAAGATTTTTCTGTGAACTAAAGCGCCATGGACGCATATTTTCGACACTCCATGTTCCTTCATACGGTTTTGTTTCGCCAAATTCATCCAACGCTTTAATCACATACCTATCATTCCGCAATACTTTGATAATTTCATAAGGTCCTTTCATAAATGGAATTGTTTTTTTCGACGTTCCTAGTTTATTTTCAAAATTTCTGATGACTACGTAATCACCCACCTCATATTTATTAGGTGCTTTATGATGTTTGTCAAAATAAGTCTTACTATATTGCTGAGCCTTCCTAATATTCTCTTCTGCATTTGATCTCATCGTTTCCAAATCACGTGTCTCTATATTTACATTTTCTACATGACTAGCAATTCCATCTATGATCGTTCCTCTCTGGTTAACGCCAAATAATAATTTACTCGGGGTTTCCCCCATACTTTTATTTTTTGTGTTATTTAACGCGTACTCAACTTCATTAAGAAGTTTATACCAATATTTTCCACTGTTATTATCTCCGAGTTTACCTAACATTGGGCCTATTATGCGATTTATGCGCTCAACCTGCCCATTGGCTCTTGGGCTTGCTGTTGCAACTAATACATGTTCTACATTATGACTTTTAAGAAATTCTTCAAATTCTAAGGACGTAAAACAACTGCCTCGGTCTGATACTAGCACACGTGGTCGACTGTAATCATAAAAATATCTTTCTAAATGAGATATCGCTTCTCTACTTGTCGTACTCTTTGTTGCATAAAGTTTCACAAATTTTGTAAATCCGTCTACTACAAGTAGAATATATCGCTTTATCAATTTTGATTTATCAATCGGTCCATAATGATCCACGTGAATGGTAAAGAATGGTTTATCACCTTTTGGTATACTATGAAGATTGCCCTCTGCTTTCCCCGTGTTAGGTGTATATGCAATACAAGTCAAACAGTTCTGAATATAATCTTTTACCTTTGCAGTTAACAGTGGAAAATAGTAGTTTTCGCGGATCGCATTACAAGTTTTCTCTACGCCCATATGTCCCATTTCATCATGGTATTTACTTATTACTCTCATTTCCATTCCCTCAGGTACATAAAAAAGTAATTTCTCTTTTGCTTTTCGATAAATTAGTCCTCCACGCATTTCATAATGACTATCTTCCGTATTCTCTAATCGTTCACGCAGTTGCACAATCTTTTCGTCTTTACTTTGACTTATAGCTAAATTAATATCTAACGAATTAGCTTCTACCACTAATATGTTCTGTACCCTACTAAATGCATCCACGTGCTGCATTCTTATTCCTGATCTATGTTCTATTGTATAGTCGTACGCTAACAATTCTATCGCCCATCTTTCAATCCTAGCGTTCACTTCCCTTTTTGCTAAAGTTAATCTTACCGCATTACAATCGGTTATAATTTTAAATTTGATACCATAGAGATAAATTCGAAAACGTTTCAACGCGTAGATAATTGCTAATGTCTCGAGCTCAAAACTATGATACTTGCTTTCTGTTTCTGTTGTACGTTTTGAAAAATAAAATATAGGATGTAGTTTATTGTCTTTTTTGCGTTGGAATAAAACTGCACCAAATCCTACTGAGCTTGCATCCGTGTGTAGCTCAGTTTCATCATGCGGGCTGTATATTCCTAATACTGGTTTTTCGACTAATTTCCTTTTTAATGCCATGAATGCATCTAATTCTGTTTCACCAAACTTGAATTCTTTCTCCTTTCGCAATAGTTTATACAATGGGGCAGCTATTAACGAGAAATCTTTGATAAATTTTCTAAAGTACGATGCCAGTCCTATAAAACTTTGGACATCCTTTTGATTTCGCGGAATTGGATAGTTCTTAACTGCATTTATCCCTGATTCAATCGGTTTTACAGTTTCCCCTTCAATAGTGTACCCTAAATAATCTATTTTCTTCATTAAAAATTGACATTTATCAATGCGCAGTTCAAGTTTATTTTTGACTAGCGACTCAAAAACATGACTTAATATACTGAAATGTTTTTCTAAAGTATCAGTCGCTACCAAAAAGTCATCTACATAAACAATCACGTTACCGGTTCTTATTACGTCTTGCAATACGGCTGCTACAAATCTCGAAAATCTAGCTGTTGCAATTTTTAACCCGAAAGGCATACCTAAATATTCAAATTGTCCTATCGGTGTAATGAATGCTGTATACTTAATGGCATCTTCATCTACTTTTATCTGATGAAATCCGTCCCTCAAATCAAGAATCGAATAATATCTCTTACCATGTAATGCGTTAATTTGATCTTCAATGACAGGTAATGGGTAATTGTCGTGCACTATATACTTATTCAGCGTACGGTAGTCTACGCATAGTCTCGTTTCGCCATTCTTCTTCTTTACTAATACAATCGGTGACGCATATTCAGATTCACTATTCCGTATTATCCCTTTCTTGAGTAAGTTATCAATTGTATTCTGCAACTTAATTTTTTCCGCATATGCTAGTCTCCTAGGCTTAAAACGAAAAGGTTCATGTTTTTTAAGGGTTAAAGTCATTTTCATCTGTACTTCTGGTACCTGTGGTCGATTTACATCTAAATATTTTTCTTTAAATAACATTTTAAAATTCGCACGATCTTCATGTGATATTTCCGGATTAATGTTCAATGAATCAATTACTCCGTTCTCTCGCGAACAACTTATATCAATATTCATAATTTCACGTACCGAATCAATTTGTGTGACCATTCCCTTTGGTTCCAACAATTTTATACCAAATTGTTTCATTAGGTCACGACCAAAAATTGCTTGACAATACATAGTATTGTCCGGTACTACATATAATAAAATGTTACTTTTAAAAATCATACCCATTGTAATGTCCATTCGAGTTACCCCTACTATTTGTAATTTCGATTCATTTATTCCGTGAAACGTCTGGGAATCGTTTTGTTTCTCCTTGCACATTATACTTGGTACCAATGACTGTTTAATGAAACTTATTGGACTGCCAGAATCTAACTGCGTATCTAAATCTATCGTAAAATTAATATCTTTATTACTAGCGTGATACCTAATTATTCTCCGGAACTCATCGCAACTCGCTACTTCCTCCGTGATGTTAGAGACTTGTCGATCAGTCCGTTCCTCTGCCTTTTTCCTGTTTGGATATTCCTCTGCCTTCCTCTTGTCAGGACATTCCTTCGCTTGATGATCTAGCTTGCCACACGTATAGCAGGATCCCTTCTCCCGCTTTGGTATAGTGCATTTCGGCGCTATATGACCCGTTTTGCCACAATTATAACAGCGCGTCAACGTGCGTTCCGATGAACTGCTCTGCCCTTGCCTTTGTTGATTAAATGTCGATTGCGTCTTGTTGCTTGCCCCTTGGAATTGTCGCCCATCAGTTCTCACTCCAACTTTATTACTTGATGGAAGTTGTACAGGGTGTAAAAAAATTTTGTGTCATGGCTTCTACAGGTGAATCTACAGCTTATGATCGACAAAGATATGTTTAAAAAAAAAGCCGCAAAATTGACCTTCACTTAGAAATTGAAGGTCAAATTTTTTTTTATCGGGATGTATTCTACTCACCACGAGGACAAAAAGTGCGAAAGGAACCATATGCCGCAATCATACTGTTTTCTTAAAAAACGATGAGAAAGTTTCATCGTCAGTTTAATGAATATTTCCGACAATATCACTACTTATACTATAAGCACGACATTGGAATTCGGATGTAAACAATTAGAACAAAACAGTAAACACGTCGAGTAAGTAATAATACAGTTAATAAAGTTAATAGAACAACATTGTTGTTTTTTAAATGTTTTATGGTTTTGTAATTGTGTTCAGATTTTAAGAAAGAGAAACTAGATGGGGAGTTTTTAAGTGACAAAGAAAGTAATAATCTACCAATGATATCACCAAAAGCATGTATGAATTATGGAAGCGGATTGTCTAACAATTTCAATACCATAAAACATTTAAAAAACAACAATGTTTAAATTCTTGTTCTATTAACTTTATTAACTGTATTATTACTTACTCGACGTGTTTACTGTTTTGTTCTAATTGTTTACATCCGAATTCCAATGTCGTGCTTATAGTATAAGTAGTGATATTGTCGGAAATATTCATTAAACTGACGATGAAACTTTCTCATCGTTTTTTAAGAAAACAGTATGATTGCGGCATATGGTTCCTTTCGCACTTTTTGTCCTCGTGGTGAGTAGAATACATCCCGATAAAAAAAAATTTGACCTTCAATTTCTAAGTGAAGGTCAATTTTGCGGCTTTTTTTTTAAACATATCTTTGTCGATCATAAGCTGTAGAATCACCTGTAGAAGCCATGACACAAAATTTTTTTACACCCTGTACATCTTCCATGGCTCCTAGTAACTGCTCTGCCAATCGGAATTTTTGCATCCGTACTTGATTTCGCAAGCTTTCGTCAGGTATTCCTCGTATCAGGTAGCTGACAATTTCATTCTCTCCTATTGGAACACTGTTAGCAAGTATTATTTTTTCGTGATAATATTCTGAAAACGCTTCATTATGTTTCCACATTCTCTGCTCAAATTTTTCTCTTTTCTTTAAGCAGTCTTCTTCATGTCCATACATTTTTTTCATTTCAAATAAAAGTTCATCTGCCATCATGTTTAAAAATTCATTTCTCGAATAAAACCATCTTTGAGCCTTTCCTTTTAATTTACTTCCTATCATCACTTTCATCTCCTCTTCATTTAAATGGTACGTTTGTCTTAACAGCCTTACTTGTCCTTCCCATCTTCTAAATGTATTGTGTTCACCTTCGAAATCGCTCAATAAATTACAAATGTTGTTTAGACTTAAATGCCTTGGTGCATGTCTTTCCTCTACAGGATGGTGTTGCATTCTTAAATTATTAACTATTGGACCTAACCTTATTCTTTCGATCTCTTCTCGTGCCACTTGAAGTTCTCTTTCTAATAATGCAGCTTCACGTCGTGCAAGTTCCGCTTCGCGACGAAGTATATCTTCTTTTTTTTCTTGCATGGGCCGCTCTGTTCCCTCGTCTCGCGGTAGCGTCTCTGTCCTTCCATTTGTCGCTTGTTTTTCTGCGCCATTTTGTGATGCGTTGTTCCCCTGTTGTATCTCCTCGTCCTCTTCTTCTTCCTCCTCTTCTTCCCCATTTTTTACATTTAATGTCTTTCTTTTTATTATTTCAGCCCATTTATCACACGAATCTGCCTCCATAACTCGCTTCAATAGTTCATTCTTTCTTCCACTCGTTGGTAAATTCATTTCACGCAACACTTCTTTCAGCTCGCTTAACTTCAGCATTTTAAGTAGTTGCACTTCCATTATTGAATGTACGTTTATAATTATGTACGTTACCCTTCAAATTTCTAGACTGCACACAGCGTTTAGTTGATGCGAACACGCGTCCTATTGCACGAAGCCGGTCACGTTTTCTTCCTTCAATTACTTCCAATGTCTTCACTTTCTTTCTTTTTTGTTAGGTATATCCCACTTCTGATAATTGTGAGACTTATTTAAGATTGAATAAGCCAAATATATAAATATATGTTTATTCTTACAATGGCTGACACGTCCGTACAATTCTATTGCTTTCTAACGAGTGAAGCTTTCTTTTCTTTTTTTGGGCTTTCTTCCTCGCAACGTCGCCTTCTCATCCCCGCTCATTACGATCGCCGCTTATTTGTTTAACGTTAAACTTACCGACAGTACATAATTATAATTATAGTTAGCGACTGACATGCTCGCTTACATTCATTACACAATATTATACAAAATATCACGATCGACGTGTACACTGTTAAACGGATTCATATTTTGTTTTAATAGATTTATAAAATTTAGTAACTGAACTGAATCTTTTTTTATTTGATGGTTTTCTAAGTCTCCGGTAATGTCTTGCGTTTTTCTTAAACCGGTTTCTTCGTATGTATGCGATATCACTGTTGAACGTATGCTGTGACTTTTAGACCATCTTTGACGAGCAGAAATCGAATTAGTAAAATGTGTTACGCCGGTTAATCTTCGTGCAGCATCCGCATTAATAGTTTGTTCTAATGTCAAATCTACAGGCATTCTTCAGAACGATTTGTCCGTTCTTTTGACACCGAAATACCCATTTTGAAAATCGATTTCTAAACCTGGATGAGTAATATGGACTTTCAATAAACCATCGTGGTATTTTAACAACCATCGAGAATAATTTCCCTGATTAAACATAAAAAATAAAGTTGCTATCTTCGGAATCACTTCTTTAAAAAGTTCAAAATTACTAATACGGATGCTGCGTGAAAACATTAGATAATAATTAATAAAATTAATGTACATAGCGTAGTACTGCGGAGTTTTTCCGAATTCTCCATTCAATACTTTTTTTTCATAATCCAAAAAATTTGTTAGCAATTTGTCAAGAGTTCTATCAGGAATCTTTAGATTTGAAATTTTATTTGACTGAAATGTTTTAATAACTTCGAGTAAATTGACTTCTACAGTTATATTTTGTTTGGTTAAAAAATCTTCAAACAACAAAACTCGCAATCCTAGCGAAACCAAAGGGTGTAAACGCTTACACCGATTAAAATGTTTGCCGCTAATAAATCCATTAACTGAGCCAGATGCTAATAATCCGCTTTCTACCATAATAGAAGTTAGGCCGCACTCATCTATAAATTTGCCAACGGCTTTAAAATAAGCCATCATTATGTGAAATGCGCCAAGATGAATAAAAAGATTGTTAAACTGTGGCTGCTCAGTTGACTGGATTTGATAAGCAACTTTGACTATCGCTAAATCATAAGTTACTTGTATATATTTTTGTTGACACTCTTCTGCTATTTTCTGGCTTTGGCGCATCGTTTCGTATACAACGGAAATATTTGTTGGCGAAACATTAATCGGTGTAAGGTACGATACTTTTTGTTTGATTGATTTATCTTCTATAATTTTGCTGTTAAACCCAACCCACATGGGCGTGTTTGCAATTTTTAAATAATGAGCTAAGACCCACATTACATCCAACTTTTCGAAAAAAGCGTAATCGCTATTATTAATTATACGCAATTCGCTGTTAACAGGCAGTAATTTTTCAACAAATTTTGTTTTTTTTGCGTACGCAACAAGTTCTGGAGATATGGTGTCGAACGTTCGTCTCCTTCTAGTTGAAGGTTCATTAACAGTTTCAGTTTCGCGTTCGCGTGCACCGGAAATATCTGTATCAATATTTTGGTAAATTATACCCACAGTATCATGTAATGTATCCTTTCCGCTACAAGTTTCGACGAATCTATCATAATTATCGAAGGCTACACCTGTACAGTAACTAGGCGATAAGTGAATATCTTGGGGACAGATAATCCACTTATTACAAGAGGAAAACGTTACTTCAGTTTCGAATTCCTCGATAGTGGTATAACTGCAGCAATGCCCATACCTATTTATAATATCAATCACCTTTCTACTACTTGTAATACTTTTTAAAGTCATCCCAAGCGTGATGTGCTTCGACGTTTTGATATTTCCATGACTAACTGCATAAATTAAATCTTGGCTGATAGAATTTACTTTACGTGTACAATTACAACTTCTCGCATATCTTGGATCATTAACGCAAATTAATAACCGTATAAACTGCGAGACATCATCAGGAATTTCGCATTCCCCGCTAATTAAATCTAAAGTTGTTAAAGTAGAAGGTAGACTCTGAGTTTTAATAGACAATATTTTTCTTCTTAGAATAAATGCAGCGCGTTCTAATACTTCCAGCTCCTCAAATTCGCTAAATGTTTTGTCAGTTATTACACTTCCTTCTCTTGGAGCTATAATTTTTTTATTATGATATGTTATTATTTGCAAATCATCGCCAAATCTTTTTTTCAATTTTTCTAATAAATAAGAGCTTGTTAAAGTTGATTCATAAGTATCGTACTTTTCTGAAAACAACTTATGTAAAGCATTTTTCGCATATTCCACGAGAAATTTGAGCGAATAGCAGTGTTTATTTTTTAACGTATTTTCTGTAATAAAAGAATAAATATCATTGTCTACCAAATTATGAACTTCTCTTATCACGTGCCACTCCGATTTTTGAGTAATCGGAGCTGTTATATGCTTCTTAAAATAATTCAATTTACATATATTATGATAATAAATGACACTGTTCGGTCGTAAAGTTTGAATTTTACTTAAAATTTCCGTATCATTTAAAGCAACCCCCTTAGTAACTATTTTTTCAATCAGTATATCGCTCGTAGATTTAGCAAGCGGAATTACTTTATAATATTGAACTTTTCGCGACTTATTGCAAAAAAAACAAATAATTTTTTCGCTATCTATTTGTTCTTCAAGCGAGGATGACTGCGATGTTTCTTTTTCTGATTCTTCAGCTTCTTCTGTAAAATGTAATGTAAATTATTAAGAAAATAATGTAATGAAAAAAGATGTAGGTACTTACTAGGATCTGGCTCTGGCGTTGTATTTGTGGACTGTTGTGTTTTCACTGAGTCATTAAAATTGTCAATATATTTTTTCTTTAGAGCCGTGAATGCTTTGTAACATGTTACATGGTAGCCATGAATTCCATCTGAAGTTGTTGGTAAAATAACTTCATTGTACTTTAACTTGTAAGCCACACGAACTCTTAAAATATCACTGCATTTTTTCAAAGTGTCTTCGTTAAAAGGTATAATTTTTATCTTGTCATCATTTTTACAAAACACACAACTTTGGTCCGAACTCATTTTTCAAGCACTTCACTGACGCGTTCCCGTAATAGCAAATTAATGAAACAATTGTAAAGCGGAGGGTAAATGATGCCAAAAAGATGATGCCGGCGGATAGACGGAGAGAATAAGTAGTAACGGAAACCGGAAACTACACAACTATGATCAAATAAGTCTTAGTTCATTAATATCGAATAAGTACTTATAGTAGTGAAGAAAAAACCGTAACGTAACGAAACTCTCTCTACGAGAAACGAAAACCGAATATCCCTTGTGACCGCGTCTCTCTCACACGAAGACGAGACGAGCACACCTTCGCCTCTTAAGACAGTTCCTTTATACGATGGAACAAATATCCTGCTTAAAGATTTTGTTAGACAATGCAAGTCGGCTAAGGAGATGATTTCTCCTAATTCAGAAGCACAATTCGTGAAATTGTTAAGATCGAAAATTGTTGGAAATGCATACTATATAATAGACACGGAAGAAGATTTTAGAACTGTAACTGGAATATTGAATCCTTTAATAGCAGCGTTCGGCGAACGCAAAACAAATGTACAATTAAACTCGGAATTATCCGAAATAAGTCAAAAACCTAGCGAGGGCGTAGTCCCATATAGTATCCGTATTAAAAGAATAGGAACACGTTTAGTCCAGAATTATAAGACGCGTAACGATGGAAGAATAGATCCGATAAATCTTAAGATGATAGAAGACGACGTACGCAATCAATTCCTGAAAGGACTTCGCAAGGATATAGATATTCGCCTACCAAGGGACTTATCATTAAAAGACATTATCGATAAAGCTATCCATTTTGAACAAATTCTCGGTTTGACTTGATATTTTGAACATACTTGTCTTGTCTTGATTTTGTGCAATCGAAAATTAGTATGTCTTGATCTTGACAATCAATTTCTTGTCTTGATTCTTGATTCTTGCAAGATTCTTGCAAGATTCTTGATATTTTTATAATATCTATAAATATTTATTTACCATACGTTGATTTATTATTTTTGAAAATTTTTATAAAAATTATTTAAAAATATTTTGTAAAAAATTCTACTGGTCAAAACAATTAAAGGAACAAGAAAATTCTTGAAATTTTTAGGTCATTTTCAAATTACTCTATATCAGTTACAAATGTTCGTAGTACAAAATTTTTAAAACTATTTCGAAGCTTAAGGTCTCTAGTTTACTAAACGCACGCACTTAAGAGCACGTTTGAGGACACATCATTACAAAATAGAGATTTCCTATATTTACAATAAAAATAAACTGCAGTTTTCAGTAAAATTATAAAGTTTTTGTTTCGAATTAATTTAAATTTTGCATGTAATTATTTAAAATTGAAAATAGACGGAAGGATCTCAACATGATTATAATATTACATAACCCCGATATACATATATGACCCTATATATAAAATTATAGTTACATAATATATAATTATAATCACACAATTATAATTACATACGTATAATTGTAGTTTCAGTTATCAAGAATCAAGAATCTTGATAGATTTTTCTTGTCTTGTCTTGATCTTGAAGGACAAATCTTGTCTTGTCTCGATTTTATCAAGAACAAGAAATTGGTAATCTTGTCTTGAAAAATCAAGTCTTGTCTTGTCAAGATCTTGAAATTCTTGTCTTGTCGTCCATCACTAGCATTCAAAATAATTTACGTCGAGTGTGACGTCCCATGAAAATTCAGTTAACAAATATTATTAATAATTCACAGCTTAAATTCAAACTTAAGAATTTTCATGCAACGCCACGCTTACGAATATGAAACGTGTCCGCCGTACATCTCACACGAGAGATAAGAAAGCGCTGCGCTACGCGAGCTGACACGCGTCCCCTCTCCGCAACGACGTCACGGGCCCAAGCGCTCGAGCCGCCTGATATCGCGACGGGAACCCGACACCCGCTCGATCTCGCGTCACATACGTAACAACTATAAGTACATTAGTAAACATAGAGAATCTTCAAGGGAAAGATAAAGGAGTAACATTTTCATTGATCAATAGCAAAGTACCTAAAATCCAATTCTATTTAATTAGTCTCTTTACTAACCCTCGAAGATCCTCAAATTAGTTATTAAGAGTTCGACCATTATAAATCTACCATAAAAACGCCAAATCAACGTGAAGAATACACCACGAAGACGCAATAGACATCAAATCAAAGGAAGCGGATGCAACCCAACACGCAGAACAGAAAATCAGAGGAACTCGGTCCCACGCACAAGAAGAAATTAGACTCAAGAAGAAATCGGACTCAAGAAGACGCAAGATGAACCCTGAAATCTGGCCCACACAATTCAAAACCAGTAGATAAGGCACGAACAGACAGTCCGCTAGAACCAAGATTCCCAGCCGCATCAGCAACCCCCACAACACCACCCTTTCCACGAAAAGACCAAGATTTTGCAAACGATGCACTGGACCTACGACACCAGCAGCCAATCAGAACCTCACAAAACTACGCCACCAGGCCCCCACCAGGGAAAATTACGACTCTTCACGACTTTAAAAGAGCGATCCTCGCCACTCATCATCAGTAACCCGTCGAATAGTATCCCGCAGTATCCCGGAGTATCCCGGATATCTCCACAAGTGAGCAGTTCAACGTCGTACACAGTACTTATAACGCGCTAGAATCGTACTAAGTGTTAAGTCGCATTAAGCATCGTCTACCAACGAACTATCACCATTATTATTACTACTACTACTACTACTACTACTACTACTACTACCACTTGTGCTACATAATAAACGTGAGTAAAAATCAAACCATTACTTTCTTTGGCAACCGGGTACTCATTTTTACATCACTCCAAAATTGTAAATCCTCCCTTAATCCTACGGAATCCAAGTCCTCTCACCACTACGGCCTGAGCAATTACCATTATCGAGTCGTTATCACTATTATTATTATTATTATTTGTCACCTGTGATTGACGGTCGTCTCGGGGCATCACTGCTGCCCCAGAATAGCTACTCCGGCTTTCCTGTGGCCGACATACAGCACAGTCTGTGTGTAAGTAGCTTGGCTTCACTTCAGCCACGTAAAGGCGTTATATGCTAGGGGCCTTTGTGCGGCCGACTTGGGCATCTATTCTGCCAAAGTCATACGGCATCTGTGCTGCCGTCGCGAGCATATTAGTCGCCTTTACTCAATTCAGACACCAATCATACGTGACATATTGCGCTGTACTACTATCTAGAGTTTGACTCAGGTCCTCCTCCTTCTACTTCTCCTATCCACCACCCAAACACTACCTATTTTTCATACACCTATCTTCCGAGTCTTCTCTGAGCGCTGATCTCGTTGGCCGCCCACGGTAGACGTGTCATAGGACGCGTGACCAAAACAGGCCAAATATTTAAACCGTCAGGGTAAGGAGCAGATTAACGATCGCGTTATTGGCCCTCACCCGAGACGTGACACGAGAACAGGGAAACTACCACGGTCCTTCCATAACCGGTGTGCAACGGGGGACACAAGTTCAGACACACCCTGCAATGGTAATCGCAGAAGACCTGAAAACGAAAACCCGAAAGAACGATACGACAAAAAGATTAACCCTAAACAATTCAAACCTGGAGATTACGTATTTTTACTCAAAGGACCCAAACCTGGAAAACTTGGAGATCAGTACACCGGCCCCCATGAAATAATAGAAATATTAAATAAAGGAAATATTAGAATTAAAATAAAGAAAAACACGCGAATAGTCCATCCTAACCGACTTAAGATCTCGCATATCCCAGGAGATTAGGAAATAAATGAATCCTTTTCTTTCCAGATGATATCACCGACTGCGTTAGTACTTTTTGTACTAACACTTACGCCCGTTCAAGCAATAATAGGTTATGATTGTGGGAATAGATCGGCTGACATAACGTCCGTCTCACTGCTAAGTGTAGAAGATGCGACCTACCTCCTTTAAATGTTAACGTAACCAAAGTAGGCATTCAACTTCTGCAAATTAACGAATTCAAGACCGTTCAGGTAATTCAATGTAAAGTCGAAATCGATCGAACCATCAAAAAATGCGGCATGTTCTCGCACACTTCCGACGTTCTAAATGGACAATATGCATACATAGAAGAGATCTACAAACAAACATGTTTAGAAGCACACCATTACCGGCAAATTAAAATAGGGAACACGGTAATCCACGGCCTTAAAGTCAATTACACTACTTCAAGACCAATAATACTTGCTGGAAACTTAGACAACGACGGAGGATGCGAAGGAACATCGTATTCGGATCCATATGGTAGTTGGAACAACGTAGTAGTAACTGGCTATGTAAAAATAACGCTTCGAGATTACCTAGCTACCGTTAAAATAAACACCGACAAAATATACCTGCAATCCGGAGTCGTATGCGACCTAGGTGAAGGTCAGTGCGTAGACTTGGAGGGAGGAGACACCTTTTGGGACCCTTTACCCTCGGATACCTGCGATTTTACCAAATATAGCGTATTATACGAAGGGATAGCCAACAAGGCCGAAGATGTAATAAATAACCGGAAACAAACTATCTACTCTCTAACAACACGCGATGTAGTATTCGCTCTATCTTCCAAATCCGAATATTCAATCTGTGGCTATAGCCTAATCAAAACTGAACACCCCAAATTAATAATATTCGAAACTAAACAGGGAGAACGATTCTCAAGCCGGAAAGATACAAATGTCGCTAATTTAGACATATTCACATACATCAATTCAAAATTCGTCTACGTAGAAAAACACATGCGCACACAAATCAAACAACTATACCACGATATACTCACTCAACAATGCAATTTAGAACAAAAAATGCTGAAAAACGCTCTATCAATAGCAATTCAAGCACCAGATGTTTTCGCATATCATCTTATGAAAGGACCAGGTTATATGGCCGTCGCCGCAGGAGAAGTTATACATATAGTTAAATGTATCCCTGTAGAAGTAATACTGGCTAAAACACGAGAGTGTTACAATCAATTACCAGTCCTCAAAGGAAACCAAACTTTTTTCTTAACGCCACAAACACATACTACTAAAGCAAGCTACACAAATAACCTGCAACACACTTGTACCACCCATGTTTCACCTCGAGAATTCTTGGTACAAACTAACACCACAACCTATCGAATCATTACCACCAACCATAATGAAACCTATGACTAAACCTACATGGAGATACGTTAGCCCAGGTACGTTGGCCACCAGCGGAATATATTCCGAAGAAGATCTAAATGAACTAAGGGATCACATTATGTTCCCCGCTGAGAAACCTGCTATTCTAAACACATTAGCCCGAGGAGTAGTAGGAAAGACATCTGTTCCACAAGGCATTTCTATATCTAATCTAATGGATGAATCTACCTTAGAAAAAATTACTGCCAATACATGGAACAAAATATGGAGTAAATTCCTCGCATTCGGAAATATTAGTGCTGGAATTTTTGGACTCTTTGTAATAATTCGAGGCATTAAGTTAATTATCGACACTATAATCCATGATTATGCACTGCATAGTGTCTATGGATGGTCGCTATATCTGTTAGGAGCAATCTGGGACTCTCTAACGCACCTTTTATTGCTTCTAGCTCGTAAACCACCCAAACGCAATAAAAAATCAGGAAATACCAAAAGACAATCAACTGTAAATGAAACCTCACTCGAATTAAAGGAATTAATAACTACTCCACCTGAAAAACCCTTATCTCGATCTGAATCACCCAAACCTTCCTCTTACCTTCACTAAAATATCTAAAAAACACATCTGGAAAACACACGCAGACGACATACTCGGAAAGAGAAACACTCAACACAGCAAGAGAACACACACATCAAACACACTCAATACACCAATACCAGACTAAAGTGATAATTTACAACCTTTTTAGTAACAAGGGAAAGTACCGGAACCAACATGAACACAGCAGGGAAAATTCTCCGACCAGCCGATTTAGGGGTACCCCTTCTGCAAACCCCTGGTAAACCCCCGCATAAGCATTGCGACGGACCAGGCGGAATATTGGAAAACACAAAACCGATGGAGACAACGAACATCTGGCGATTGGCTCACCAGCAACAAAAACCATTGGAGGAAATCGTGCAAAGGATAAAGCAATTAGTCCTAGAAGATGAATTACGAAATAAAACACTGCACCAACAAAAAGGGAAAACCCTACGACTAACTACCCGCGCCGAATTTATGGAGACGACGCAGGTCAGGCTAGAGGAGATGGCCTACGACTTCCGTAGAATGGAGAAGACAGACACCCTCTAACCCCGTCTCACACTACGGACCCTACCCTTATTAATACGCACACACTTTCATACAAACACACACATACTTATAAGTCTAATATTATTCTTACAATTGTATTTGAATTTAGACTCAAGAGGAATCTCTGTACAATTTTCTTTCTTTTTTTTTTATATATATATGTATTTTAACTCTAGGCTCAAGATAATTTTGTAATGTAAAATTTAAGTTAACATTAAGGTTGTTTCTACGAGGAAACTGCGTCTCCTATTCTTTTTTTTTTCTTTTTTTACAAACGTTAGGCTTCCCCTAACCTTTGTCTAAGGCAGGAGGTGTTACGTCCTGCGTACGTGACTTTTCTCATTTTCCTCGTCGAAACCTAAGACTAACAATTAGACAATAGACCAGACTGTCTGCCAGTGGTCCCATTGAAAATTTTTCCTTTTCTTCAAGTACCTCCTTTAGAGTGCGCCAGATCGTCGCATATCTGTATACTAGGAGTCAGATTTCTAAACATGCCCTGGCACTCAGTCGTCCTAAAACTAACCCATAAATACCAAATTTACGGCTTCCACTTGAAAACGCATCTTTCCTTCACCCGACACCCACTTCCACCTCCAACTCACTCCACATAGAAGGAACATTGTTTCCTAAATCCACGAATAGGAAAAATCGAAGCTTTTCCTAAACCAATAAGAAACTGTCCACCCCCGAAACTAAACTAACTAACCAATAGAATGACGAACACCCACTGACTAAATCTTTTAAAACAAGCTGTACGCACCCCGACGACACATTCTGTATTCTGCGTTCATCCTGCGATCAGTTAAGTTCGGTAGTCGGCATCGGCGTTCTGATACTTAGTATTCAGAACTTAGAATATAGTAAAATTTTATAAACACTTTGTACTCTGCATTTATCCTGCACTCAGTTAAATTGGTAGTCGGCATTCGGCATCTGCAATATTGTTGATCTTAAATATTAATAAATTTCAAAATATAAAACAAGTGAATTGTTATCAACTACAACACTCTACTCCATCACTTAAGGAAGGTAAGCACAGCTAAATATTTTATTCCTTCCCACCTGCTTTTTATTATAAACCTCAATTAAATAAAATTGGTTGATTATTGTTCTAACGGTAAGCGTAGTGGTGCTTACGGGAAATAGCGAAAGGCGACAAGCGCCAATCTGGACGCTGGCGCTCACGTTATTACTTCCAAGAAGCTGCCTGTTGCTTAACCGATAAAACAATAACCAACAAAATCTAGAAATTTAAACATTTAACTATAAACTATCCTTCTTAACGCTACGCATACTCAGCGCTTTTGAGGAAAGTAATCGGGAAGCGACAAGCGCCAATCCGGACGCCGGCGCTCTCGTTACAACACCTCTCAAGTTGCCTACCTGTTGCGACTTCGCCTGCACCGGCGAACTAAGAAGGGTAGTCAATAAAATTTATAGTCTTGAACTAAAATCAAACTCCCCGGTAGATGCCAATTGGTATAAGGAAAAGAGGGAAACGCGGTGGACGAAAGGTCCGAGAGAGACAGCTTCGAGCTCGTCTCAGAGAGGAGAACGAACGGCGTGGTTCATTGGAAGTTCCTACCACCCAAACCGAACATCCACCACCTCCACCCAACCCAGAGACAACAGAAAATTCTTTGCTGTTGGATTTTTATCCAACAGAAACCATTGAAAGCGAGAACGAAGTAGTTTTTAGAGACCACACACACACTTACATTTATACACATGTAATACAACCTCCACCACCTCCCACTGTAATAATAGAGGAAATAAGGGACCCTGAAGTAATTACATTGGATTAAAATTTAAACTTGTTGAATTTCATTACTCACCCTGCCATAAGTAATCAACGTTCCTCAGGTCTATCCCAGGTAAAGGTCGAAAGGCTTGATCAAAAAAGACCGTTGTAACTTTATTACGCCACTAGACGTAACATTATATTTAACTTTGAAATAGCTTTGCAGAAAACTAAAGCAATTGTATAATTTTTCACTCTCAGCATGACCCAGGACCAACGACGTGGACGTGGCGAAAATTTGATCTTTTTGGGGTGTTTGATTTTCGTGAGTCCCCTTGCCTCTCACGTTGTGTCGACTTACCTGACTTTACGGTAATGTCACTTTAGTGTGGTACTCTTCAAAGCATGGTGATATGCATAGAGGAATATCATAATTGCGGCATATGTAATTTGGTCGCCATTTGTTTTTGCTTTAGTTTTCTGCAAAACTGTTTCAAAGTCAAATATAACTTACAATTTGTTTTACTATTTTTCTTCGTACTCAGAGCATCACGAAACGGGGAGATTTATCAGGGAAAAATAAGAAAAAAAATATTTGACCTTGAAATGTTTTTATTCAAGGTCAAGGATTCTTACTAGATTTTTTTCACAATGTTTTTCATACTCAACACATCAAAAAACGTAGGAATACAAAGTTCGTAGAAAAAAAAATGTTGACCTTGAAATAACCTTTTTGAAAGTCTAGGATGCCTCCAGGATTTTTTTCACGGATTCAGCACATCAAATTACCCATGAAGAACATTAAAACATTTGTTTCCCAAGGTGGTCCCTATCGGGACCAGTCCCGTCCTCTAAAGGTTAAGAAAAGGGATAGGCGAGCGCAGCGAGCCGATTTTCTGTGCGAAACATTACCGCGGTCGTGCCTAATACGAAACAGCAAGGCTGTTTCGTTGGGGGGGCCTCTGCCCCCCTATAGCTGGTTATAATTGATTCTAATTAATCGTCATGTAATGCGTTCATCACAATATATCTACGACGGGTTCTTGTGGGGCCGTCACAATCTGAAGAGACCCTTGACTCTATTCGCCCCACTCGCCAAATTACTTCGACCTTTAGCTTTATAAAAGACGTGGATTATTATATATACGGATTATTTAATATAGTATTATATATAATGCTATTATTTTTATTATTATTTATTATTAGTATTAATGTAATATAGAATTATAGTAATATATAATATAATATTAATTATTATAAAATAGGTGACTTTTTCTTAAGCGAAGAACAACTTTTCACATTAACTGGTCTTAGCTGGGAGAATATTAAGAAAGTGGCAGACATGCTGATTAGTACGAGGAACAGCGTATCATAAACTGTTACACAATCATTAGTTATATTTTTATTTAAACTTAGAAGCGGTACTTCTAACGCAATAATCAAAAGTATATTCGGTCTGAAATATGAACAACAGGTATCGAAATATTTCCATCAAATAATTGATGCATTCGAAAACTATATTTTACCAAATAATTTTGGAATAAATGCAAAACTCAGGAAAGATCTCATTTTAAATGAAACCACCTATATAGCGAAACATCTTTTTGGCATGGGACAATCCACGTTAGCTTTGATATTTGATGGAACCTGTTAGACATGAAAAAAGCCAAAATTATGAATATCAAAGGAAATCGTACTCTGGACAAAAGAAAACATCGCTGTGTAAACCATTTACCATTTGTACGACAAATGGCTATATTGTTGATATAGCAAGTCCATTTAACGGAACTATGAACGACGCGACAATAATGAAAATTCTGTTAGAAGATCCCACAGGAATAAGAAAGCTTTTACGACCAGGTGATTTCTGTTTTGTCGATCGCGGTTTTTGAGATGTGACTAAGTAAATGAAGAGCCAAGAATATAATGTTTTAATGCCGGCACTTAAAGGAAATCGAATGCAGTTGACATCCGAAGAGGCAAATGCATCGCGATTTATAACAAAAATAAGATGGGTAGTCGAAGCTGTACACGGTTCTATAGGGCAAACAAATCGTCTGTTGCACCATAAGATGGACAATAAAATTTTGCCACGTCTTAACCGTTTGAGTCCCAAGCAGCGCGGCCGCGCTGTTCAGATTTTATGTCGAGAAAACCCAGCACATTTCGAGCATTGTGGACAACTGACGGTGCGTTACGTATTGTCGAATTCGAGCGCTCAGACTTACTGACGCAAGTAGATCGCACAGCTCCTTTTAACGTAAATAGTACATTTTACAATAGGTGAAATAGTACTATAAGAACGACACGAGAATCACGTTAGCTGCCACACACAAGAAGCGCTATCGCGTCGCTTGGCATTTCTCGACATAAAATTAAACAAGCGCTATCGCGCTGCTTGGGTATTTTCGTACATACAGGGTGGGGCAATAACTATGTCCACTTTGAATATTGCCGTTATTTGTAGTAATATGAGAAAATTTTATATAAAAAACTTACACGGCAGAGAGGGGCACATATGACGCAAAATTTTTTTGCGTGGGTGGAGGCATAGAGGAGATTTCAAGGTCATATCTATTTTTTTAAATGGAATACTATGTTTTTTTTATCGCAATCTAATAGCTAGTGTTGAGACGACTTCATCGAGCTATCATTGAAGGTCATGCAAGGTCAAACGTGGTAATAAAATAAACTTTCTTACATTACAGGAGATGCTCGAAGTGGCGGCCGTTTACGTTAATGCAAAGTTGCATTCTTCGTATCGCTGCTCCACGTGCATGTCTTATCGTTTCTGCTCTTATTCTAGCACATTTTGTATTATTTATAGACTCTAACTTTAACACAAACAAATGTTCTTGTAACGTTGTTTATGTTGTGGCAATAAATCACGTATAGCTAGAAATGTAAACATTTCACCAATTCATAACATTAACATGAATTGGTAATCAGTCTCGATCGATAAGTCAAGTAGATACGTGTTCGTCATAATGAAATTTTCTTTTGAAGAGCAAGTGGATATGATCCTCATTTATGGAGAAACGCGGCAAAATTCGATAAGAGCTCAAGCCTTGTATGCTGAACGATATCCAAACCGTATGCATCCTTCGCACCGAACATTTCAAAGATTGTGCCAAAAATTAAAAGAAACCGGAAATTTGGGTACTCGTCAGACCAGCCGTCGTAAAAGAGCAACTAATGAAGGAAATGAAGTTGGTGTTCTTGCAGCTGTAGCTCATAACCCGCAGATTAGTTCCCGACAGATTCAAAGAGAGTCGGCTATCAGTCGAAGGAGCGTGTTACGAATACTTTCACGGTATAAATTTCATCCATACCATATTACTCTTCATCAAGAGTTACACGGTACGGATTTTATGAATCGTGTCGCGTTTTGTCAGTGGGCTCAACATAAAATACAAATCGATGCAACATTTTTTTCATCAATACTGTTCACCGATGAAGCTACATTTACTAATCATGGAAATGTTAATTTGCATAATATGCATTATTGGAGTATCGATAATCCACACTGGTTACGACAAGTTGAGCATCAACGACAATGGTCAATTAACGTGTGGTGTGGAATCGTTGGTGATCAAATAATCGGACCGTATTTTATCGATGGAAATCTTACTGGCGAACGATATGAACTTTTTATACGTAATAGATTGTGGACTTTATTAGAAAATGTACCACTAAGCGTTCGCCAAAAGATGTGGTTACAGCACGATGGTTGTCCAGCACATTATGCTCGGAGAGTAAGAGACGCATTGAACGAACTTTACCCGAATAAATGGATAGGACGTGGAGGATTAGTTTCTTGGCCAGCTCGCTCTCCAGATTTAACCCCATTAGATTTTTTCCTTTGGGGAGCATTGAAAAATGTTGTTTACCAAGAAGTACCCACATCTCCGGAGAATATGAAACAACGGATAATTACAGCATGTGCCAGAATAAGTGCAGAAACGATAAGACATGCGCGTGAAGCAGCGATACGAAGAATGCAACTTTGCATTAACGTAAACGGCCGCCACTTCGAGCATCTCCTGTAATGTAAGAAAGTTTATTTTATTACCACGTTTGACCTTGCATGACCTTCAATGATAGCTCGATGAAGTCGTCTCAACACTAGCTATTAGATCGCGATAAAAAAAACATAGTATTCCATTTAAAAAAATAGATATGACCTTGAAATCTCCTCTATGCCTCCACCCACGCAAAAAAATTTTGCGTCATAATATGCGCCCCTCTCTGCCGTGTAAGTTTTGTATATAAAATTTTCTCATATTACTACAAATAACGGCAATATTCAAAGTGGACATAGTTATTGCCCCACCCTGTATATAGGGAAAGCGCGATCGCGCTGTTTGGGATTCTTCGACAGTGTTTTTTCAATACCGTCTGGGACTCAAACGGTTAAATCGTTATGTAGAATAGTTTCATTCTTACATAATACATTTGGGAAAAGGCATAATTCAGATTCAGGACTTGCAGACGTAATTATTGATTACATGCAAAAACGACAAACTGAAAGCAATACGCTACAGGAATTAATAGAGGTCCAGAAATTAAGTCGCCGGAAAAAACCTTGCGCGACAATGACCGGCAGCTCTATAATGGATTTCCCTGAGTTAAGGGATGGGGGGGGGACTGTCTTGAAGCTTTTTTTTACATTTTTTTTAATTTTTTTATGAATGCACAACACCTCAAGAATGTTGTATCAAATTTTTAGAGCAATTGGAGCAAAACTAACGGAGATATGGATTTTTAACCATCCGAGGCTCTGAGTCGCTCCGCACCGATTTTGTATAACTGCTCGACAGCAGCGTTTCGCGGCTAGCTGGCAGTTGTTTCCTGCTTCTTAGAATCCCCCGCTGTACTACTAACCTATAACGGCCCCTATAGATATTCATTTCACCGCCGAACAGTCTAGAACGACACGTTCAAGCGATCATTTGTGTGCATACGTTAGCGAATTTCATTTGAGTTTTCGATCATTTGTATTGTTTTCGTACGCTTTTCACAGTTTTGTGTAGTTTGTTCGTAGAAAAATGCCAAGAAAAATTAGTAGAGCAGAAAGAAAGAGGAGTTGTTCACGATTAAGCAATTCTAAAAAAATTGTACCTCCGCACAAACGCAAGAAAGACACTATTGAGGCTACAAGTGCTTCGTGGAGGAAAATAAGTGAAAATACTTCTGTAGAAGAAGATCTTCAAAAATATTACAGAATCGTAGATTTTCTTCTAGTGTTTTCAACTCTTGCTACATTAGTGAAGTGTGCGGAGTGTGGAGAAAAAATATAATTCCAGTCTTGCAACAAGGAAGGTCTTGGTTTCAAAATAAAAGTTACTTGCGAAAAATGCCAACAACCTCGTTACGGTCCGTCGAGTGAAAGAATCGAATCTCGTGTCTATGAAATAAATTATAGATTTGCTTTTGCGACGCGTGCGTTAGGTTTGGGCTTAGCTGGCTGCGATAAATTTTGCGGGCTGATGGATTTAGCCAGTTCGTTTATGGCGAAATCAAACTATAACTCGTACATCAAGAAAAAAAATTTTTAATAAAAAAAATAGAAACCGACTTCGAAAATAGGGGTGCAGTTCCGAAAAGGTCCCACCCCCGATTGAGCTCATTTTTTGTGTGAAGTTAGTATACATAGAGATAAGTAAAACACCAAAAGGATTTTTGGCGCGTCGCGACCGTTTTGGAATTATCGGGTTTTTTATTTTCGATTTTCGATATCCGTGAAAATAATGTTAAATCCATGGAATTTTAATGAAAATTGATTAATATGTATATAAAAAAGAATAAAATATCTAAATAAATCTCTCACTAATGTATAATAATAATAATACCAATAATGTTATTAAATCTAGGTTGAGTTTGGTTTTATTGTTAGCTTACAAGGGGACCGTACGATTTTGGAAATGAAGTTCAGGACGAGACTTCGTGTGTTGTAGTAATGCCTTAGGGCAGGCTAGGGCAACTTGTGGCCCGCGGGCCACAAGTTGCCCATGCTTGCCTTAGGTTGTTATTATGGCAAAAGGAAAAAACGCACTAGCCAGCCAATTTTGAGAAATAACGCTTCAAATATTTAATCTACGCTTACATACGAAAAATATTTACTCTTCATCAAGCGCTTCATGACACAAATTATTTTTTAATAAACAAAATACGTGAAAAAGTACAGATAAAAAGTAAAAAGAAAAAAGGTTTAATAAAATGCACAAATAAAAAAAAAAAAAAGTGCACGTGTCGAGACTCGATCACGGAACCTAATACTCAAAACATAGAGTCCTCTTGGCGGTAGATGCGTAGGCAGTTATCTGGAGGTGGTGTCTATGCAGATTCCTTAGATTCTCATATGTGTGAATTTTGGTGGCGTCGTCGTCTTAGGAAACTAAATTGCGATGCCTTTATTCAATTATTGATGGATATAAAACGCGTTTATCCAGGTTATATGCAAAACTCCAGACCCTACCCAGAATGAGTCTGCGTTTTCATGTCTGAAAAAAAGTGATTTAGGTAGGGTTGGGTCTTGGTTGCACCTATAAAAGTATTTGCGGCGGCGTAAAAATGTGCAGATTGATATTATTATTATTATTATTATAAATTAGTGAGAGATTTATTTAGATATTTTATGCTTTTCTATATATATATTAATCAATTTTCATTCAAATTCAATGGATTTAACATTATTTTCACGGATATCGAAAATCGAAAATAAAAAACCCGATAATTCCAAAACGGTCGCGACGCGTCAAATATCCTTTTGGTGTTTTACTTATCTCTATTGTAACGTATCGCTTTTCTTACCCTTTTTCTTCACGTTACCTCCTACACCATTCGATCCTCAAAAGGACTGGCAGTGGGAAAAGTAAAGGATTTCGCAAATGATGACACCGAATTCTCGTTTATTTTCTTTATTTCCTTCGAATCCATACGTTGCGGTCGATGCTATCTATCAGCTGTTCGGCCGGTGTTTTTACGCACGGATTTTCGACGCGCTCGTCGAAGACGCGTTTACTTACGCACACTTACTTACGATTTCTTATGCCTACCCTAGGTCTAGCTTACTCACACGCTCGCTTTCCCTCACTCGCTCGTCTTATGTCGCACGCTTTCTCACACATGCGTTCCACTCACACTCCTAGCCTATTGCTTATCTTTACGGGAACCTATGTATAAGAACTACGACTAACACACCTATTCTACAACTTATACTATAGAGATCTTAGGCTCGAGAAATAAGAATAATACGCTTACTTTAGGAGACGTTGTGTCGTTTGACTGTGTTAGTATATCGGTGGTGGAAACCACTTACGCGCAGGTCGTCCCTTTCTTTCTCTCTAACGATGCTCTTTATCTCGCCTTCGACGGTATTGAAGCACCCGATTTCCTGGCTACTTCTGCGGATGACTACTTTTCCTCGACGTCTCGATGTTCGGATAATCGGCACTTCTCTCGCTTCTTCTAATTCTACCATCGCGCACTACTGACCACTCATGAATACTTTTGAATCTCAAAGAAGACTTTTCCTTTCTTACGCGGTCCTTTTAAAGGCGATTTCCCTACCTTTCCGTCCTCGCGTGATGTTCTTTTGGCATTTTAATTGGTTCCCTACTTTCCGGTGCGGCTCGGTCATTGCCTTCCCTTTTGTCTTTTCTATCGTTCGGGAAAATTCGTCGGTCATTCACGCGTACGCGTCATCCGGAGCGATGCCTACCTGTATTCCCGTCCTTTTCTATCTTTCTTACTTTTTAGGTGTTTGTCACCTTTTCTCTGTTCTATATTTAGCCTATCTCGCGTTTTTGCTCTAACCTCGTCTTTGTAAATTTTCCGCTTTACTTACGTTTATTCTAATTGTTGCACTTCTCGCGAATCTTATCCTATTTTCATTTGTTAACTCTTTTAATTAATTGTGTTCTAGTCCCTAACGTCACACTATGTATACTAACTTCACACAAAAAATGAGCTCAATCGGGGGTGGGACCTTTTCGGAACTTTATCCATTTTTTATGTATGCCTACAATATTCGATTTCATCATTATCATACTCAGAATATTGCAACTTTTTCGGCGGCGACACAAAATATTCCAACACGGTCATTTTCACGAACAAAGGAGTGAGTGCCTAATACATAAATATCCATCAATGTCCGTGAATTTATGGCTATTAATGTACTGTTATTTAATTTTCTGTCGCCTCCGAAAAAGTTGCGATATTTTGAGTATGACAAAGATGAAGAATGTATATATTGTTTAACTAAAATTGACTGCATAACTCAGTTATTACTATAGCTTTCCATAATGTATCTATACATTTAACATTACGTATATTGTAACTATACATAAAAAATTATTTCATTCTTTTTAGCGCTTTTTCTAAATTACATTAATCTAGTTTATTGCTTTTCATTTGGATTATTTTCGAAGTCGGTTTCTTTTTTTATTGTTAAAAATTTTTTTATTTCACACTTTTTAGTGTATAATCGATCAAGATGTGAAAAATAAAGTTATGTAGGTAATTGCGAAAGGATCGAAAAGGTTTGATTCCGATAGGAGTCATTGAGGAGATACAGAAGAATAAACAAATGATTTTGCAATAATATCCTAAATATAGCAACAATTAATAAATTTTTTATATAATTAATATCTGCTAATTATTTCTAAGAAGATAGTAATAGTTTCATTACAATAAATCAATCCCATTCAAAGATATTGCGATAAATCTGAAGTTCGGAACTCGTTTCGCACTTCGACACACTAATTTTGCAATTACTTTGTTAATAATAAACATTTCGGAAAAAGTTTTTAAACGGGACCAATGGGAGACCCAAACCTAGCAACTGGAAGTGGTTTCATTTCGATTGGTCAATCCGTTGCGGAGTTACGGCCGGACCAACAAAAAAAAAAAAAAAAACAAGATCGCCCACTGTCGAATAGAGTAACCTCCTCCTTTTCGAAGTCGGTTAAAAATTGAGGACATCTCATCCTAAATTTCTGTATGTCATGAGACATATCGTTTGTATTGGAATTTCTTATTTCCTGTAAAGTTTCCTCTGTAGCTACCCCTATTTTAATTCCATTTAAAGTCAACAAATTGGAAGGATGGTTAGGATTGCACGTAAATATTTTTTCACTGACTAGCTTGTCGGCTCTTAATAAATTTGGGCCTAATAATCCTCAAAATCTCTCACATTGCGTTGCAAGGGAGAAAATTAATTTAATTATCATTAAGTACATCCTGCCTACTATGATCTTCATTTAAGCTTCTAGTAAGATTTTTTCATTTGCAATATTGGTACTTTCATCAAACAAGATGGCAAAGTAGTGCTCCTATAATATTTTAACATCCTTGTTTTTAACAGCTTTGCTAATTACATTATCAAGTAGATAAGTTACTTTGGTTCTTTTTAGTGCTAACTTTGTCGCAATGTTTGAATCTGGAAATGCAGATTGACACATTTCCACAAAATGATTCATGCTATTGAAACTCCTGATATGCTCTATAATATCGAATATAAATTTAAGTTTAGTTTTCTTTACATCCACATCACTTTTATCAAGGTTTTTCTTAGCAAACAATGATGTAATTTTTGAAACGTTTTTAACTTGAACTACATTTTTTTTATGGGTTGGGGTATTGTTATGTCTTTCTAGTTCGCTCTTCCCTGCTATTAAATCTTTTGCGCAACACAAACACCTACCTTTGTATGGGTTGTCTTGCGATTTCGAAAGGCAACTTTTAAATTTTGCATCTAAAAGTCAACTATCCACAAATAATTGTCTACGCCATTTTTTCCCCTCTTTATATACTTCTTCACTAATTTTCCGTTTTTTTGTAGGGGGTTGAATGGCCTTGCGAACATGAACTTTCTTCGGACATGTTTTTTAAATTCTTTTTCTTCTTCTATGCTTTGGTCGTGAATGCTTTTGAGCTAATGTCGGCCATGCTTATTACCAATCTAAACAAAAATGGATTCGGCGAAAATACCTACATTTTTGCATTTTTTCGAAAAAAATCTCTCAATCCCTTTTCAGGTGAAAATACCTTACGCCGAGGGATTATTCCCTCAAGCTGGCAACACTGGTGACTCGTTCCACTAATGCTGGGCCAGTAACTGATTTTAGGGGAAAAAGCTTTAGATAAAATGTGTAGAGAATTTTGTGCTCTATAAGGGCATTACCACCATTGCAGTCTCATTATCACCATTTTTTTATATCTGCAACAATTAACGAAATATTTAGCAACCAGCTATAGGGGGGCTGGGGCCGCCCCCAACGAGACAGCCTTGCTGTTTCGTATTAGGCACGACCGCGGTAATGATTCGTACAGGAAGTCGGCTCGCTGCGCTCGCCTATCTTTTTTCTTATGAGAGTACAGGATAGCTGATTGCGGACGTTTGACTGCCGCTATCTGGCCGTCGGGATATTTTTTTTTAAAATACCGATTACATTAAAACTCGTTTCTGCTCGAAACATAAGACCCACATCAACCCAGATCACTTTTATTTTTCCTTCGTTTTCTGTAAAATATCTTTTATTTATTCTTTCGTTTTTTTTCTGTAAAATACGTTTTATTGAACATACCTTTCTGCTCGAAACATAAGACCTAAACTACCCCCACTCGAATTACTTTTATTTTTCATTGATTTTACGTAAAATTCCTTTTATTTAAACACCCCTTTCCGCTCGCGACATAGACACATCCCCACCCGGACGACTTTTATTTTTCATATTTAAACACTCCTTTCCGCTCGCAACATAGACACATCCCCACCCGGACGACTTTTATTTTTCCTTCGTTTTCTGTAAAATGTCTTTTATTTAAACATACCTTTCTGCTCGAAACATAAGACCCAACCCTACCCGGATCACTTTTATTTTCTATTTCTTTCGCGTAAAATACCTTTTATTTAAACACCGCTTTTTGTTCGAAAAATAATACCCACCCCAAACCGGATCACCTTTATTTTTCTTCTATATCTCCTCAACGACTCCACCTATCGGAACCAATCCTTCTCGATCATTTCGCAAATATTACCTACATAACTTTATTTTTCACTTCTTGATAAATTATACATTAAAAAGTATGAAATGAAAAAATTTTTATCAAAAAAAATAGAAACGGACTTCGAAAATAGTACAGATGAAAAGCAATAAACGAGATTAATGTAATTTAGAAAAAAGCGCTAAAAAGAATGAAATAATTTTTTATGTGTAGTTACAATATACGTAATGTTAAATGTATAGATACATTATGGAAAGCTATAGTAATAACTGAGTTATGCAGTCAATTTTAGTTAGACAATATATAGATTCTTCATCTTTGTCATACTCAAAATATCGCAACTTTTTCGGAGGCGACAGAAAATTAAATAACAGTACATTAATAGCCATAAATTCACGGACATTGATGGATATTTATGTATTAGACACTCACTTTTTTGTTCGTGAAAATGCCGGTGTTGGAATATTTTGTGTCGCCTCCGAAAAAGTTGCAATATTTTGAATATGACAACGATGAAACACCTACATATCGTTTAACTAGAATTGACTGCATATCTCAGTTATTACTATATCTTTTCCTAATGTATCTATACATTTAACATTATTAAGATTGTAATTACACATAAAAAATTATTTCATTCTTTTTAGCGCTTTTTTTTCTAAATTATATAAAACTCATTTCTAAATTATATTAATCTTGTTTATTGCTCTTCATCTGTACTATTTTCGAAGTCGGTTTCTTTTTTTTTGTTAAAATTTTTTTATATTACCGTAAGTTAGTAATTTTAAGGAATTTATAAAGACTCCATTTTGCTCTCGATCGAGCAAAAAGTGTTTTAATGCGATATCCAAACAATAAGTGTGATAAACGCGAATATGATAGGTTTAATATTATGTAACAGGAAAAGATATATCGGATAAATAATGTTTTATTTTATTATGTATTTTATACATTTACCTCCTCTCAAATTATCGTTTTGGTATTTATATTAAAACCATTTCTTTTTCTAAACTACGTAATTTGATGTTTGTGGCGTTAATTTCGACCGTAATAAAACAAAAACAAATTTAGGTGGAAATATCTAATAGAGGAACATTACATCGACCTGACGTTTCGACGAATTGTATGTCGTCTTCTTCAGAGGTTGAAAGTGCTTCCAATAATATGTATTCCCGTCTGTCATGGCAAAACGGAAAGGTGATATTATTAAAGAACGTCAAAAAACATAATGTGATGTTCAAAGGAAATATTACATGTACTTTAAGCTGTAGAAAGGAAGTGTCTGTAGAACAGAAAAACACTCCTGGAATATTAATAAATGAAGTTTTTCAACACTAACTAGTGTAAAAACGAACTTAAACTGGTGACAAACTCCAAATTGTATTATTTAAGAGAAAAATAAATAAAAAAGAGATCGGTATAGAGAAATTAAAGGTGTATTAATAACGTACCTCTCCCTAAAGCTGTTATAACTCGACTAAGATAGACTGTCGAAGGTTGATTTTGCAAGAACATTACCTCCTACACGGTCGAAAAGTGTTTACAGTAAACTTGTATGAAAGGTGACATTAAAGAGGTGGCTTAAAGAAAACAGATATTTGAATTTATAACTCCCGCAGAGAAGGCGATGACGAGGAGACAGTTACCGACAGGTGCCGCCAGAGGCGTTTTTATCTGGCTTTATTTTGTAACATAGGGCGGGTAATACGAAATATGAGGGTAAGTGACAAACAAGTAGTTGGACATAGAATAAACACGACAACCAAAAAGGTATCATATTAGACCATGTCAGTATTGTTAAACAAAGAGTTTAACAATGTTGGTAAAATAATCATTTACCTCATTATTTTCTGTCCGACTGTTGACAGTGTCGTTTGTTAGTATGTAGAAAGTTTCTGCTATTCTACGTTTGTAGGTATTACTTTCTTTATGTACGATGGAAACATTTTCAAAATCGAATTTATGCCCAGTGTCGATAAAGTGGTTAACAACATCCGTGTGGTGTGTGTGTGGATGAAGTACGCTGTTAATGTGTTGTTTTATTCTCGAATGGAGAATTTGTCCTGTCTCCCCGATATAACTTTTATCGCAATCTCTACAAGGTATGTTATAAACTACGTTCGGAGTTTTCTCTTTACTTATTAGGTCTTTAATAGGTTTAAAAATTGATTTAATTTTGCAGTGGTTACTGTGAGCAACATGGTAATTATAGGTTTTAAAGATGGATGTTATGTTCTCACTTAATAATGGTATGTATGGAATAGTACCAATATTTAACCATGATCGTGTACCTAATTTCTCTAACCTCTCTTTTTTCTTTTTTTCAAATTCCAACGGGTGGTAAATTTCATGGACTCTGATGCTGATAATGTTGTCAATGAAACTAACAGGATAGCAGTTGTTAATTAAGGTACTCTTGATTAACTTGATGTTGTCTGCTCGAAATGTTACATCTGATAGTTTGATGGCTCGATCGACTAACCCTTTAATGAGTCCTATTTTATGTTTTAGGGGACTTGAAGAAAAGAAATTGAGATATCTTCCTGACCACGTTTTCTTGTGGAACCAGTTGCTAATGATGGAATTGTCTTTTCTAATAAGTAAGATATCAAGAAAACTAATTTTGTAATCAACCTCTTCTTCAAAGGTGAACTGTAATCTCTTATTATAATTATTAAAAGTTTCTAAGACCGTGTTTAAACTGCCCATAGGAATAGCAGTGATGATATCGTCGACGTAACGTTTAAAGAAGGGGACTTCAAATGGTAACTTCCTTAAACAGAACAGTTGTAATTGTTCCATCACCAATTCTGCCATGACTGGGGATAGAGGTGATCCCATCGGACTACCAAATGTCTGTTTATAAGCTTGTCCGTTAAAAATGAAGGTAGTAGAAGACATTACAAAGTTAACCGTACTAATGAATGAGCTTTGAGGGATTTTTGTGAAGTTTTTAATCTTATCCCAGTTTTTTTTTAATTGCAGCAATAACTAATTTGGATGGAATATTGGTGAAAAGTGCAGTTACATCAAGCGAAATCAAATAATGGTTAGGAGGTAAGATGACTCCATCGATGAACTTTTTAAATTCCCAACTATCTTTTACAAAATGCGTATTGTTACCTGTTATATTTTGTAGGATGTCAGAAAGAAATCTTGCGAGTTTATACGTGGGACCATTAATGGAAGAAACAATCAATCTCCACGGAATGTTCTCCTTGTGTATTTTTGGGAGACCATATGCTCTAGGAGTAATGGCATTATGGAGTTTTAGATACTTTTTCGTTGATTCAGCAATGTATCCCCTATTGTACCAACTGTCAATTATGTTGTTATTTTCCTTCTGGAACGTGGGTGTGTATTCTGTGCGAATTTTAACATAAGTATTAGTATCATTAAGTAAATTATTGATGTTGTTAATGTAAGTATTTTTATCTATTATTACTGTGATATTACCTTTGTCTGCTTTAGTTATTAGTAAGTCAGGATGTTGTTTCAAAAATTGTATGGTTTCTTTAAGAGCTATGGAGAATTGTATGTTATATGGCCTAGTGTGTGGAAAATTTTTGATATAATTGTAAACTGTGTTAATTATTTTGAATCTAGCTTCTTTTCTGTTTTCATTGGGTAATTTTGTAATGTTACCCTCTAAGTCAATGAGATATTTAAGGATCCATTTCTTAACGTTAAAGTTAAGGAAGGAATGGTTTGGACCCAAGGCTAAGATGGATTGTACTTTAGGAGGAATATCAATGTCAGATAGGTTTTTGAGCCATTTACTAGTATCGACTTGACTTAAAAGGGTTATTATTAAGTGAGCTTTTTGATCTATGTAATTTTTTGATACAACGAGATTTGACTATATTGAACATTTTTGTGTATTTCTTTTTTTGTGATGTAAAAAATTGACTAGTTATGTTTTGTGGAAAATTGATAGTAATAAGGAATTCATTGTCTTTTAATCTACTCTTAATGATTCTTTCTGTGTGGTGTAAGTCTGATATTTCTATATTAAGTAATCTATTTTTGAATTTTGCAATAGTATTGTTGAGTTTAGTGATAGATTTAAATTGAGAAAGATCTGTGTTGATTTTTAAATTATCAATGTGAGCGGGAAATATTTTGAATTTACGAAAATTCAACAATAAGCATTTTTGGTTGGAAATTTTTGTTAATCGATGGAGGTCATTCGACCAAGTCTTCATTAGTTGTACTTTATCAAAACCGTATTGTAAACTGAGTTGTGAGAAAAAATTGGAAGTCTTATTGTAATTCGCCATTGGATTGTAAATAGAATTAATTATAGATAATCGGTCGTCTGGAAAGTTAAACTACGTAATTTGATGTTTGTGGCGTTAATTTCGACCGTAATAAAACAAAAACAAATTTAGGTGGAAATATCTAATAGAGGAACATTACATCGACCTGACGTTTCGACGAATTGTATGTCGTCTTCTTCAGAGGTTGAAAGTGCTTCCAATAATATGTATTCCCGTCTGTCATGGCAAAACGGAAAAGTGATATTATTAAAGAACGTCAAAAAACATAATGTGATGTTCAAAGGAAGTATTACATGTACTTTAAGCTGTAGAAAGGAAGTGTTCCTGTTAGTTTCATTGACAACATTATCAGCATCAGAGTCCATGAAATTTACCACCCGTTGGAACTTGAAAAAAAGAAAAAAGAGAGGTTAGAGAAATTAGGTACACGATCATGGTTAAATATTGGTACTATTCCATACATACCATTATTAAGTGAGAACATAACATCCATCTTTAAAACCTATAATTACCATGTTGCTCACAGTAACCACTGCAAAATTAAATCAATTTTTAAACCTATTAAAGACCTAATAAGTAAAGAGAAAACTCCGAACGTAGTTTATAACATACCTTGTAGAGATTGCGATAAAAGTTATATCGGGGAGACAGGACAAATTCTCCATTCGAGAATAAAACAACACATTAACAGCGTACTTCATCCACACACACACCACACGGATGTTGTTAACCACTTTATCGACACTGGGCATAAATTCGATTTTGAAAATGTTTCCATCAGGGTACGGCCACTCCTTCCCCCTCCACAAGGACCAAAGTCAGCCCCTAGGGGGGCCAACCCGTAAAAAAAAAAAATATGAAGCAGATTTTGATTATACTGCATTGGTCACAGTGGCTGTAAGACTGGTGGCGCACCCTTCTCAACCTCGTTCAGCCCCGGAGTCAGCCCCGAGCTCAGCCCCGCTGGCTGGCGTAAACCCCTTAAAGCAGCTAACCCGTCAACCTTCTAAGGCCGCAAGCCGGCTAATTAGAAGGGGCACGTAACATACATACTTGTAAAAAAAAGGCGTCTTTCGAATAAATAGTGACACAGATTAATTAAAATAATGTATTGATAGTGCTAGATTCATTCTTCGAAATTGTTTATCGATGTTTAACAGATTCATTGTAATAATAAAACGACAGCCGACAATAAAAGAATACTTATTAATAACGCGACTTGAAAAGTAAGGAGTTTTTATTATTTCGTTATTATTATTTATTCTCCCATCCATCCTTTTTTCATATCTTTGTGCTTCTTTGCCCCTAATTAAATCTTAAATAATTGTTTGGGTGGGTTATTTCTTCCGTCAAGTATTTGGCGCAGAACTCCCAAGAAGCGCCGTCTATATCGCCCGGTCGTTCCAGCGAGCCACAGTGTGGCCGTCGGTTAGATTCGGTGTTGGTGGCGAAAGGGTAAATACCATCCTAAAACCTAACTTGCCTATTGTATCGACAAAGAGCGAACGAAGCTGCTGGCTCCGCGTTGCGGTGTGGGTTGGGTCTGGGTTGGTCAAAGACAAAGTATCCGTCGGTAAAGCGTGGCCGCCAAGCGGACATTAGCGGGGGCTCCCGGCCGATTTCGCGTCGATAAGACGTTCATTTTTGACGCAAGATGGCAGCCCCAACCTACAAATGCGCGTTAGTAAAAAGATATCAAATGATAGATGTGATCTTTAACCTTCCTAGACCTGCGCATTGGTCTATCAGGCCGACAGATAACCTTTTTGTATTTTTTTGGAAAAATAGAAATGCCAGCGCAATGTGCTTTCTATTAGCTGTATGATTTGTTGCTAACTTCAATTTCGTACGGCACGAGCGCTCGTGCGAAAAGTACGTGTGTCTGCACACAACACCAATTGGTCCAACAGCCGACGCGAATATAGGTGTTAATATTATGATTATAATGTTATAATAATGGTTTTATGATAATTTGTTCGTACTATTGTTATCTGTAAGATTTAAGATACTTTTTTAGTTGGATTTGAAGAGAAATAACCTTTTGTTCAGTTTTTTCGTAGCTCGTAAGAAAATGTAACATTTTTTCTGACACTGTTATATAAGACTGTTAGACACTAATAAATGCATTTATTTTCTATAAATTGTGATTTGTTAGTTCCATAACATATCTTTCTAATAATAAAAGTTACTTTTATTAAGATACTCATATAATTAAAACAAATAACAGGCTTTAAATCTTTCGGTCCCTGACACCGTGCGCGGGTAGACGTGTTACTGCATTTGGCGCGGGTGTAGGAAGGTTAAAAAACATCGCTCGGAGCCTCTGCGCACAAAATTTTGTTCTCGCGTCGTCGTCGCGCATTTTACGAAGCATTATCAGTAATTCGTACGGATAAGAACGATAGACGTTGCCGTGTAATGGTTAGGAAAAAGTCAAGTATATTGTCGTTTCGCTTTTACGTGAATAAAACCGCTGCAAAATTGTAAAATTTATAATATTATACATCGTAGGAATAATTAGGTTACATACATGGAAAAATATAAATCATATATAACGAAAAATAATTTTGCGGAAAATAAATAAATACAGATCGCGTACCCATGTTTCAGTAACTACAGGCAAAAGTGTAAACTCGGTAAAGTTTAATTGTTTTTTACAAATATTACTTTTGTCTCTTTGGGGATAGAAGTACATTATGAAATGCAGTATTGTATACTTATGCATGTGTGTGTGTGTGTGTCTTTAATTATTAATGAAAAGAAGATACAGTACGGAGTCAACGTAATAGAAATTATTTGAAATGTCGTCGTGAGATATCATTTCTATTTGTTGTATCTCAATATTAGGAAGACTCTGAATTAAAAAAACCGTGGTGATCCGATCGCGGCAACTTCACCCTAATATAATGTGCGAACAATTGGGGTTATCGTGCTTGTAATTGTCAATGTGGAAGTGAGACCTCAGTGAGGGCGCGAATTAGTATAAGTTTCGCGTCCGAAGAGTAGGTGAAATAGAGGTCGGTATTACGAAAGCAGTTGTATCGTTAGAGAAGAATTTGAATCTAATATCTCGTGGGTATTCTATATTTAGGTATGTAATGTCTCATTGGCCATGGTTCATTATTTTTTATATCATAAGGTATATAATGGGGTCTGGGTTGGGTTATGTTTTGGCACTGTTCACATTCTCAACTACAATACGAACTGTGAAACCACGCGTCAAATATTATTGTCTCTACTATTTTGGCGCAATATTTAGGCGCTGATATTTTATGCGTCAACCACTGGAAATCCTGTTTCAGTACGTCATCGTCTGATACTAATTGAGGCGTCATTTCTGCATGTTTTTTACATATTAATGCTTTCCGATTTCGTTGCGACCTGCGCGAACGTACAGGTGTAGTTTAGGAAATACGCGCCCCTGCGTTATAGCCGCGGTCGTGGGCCCGCCATCATCTTCGGCGACTTGAATATTTGACGTATCCGCGCCGCGCCGTGCCGGCGACGCAACGCCTTCTCATTGGTAGGCGCACGCCTCTTCTCACACGTATTTTGTCATGAAACCAGCTATTGGCCGAGGAGGTCACGCATACTACTCTGCTCGCCCGGGAAAGGACAACGCGGTGGATTAATGGAGAGCGAGAGAGATAGAGCACACCGAGCGGCACAATGGCCTTTCGCGGACACCGCGATCTACGATAAACCGACGTGAATGAGCGTAATCGTTATTATCTCGCAAACGTTGCATCGAATGATAAAAATGTTAACAACCTTTTTTGACGGTACAAAAATGTGCAATCATTTATATCTATTATTAAAACTTTTTCTCAATAGTCAATGTTTTCAGAGATATAATCTATTTAACTATTGAAATTGTGGTTTGGTTTAATTTCTCGGTAATGGTTGCAGATATAGAAAAAGTTGAAGTAACTAAAGTTAGGGAGCCCTAAATTCTCAACATATTTAAGCTAAAGCTTTTTTCCGTTAAATCAGTTATTCTTGAGTTCTGAGGTGGGTTTCTTTTCTATTAGCAATAAGACTGCTATGTAACGTAGTAAGAGTGAGACAATCAGGAGAGGGCGTGACGGTTTTACTTTGAGACGTGTGTCTTCGAGAGATCGCCGCAGCTGGACAGTCCGTTGTTTCTCGACTAGGAAAAAAAGGGGGAGTGTTGGGGGTTATCGTTGTCTTTGTCTATCTGACAAAGTGTACCCAGATTACCTGCGATCGTCGACGCGTTAGCAGCGTAATATAAATCGAGCGAAAGCAAAGTTTTTTTTACTTACAGTGAGTATTGTTACTGTGCTTTACTTTTATTTTTGATTGCATTTTTCTGCAATCATGGTGGGTACAGCAAGATGTTATGTGCCAGGCTGTGGACATGTGCAATTATCAGCAGATTGCAGGTTTTTCCGATTTCCGAAGAATCCACTAATGTACGTTATAAAGATATAGTCAATTACTTTTGCGTTTGCGACGTCAATTAGTGTAATATGAGGTAGATTATATAAATATGAAAGTAGTTCATACATTTCTTTATGACTTTGAGGTAGGAGGTCTTCTTTAGACAATAGACAATGACTTCTTTTAGTGCATTTTCGGGTTAGGCAGAATTCAGATATGAATTTTTTAGGTGTTGTTTTTTATCGATAGCTCTTGAGTAATTATTAATGACGTGACTTGACACGTTGGGTAGCACGGGGATCGCCGATGACCGGTACTCGATTTTTTCGTTCATTTTTTCAATGTTTATTAGTTATTAGTTACTTTGTTCCATACTCTTCTTGAGTATGTAGACATGGCGTCTCATTAAGTTATTGCACTCGTACGAAGCCACTGTGAGTTGAAAGCTAAAATTAAGTGGTAAAGGCCGATAAAATATGTCTTTTTGATTTTTATTTACATTCAGGTATATAATAACGCACTCGTGTGCGAATACGACGTTTCGTCTAAAGTTTTGAGAAATCGTCGAAAAACTTAATGAGATTAGCGCTTAGGGAAAAACGTACTGTTTCATTTTTAAAAAAAAATTCAATCTTTTTGTTTGTTTGTTGCGATTAAGGTAAGCGGTAGCGTCTCGGGTCGAACGGGAGTATACGTGTACTCCGTCATCCCTCTATCGACCTATCGATAAGTCATATACCACGCTGTAGATGCAGCCGCGTCTCTTGTATATTTAATATTGGATTTTTTTTCCTCCAAGCTTATCGCGCGTGACAAAGGATGATTACAATTGTCTAGCAAAGATTATATGCACGTGAGTGTGTACTTATATAGTCTTCTCACGGGCGACAAACTTTTTAGACTAACTATAACACGTAATAGAATCTGGCTTTCAGCGATAACTTTGCTACAACTTATCATAATGATCTTACATTTATAACTATAACCACTTGCAAGTGGCATTCAGCACTGTCCCAAAAAAAACATTTTGTCATTTGACTGCTAGTGTGCATGAAAAATTGTTCTTTTATACTTGTGTTTTTTTAAGATCGTTTCTTACTTAAATACATTGTTGCGGCACTCAACGTGAGAAACAGATCCATCTTTTTTAACTAAAAGGGCATGTAATTGTCACTTGTTCTTTCAAGTCTTTTTACATCGGTTTCTCGCTTTCTAAACAAAGTTTTAATTGTTTTTTTTTACTTTTTGTTTAACAGATGCAAAGCTTGGGTGAGAAAGGTCGGAATGGAAGAATTGGCACACATGCCGATTTTGAAATTACATGGGACAAGGTTTTTATGCAGTTGCCACTTTCCTGACGACGGTTTCCGTCCGGGAGCGAGGAAACTTCTAAAAGCCGATGTTGTTCCGTCGATTTTCCAGTGCCGACCGACTGAACTTTCGGATGAAATTCTGAGCGATTTTCCTTCCACTGGTGGACCCATGAGCTGTGAGTTTTTCGCCCTAACAAGAACTTTTGCACAATCCCGAATAAATTATACATTTTATATTTATAGATGTCTTGCATTAAACTATCTTTATCTCCATTATAGCTTCCCGAGTTAAGATTCCGTCCCAAGATTGCGAGAAATTGCAGAAACAAACCAAACTCGTTAACGAAAGCAAAGAGGAAGATGTTGCTCAGCCTTCCAATAAAGTGAGAAATGTTATTTTTCTACCGCCTCTCATTGAATTTAAATTTTAAGATTTTTGATTAAAGTGATGGAATTTTACTTTTCAGAGATTACACGAGAATCAGGAGCTTGGAGTTCCTGCATCGAAGCGGGTTTCTTGTTCAGGTTTGCACAATTATTTGTTTGTAATTTTTGTGGTAAATGATAATATTCGGTGTTATTCTTGATGTAAATGTTACTATAATAGTTCACATTATTTGGGATTTGTGGCGCTTGGCCGTTAAGGGGGGAAATACCTTTATGCGGCCGGAAATAATTAAATTTTCAAGGATTTTTTTAGCAAGGAACATTTTGGCAAACATTTCCGAAACTTTGATTATTATTTATTATTATTATTTATTATTAGTTATTATTTATAAATCCTTGAAAATTTACTTATTTCCGGCCGCATAAAGGCATTTTACCCCTGAAGGGGTTCTTTTCTTTCGAGTTTTCATTTTAGTAATTTTATGTTCCTTTTTTCCAAAGTTGTGTTTTATCTTTAATTTCGAGATAGTTGATTTTATTCGTTCCAATTTCAATTCTCTTATTTCTTTTCATGTTTAGATGCTTCTGAGCGAATCACGGCAAAAAATATATTACGAGATGCCGGAATACCCGAAGCTCGGATTACACACGAAATGAACCAGCTAATTATTTTAATTTCTACAGAGAGAAAAGAAAAAGAAAGACTTCAGAAGCAATTGGATAAATATGTTCTTCTGTGTGAAAACCTCCGGGCAGATTCTAATAGAAACGTGCAGAAAGCACAAACTGTGTGGTCGGGTGGACAATTTTCGGGTCTGCGAGTGCTGAACGATTTGAATACCCGCCACAGGTGGACGAAGAGCGGGGGAGAAAGATATAGTCACGAGGAGATTTTATTGACAGCCGGGATTTTTAAGCGATCCCGGAATTGCTTCAACTTTTTAAGAAATTTTGTTAAACTCCCCAGCGAACGTACGTTAAGGCGTATACTTCATGGAATCAATGTTAGACCTGGGATTAATGAGCCCATATACCAGGCAATTGAGAGGACTGTACAGACGTATAGTCCAGCCGACAAGTGCTGTGTCCTTATGGTGGACGAAACAGCTGTAAAGCCGAGATTGGTCTATACCGAAGGTGCCGGAAATATTACGGGCTTCCATGACGATGGAATTAATGAGCGTGGAAACGAGAGTGCGGATCATGTGACTGTGTTCATGATCCAGCTACTCTCCAAGCCAGCTAAACAACATGTTTCCTACCATTTCACAAATGGGCCGATGAAAACGCAAGTATTGGCTAATTTAATCCCTCTCGTTGTCGAGAGTGTACGAAATGCTGGTTTACACGTTGTGGCTATTGTTTCGGACCAAGGATCGTCCAACAAATCTGCGATGAAGTTCTTACGCCAGAAGAGCAAAGAAACAACTGCAGGTGTTTATTTTAAAGTGGGTAATGGACCTAAAATTTTCACATTCTCAGATGTTGCCCATCTGATAAAAACAATGAGAAATTTTTTTATGGGCAACTTTGATTCATGGAAGAAAGATAATTTGACTGCAAACAAGTTCGATTATCCGGGGAATGTGATGGTGTGGGACGGCAAGAAAGCCTATTGGCGTGACATTGTCCACCTGGTTCGAGATAACGAGCTGAGCCACTTTACTGAAAGTCACATATTTCCCACAACGAAATCGAAAATGCGAGTCCGGAAAGCTGCGCAGATTTTCAGCCAAACTGTGGCTACTATTTTAATTGAAAAAGGCACGTCGAATCCTGATAGATACCCGACGGCGGTATCTACGGGATTAGTAATCCGGGAATTGGATTATTTAATAGATTCCTTGAATGGCAGTTTGATTGGTGGCGGCGACCTAAAACTGAAGACGAGTAGAGCTTCGGTCACGCCCCAGTCCTTCCATTTCCACAAATGGGCAGATTATTTACCGAAAGTTGTCGATTTGCACTTTATTAGACCTGACGGGCGTAAAATTGAAACACCGACGCCTCAAGCTCTGGCCGACAACCTAGCTGCAATGCCAGCATTATGTCAACACCTATTTTCTATGGGGGTGAAGGAGGTGAATCTGCGTCTTCTAACCCAAGAAGCTCTTGAAAATTTTTTCGGTTTGGCACGAAATGAACAAGGTTGTCATGACAAATTAACGTGCACAAATTTCGAGTGTGCGTTTAAAACGCTTTTAATTACAAAATTCACCAATACGACAATCGATGGGACGAATTGCGCTGTGGATAAATACCACATGCTGACAAATCTGTGCGACATTTTTTTGCAAAAAGAAAAACGACCTGACCTCAATGGGAATGTTGCGATTTGCGAGAACATCCATGAGAGCGTTGATGATTTCCCGACTATCAATACAACCGACACAGATGAAAATTTCTCTAATTCTTGGAATTTTTTGGAAAACGATGACTCTGAAGATGGAATCAGCGGTGATGATGCAAGTTTCATCAAATTGAAGTTTTGTTTGTTCAGGCATTTCAATACAAAGAAATGTGCACTTTGCAAAGTGTTGTTTAAATCTTCTGGGGACAACCCTTCTTCCGGGAGATTAGCAAATTTTCTAAAAAACGCTCAGAAGATATTTAGAACTCAAATTGTGAGCCGCTTACATCATGCCGATGTAGTGACGTTTGCTGAGCTCCTGCTAACCTCTGCACTCGAGGAACGTGACATACCTTGCGGCATTCACAGACAAAATATTGCCAAAGAGATTGTGAAGAAAGTGACATCGGCATTAGTTCGTCAAGAGTGTGCGACATTTAATAGAAACCGCAAAGAAATTGAAGCAGCGGCAAAAAATGCCAAAAAAATAGCCGAATTGAGCAAACACTGAAAAAATTCAGTAAATCGGGTGAATGATAATCACAGCTCCTTTTAAGAGTTGTATGAGTAATATTATCAAACTGAAAAAAAAAGTTTGATAATCGCAGCTCCTTTAGAGAGTTGTATGTTGCGAAGACTTCAATGCCGTGAAACGTACAACCGTTGAAGTTGGCGTTAATAATCGAGATAAGTGTGTTTATAAGTTTTTCGCGGAGGCTCTGCTTCGGTGATGACATGTCTAAAGACAGTGACCAACCGGAGCGAGCTTGCATGCACGCTGGCGAACAGACAGTGCCTGCCAAGAGGGGTTTTAGTGAGTAAGAATCTCACACTACCCGGTGCGCAAAAGTTTTTGCTATCCGGGTGCCTATGTAAGGTTTCCCCTCTTGCCAAAAAAAAAAAAAAAAAAAAAAAAAATTAAGGTAAGTATAAACTAATGACCAAGTTGTAATGTATGAATGTTTCACAAAATAAGGGGAATTTATCACCGAATTAGTTTATTTTTGGAACGATTTTATTAACGTATTAAATATCATTGGGCTTTCCGGTTTAGGGTATCTCAGCGAGAGTTCGATTATTCTAAGAAATTATATTCGCGAACGTCGCCCTACTCGCTTTGTTAGTACTTTGCAAATAGAACATTGTGATTGGAGTGTTAAGGCACGTTTAATGCCTACGTTTAAATCATACTTGTTGTACCTCAACTTATCTTTCGTACAGGTTTCTTTTCAACCCTTTTAGTGCCGGACGACGATGTATCGTTGTGTATGCGATGGCGACTTATTATTTGCATTGTGACAAAGCTCTATTAAAATAAATTAATAAAATGATATAACCGTATTACATTATTCTCCCTTTCTTCTGTAATACGTTGCATTTCGAATTTGTTTAATGTAATTCTTAGTTTAGTAAAAATCGATAAAGTATAGTAGTATATTATAGTAGTATATATAGTATATAGTAATACTATAGTAGTATAGTAATATATAAGTATATTAGTATAAATCGATAAAGCTTAGGTTGAAGCATTTCACGAGAAAAACATAACGTTAACTAAACGGTTCCCATTAAGGGGCCTGGCCACCCAGCAATTTTTTTATTTCATTTTTTTTCTTTTCTTTTCATAATAAACCTTGAAATGTTATGCACAATTTAAGCCATAGTTGGTATAAAAAATCGAAAAATTATCGAAGTTACAGGTATTTTTCGGTAGGAAGATCGTGCCGCTGCGAGCGGTCGACCACGCGGTCCGATCACTGTATAAACCAGTTCCAGCGGTGCAAATATTGTTGAAATTTCTAGCTACATTGCTAGCAGCAGTTTCAACGATGGATATAGTAGCATTGTACCAGGAATCGCTGATTGAGGGAAGGACTCACGAAAATCGCACCATCCGCCGAATATCCGCCCATTTACTTTCTTTTGCGATTATCTCGAAATTACATTTTTCGAAATGGTGTCACGTAATTCTCGTAAACTAACCATCTGATTGCTGCGAAATTTTTACACACTACTTCTAGATACATTATCTGTAATGTAACGTGGCGGATTTGCGATTAGTTGTTTTGTTCTTTTTTTATTAACGTGTTTGCTCGTGGAATTTCGGTGAAAAATGCCAATTTTTTTCTTCGGCTCATCATAAGTTCCCTAATTGTCAAAAAGAAAAATCAAACGATTACATTGCTGCGACACTATCCACGAATAAGTTTATTTAATTGTTTTTTTTCATATACAACATGATAGATATTCACGTGGAACAACATACGCGCGTATCGGTCGGAGGGCCTCCGCGGAAATTTCTGTAGCGCCGCCATTTTTTAATATTTTTAAGTAAAATTTTTTTGTTGCATTCTTAAAGCCGCGTCTTACATTATATTAAAAAATGAAAACATTTCGTTTTATACTTCAGAGTTTATGAATTTTTTAAAAATATGCCTATTTTTCAAGCGACCGGGGTGGCCAGACCCCTTAACCGCGGAACGAACCGTTGACATATAATTTCAAGTTTCTGACGAAAAAGATGCAATTATTCCTGCGTTTGAAAATATATTCCGCAACTATTAATTTCTTTTTACTTTTCCGCTTCTGAATTGTTAACAAATGAAGCAATCTTAATGAAGCCCCAAGCATGGGTTCATCGAGTACTATCGAGCATACAAAAAGGCACAAAAGTATGGTGCGAAAATCTTAGTATCATGGCGGTGAGAGGAGTAATCGAGTGAAAACGTAATTAAACATTTCAAAAGATACCGGCGGGAGCTAAAACTTCTGGGTGGAGCCTTGAAATCGTATCTTTAAAACTTTTGTCGTCAAAAGTGCGGGTTTGTTAATAAGATAGAGAAAGATCACAAGAGTTTTTCGTGACGGCTCCATCGACAAGCGGTAATCGCCATCTGTAAGAAAAATGAAAAGACATACAGAAAGCGAGGTAGCGGGCATAACGGATAAGGACGGAAAGAAAAGCATCGGTTACGACGTCCCACTTGAGAAGTGTTTGTATTTCTTGCGTATAATCGAAATCCCAGTAGGCTAAGACGTGTGTTTTGTGTATGTGTGTTCGCGTATGTGAGTCATAACGTGTGTGTGTGCGTATGACAAGCGATCGAGCGAGGCGAGGCGAGCGGTCAACTACACGAGAGATCAACAAAACGATCGATCAGCTGTGCGAGAGCATTGACCTTGCATCAATTCGGCTCGACAAATACGGAAATAAAATAAAGAAAGTTAAAGGCATTCGGAGAGTAAGCTATCGCCCTATTTTACCCTCATTACATAATTTTTACATATTAGAAATTACATTATTTCTAATCTCTGTCGAACAATATAAATGCCTTCTCGCTCGCGAAAACGTTTCAAAACAAACAATTGACCAAACTTAATAATATGGACATGTTTTTATTGTCTTCTTAGTACACAAAATAAAAGTTTGTTTGAAATAAGTAATTTTCTTCTTCCAATTATTTTATTTTCATTTTTAGTTTCGCGCTAGGTAGTACAGGGGTTGTGATTTTAGGTGAAGCAGGCAAAAAGTTGTCGGCCAATTTTATACAAACAACACGGATCAAAAAACTAACAAACGGAGTATTAAAATAGTTTACAATTTACATATATAGTACTCAGACTAGTGTCTCTGCCTGAGCTCTCGCATTCTGAAAGATTTTTTAATTAATGTTTAATCACCACGTGTTTGAAATATTGATATCCTTAGGGCTTATGAATTATATAGAAGTTAATATAATCCGATAAAAGAAAACAAAATCCTCTAATCGTATAAAACAAAGGATTAACGACTTATCCTCTGAACACCCGCAGCTATACTTCAATCGTAACCTCTTTTAAAACCCCAAGTAGTGTTGGATATGACTTTGATAACACTTTATAGTGCAAATGATGTAAAATAGTAGAAATATCGCAGCGAACGCGACTCCCAATGGCCTGGCGCGTGGAAGGCGGCGAGCAGTGGGGGTACAGCGGCGAACTCGCCGAGGCGTATACAGGGTGTCCCGTTTCAACACTCAAAGCGGAAAACGGCAGATAGACTGGACCAATCTAAACAGAAATATCGAAAAATATTTAGGTAAATTCGGTCTAGTTAACGAGTTATTAATTAACAACGATCGGCCATTCACGGAGAGCCAGAAGCTATCGACGGCTTGGGACGTCCCCTTCAATCTCGGTAGCATGTAACGGAGGAAGCAATGGGAGGAGTAATCAACAACAAATAGTAACGCGCAGCGGCACGTAATGCCGTCTATCACTGTTTACTGTGAGTACCTCTCTTTCTTTTTCTTACCTAATAGCATCATATCATTTATTTCACGCGTGCGAGGGAGAAGTAGTGTAAGAAAGAGAGAAAGAGAGTCAGCGCGAGCCTCCTGCGTACGGAGGTGTCGCACGGCGAGAAAGAAGGAGAGAGAAAGAGCTACTCACTGTAAACAGTGACGGGCGGATCGACGCGCGCTACAGCTCCTTCTCTCTCTTTCTTTCTCTTTCTTTCTCGCCGTGCGACACCTCCATACGCAAGAGGCTCGCGCACTGACCTTCGCTCGCTCTTTCTCTATTTCTTTCTCCCCGACTCTTTTTCTACGACACTAACTTACGCTGAATGCTCGCGCTGACTCTCTTTCTCTCTTTCTTACACTACTTCTCCCTCGCACGCGTGAAATAAATGATATGATGCTATTGGGTAAGAAAAAGAAAGAGAGGTACTCACAGTAAACAGTGATAGACGGCATTACGTGCCGCTGCGCGTTACTATTTGTTGTAGATTACTCCTCCCATTGCTTCCTCCGTTACATACTACCGAGATTGAAGGGGACGTCCCAAGCCGTCGATAGCTTCTGGCTCTCCGTGAATGGCCGATCATTGTTAATTAATAACTCGTTAACTAGACCGAATTTACCTAAATATTTTTCGATATTTCTGTTTAGATTGGTCCAGTCTATCTGCCGTTTTCCGCTTTGAGTGTTGAAACGGGACACCCTGTATATAGTAATAGAAGCGTGTCGCACGCCTCCCTCGCGACAGTTGCTCCCCCGCCCCCCGCACAGTCTTCCACGCGCTCGGCCGTTTTAAGTCATGCTTGCAGGTAGATTGCACCTATTTCGCAGCATTTTTACGAAAACGTTCGATTGAGGCCTCAAAGTACAATACCTGCGACACAAAAATCCATGAAGAAAATAAAAATCAACCGATTGCCAGATAAAAGACGCCTGCCGTACGATAGTGCATACAAAATTTCGATTTCCAAAAATTCTAAAACTATTAAACCGATAAGGACTCAATTATGCAAACATGAAGTATTTCAGAATATCTACTATCTCGCAAAGAGCCAACGCCACATGTTTAAAAATGCCAAAGTTACGAATGTTTCAAAAAAGATTCTTATTTTTCAGTTTTTCCGTGATCTTTCCGTTCTTAACGAACCGCTCGAGTCGTTCCAGCACTTATTTTGTTCGCATTTTCATTCGTCATGTTTCGTCTTTTAAGAGTATCACGATCGGTTCATAAGTTTTCATTTCAAATGCGGAAAACGGAAAAAAAAGAATTTCTGCCGTTTTTACTTAGTAACTCGCTATCTAATGACAATTTTTCGTCCCAAAAAAGGCAGAATCTATCTACGGGTCATACCGCGTTGACTGCCACCGATTTCGTCCCGGTATGAATCTCGTCACGAAAAAATCTTGATTGCTACACCTTTAAAATATATAATGACGACGGACCTTTGTCCGTTGGCACGGTAAGCAGCTCGATGTAAGGAGTGGCAAGGGGAGGGGTAACCGCAGGTAACCATGCGAACGGCTCCCGTGAAGGTTAGCCCGGCCGCGGTAGCGTGGCTACCGAGAGTCAAATAAGTATACACGAAGAGGAGGCAAAAAAATCGTCGTTAGATTTAAATCAGATATTTGAATATATCGCACAATAGTCGTCGAAAACCTTAACGCGTTATTGGCCTTCGATGATAACTACAGCTTCTTTAAACACCCGCGAAATTGTTAATGTTTTTTATAGATTAACGAAAAGTCGAACCTTAACGCGTCGACATTTCAGTTGTTTACGCGCCACACACGTTTACGCCAATAATGCGTTTTGTCTTTTAAACGTAAAAAAAACAACTGACTCGGTCCAAAAGGTTTCCAATTAACGGTTTCCCCTTAATTCAAAGGCAGAATTCGCAATTGATCGTAAGAAAGCGGAAGAAAAGCGTGGAAAACAATTATTTCAGATGCGTGTTTTCAAGGGCGCTCGCAACAAGTCAACGATTATGTCACGATCCACTGCCGAGTGACGATTTCTTTGTAAAGGCAAATAATTTTATTAACCGACTTCGAAAAGGAGGAGGTTACTCTATTCGACAGTGGGCGATCTTGCTTTTTTTTTTTTTTTTTTTTTTTTTTTTTTGTTTGTCCGGCCATAGCTCCGCAACCGGTTGACCAATCGAAATGAAACCAACTCTAGTTGCTAGGTTTGGGTCTCCCATTGGTCCCGTTTAAAAAATTTTTCCGAAATGTTTATTATTAACAAAGTTATTGCAAAATTAGTACTTTATTTTTGTTTGTCCGGCCACAACTCAGCGACGGATTGACCAATCGAAATGAAACCACTTCCAGTTGCTAGGTTTGGGTCTCCCATTGGTCCCGTTTAAAAAATTTTTCCGAAATGTTTATTATTAACAAAGTTATTGCAAAATTAGTGCTTTATTCAGATTTATCGCAATTTCTTTTTGAATGGGATTGATTTATTGTAATGAAAGAAACTATTACTATCTTCTTAGAAATAATTAGCAGATATTAATTATATAAAAAATTTATTAATTGTTGCAAAATAATTTGTTTATTCCTCTATATCTCCTCAAGGACTTCACATATCGGAACCAAACCTTTTCGACCCTTTCGCAAATATTACCCACTCTCTAACATTATGCGACACATCTTCAATTGTTGTTATGTTTAAATTGTTATTGCAAAATTATTTGTTTATTCCTCTATATCTCTTCAACGACTTCACCTATCGGAACCAAACCTCTTCGATCCTTTCGCAAATATTACCCACTCTCTAACATTATGCGACACATCTTCAATTGTTGTTATGTTTAAATTGTTACTGCAAAATTATTTGTTTATTCCTCTATATCTCTTCAACGACTTCACCTATCGGAACCAAACCTTTTCGATCCTTTTGCAAATATTACCTACATAACTTTATTTCCACATCTTGATCGATTATACACTAAAAAGTATGAAATAAAAAAATTTTTAACAAAAAAAATAGAAACCGACTTCGAAAAAAGCGCTAAAAAGAATGAAATAATTTTTTATGTATACCGACAATATTCGATTTCATCATTATCATACTCAGAATATTGCAACTTTTTCGGAGGCGACAGAAAATTAATTAACAGTACATTAATAGCCAGAAATTCACGGACATTGATGGATATTTATGTATTAGGCACTTACTCCTTTGTTCGTGAAAATGACCGTGTTGGAATATTTTGTGTCGCCGCCGAAAAAGTTGCAATATTCTGAGTATGATAATGATGAAATCGAATATTGTCGGTATACATAAAAAATTATTTCATTCTTTTTAGCGCTTTTTTCGAAGTCGGTTTCTATTTTTTTTGTTAAAAATTTTTTTTTTTAGTAACTAGGCAGTGACCTAAAAATATTCGTTTGTGTCGTCGGCGCGTAGTTTTGGGATGTGATTACCCGCGAATCGGCAGTCTCCAATTACTTTATTTTATTCTCCGAATCGACTAAGGATGGTTACGTGTGTCTGTGTAAATGACCGTGCTGTACCTCGACCACAACGATCTTCGTTCAAAAATTTTTCGTAATTAAACCGGGGATCGATAGTTTCTTAACATAAAAAAGATAAAGATCGGTGATCCTCAGGGTGTCGGTTGCATTTTCCCCAAATTGGTATTTTCGATAGAAAACAAAATAATGGACAGTTCTAAGTGAATACTTCAACATTTTGTGATACAAGAGGAGTTAAAAAAGAAATTAAAAATAACGAGTAATAAGGAAACGTCAACAAGTGAAGGAGAGCGCGGACGACATTAACAGTTATGTAGGAGATGCGGTTGTGTTTGTGACACCATAACCACCACCCCTCCCCGAGGTTTCGTCGTCAGTCCTTGTTTAATTCGAATCGACCAATGACGCGCCTCACCCCACTATTCGCAATTCCTTGGTCCTCCGAGTTTACGAAATAGCCGCCGAACGATGCGACCGGCATTAATCTCCCGACAGCGAATGAAGAAAGAAAAACCTAAGCGCATCTATGTACGAGTGTCGGTGTAAGTAAACTACTAACAAAGAATTCTTCAGTAGTGTGTGTGAGTTTAAGCAATCAACATCGACCGCATCCTCCTTTAAAAACGTTGAATTGCTGAGCCACTTTCAACGCGAATCTAGTTCTGTCGCCATTACTTTTTATTTTAAAGTTTTAACTAACTATATTTGGTTTCTCTTTCCAGCCATGCTAAGAGCACTAGAAGATCTCGCAGATACGATGTCAGACGATAATGTAAATCGTCCTCCGCCAAAGCCGTCCACATCGGCGGGACAAACTCCTTTAAGGGACGCGGAGTCGGTGCCGTCGACTTCGTCGACAACGTCGACGGCGTCTATGGATTCGGCGGTCGTCGCCGAATTGGACGCCGACACGCAAAATCTAATTAGGCGTGAAGTACAGCGACATGTTCGGTTGCAAACAAGGGCGGTAAGTGTTAAAAAAATACTAATTGAACCGTTCGAAATAAAATCTTAAGCAAAAATGTCATTACAAATATTCATTCGTTTTTACTTCACAGCAATACGAAAAACTACTAGGTTTGATGGAGGAAGATGGCATAAGGCTGCCGCGGCGAGGCCGCCGCCGCCGCGGCGGCTACGCGCCGGCCGCGGGTCAGTCGCGACCACGTGCGGCGATGGAAGACCTAAATGAGCGCCGCCGAGACACCCGGGTTGCTCGTCGAAGCTGCGAGCAGTGGGAATACATTGGAGGCCGTGGAGGCCGCGGGGGCCGCGGATGGCACCGCGGAGCCGGAGGCCGCGGAGGGAGTGGCGGTGGGGACCAGTCAGGCGCCATCCAATATATTACAAACAATTATCGCTAAGACATTGTTAAAACTAAATGAAAAAAATAAAAAAGTTTTACGTCATCATTAAGAAAAAATGAAACTTTAATCGCAACAATGCCTTTTCCTAGCAATCCAAACATCAAATCCAGTAATCCTCCTGTTAACAATGCCCCTGAATGGAGAAAACAAATATCACGAATGAGCCGTTTATTTTGTAAGAAACCTAACTCCGTTTTTTTAGTAATTACAAGTTATATCTTAATGCTAATATAAGGTAGACATATGAATATTAAAACAGCTCACTTGATTTTTTTGGAAAATGGACTTAGGCCACTTGCAAAATAAACGGCTGAAAAAATCAATTAAAGTAAAGTTTATCCCAAGTTTTTCCCACAGCCATAAATAAAGGGGGTGCGAAGGAAAATTGACGCTTTGCAACAAAATTGCAGTTACATAGTCAAGAATGATGTGAAAAGAAAAAAAAAATTAAAAACGTGAAAAATAAATCAATGAGGACAAAAAATCCGCGCTTTTAAGGTGTGCAGAAGGGAACGTTGCGGACGAGATATATAAAGAATTTATGCCGCTCTTGCAATATCGATTACTTCAAAAAGTCGATCCGCGAAGCCATCTTCCGAGATAACACCAGCTGCGCAACAGTGACAGGAGGACGATCGACGAAGGTTTTTCTTCGCGGCCTTTACTCCGGGCATCATAAGTAAAAAATAGAGCTATGAAGTGGTGCAGTGAAAAAAGGCGAAAAAGAGACCACAATCATTGATGGACCTTTTAATTCGAAGTTACAAAGGTATCCTAACCTCCAAGAGAGTATTAGTTCTTCTCCAATGGGGAGATGGTTTGTGTAGTTCAAAGTGTGGCGTTGCAGTCAATGGAGACCTGTCAAACGAAAATTGTTGTTCTATTTACTTGCTATTACATGGTTTATGTATACCTACATTTTTAATGTTTGGAGCCGTTTGGAGCATGGAGAAAATTTAAAATTAATAAAAGTAAAAATAAAAATTTTTAATTTTGCAATGCCTTCCTATTGTGTAGTACCGCATTGTTCTTCGAGAACAACGGGGCATCGTTTTCCTGCTGACATAAAAAGGAAAAAGAAGTGGCTCGCTAAAATATGTAGAGCTAAGTTTACACCTACACCATATTCTCGCGTATGCAAGAATCACTTTTTGGAATCCGACTATGTGAAGCCCTTAGATTCTCTGATTGAAAACCGTGAGTATTTATTAAAATTTTAACATAAATGTAAAAAAATTATTCATGTATGTCCCTATGTGACATTTTTCTAATAAAACCTAGCATTATTTATCGATGGATTTCATTATAGTACCTATGCCTTGCCTCCTATCATATATATGCATATATATATTGTTTTTTAGCTACACCCAGATTGAAAAAATCTGCTGTGCCAAGTCAGTTTGCATGGACTAAACCTAAACCTGAATCTGCCATCAAAACAGCAGTGCAAGCAAACATGAGATTGAACTCTAGTACTGTTATACATGAAAATGCATCAAACAACATTGACTCAACCGTAGACGTTTTACAACCTGAAGTATTTAACCGACTTCGAAAAGGAGGAGGTTACTCTATTCGACAGTGGGCGATCTTGCTTTTTTTTTTTTTTTTTTTTTTTTGTCCGGCCATAGCTCCGCAACCGGTTGACCAATCGAAATGAAACCAATTCTAGTTGCTAGGTTTGGGTCTCCCATTGGTCCCGTTTAGAAAATTTTTCCGAAATGTTTATTATTAACTAAGTTATTGCAAAATTAGTGCTTTATTAAGATCTATCGCAATATCTTTTTGAATGGGATTGATTTTTTTTATTTATTGTAATGAAAAAAAAACTATTACTATCTTCTTAGAAATAATTTGCAGATATTAATTATATAAACAATTTATTAATTGTTGCAAAATAATTTGTTTATTCCTCTATATCTCCTCAACGACTTCACTTATCGGAGCCAAACCTTTTCGATCCTTTCGCAAATATTCCCTACTTACTAGCATTATGCGACACATTTTCAATTGTTGCTATATTTAAATTGTTATTGCAAATTCATTTGTTTATTCCTCTATATCTCCTCAACGACTTCACTTATCGGAATCAAACCTTTTCGATCCTTTCGCAAATACTGCCCACTTACTAACATTATGTGACACATTCTCAATTGTTACTATATTTAAATTGTTATTGCAAATTCATTTGTATATTCCTTTATATCTCCTCAACGACTTCACCTATCGGAACCAAACCTTTTCGATCCTTTCGCAAATACTGCTCACTTACTAACATTATGTGACACATTCTCAATTGTTACTATGTTTAAATTGTTATTGCAAAATCATTTGTTTATTCCTCTATATCTCCTCAACGACTTCACATATCGGAACCAAACCTTTTCGATCCTTTTGCAAATATTACCTACATAACTTTATTTTCACATCTTGATCGATTATACACTAAAAAGGATGAAATAAAAAAATTTTTAACAAAAAAAATAGAAACCGACTTCGAAAAAAGCGCTAAAAAGAATGAAATAATTTTTTATGTATACCGACAATATTCGATTTCATCATTATCATACTCAGAATATTGCAACTTTTTCGGAGGCGACAGAAAATTAATTAACAGTACATTAATAGCCAGAAATTCACGGACATTGATGGATATTTATGTATTAGGCACTTACTCCTTTGTTCGTGAAAATGACCGTGTTGGAATATTTTGTGTCGCCGCCGAAAAAGTTGCAATATTCTGAGTATGATAATGATGAAATCGAATATTGTCGGTATACATAAAAAATTATTTCATTCTTTTTAGCGCTTTTTTCGAAGTCGGTTTCTATTTTTTTTGTTAAAAATTTTTTTTCAGATATAGAAATATCAGTAAATGAAGTAATTTTTGAATGTTCAAAAAAAGATGTTTCCACACAATGTGAAATTACTCCAATAGTGAAGCATAATGGTTTATGTGAACTATATCTATTTGTGGTACTACAGTTGACTTCTTCACACTGCTAAATGTTTCATCAGCAGGCCAAGCTATACCCAATAGATCATTTTCATTTTGGATTGCAGTAAAGTCATCTATTTCCATAAAATTATTATTGCGATCATAAGCAGCCAATCTGAAAATATTCTAGGGTACATTATTTGTAATAAATATGAAAGCTTAAAATGAAATATATCAACCTATCATAATGAAAAATACATACAAACATTAATTGAGATTTGAGATTATGTTCAAATCATATCACATACCTTTCGATAAGAGCTTCTTTTTTACCAACACATTTCGCATTTCTTTTCTTCAATTCAATTTTTAACTCTTTTACGGACCAAACACCGTACTTTTCAACCATTTTCCAAGCTTTTACTTAGTTTCACTTGTTTGGATTTACCCGCGTTTTCAGTCTTAGGCCATGAAATTATATCTTATTTTCGAAATGCGATGAAACAACATACTCAATAAAACGTTTTAGGTCTCCATTGCTAGTAGCGTCACCAAGCGGGAGCAAATTCCTGGTATGTCCCCATTTGTAAGATTAGTTCAAATAAAAAACAATTTTTTCTTTTTTATTAGCCAATTATAACTTTTTAAGCTGTTAAAAGTTGTGTGGCCTAACTTGGCAAGGGCGAAAGTTATCCTCCTCACAATAACTCTCTCGAAAGGAAAAAGTATGTGAGTAACACTGAAAGGACGGAGCTATTGCCAAAGTGGGTTGAATCCATTTTGTGTGTTTCAGAGTGACAAATTGCAGAGTTTGGAAGAATGGGAGTAACACCATGAGAGCCGCCATAATCAACGAGCAAAATAAATGTGTGGGCCATGTCAAAAAGCAAATGTTAATTATTTGGGTTTTCTCGCCAACGCAACAAGCCAAAACCAAAGGTGAATTAATAATTTTAAATTTTTTCTCAATTTCTCTTCATATGTACTATTGTAACCCAAAGTGGCCAAACTAACTGTGTACTTTTGGTTTCTCTTTCATGTTGTTTGGAGGATTGTCGTAAATCTGTTGCCATAAAAAAGTATTACACTCTTCGAAGGCAGTCGACTGCGAGGAACATCCCCATGACTGCCACCCACGTGGTTAAGTGTTGCGACAACAAAGTGCTCCATATTCCCATTGTTGATGTCATTTACCCAATACAAGGAGAAATCAAGACCCCCGCGACCCAAGAGTTCAAAGGTGAATGATTGGTATCAAATTATTCATAGAGACATTTATTTTATTAATATTACCGAGATATTTATTGTAGGACTCGCATAAAGCCTGATATACTTACCCTTGGCCCCCCCTCGTGATGCATACCCTAACGGGTGATCCCAGGGGGCGGGGGTCCAGGGAGGCGGTCTACTGGCTGGGTCAGAGACCAACGTGGAGGTTTTAGTCGGTAGGAATCCGACACTACCTCGCCTCGGCGAGGTGTCTTATGCAAGATTTCCTCCACGAAAAAAAAAAAAAAAAAAAAAAAAAATTTACTCACCCTTACACGCCTCCATTATGGTGTTTTGGATTTTGCTTGTGGCGAGTGTGGTAGATGTTTAACACAAAATGGGACTTAAGCAGTTCTGTTCTTAACTCGCTCATCAGACAAGCGATCTAGTTGTTCCCAGTGTCTGGAAGCGAACGTTAAATCACACTAAAGTAAGAAACGTTAAAATAATTTTTTTTTTTATTCCTAACAGATTTCAGTCACCATACACAAGGAAGGAAACCTTAAAACGTGGTAAACCATTATCATAAAAGGGTTCTTAGAGAGACCAGCATAGGACTCATCCAGATGCAATGCCTTTTACTTGCGAATTATGCGGGAAATGTTCACGCATGTAAGAAATGTTGGCAGTGAGAGGTTGTATGATATTTTCAAGACTTAGCTATATGTAATTTAGAAGATGTCCGTACATTCCACATATCATAATTTCATAAATAGCTATAGTGAAAATCAATTTCAGACACATTGACGACACCATATTGCCGCGAAAATTGCAACAGCAAAAACAACTACAGGAACAACAGCAACCCTCAACAAAAGCAACTTCTGCAGAAGATCCACTGCGTATGCCTCAAACAGAATGTGCTGCAGCGCAGGTGTTTACTGTTTGTAAAGACCTTTGAAAGTTCATTTCCACAAGAACCGGTACCAACAATTTATTTTTTACAAAACAAATCTAAGTTAAAAAAAATTGATTCGATCACTGTTTGTTGTAGTGCAACCATAATTGACACGAGTGGGAATTACACTTGTCGACAAAAGTGTCTCCAAATTAGAATGTCAAACAGCAACATTTTAAGGACGAAGATCCAGCCACGATGGATCTGACAAATTCAATGCGATTGAGAAAAAGGGAAACTTATACACATGGCCTAAGAAAATGTGAAGAAAGAGCTAATCCCGAAGAAGTAAGCAATATTTCTAATAATGTCTTGTCGTTACGAAAACATTACTATATATTAACTACTCCAAAACTTCAAACTGTGGTGTAGTTATCTCCTCTAAATCATCACGTTTCCTACAGTGTGGCGATTCTCCAGGCGACCACGACGAAATCCTTGCAACGCTGATTGAGTTGGACTAAACGGCAAATGTTGACTTTTGGATTAATCATGCGTAGCGCCAGAAACTACAAATGGAATCCTTTCTTCGGGAAATGTTCGTATTATTAAAAATTTCACAACTATCTAAGAAATACCACATATCCTATTATAAATCAAACCCTAATTTTTCATTTTTAAGGATCATTAGATGTGTGGTGAATGTTTACGCCATTAAGAGGGTAACAAAAGGTACTGTGACAAATATTCGAAGAAACAACGAACATGTGCATGTAAGAGTGAGGAATTCAAAAGATTGGTCCGATGTTAAATGTATGGCAAAGTAAATTTCAGTTATCCAGCCGATTGTCTCCCAAACTGCAAAGCTTTAACTCCTGCACCCGTGGAAAATGTAAGACCTGACGTTGATGAGGATGAAGTTCCATGTTCAAGTTTGGATGAGGATGACTGTGGAAACAATTCCGCTCATTAGAACGCACCCAGGAAAAAAGAGAGTGCCCGACGAGAGAGCAAACGCCTGGAATCACATGGAAAGTCCTAACTGATGTAATTAAAATTGGTAATGCCTTAATCTTGCTATGCAAATTAGAACCAACAATGCATGACATATGAGAATTTACATGATTAAAAATTGTAAGGATGTTGACCAAGTTAAATAGATGATAAATAATATCGCTAAGCATGTTATGTATACGGTGAAAAATTTTCATATCTTGCATTTATGGTTCATCCCACATCACACACATATTTAGTAGATGTTTATTTAAGATATGAAACTTACATGATATTTGTTTCTTTTTGTAGGGCGAAAATGGTTTTTCCAAAGAAGCTACCTCCATACAAAAATATGAAGCATAGAGTGGCTAACAAAAGAGAAGTAAATTGCACTGTTAAGAACATCGCAGCGTAGTGAAAAATTACAAGTCTCCCTAATGTGCTCATTTTGTTGACATTTAACCACAGAAGAATGTCATTATCGATAATTCGACTCAGCTTTGCCAGTGTAGTTTCTTTATATTTAAGTTGAAGCATATTCATACTTAACGATTCACTTGTAATACCATAGTCATAAGGTTCGCTGATATTATTGCATATATAATAAGCGTTAGGAAAGTTTCACTTATCTGTTCCTTCTTCAATTCTACTTAGCGTAATAAAAAGAATAATTTGTACTTGGAAAAATATAAAGATTTTATTATTTCCTTTCAAACCTTTATATTTAACTTAAAATAAAATTACTATTTAACTCACTTTCATGTTTAATGTCGGCACGTACTGTTACTGTGAAGGTTACCGCTTGCGTCAAAAATGAACGTCTTATCGACGCGAAATCGGCCGAGAGCCCCCGCTAATGTCCGCTTGGCGGCCACGCTTTACCGACGGATACTTTCTCTTTGACCAACCCAGACCCAACCCACACCGCAACGCGGAGCCAGCAGCTTCGTTCGCTCTTTGTCGATACAATAGGCAAGTTAGGTTTTAGGATGGTATTTACCCTTTCGCCACCAACACCGAATCTAACCGACGGCCACACTGTGGCTCGCTGGAACGACCGGGCGATATAGACGGCGCTTCTTGGGAGTTCTGCGCCAAATACTTGACGGAAGAAATAACCCACCCAAACAATTATTTAAGATTTAATTAGGGGCAAAGAAGCACAAAGATATGAAAAAAGGATGGATGGGAGAATAAATAATAATAACGAAATGATAAAAACTCCTTACTTTTCAAGTCGCGTTATTAATAAGTATTCTTTTATTGTCGGCTGTCGTTTTATTATTACAATGAATCTGTTAAACATCGATAAACAATTTCGAAGAATGAATCTAGCACTATCAATACATTATTTTAATTAATCTGTGTCACTATTTATTCGAAAGACGCCTTTTTTTTACAAGTATGTATGATACGTGCCCCTTCTAATTAGCCGGCTTGCGGCCTTAGAAGGTTGACGGGTTAGCTGCTTTAAGGGGTTTACGCCGGCCAGCGGGGCTGAGCTCGGGGCTGACTCCGGGGCTGAACGAGGTTGAGAAGGGTGCGCCACCAGTCTTACAGCCACTGTGACCAATGCAGTATAATCAAAATCTGCTTCATATTTTTTTTTTAAGGGTTGGCCCCCCTAGGGGCTGACTTTGGTCCTTGTGGAGGGGGAAGGAGTGGCCGTACCCTGGTTTCCATCGTACATAAAGAAAGTAATACCTACAAACGTAGAATAGCAGAAACTTTCTACATACTAACAAACGACCCTGTCAACAGTCGGGCAGAAAATAATGAGGTAAATGATTATCATACACAAATAACATTAAAAATGTAAAGTGGGCCGTCGCTGTAGTTAATATAAACAATAAATCGTGCTTTTTCTTGCTACATAAAGATATTAAATCAATGATGCGTCGCATCTTTATTAATAACTTTTTATCAAATATCTATAATTTTAATTTCCATATTAGTTCTTTAGACTTTGTTAAACATTGTTGACTTCATAAATTACACATTCTCCTTCAAACAATTTTACTAAAATAACAATCTCTGTAAAAAACCTTGTACAAAGTACGCGACGGCCCGCTTTCTTCGTAAACGTTAAATATAATATAACATTTTGGTACATCTATCAATCCAGGAACAATATTTAACATGTTTGTATAGATAATAAATAATTCTAATTTTTCGAAGGTTATCCATATACAATTTTTAGATAATTTTTGAAAATTGTTTATGTAGATACAGTAGGGATACAAAAATTTATTTTACTAATCTTTAATCTAAAATTTAAATCAATCGGTGAATTTATGATAACATTTAATTTATTAAACATTTTTAAGAATTTATTCAATTTTTATTGTTTCCTAGTTCATAAATAACCGTATAACAACCGTCTAATAACCTGAATCAAGTACATAATTCATTTTCCTGCGCTAGAGTTGCTCCACCCCATGCTTCCATTCATTCAATTAAAAAATACAAAAAGGTAGGCTTCGCATATTGCCAGGTTGTATTTTTTCATTTTTCGAAAAAAAGCGGGCCGTCGCGTACTTTGTACAAGGTTTTTTACAGAGATTGTTATTTTAGTAAAATTGTTTGAAGGAGAATGTGTAATTTATGGAGTCAACAATGTTTAACAAAGTCTAAAGAACTAATATGGAAATTAAAATTATAGATATTTGATAAAAAGTTATTAATAAAGATGCGACGCATCATTGATTTAATATCTTTATGTAGCAAGAAAAAGCACGATTTATTGTTTATATTAACTACAGCGACGGCCCACTTTACATTTTTAATGTTATTTGTGTATGATTTTACATAATTTTGTTATAATAAAAAATCCTTGTTTCAATTTAAAAATAAGAGCAATTATAAATTACAGCGACGGCCCACGTAACATTCCTATTGTTTTTTTATTTTTCGACATACGTAGACTATGATGTTATTATTTTCTATTGTCTCTCCAAGAAAAGTTCATACCTAAGCTCCATTTGACGATCTTTGGCGATTTTTTAACTACTTTCATACTTAATAGTGTTCTTGAGTGCGTACTCACTAGAAAACTCTTAGGGATCCGAAATTGGATGCTTTTAGAGCAAAGAAATCCATGCGATTCCAAATTAAAATTATACATTTCGAGGAAGATTGCCGGCGTTCCAGTCGTATACTACGACCTTTTTCGAGGGGACCAGGTTAACTAGAGGACATGTTATATTATATTACAATGTGTATAATCGATGTAATAGGTGTACAATGATGGAAAAATTTACCGAAAAAGTACATAACAGATGTGGTATACATTCAGACTTGTTGCAATATTATTCATAAAAACGTCTACGAAGATATGATAGTTCGCTCTGAGAAACTCCCGGAACGTATCCATATGAACTCATCTATAACATTTACACACAGCGAATTTTACTTATTACTAATTCGAATCTTCTAATGAAGTAAAAAATTAAAATTATCTGAAAAATGATTACATAAAGAATAGTTAGTTCATATCTTTATTAATATGTCGAATGGGATTAAAATTAGTAAGTACGGGTTTTTCTAACCTGCTTGATAACCACTACCCTGTATCTCCTGCGTGTGACGGACGTTATAACGAAAAATTAGCAACTTCTTGTTATCTAAAATCTTCGATAGAATTAACCACGTTCTCAATTAATGAGAAAGAAGTCTACTGCCTTCCTTAATTATCCCTTCTAACCACACATATCCTCTACGTTTCTATAGACAAGGAAGATTGCAATAGTACTGACGGGTACAATAAATAAATAAAATGTGATAGGTTAAGAATATCGACATGTCAAACATTCCAACGCTAGCTAGATTCCCACCTGATATCGACGCTAACTCCACTGGCTTCACTAACGGCGAAATTAGGAAACTGGACAAAAATCTATATATATAGATATACTCGCAATGTTAACGAAAAAGGTCGGAAAAAAAAGACTGATAAAATTGATATTTCATAAAATTTCAAAACACATAAATTAGATTATTAACTTATTGGAAGCCGCGATCCTAATAACTTATATATCAACGAAAGGGAAAAAGTTCCAGGATTATGATGAAACAAACCAAAATTATGTAGCACTTCGCGTCGATGAGATATTAGCAGTTTAAGGTTTCCCCCTCTCTTCAAATTTACGATTTTGCTGTAAATATACCACCGGCGTTAGTCCGATTTTTTGCGACGGACAGCCTAACTGCCGTTAGTCTGTAATTTTACCAACATTGTTAAACTCTTTGTTTAACAATACTGACATGGTCTAATATGATACCTTTTTGGTTGTCGTGTTTAATCTATGTCCAACTACTTGTTTGTCACTTACCATCATATTTCGTATTACCCGCCCTATGTTACAAAATAAAGCCAGATAAAAACGCCTCTGGCGGCACCTGTCGGTAACTGTCTCCTCGTCATCGCCTTCTCTGCGGGAGTTATAAATTCAAATATCTGTTTTCTTTAAGCCACCTCTTTAATGTCACCTTTCATACAAGTTTACTGTAAACACTTTTCGACCGTGTAGGAGGTAATGTTCTTGCAAAATCAACCTTCGACAGTCTATCTTAGTCGAGTTATAACAGCTTTAGGGAGAGGTACGTTATTAATACACCTTTAATTTCTCTATACCGATCTCTTTTTTATTTATTTTTCTCTTAAATAATACAATTTGGAGTTTGTCACCAGTTTAAGTTCGTTTTTACACTAGTTAGTGTTGAAAAACTTCATTTATTAATATTCCAGGAGTGTTTTTCTGTTCTACAGACACTTCCTTTCTACAGCTTAAAGTACATGTAATATTTCCTTTGAACATCACATTATGTTTTTTGACGTTCTTTAATAATATCACCTTTCCGTTTTGCCATGACAGACGGGAATACATATTATTGGAAGCACTTTCAACCTCTGAAGAAGACGACATACAATTCGTCGAAACGTCAGGTCGATGTAATGTTCCTCTATTAGATATTTCCACCTAAATTTGTTTTTGTTTTATTACGGTCGAAATTAACGCCACAAACATCAAATTACGTAGTTTAACTTTCCAGTCGACCGATTATCTATAATTAATTCCATTTCTTTTTCTTTTTCTATACAATTATTAATATGGCGTCTTTCGTTAATTAATTAATTTATTTCAATACTTAATAGGAATATACAGGGTGTCCCGTTCCAGCACTCCAAGCGGGAAACGGCAGATAGAATGGACCAATCTACGCAGAAATATCGAAAAATATTTAAATAAATTCGGTCTAGTTAACGAGTTATTAATTAACAACGATCGGCCATTCGCGGAGAGCCAGAGCTACCGACGACTTGGGACGTCCCTTTCAATCTCGGTAGTATGTAACGGAGGAAGAAATGGGAGGAGTAATCAACAACAAATAATAACGCGCAGCGGCACGTAATGCCGTCTATCACTGTTTACTGTGAGTACCTCTTTTTCTTTTTCTTACCCAATAGCATCATATCATTTATTTCACGCGTACGAGGGAGAAATAGTGAAAGAAAGAGAGAAAGAGAGTTAGCGCGAGCATTCAGCGAAAGGTAGTGTCGTGAAAAGAGAGTCGGGGAGAAATAAATAACGAAAGAGAGAGCGAAGGTCAGTGCGCGAGCCTGTTGCGTACGGAGGTGTCGCACGGCGAGAAAGAAAGAGAAAGAAAGAGAGAGAAAGAGCTGTAGCGCGCGTCGATCCGCCCGTCACTGTTTACTGTGAGTAGCTCTTTCTTTTTTGCCGTGCGACACCTCCGTACGCAGGTGGCTCACGCTGACTTTCTTTCTCTCTTTCTTTCACTATTTCTCCCTCGCACGCGTGAAATAAATGATATGATGCTATTGGGTAAGAAAAAGAAAAAGAGGTACTCACAGTAAACAGTGATAGACGGCATTACGTGCCGCTGCGCGTTATTATTTGTTGTTGATTACTCCTCCCATTGCTTTCTCCGTTACATACTACCGAGATTGAAAGGGACGTCCCAAGCCGTCGATAGCTTTTGGCTTTCCGTGAATGGCCGATCGTTGTTAATTAATAACTCGTTAACTAGACCGAATTTATTTAAATATTTTTCGATATTTCTGCTTAGATTGGTCCATTCTATCTGCCGTTTCCCGCTTGGAGTGCTGGAACGGGACACCCTGTATAATAAATAATAGTTTATTGAAATATACAGGGTGTCCCACGGTTGGATGTCAGACAAAGAATGGCATGTGCGACTGATTTTTCTGAGTCGAAAGGAGTCATAAAATAAATAAAAACAAAGTAACATATACCAGGTTAGTTTTCGAGCTATTAATTAATAACGATCTGCCAATCGTGAAGCGCGGAAACGGTAGGTGTACTCTCGCCGCCATACCAAAACTCTAGCCAAGCTATGAGTGGACCGGCGGGCGATAGAGAAAGAGAGAGAGCGAGAGTGACAGAAAGAATGAAAGGCCTAGTGATCCGTCAGCGTAAGGTAACGCCGTAGAGGTAAGCTAGGGCGAGAGACAGAGTGAGCGAGAGAGAGAGAGAGAGAGAGAGGGTCGGCGCGAGCTGCCAGCTTAAGATAACCTCGTAGCACTGACTCTTTCTCTCTCTCTCTCTCTCTCTCTCTCTCGCTCACTCTGTCTCTCGCCCTAGCTTACCTCTACGGCGTTACCTTACGCTGACGGATCACTAGGCCTTTCATTCTTTCTCTCACTCTCGCTCTCACTCTTTCTCTATCGCCCGCCGGTCCACTCATAGCTTGGCTAGAGTTTTGGTATAGCGGCGAGAGTACACCTACCGCTTCCGCGCTTCACGATTGGTTTTGTTTTTGTGACTCCTTTCGACTCAGAAAAATCAGTCGCACATGCCATTCTTTATCTGACATCCAACCGTGGGATACCCTGTATAATAAATAAATAATAGTTAGGTAATAATAAGTATTTTTTTTATGTAATATATTTTTTTTATTATATTTATATTATATATATAATATTATATTTATTTTATTTATTATTAAAATTTTTATCATTATTAATAATAATTATTATAAATAATATTATTAATTTAAATATTATTATAATTTAAATTAATTTAATTAAAAAAGATATAAATTAAAAATAATAAATATTAATAAAAAATGATTAAAAGTAAAATAATAAGTAATAATAATAATAATTAATTTCTTTTTTTTTTGTTGATATATCTAGCCTTGTGGAACATATCAACTAAATAGGCGCTGAACTCGCTGCTTTGCCGGCGACTCTCTCTTTGTTCGTAATAGCGACGAACTCGTTGTCCGGCGCGGTGAGCTCTCCAGCGTATGTCTAAAGAAAATATAAATGTTTGTATTATTAAATAGTTTAATAAAATTACAAAAATCATTAATATTTTTAATATTTAATTAATATTTTAAAAAAAATAAGACGATAAGCTTACACATATTTTGTCCTGGTTGTTGTTGTTGTTGTTGTTGCTGCTGCAGCTGTAAATTCTGCACTAATGGCTGCATTTGTTGTTGGTGTTGTTCTTGCATAGTTTTTAGTGTCTTTTCCATATTTATACGGTCTTCTTCCCGTTCCTTTTTTATTCGGGCCAATTGTTCCTCCCACATTCTTTTTTCTTGCATATGAATTGTTAAAATATTATTTTGCTGTTCTGTATTATCTGAAATGAATAATAAATATTTGTTTATATATATACAGAGTATTTTATTTAAACTACTCTAATCGAAAGCTATAGGTGTTCAGTATGAACTTGAATCGAAAAATCTAATAATTACGAAATACAGCTTAGTTAATGAGTTATTAATTAACAAAGATCAGTCATTCACAGAGAATGAAAATGATTGAAAGTTACGAACTTGATTGTAGGCGTGATATGAAATGGTCGGAGGATTATGACTTTTCGATTTAAATCATGCTTGTACATATGTAATTTACCACTTTTATATCTGGAACCGGACACCATATATATATATACAGGGTGTCTGGTTTGAAGTGTCTGAGCGGCCAACTACATGTGCACAGGTATGACTTGAGTCGAAAAGTCTAATGAACTTTTTCAAAATTCGGCTTAGTTAACGAGTTATTAATTAACAAAAATTGCGGAGGAAGGCGGTACGCTGGAGCTCGTAACTAGGTGATAGAAGAAGCAGTAGGAGGAGTGATCCACAATAACCAATAACAATCGTCGGAAGGTAACGCTTGATCAACGTGTTTACTTATCTCTCTTCTCTCTCACTCTCTCTGTTTCTCTCTCTACGACACTCCCTCCCGCAGGAGGCTCACGATGACTCTTCGTCTCTCTTTTTCTTGCTCGCTCATTCTTTCGACAACACTACCTTACGATGGAGGCTCGCGCTAACGTTCTTCATCCGTTCCTTCCTCTTCTCTCTCTCTCTCTCTGTCTTTTTCACTATTTATCATATGATGGGGTAAGGTAGTGTCGTAGAAAGAGTGAGCGAGCGAGAAAAAGAGAGACAAAGAGTCATCGTGAGCCTCCTGCGGGAGGGAGTGTCGTAGAGAGAGAAACAGAGAGAGAGAGAAGGGAGATAGGTAAACACGTTGATCAAGCGTTACCTTCCGACGATTGTTATTGGTTATTTTGGATCACTCCTCCTACTGCTTCGTCTATCACCTAGTTACGAGCTCCAGCGTACCGCCTTCCTCCGCAAATTTTGTTAATTAATAACTCGTTAACTAAGCCGAATTTTGAAAAAGTTCATTAGACTTTTCGACTCAAGTCATACTTGTGCATATGTAGTTGGCCGCTCAGACACTTCAAACCAGACACCCTGTATATATATTGTAACGTTACAAACAAAGGCACAATTAAATTAATAAAGAGAATGTAAAGTAAAAAGCAAAAGAAGCCTTAGAAACATAGAGAACGCGAGAGAAGCGAAATTTCTATCCGCGGTAACACAAAAAAAACGGCCAAAATCTAAAAATAGACGCGAAGGTGACAAAGGGACACACCTGAGCGAAATTAGATCGCGCTAGCTTCGGAAAAGGGAGGCGAGATGAGGCAAGGGGATATTCGCGGAGGATAGGAATGTGCATAAAAACGGATGACGTCACAAGTCGAACGAGCAGCAAGTTCAAGGCCAACACCGAGGCCAAAGGCGGTCAGAAACGCGCGCCGATAGACAAACAGAGGGGACCCAATTAAAATAATCGAAATCAGATCACGGAGGTAGCGATAGCGCGTATATAAGACAAATAGCGGAAGGATCGAGATCGAGAATTTTCTCACGTTTTTCTAAGTATTAAATTCGAGTCGGGAGTGAGCAATTCGGAGGCAGACAGAAGTGCGAGACTTTACATCGGTTTCCGAGAAGCGGTGTTTTCCGGCGTTTTTCACGATACATCACGACGTGAGATGGCCTAGACCAAAGGTGTGAGTAGGAGAGAGATAGCTAGCCAGGCAACAAGCACCGAAAGTCGGTAAGAGAAAGAAAGAGAACGTTACAGCGTCTTCCTTAGATACGTGTTTACATTTCTTTCGGATACCTGACTTCCCCGTAGATTAAGCATTAGACTAAGCGTATGGGTGAGCGTGTGTATGAGTGTGAGGGAGTGTAGGAGTGTGAGTGTGTGTGTGTGATACCAGCGAGCGATCAGCTGGGCGAGTGCGTTGACCTAGCGTCAATTCAGCGTGATATACCTCGAAGACCAAATAAAGATAATTAAAGGGATTTCGAGCACTCATTATTTCAAGTTTTCCTCTCACTTCCCACTGCCAGTCCTGAAAAGGAAAGAACTCGAGAAAGAGGTAACGGGATAAGCCAAGGGGAATAAAGGCTTAACGTTACAATATATATATATATATATATATATATATATACAGGGTGTCCCACTTCAGGTTACGCACCGGTGATCTACATGTGCACAGGTATGGACTGAGTCGAAAAGTCTAATAAACTTTTTCGAAATTCGGCTTAGTTAACGAGTTATTAAATAACAGAAATCAGCGAAAGAAGTCGGAACGAAGGCGGTCTACTCAAGCTCGTAGCTAGGTGAGCGACGAAACAGTAGGAGGAGCAATTCACAATAACCAATAACGATAATCGGAACGAAAGGCTTCAACACGTGTTTACTTTTCTCCCTTATCTCTCTCTCTCTCTCTCTCTCTACGACACTTCCAAACGCTGGAGGCTCGCGTTGACTTTTTCTGTCTCTCTTTCTCTCACTCGCTCACTCTTTCTACGATACTACCTTACTACCGTACGCCTTAAGTAGACCGCCTTCGTTCCGCCTTCTTTCGCTGATTTCTGTTATTTAATAACTTGTTAACTAAGCCGAATTTCGAAAAAGTTCACTAGACTTTTCGACTCAAGTCATACTTGTGCACATGTAGTTGGCCGCTCAGACACCTCAAACCAGACTCCCTGTATATATTACAACTTATACCTTGACAAAATTTTATAAATTTCATGTTGTGTGCCCATACAATTTCTGGCATTAAATTTACGCAACGTTGAAACGGCATAATTTCCGAAGGGTGAAAAAAAGTCATTTTGTGATGAAGCTCTCTTTTCTATATCATCTAGCTTATTTAATGCGGATGAAATGTAATTACTCTCGGAGTTATATTTTTTTCGTTTACGTGTAATTGGCCTCTCAGGTGGTATGAATTCTCGTGAACCTTCAACTGTAGACTGGGTATCATCAACTGTCACATGGTTTTATGTTCTTCGGCTATTATCCCAGATGCTTTCGTCCAAAATATTGGTTTCTGTCTCTGGGTTTGGGAAAGGCTAAAAAAATAATATTAAGTACATACTTATATTTTTTTCAGGTACCAAACACAGAAGAAGAATGGAACTCAATTATTTCTGGATTCGCGTTGAGATGGAATTTTCCGAACTGCATTGGCGCGCTGGATGGAAAGCATGTATTGATTAAATGTCCCCCTAATACTGGTTCAGATTTTGTAAACTATAAAGATCGCTTCAGTATTGTTTTGATGGCATGTGTTGATTACGACTATTGCTTTATTTTCGTTGACATTGGTGCCAAGGGAAGACAGTCTGATGGCGGGATTTTTAATTCATGTAGTCTAAAAACGGCCATTGAGGAAAATACGCTAAGCATTCCGGATAGATCCGTAATTGTTGGCGATGAAGCTTTTCCTCTTCGAACTTATTTGATGAAACCTTATCCACACTGAAATAATTTAACAAAGGAACAGCAAATTTATAACTATAGATTATCGAGATGTAGAAGAATCGTGGAGAACGCGCTCAGTATATTAGCAAGCCGCTTTCAATTATTTGAAAGACCGCTTGGGCTAGCATCAAAATCAGTTGATACCGTCATCAAATCAGCTTGTGCATTACCTAATTGGCAAAGGAAAACCCCTTCACGCGTGTACACTCCTCCAGGTTATATTGATAAAGAAATAGAAGGCAGTAGAGTGAGGGAAGGTGTGTGGAGGCGTTCGCCGCCAGCGCTAGCTTTCCAAAACATTGATAGACAAAATTATGATAATAATACTAGAGAGGCAATTCGTATTCGTGATCAGTATTGCGATTACTTCAACAATGAAGGTGCAGTAAATTGGCAAAATAGTGAAATATAATTATTTTGTATATGTACCGGTTGTAGGCAGTATTAAAATATACTTAATGAATCAATTAAATAGTATATTATTCAACAGAAATCCCAGATAAAATATACTGTCACTTAACCATGGTGACTGTACCTATGGTGTTAAAGAATAATCGGTACTTACCAGATTTGAAACAGTAGGTCTGCTTTCTATTACTTTCCTTATAAAAGAGTCCATCAACTTGAACCATTGAAGTTTGGGAGTATAAATTTCATTTGCACCAACACCAGTACCAATGGATGGTTTTATTTTTTTTATTTCCTGCAAATACTGGCTTCTCTTATTTTTTATTTTGATTACTATTTCTTTAGGACCAAAGTTATCAATAGCCAGCTCTGTTGCAAATAATTTTAGAGCTTCATCCCTAGCATCCTTATTTTTATATTGTAGATTTTGTTGATTCCAAAGGCACTCATAATTCCTATATATTTCAATAAATTTTATATTATCTTGCGCACCCAATTTTATAACGTTTTTTGGACATTTTTACGACGATCTCACTACAAGAATAGATCACGAGAATAGCGAGTCTCGTATCAAAATCAGTACAGGCCGATTTGTTCGAGTCTCGCATCGACACTTGCGATTCTCGTCTAAACAACGTTTAGATAAGTCGAGACACGTATTGTAACGTAACGCTTTTCTTACTCTTTTTTACGCTTGTTACCTTTCAACTCGTTCGGTCTAATGATAGACTAGCAGTGGGAAAGATAAGGAAAAATTAAAATGATCTATGCTTGTATTCGAAGGATTTTCTTTATTTTCTACTCTTCTCCCGTGACGTAGCGCTTTGGGTCATTGGCTTCGCTCAGCTGATCGCTTCTCACGGACTTACTGCTATTGTCTCGACACGCTTGTCGACGCGGATCGCTCCTTACGCACACATACACCGTTCACTCTCTCACACACACACACTTAAAGTACGGCTTAGGATATAGAGATAAAAGGTATAATAAAGATATACTAATACACGCTTACTTCGGGAGACGTGGTGACGCAACTTGCTGTACCTAGGTCGACGTTGTTGTCGCTCGCTCTCTTTCTGACGCGTACCGCCGCTATACGTTCTCAGTCTTACTTTCTCTGTCGATCGTCTTGAGATATGGTGATGACTCACTAACCCTTCTCAGGATTTCTCGATGTTCGAAATTTAAATAACCGAAGGTTTCACTCTAAAGGAAAATTTAAGGGGGGAGATACATGTAAAATTTCCAACAAAATCATTTTTTTTTTTTTTTTTCATAAAATGTTAGTATAACATCTTAAGAATATGTCACTAAATTTTTAAAACTTAATTCAAAGTATTTCTCATGTTATAACCTATAAACGTGACCCTCCTATACTTTGCGTTCGAGTGCCGTCAGAAGCATAGTTAAGCGGTTGACTTTGTCTATCTGTTTTTTGAATGCCCTTAACTTCCAACCCTTCTATTGTTAAACATTTGGGTTAGTAGATGTTTTGAAATTATTTTATATACTGAATCCAAGAAAAGGACAGTTTTGTAGTTATTACAAAGTACATTAGTTAAGGTCAGAGCCGGTGTTGCTGTTAGTTCTGTTCAGTTTAGTTTTCGGGCTTATTCTGTACGGAACGATTTCGAAAACGAATAAATATAAAAATGAGTTCATATCTTAAAGGAAATAAAAATCAATCAACTCGGGCAGCATACCCGCGTAAACGAAAATTTTATGGCAATCAGTACTCCAACAACAAAGATGAAACCGAACAACCGAGTATAAGTGCGAGAAAACTCTCTAGTGCTAGTAGTGAGGACATTCATTACAATTCTTTGCATAGCTATCAGCTTATCGAATTTTTCACGGTATTTACTGCGTTGTCATAACTTGTTATATTGTAAGAAATAACTCACTGGATTTTTGTATAACTTTATTATAATAAAATGACAGAGTAACGTCGTAGCTTAGTGGTTCGAATTAGACTACCGACCGCCGTGTTCGGTCTACTATATATATAGTTTAGTCTTAAAGATAAGGTAGGTGCATGGGTCGAATGCACTATGTAAGGGCGCAAGGTCCGTAGGGCCGAAGCACAGCGTCATACAGCAGTCCGTAGGACATAGAGTGTACAGGACCGAAGCGATGCGTAAGAGCGCATGGTCCATCGAGGGGGTAAAGGGCATAGTGAGACATGATTCTGACGTTATCCCTCTTAAAACTATCGAGTCATCGCACAATATGTCGTGAGTGTAAACAGGCAGTGAAATTTGAAAAGGCTGGCAATCGAGGCTTGGGTTTCAAGATAATTTCACTATGCCTCTGCGGTCGTAGAGACATCAACTCAGGACCATTTATTAATAATGGATTTGAAATTAATCGTAGGATTGTACTTGTTATGCGTCTTTTAGGCATTGCTAGAGAGGGGGACGGCTTGAGTGAAAGTGCGTATAATAATATTGTTATGCATTTATACACCGCTACAAAATCAGTATTTCAATCTTGTTGTAAAAAAGCTGTGAAGGAAGAAAAAAAAGAAAATGAAAAACATAATAGGCCAATTTTCAATTTAAAAGTATCGGGCGATGGTTCATGGAAAAAACGGGGCTTTAAATCATTATATGGTGTCACAACGCTCATTGGATACTGCTCTGGTAAAGTTATAGATTTAGTAGTAAAAAGTAGCTATTGTCCAGGATGTAATAACTGGAGAAGTAAAAAAAATACTGAAGAATATCGTGAATGGTATGAACAACACATGTCAGTGTGTCAAGAGAATCACCAGGGCTGGATTCGGTTCGGAACCTTCGTAGCGAGTAAACGTGTCGCTGCCGGAGCGTGCGAATTAGAGTAAACATAAACGTAAACATAGGTAACGAGTGCGTAGTATATCTTTCTTAGTGGTCCGTTACTTCTCAATTCGAGTGATACCTGTGTTTTTTAAGCACGCAGACTGCTTTTGCAGTTTGCGATGCAAACTGTCTCGTCTAAAATGGCCTCGGTAGCCGGGGATCATGTACCTACCGTAGTTCCTACGTCTCAAGAAACGACTGTCTCCACCTACGCTAAAGCAACATCTCGACCAAGGAAGGAACAAGCTGTAATTATTGAATCCATTGATGGTTGCACCAATGATGATTACATCGACGGCCTTGAAAGTCTCATCGATCTCAAAGATATTAGGTACATCTCAAAAGTTTCTGGTAACCGTGGTTGTGTTTTCTTAAGCAACGATCAAGCCGCTGAGTCGCTAAGTAATAAAAAAATCAAAGTTAAAGAATATGTCCTGAACATTAGACCATTTATTGAAAAAAATAAAAGAGTAGTAATTTCAAATGTCAATCCAACTATTCCGGACGACATCATCCTTAAAGTTTTTGAAGAGAAAGGTATAGTCCCGGTATCTGGCATCACGAGCATTCGTGCCGGCCTGACAAAACCTGGAAGAGCGCACATTTTATCGTTCTGCAGACAAGTATACAGGGTGTCCCGTTTCAACACTCAAAGCGGAAAACGGCAGATAGACTGGACCAATCTAAACAGAAATATCGAAAAATATTTAGGTAAATTCGGTCTAGTTAACGAGTTATTAATTAACAACGATCGGCCATTCACGGAGAGCCAGAAGCTATCGACGGCTTGGGACGTCCCCTTCAATCTCGGTAGTATGTAACGGAGGAAGCAATGGGAGGAGTAATCAACAACAAATAGTAACGCGCAGCGGCACGTAATGCCGTCTATCACTGTTTATTGTGAGTACCTCTCTTTCTTTTTCTTACCCAATAGCATCATATCATTTATTTCACGCGTGCGAGGGAGAAGTAGTGTAAGAAAGAGAGAAAGAGAGTCAGCGCGAGCATTCAGCGTAAGGTAGTGTCGTAGAAAAAGAGTCGGGGAGAAAGAAATAGAGAAAGAGAGAGGGAAGGTCAGTGCGCGAGCCTCTTGCGTACGGAGGTGTCGCACGGCGAGAAAGAAAGAGAAAGAAAGAGAGAGAAAGAGCTGTAGCGCGCGTCGATCCGCCCGTCACTGTTTACAGTGAGTAGCTCTTTCTCTCTCTTTCTTTCTCGCCGTGCGACACCTCCGTACGCAGGAGGCTCGCGCTGACTCTCTTTCTCTCTTTCTTACACTACTTCTCCCTCGCACGCGTGAAATAAATGATATGATGCTATTGGGTAAGAAAAAGAAAGAGAGGTACTCACAGTAAACAATGATAGACGGCATTACGTGCCGCTGCGCGTTACTATTTGTTGTAGATTACTCCTCCCATTTCTTCCTCCGTTACATACTACCGAGATTGAAGGGGACGTCCCAAGTCGTCGGTAGCTCTGGCTCTCCGCGAATGGCCGATCGTTGTTAATTAATAACTCGTTAACTAGACCGAATTTATTTAAATATTTTTCGATATTTCTGCGTAGATTGGTCCATTCTATCTGCCGTTTCCCGCTTGGAGTGTTGAAACGGGACACCCTGTATATTAAGGAGGAAGATGAACATTTAATTCCGGAGTCAGTACAAATACACTATGACAACACCAACTATTGGATCTTCCTTAGTACGGACTCGACAAACTGCTTTGTTTGTAAACAAAGTGGACACATTGCTAAGATGTGTCCAAATTCTATCAATAAGGACAACACGAACTTTCCTCTACTCGATCAAAACAATAGCAACCGACGTCTCAACAGTTTTCGTATTCCAGAATTAAACCTCACCAATTTAAACAGCTTAATTTCTCAAGCACAAAAAAGACCTCTGGATTCCTTATCTTCAGCCGACAGTCAACTTCCGGAAACAAACCTCATCTTAAATTCGGGACAAAACATGCCCCCGCCTTCTCAGCCCGTAGATTCCGCAGATAAATCGCGCAAGACTAGAAATACTGACGATAAACCCGATACATCTCTCATTCAAAATCGATATCTCTCTCACTGACCAACCTAAACTCGCAGGACCCCTTACTCGCTGCCAAAGTAATTCTGGAAAATCCTAACTATCCGCAGGTTCTTAGCTTTTGCGATTTCCAAGAATTTCTCAACAAAGCGCGTGGCCGCTCGGACATAAGTGTTGTGCTTAGAGAGTACACAAATGACTCCGCTGGTGTAATTAATATGATCGAAACGGCATACCCGGTTGTCAAAATTTAAAAAAAACTGTTGCGTTTTCAAACTGGCTCAACTGGAGACACGGAATCTGAATCGGACGGATCGCAATCCAACGTATAATTTACTAATCTCCTTATTTAACTTAAAATGAGCAACTTTTGTAATAAAGACTTAAGGATATTGTTTTGGAACCCCAGAAGCATCATGAAACGAAAAGTTGAACTTCCCAAAATTCTTGCCGACTTAGATATTTTTGTTTGCGTTGAATCTTGGCTCTCGGATAAACTTCATGATAATAATTTTCAATTTCCTGGATTTAAAACATTCAGGAAAGATCGTCTTCACGCCAGAGGAGGAAGAATCCTAATGCTGATACGTAATCATATTGCGTACTTCGAACTCGACAATCTCAAAAGCTCAGATAGTTCTGTCGAATTAGCAGGCATAGGAATGACTAACATTAAACCTGCCATTGATCTCATTGTATGTTATAGAACACCGGGGCTCACTCTCTCACAGTCAATTTGGGATGCGATTTTTAATAATATAGATAAGAACAAATTCTCTATTCTAATGGGTGACTTTAATGCTCATCACATAATTTGGAATTGTGACGATAACGATTCTAACGGTGAAAAACTTCTCGAAAGTTTCAGTAAATCTAATTTGTTCTTACACAACCCCAAAACCATTTCACACATAAATTCTCACAACTGTTCCTATTCTAATTTAGATCTAATTTTTTCTTCTCTTAACATAGCAGAAAAAATCAATGTCAAGGCCAATGATGATACCTGGGGATCAGATCACTTCCCCTTATTTATTGACATTTCGATTGAGAAAAATGTCTATCATAAGAGATCCTTCAATCTGAAATCTTTGCGTATTAACTGGGAAAAGTTTTCGAAAATTTAGAAACTAACTTCTTTCAATTCTTTTCACCAGCCTATGAAAAATCCTCGGCAAGCGAAAAATATTCCGTATTTATTAATATATTTGCCAATGCCTTATCGCTCAACACACCTAAAAAACAAATTGTAAGTGTTGACATACATAAAAACCCTGTTCCTTGGGGGGATTCAGATTGCGACAAACTCAAGCGTCTTAAAAAAGCGGCTTTTAAAAAGTGGAATTTTACTAAAAAACTCGATGATCTCTGTGAATATAAAAGGGTTTCTGCCCTAGCTAGAAAAACTTTTAAAAATAAAAAGAAGTCTAACTTTATTGATTTTGCTTCACGTATAAACTTTAAAACAAACCACGCTTATGTTTGGAATACAAATAAAATCCTTAAAAATAAATGGATTAAAATTAAGCCTAACCACACATCCGAAAACCATCAAGAACACAATATCATTAATAGTGCCTTAAACAAAATTAGCCCTCCTTGGTGTCTAAGTGATCCAGATTGGCTACCTGAGTGCAATATAAACGAATTCTTAGACTCTCCTTCCGAATTTGTAGAGTTTAACGTTGCTCTCAGTAGTAAAAACACTCGTTCAGCTTGCGGGATCGACGGAATAGATTATAATTCTCTCCAAAAATTACCAATAAAATATAAATTAATTCTCTTAGATATTTTTAATGAAATGTTTAACACTAGTTCGTATCCGAGAGATTGGAAGAAATCATATCTTCATTTCATAAAAAAGTCAGATGGAAAGAATGTAAGACCGATCAGCTTATCATCTTGTCTTTGTAAACTCTTTGAAACCATATTAAAAAACAAATTACAATGGTGGTTGGAGCACAACAACATTCTTCCTAAAAATCAATCCGGATTTAGGAAAGGTCAATCAACTATAGACAATTTGGTTAATTTAACACTGAAAGTTGACGATGCCTTCAGTAATAAAAAAGACGTCCTAGCTGCCTTTCTAGATATTAACGGCGCTTTCGACAATGTAAATACTGACATTCTTTTACAATAATTGGCATCAATAGGTTGCTCAATCAAATTGATCAAATTCATTAAATTTTTGACATATGAGCGATTAGTGTACTTCGACTTATTACGTCAAGATACCAGATTCGTTTATAAAGGTGTTCCTCAGGGAGGTGTGCTAAGCCCTCTCTTGTACAATATTTATGTTGCGAAAAAATTTTTAACAAAAAAAAATAGAAACCGACTTCGAAAAAAGCGCTAAAAAGAATGAAATAATTTTTTATGTATACCTACAATATTCGATTTCATCATTATCATACTCAGAATATTGCAACTTTTTCGGCGGCGACACAAAATATTCCAACACGGTCATTTTCACGAACAAAGGAGTAAGTGCCTAATACATAAATATCCATTAATGTCCGTGAATTTCTGGCTATTAATGTACTGTTAATTAATTTTCTGTCGCCTCCGAAAAAGTTGCAATATTCTGAGTATGATAATGATGAAATCGAATATTGTAGGTATACATAAAAAATTATTTCATTCTTTTTAGCGCTTTTTTCGAAGTCGGTTTCTATTTTTTTTGTTAAAAATTTTTTTATTTCATACTTTTTAGTGTATAATCGATCAAGATGTGAAAATAAAGTTATGTAGGTAATATTTGCAAATGAATCGAAAAGGTTTGGTTCCGATATGTGAAGTCGTTGAGGAGATATAGAAGAATAAACAAATGATTTTGCAATAACAATTTAAACATAGTAACAATTGAGAATGTGTCACATAATGTTAGTAAGTGAGCAGTATTTGCGAAAGGATCGAAAAGGTTTGGTTCCGATAGGTGAAGTCGTTGAAGAGATATAGAGGAATAAACAAATCATTTTGCAATAACAATTTAAACATAACAACAATTGAAGATGTGTCGCATAATGTTAGAGAGTGGGTAATATTTGCGAAAGGATCGAAAAGGTTTGGTTCCGATAGGTGAAGTCGTTGAAGAGATATAGAGGAATAAACAAATAATTTTGCAATAACAATTTAAACATAACAACAATTGAAGATGTGTCGCTGTTACGTCCCGTAACCCACAGACGACTCCAAAGTACTCCGATAGATGTCTCATCCTCTTTCCTAATTCTCGAAACCACTCAAATATCACCCTATAACAATATATAGAACTCCTAAAACTACCTGACCATAGCGTCTGGGGTAGGGTCCGCCTGCATCAGCCCCACTGATGAGTCTGCAGTCGGACCCAAGACGAAACGCACTTTCCTTTCCCTTTCCTTTTCTAACACCAAACCATCTCCTCAACACCACCATTTCCAAAGGAGTTTCTTCGGAGGACGAATCCGTTACGCGTCCTGAGACCATCGGAATCCGGCACGTAACAGTCGCATAATGTTAGAGAGTGGGTAATATTTGCGAAAGGATCGAAAAGGTTTGGTTCCGATAAGTGAAGTCGTTGAAGAGATATAGAGGAATAAGCAAATAATTTTGCAATAACAATTTAAACATAACAACAATTGAAGATGTGTCGCATAATGTTAGAGAGTGGGTAATATTTGCGAAAGGATCGAAAAGGTTTGGTTCCGATAAGTGAAGTCGTTGAGGAGATATAGAGGAATAAACAAATTATTTTGCAACAATTAATAAATTTTTTATATAATTAATATCTGCAAATTATTTCTAAGAAGATAGTAATAGTTTCTTTCATTACAATAAATCAATTCCATTCAAAAAGATATTGCGATAAATCTTAATAAAGCACTAATTTTGCAATAACTTTGTTAATAATAAACTCTTCGGAAAAATTTTTTAAACAGGACCAATGGGAAACCTAACCCTAGCAACTGGAAGTGGTTTCATTTCGAATGGTCAACCGGTTGCGGAGTTATGGCCGGACCAACAAAAAAAAAAAAAAAACAAGATCGCCCACTGTCGAATAGAGTAACCTCCTCCTTTTCGAAGTCGGTTAAAAATATGCGAAAATGTACCCAAAAGCGTCTCCGTGTCTCAATTTGCAGATGACTGCTGTATATTGCAATAGATCCCATCTAGCCTCTTGTAAAAGTCTACTTGAAAAGGCAATTGCTTCGATTTATAATAACTTGTACAAGCTAGGTCTAGAACTATCTCCTCAAAAAACCGGTTTCATTCACTTTAATAAAAAAAATGTAAAGCCAGGCCAAACAGAACTTAAAGTTAATCAAATATCCATCAAGTCAAGCAATTCAGTACGCTTTCTCGGTATTATTTTTTACTATCGCCTATCTTTTAAAGATCAAATTAACCAAATTCAAGTTAAGTGTTTTAGAGCCATGAATATCATCAAATTTCTTACAAGGGGACATTACGGCCTCGGAAATTGACTTCGGAATGACAACTTGTTGGTTTGTAGTATACCTTTAAAAAATTCGATTTGCAAATTAAGAGCGCGCACTAGCCATAAACTTTCGAGAAAAATCGCTTTAAAGTTTTACGTGTAGGACGTATACCGGTCACTTTGAAGACCATCCAAGAGCAGCGAAGTGGCCGAGTTGTAGCGAACTCGCTTACGGCGCGGCGGGTCCGTGTTCGATCCCTGCGTGTGGAAACTTTTTTTTTCCAATTCTTTAAAATATTATAAAAACTGTGAAATAAAGTTAATGACATACTAATATGAAGAATTTAATCATACATAATTTTTTCTATTAATGAAATTTGGGGAATATCGTCTTTCTTGCTCAATTTTTTATTTTATTTACAAGATCCAGAATGATAATTGTCATAAAAACATTGAAAAAACAAAATATTATTACATCTCGCACAATTTATGAATGAAGATTGTTCACATGAACAACCTTTTTTTAAAAGTTCGACCGGAAAACATACTTCATTCACATTTCTGAACATTTCTCTTTCGTCGGTGAGCTTGCAAGCGTACCAGGCATACCGGATCATTTCATTAAATATTGGCGACGCTAATTGATGGTGCACTATGGATTGAATTTTTATGCAGTCCTCGCGTGAATTAATTCTCTATTATTTTCAATCAAATAAGCGCAATTCTGTATTCGTTTTATTAAATTTTTTACTTGTCTTGTAACGTTTCGCCTTCCTTACCTTTTTAACGCTTACGTTACTTCACCGAACGATTCGGTCCTTTTGGGACTGGCAGAGGAAAGTGGGAAAGTTAATAAATAATAGTCGCGAAAATTCGATTAATTTGCGTTTATTTAAAGCCTTGTATTCTTCGGAACTCGCTCGTAGCTCCTGAACAGCTGATCGCGCCGTGTTGTTTATCTTTTTTCTATGCGTCTCCGTCTTCGCCGATCTCGCCTGACTCATACACGCAGTCACACGCCTACACACGTTCGCACACACCAACGTTCGCTTGACGATACTCAGATCCTCGTTTGCACACACAGACGCTCTCACACACACTCTTCGACTTGGTTCGCACGCACCTATGCTGGCTGTCACACACCGACGCTTTCTCACACAGACACTCTTAATCACCTGCTTATGACTAATGGTACAAAGAGGTAATGGAAATAAAGCGATACACCTTACTTTAGGCGACGTTGTGTATGGTATAGCTTCGCACGCCGTAGCACTGTGTCTGTGTTCGTGCCTTCCCCTCTCACCCTCCGCTGTCGTCGATCCTTGCTTCGCCGCTTCTCGACACTTGAAAAGCACTTTTTCAACCCGTGATTTTAAGAGCGTTTCACGTACTTTAAAATGCACGAAATTATACCTTCTACGAACTGCGATCTTTTAAGAGAAAACTCGGAATGCACTACTCTTCGTTGCGTGGGCTTGCTATTTAAATGCTTGTCCCCACCGTTCTTGCTTGCGCGCGATCGAATTTCTATTGTCTATTAGGATGCCCTCTCTTAATTATTACATGCGGTTATTGTCCTCGCGGCTGGCCCTGAACTCATTGGCCATCAAATTCCTATCTCGCCGAATTCCGATCTATTTCGCGTATTTTCCTACCTTGTCTTTCTTTATCGTTTTTTCTATGTTTTCGTGCTCGCGTGCCGATCTCGCGGTGCGTCTACCTTTGAATAGTTATTTTTAGATCTTTCGAATATTCGCGCATTCCTTCGACCACGTTTTGAAATTATAACTGCTGTGTTGTTTTACTTATTATTTATTTTATTTAATCCTCGCCTCAGCTATACCGTATCAGTCTATAAAAATAGACATCGCAAGGTTGAACAAGTGGAGTACATTTCGGAGGAATCACTTTAATCGTACAAGTAGGTGATTTCTCGTCATCCTGAAAGATTTCGTCGTATAATTCCGGATTTGTTTGTTCTCCCCAAGAGTGTTTTCAATGTTTTTGTGACAATTATCATTCTGGATCTTGTAAATAAAATAAAAAATTGAGCAAGAAAGACGATATTCCCCAAATTTCATTAATAGAAAAAATTATGTATGATTAAATTCTTCATATTAGTATGTCATTAACTTTATTTCACAGTTTTTATAATATTTTAAAGAATTGGAAAAAAAAAAGTTACCACACGCAGGGATCGAACACGGACCCGCCGCGCCGCAAGCGAGTTCGCTACAACTCGGCCACTTCGCTGCTCTCGGATGGTCTTCAAAGTGACCGGTATACGTCCTACACGTAAAACTTTAAAGCGATTTTTCTTGAAAGTTTATGGCTAGTGCGCGCTCTTAATTTGCAAATCGAATTTTTTAAAGGTATACTACAAACCAACAAGTTGTCATTCCGAAGTCAATTTCCGAGGCCGTAATGTCCCCTTGTTAGAGGTACATGGTGGGGTGCGAATCCAGAGACATTAATAATACTATATAAAAGCTTTGTTAGATCCATTATTGATTATGGATGCTTTGTCTACTTTCCTTTTCAACTACAGCAAATACAAAACCTCGAAAAAATCCAGTATGCCGCAATAAGATTGGCACTCGGTTATAGAATTAGCACTCCTACTAATGTCCTTTTGGCCGAATCTAAATTACAGCCCATCCAAGAACGAGCTAAATTTCTATGCAAAAGTTACCTTAATAAAATTTACTCCAATAAGGAACTACCAGTTCACTCTTTAGTCTCACATTTTCAAAAAATGTTAATAAACAAAAGAAACAATCGCAAATTCTGTAATCGTTTACTTCTGACCTGTATTGAAACCACTAACCCCACTACGAATCTTCTCTATTCTGATAAACACTATAATATTTACACACATAATTATAAAGTTTTAACCCTTAATATTGATATTAATACAGAATTTGGTATGTCACTGACCAATAGCAACAATCCCAACTCACTTATTGAAAACCTTATTGCAAGGGAAGATGGTTACGCGTTCTTTACTGACAGTAGCAAGTCCCCCAATTCGACATCAGTAGGAAGTGCTTGTCTCTGCGACGACCTGGGTGTAACTATACTAAGAAGCATAAATAAATATGCCTCTGTATTCACCGCTGAATGTATTGCCTTATTTGACGCTGTGGACGCTGCAATTAATTAAACACATCGCAATGCTCTTATTTTCACCGATTCCCTTAGTGCGCTGCTTTCACTTAAAGGTCCCAACTTAGATATGAAGACTAACCCTTACATTCTCAAAATAAAAAGTAAAGTTCATGATTTTTACATAAAATCCTCTAGTAAACATAGAATTAAATTCTTCTGGATTCCAGCACACATTGGGATTCATGGAAATGAGAGAGCAGACAGTTTAGCAAAAAGCGCCACAAACAATATAGCTACAAATTTTCACCTAATTCCTTTTACCGACTTTAAAGAATCAATCAAAGCGGAAGGATTCCACAACACTAACAATTACCTAATCAAAGAAGGGTTATCTAAAGGTATTGATTACTTTAAGAACTTTCATAGTCTCGATGCAAAACCTTGGTACGCTAATAAAAATTTCCCACGTGAAGTCACCACCACTATCAATAGATGCAGATCAGGTCATTACAATCTTGCCTCCTCACTCTCCGCATAGGATTAATAGATAATTCTTTTTGCCAATGTGGTCATGAAAATCAAGACTTGAACCACATTCTGTGGCAATGTCCCTTATATGACGAGCAGCGAATCTCATTTCTTAAAAATCTTCGTAAATTAAATTTGATGCTTCCTCTCTCTAGTACTGTACTTCTGTCAAAGCCATCTGTATTTTTATGCAATGCTCTCCACTCTTTTCTAAAAAACTGTTACCTTTCAATTTAAAACCACTGTCTCATATTACTGTATCTATTCTGTACAATTATGTATGTAAGTTACCAATCATGTATAGCAAAATAATCTCCTATGGAGATTGAAATTGCATAAATAAAATAAAAAAAAAAAAAAATCACCAGGGCTCTTCGGGTGCAATGGAAGTCGAATCAATTAAAGAGATGTTTTTGAGATCAGAAGAATTATTCGGAGTGAAATACGGTAATTATATAGGAGATGGAGACTCAAAAACGTTTAAAGGAATACAAGGTCTAAATCCCTATGGTAACGATTTTCAAGTGGTAAAAAGTGAGTGTATTGGCCCCGTGCAGAAGAGGATGGGTAGTCGTCTCAGAAAAGTTAAAAAAGATTACAAACTTGGAGGAAAGGGCAAACTAACCGAAGCTCTAATAAATAAATTGTCATTATACTACGGATTAGCTATTCGGAGGAATGTCAACAGCCTCCAGGATATGAAAAAGGCTGTAATGGCCACTTACTATCATATGTGTTCCACGGATAATAATCCAAAACATGAGTACTGTTCGCCGGGTCCCGATAGCTGGTGCAAGTGGCGAAAAGCTGAAGCTTCTGGAGAAAATTTAAAACTTATTAAACACCCTGCACCACTACATCCAGAGGTTCAAAAGTATGTAAAGTCGATATTTGAAGATTTATCCCGAGATGATTTGCTGGAAAGATGTTTGGGTGGCCATACGCAGAATGCGAATGAGAGTTTCAACTCGACCGTTTGGCGTCTCGCCCCAAAGCACTTAAATGCAGGGTTAAAAATCATTGAAATTGTCGCGTATATAGCAGCTGGATTGTTCAATGAAGGATATACATCTCTTTTACAAGTAATGTACAATTTAGATATAATAATTGGCAGACAGTGTAAATCACACGCAGACAAAGCTGATGAACAGAGAGTCACTCGGGAAAATCGGCGCAGCTTGTTAGCGACTAAAGAAGCTCGTCAAGCACGTCAAGAGGAACTTCTTCAAAAAAATGAGTTCTACGAGGCTACTGAAGGACTATTATATGGTGCTGGAATTGCTAACTAATCGGTAAGTCACTACAATCATTGAATTTTTTTGTACCCAAACTTTAAACGCGTTTTTTCAAAAAACTCTATTTTTCAAATCGGCGTAGACGATAACTCAAAAAGTTTTTTATCAATCGCGCTGAAATTTTGCACACATCTTTTCAATAATATTACTTTCTATATGAACCTATTTGTTTTGAAAAATTTGCTAAAAAAATTATTTTTCCGAAGCAAAAACAATTGAAAATTTTGGCTTAAAATTCAAATAATTGTTATAAAATGTTTCATTCCGTAAATTTCTTTTCTATTCATTTTTTTAGGTTCATCTACAAAATATAACATTAATAATCATCCAGATTTTTTTTTTTGTATTTCAGATCAATACCACAGAGACTAGAAACTACGCCAATCGACAACTCTCGCTACGACCTTCCCAGAAGACTAGACTGTAAATCGGCCATTTTTAAATATTAAACAAAAAAAAAATTTTGTCGTAATAGTTAAAAATATTAATAAACCATATGCCAAGTCTCTAAAATATAGAATGAATTATTCTTTAAAAAAAATTCATCAAAATCGACTAAAATTCGCGGGTCTATATTGTAACGTATCGCTTTTCTTACCCTTTTCCAACACGTTACCTCCTACACAATTCGATCCTCAAAAGGACTGGCAGTGGGAAAAGGAATGGATTTCGTAAATAACGACACCGAATTCTCGTCTATTTTCTTTATTACCTTAAAATCCGTACGTGGCGGTCGATGCTCTCGATCAGCTGTTCGGCCGGTCGGTTTTTACGCACGGGTTTTCGACGCGCTCATCGAAGACGCGTTTACTTACGCACACTTACCTATGAGTTCGTATGCCTACGTTCTTGCTCGCTTACTCACACGCTCGCTCTTCCTCACTTACGTATCTACGGTCGCACGCTTTCTCACTCACGCGTTCCACACACACATATACTCCTAGACTATTGCTTATTTCTACGGGAACTTAGGTATAAAAACTATGAGAAACACAGACACGTTATGCGAGATAGATCTTAGGCATGTGAAATGAGAATAATACTTTTACTTTCGGAGACGTTGTGTCGTGTGACTGTATAAGTATTTCATAGGTGGAAACTACTTACGCGCCGGTCTTCCCTTTTTCTCTTTCTACCGCTGTTCTTTCTCGCGTATCAGCGATATTGAGATGGCCGATTTCCCTGCTCTCTCAGCGGCTGCCAGGTTTTCCTCAACGCTTCTATGTTCGATTGATTTGCACTTCGTTAATTCTATCTCCCCGCACTACTGATAACTCGGCTATACTTTGACTCTCACAATTCAGAAGAAGATTTTTCCTTTCTTTCACGGCCCTTTTAAAGGCGATTTCCCTACCTTTTCTTCCTCGCGTGATGTTCTTTTCGTATTTTAATTGGTTCCCTACTTTTCCGATGCTTCTAGGTCATTGCCTCCTCCTTTGTCTATCTCTCGTTCGGGAAAATTCGTCGGTCATTCACTCGTGCGCGTCATCCGTCGCGATGCCTACCTATCTTCCCGTCCCTTTCTATCTTTCTTACCCTTTTTTATGTGTTTGTCACCTTTCCTCTGTTCTAATTTTAGCCGATTACGCGTTTCTGCTCTTATCTCGTCTTTGTACCTTTCCCGCTTTACGTAATTTTGTTCTAATTGTTGCGATTTCTCGCGAATTTTATCCGATTTACCTTCCTTAATTCTTTTATTTAATTACGTTTCCGTCCCTAACGTCACAATATGTATCTCCCCCCTTAATGGATTGAAAAATGATTCTACTCGCTCTTGAACTCTAACCCGTCTAGTAGCTTTTCCTTGGCCTTGGCCGTCTTTTAAAGTCTTTTTCCCACCTGGCTTCCCATCGCGTGATCCCTTTTGCCTATTTTAATTGGGTCCCCTCCTCTGGTTTTAGTGGGTCATTGGCCGCTCGTTGTCTTCTTTGCTTTTCGCGAACCTTCGACGTTATTCGTACGTCCGCACGATCCCTTTTTTCTACCTAGGTTGTTTCTCTACCTGCTCCCATCCTTTTCTCGCACGCGCTTCGTTTTTAGGCGTTTGTCGCGTTCCCGATTTCTATATTTAGCTTTCTTGGCGTCTTTTCGTCTTTTTTGGTGCTATCGCGATGTTTTAATTACGTTTTGCCTTTCTCTCGCTTTCCTACATCTAATTCTCTTATTTTATTCTTATTGTTACTTATAATTAATCCTACTCTATCCTATTACGTCACAGTATGCGTATATCGACCTACGAATTATGTCCTGTAGTGTAAACATTTTAAAAGGAGCGAGTCTGGCCTGTGACACTCGTACTCGTGTATCCTTTGAATGATGCGAGTTTTTAATATAATTTAAACAACCGCAAGCGAGAATTGTATGGATAGTTTTCCCATAACATAATTGCTTACGATTTCTCGTCGCTCGCATTCGAGAATCTCTTCTTGTGTAACTGAGCCTTAAGAAGTGGAGTTAGTCAGAAACAAATGCGTGCGTAGAGCTTGCTCTCGAGCGAGAAGCTTCAATTCTTGTATGCCCTTCTGGCGTATAAGAACTATAAGTTTTCACCCGTGATACTTAAAACGGAAAACGCGGTTATTGTAGTGTGTCTTTCGTTAACGTAGTTGGTGAATTTATTTTAATTGTTATTAATTTTATTGTGAAGTGGAATAAACTGAATTCAAAGGAAAAAAGTAAAAAAATTTCAAAAGGAAAAACACCTAAACGTCTAGTGTTAAGTGCGCGTAGGAAAAAAGTAAAACAAGCACGTTTTCAAAAATCAACAGCGAAGGCAGGAATTGTTCGTAACGCTGATGAACACGACCTTCGCGAAATTGGAATCGAAGAAATCGACGGATATTAGGATACATCGGCGCCGGAAATATCAAAGAAACAACAACTTCCTATTCTTCACGATGATGTAGAGGACAATACAGAAGATTTCAAAAATATGCAAAATAAATATGAAAATATCGCAGAGACGAGCGCAACATCCCCCGACGAAGAATTTGGAGAAAATGAATACACAGAAGAGAAATTTCTCGAAGGTATAGACATGCAGGAGGAATTCCTGGAAAATATAGACAGGGTGCCTCAGTATAAGTGCCGTTTGAAATATCTCTTAAACGGTAGGTGATAGGACAAAATTGCAGAGGAAGGACTAACTCTACTTTTTATGTAGAATGTTACTATAAAAAAAAAAAATTGTTATGTCCATTTTTTCAAGGTCATTTCGTGTTTTTTAAATGGAATTCTATGTTATTGTTTCGGTATTATGAAAGTGCATAAAAAAACAAGTTCAATACATCTCCTTCATATGACCTTGAGATAAACCAAAAGCGCAAAAACAACGAAGTTAGAAAACTTCTTGGTCTTCTCTAATTTTTTACAATACTCGTAAAACTAACGCAAACGGTGGAAATGCGTAAAACTTATAATTCGTCCATTTTATGGTAAACGCATCTATAGCCATGGCGTCTGGTTCGGCCTGCCAGGAGCAATGAATTTTGCATTTCTTGTCCAAACGTGGCGCGAACTAGTCAACGGAGGGTTTTCCGAATTTTTCGACAATCTTATCAAAGGCTTTAGCTGACAACTCCCATTCCGTGTCAATATTAGAAATTCTCGACAATCTATCTGCGTTCTTATTATGTTTCGACTGTACGTAAGAGGCGAAAATCCAAATTTTCTTATTCTCACACCAATTCCAGATATTGGTCACAAGCTCGTTATAGTCCTCGAGCTGTACCCCTCCCATACGATTCACGTAGGAAATTGCAGTTGAATTGTCGATTCTGAGCAGAATTTCGCAATTTCTATCCCCCGATGTAAAAGTTTTCAAGGCGATTGAAACTGCCAGTAACTCTAAATAGTTAATCGGCATTTTCCTTTCGGAGGCTGACCAAAATCCATGGGCCCCCTGACCGTTGCAAAAAACACATCCCTGAATCATCCCAGAAACACTGGGATAATCATTGTGATGTCATAGACACCTTTGCTGGCCTTTAGTGCATCTAACTTCACCTTATTGACTTTTTTCGTGTGTAACGAGCCATACGCTGCGGCTGGGCAAGCGGCAACCAATGAACCCAGAACCCTCGCGAACTCTCGAATTGAGCAATGCGATCTTGATGCAAGTCTTTCCACGATCTTAATAAGATTCCGTCTTTTGTCGTCGGTTAACTCTAGTTGATATTCTTTCGAATTGATTACAAAACCGAGATGTTTACAATTAGTGTTCGGTTCACTATTACACTTGAGCAAGTTAATTACGAACCCCAGAGATAAAAGTAATCGATAAGTTTGATCAAAATTGTGCGCGCATTCCTTTTTCGTATCTCCAAACAGAAGAAAATCATCTAGGTAGACAGTGGAAGTAAATCCTCTAGGCCGCAACCAACCGATGACTGGTTTCATAATCTTCGTGAAAACATACGGGCAAGACGCAAGTCCGAAGGGCAGACATGTAAACTGAAAGATTTTTCCCTGAAATCTGAACCGTAAAAACTTCCTAGAATTTAAATGAATCGGAACCAAAAAATACGCATCTTGCAGATCTATGCTGCACATATAACTTCCAGGGGTAAGTAATTTAATGGCTGTTCTGATATCTTCGATTTTAAAATGTTCTGTTTTAACGAATTTGTAAAACTTTTTTAAATTCAGAATAAACCGTTTTTGCCCGTTGCGCTTATCTACCAAGAAATATTTTGATAAGAATTGTCCGGGTTCGGGTTCGCATTCCTCGATTACTCTTTTACGAATAAGTTCGTTGATCGCCGCTCGCATTTCTATCTCCTCCCGTAATGAAAAGCTTGGCTCAACTGGTTCTACCGACTCTACTACCTCCGCCGCGAGGGGGATCTTGTAACCCTTGCTGTAACTTAGAATCGTCTTATCCGTCGTTATCTTTTTACAATTTTCTAAGAAGAAACGCAGACGACCGCCACTTTCGCTTACCTCTACCGGCGATAATTCGCACGGTAATCGTTGGGGGATCGGACTCCTGCCCGAGAACATTCGCGATCTACTGTTCGGAATCGAGCCCCTCGGTTGAAGCGGAAATCTCTATTGTGCTTTCCGTAGCCCACCCTGCGTACTTGACTGTGTCGTTCTCGCGGGTGGGCCTGGCTGGTTTAAATGCGCTCCAGGACGTGATATCGGCTTCTTGGGAATCTCCGACGCTCGCATGTCCTGGCCAACTTTTTCGATAGGTATCCCTTCTTTGATCCTCTCACACAATTTTGCCCCGTACAATAAAGAATCCGTTTTTACGCTTTCCAAAATATCCTTTATCGATATTGGTAAACCAGGAGAAATAAAGGATCTCCTCAACCGGGTGATCCCATGATGCAAATCGGTTAGTAGCTTGCCTACGTCCGATAGATTTTCAAGTATTTTAAACTTATCGTCGATCTGATCTTTCTGTTTCAATAAACATGACATCCCAGCGCCAAGCGCAATGATCGCCAATCCTAGAACGTTTTGCAACGCACAAAAATGTTTGTCGCGTTTAACAGCAGCCTCATTCATGGCCGCGCTCACCTCAGGATTTAACCCTGGAGCTTCCACGAAACAGCTGCCAGTTCTGGGATATTTCGCTACAATATCATTTTTCTGGTCCTTTGGCAACCCCTCAGCCAGCCAATTCCTCCAGCGCGATAATATTTTCGAGTGAATTGGAATTTCCTTAATTAGCTGCTCGGATGGGTCCTTGCCCATAATGCTTAGAATTTCCTCATCCAATTCCGGTTCAATGTGGGCCTCCGCATTGTCTTTCTCGGCATCCAGCGGCGTCGCGTTCTCTTTTTCTGCCTCCAACTGCGCCTCGTCCGCGATCTTCTCATTACCTCTCACACTTTCTGCAAGACACGAAAATATTCCGTAAATGAGACACGATCCGATTTTTGTAGGTTATGTTCCACCTCTCGTGTGGACTCAACCTCAAATTTATGTTGAACTTCCAAGAGAATTCTACATCAATTCGTGTTAGCTGTTTCTCCCGACTAGAAACTGTAAGCAAAAAGAAAGACATTTTTTCGTACCTAAGAAAGCTTCATCCTCACTTCCTGCCGAAAGACTGGGCGCCCGGCGAGGTTCCAATCTTCCTTTGATTTTCTTCAGTTTTTTCAAGAGTCACCGCACATCTTCTTCGTCCGTGCGGAACCTTTTCCTTTTGTGGGGCTTCCCCATAATCTTAACCCGTCGATTTAGGGATGGGAATATTAAATTATTATACGACAACAAATATAAGCTTGCGGCGTGCTTCGCACTAGAAAAAGCTATGAGCGTTTTCAATAGGACGACGAGAGAAAGGGGACTTAGTTCGTTTCTTTTTTCTCTCTCTGAAGCTAGCGGCGACACCGTACGGATTAGGCGTACTACTCCGTAATCTCGAAGAACGAGGCTGGAAATATAATCACATAGAAATAACAGAGGAATTACAATTAGACGTATTAGCGGTAATAGGTCCGATGATTCCTTATTAGATTCCGAGTCCGATGAAGATGTAATAGTATTTCCCCGACGACGAATAAATGTTATTGATAGTGATGAAGAATTTAGTACTCAATCCTCGTCAGATGCAGGACCACAAAAAATAGTTTGGCAACCACTATTCCAGACGAATGATAATAGTTGTTATCGCCCTTGGAAAGGAGATTGCCCTAACGTCTCTGAAGCACCCCATTCTCCTATGACCTATTTTCGACAACTATTTGACAAGGAAATTATAAGCAATATAGTTGACTATGCCAACATGTCTGCACTGCAATGTGATCCAGCAAAACCCATTGCTGTTTCAGTGAATGAAATCGAACAATTCTTTGGCTGCTGTTTTTTTATGTCCATTTACAGATTACCGAGAAGAGAAATGTATTGGAATTCAAAGACAAGAGTGTCTGCTGTTGCCGATATTATAAGTCGTACGCGATGGAGAGAAAATAAATCAAAAATACATTTTACTAGAAATTTAGAGGCCAATGCAACAGATAATGCAGAAGTGACCGATAGTTTACAAAAAATAAGACCCATTCTGGATAAATTGGTGAAAAATTTTAATCGCATTCCGATGTCTGAACACGTATGTGTTGACAGGAGATTATACCGTTCAAAGGAAGACATAGGCTAAAAAACTATATGCCCAAAAAACCTAAAAAATGGGGCTACAAAGCTTTTTAGGCACGACCGCTGGGAGTTCCTTATGCTCTCGATCGAGCAAAAAGTGTAACGGACGATTATCTCCGAAACTATTCGAGATATCCAAAAACCCTTTTGGATCTTTACGTTTCATAACAAGACCTAAATGTGTGTGTGTGTGTGTGTATCGACTCTCGCGTCTAAACGGCTGAACGGATCGAAGTAAAATTTACACGGAAATTCCAGTTACACCCGACGAGGATCCACTAACAATTTCGATTCGATCCGACTTTCGGTTTCAAAATGGCGGGCATTTTAAATATTAAAAAATTCATAAAAATTCTGTTATAAGAGCAAAACAATTAAAACTTTGCACAAATATGTAAAATAGTGATAACTAATAACGTAAATTTTTTCAAAATTTTTCAGGGAAGCAATACAACATGACGAACGAAAAAACATTTTTTTTTTTTTGAGCAGAAACTAGTTTTAATGTAATCGGTAATTTTAAAAAAATTATCTCGACGGCCAGATAGCGATAGTCAAACGGCCGCAATCAGCGATCCTGTACTCTCATAAGAAAAGGGATAGGCGGCGCAGCGAGCCGACTTCCTGTACGAATCATTACCGCGGTCGTGCCTCATACGAAACAGCAAGGCTGTTTCGTTGGGGGGGCCTCAGCCCCCCTATAGCTGGTTTACTGTGCGACTCATCAGAACTCTTTTATAATTTTGAAATTTACACCGGCAAAGTGATACACGATCCCGAATTACCTAATGTCGGAAGCAAAAATTATACACAAACAATTGTTTCACAAAATTTGTTTCGACAATTGGTTTTCAATGTTGCCTTTAGTAACTGAATTAGAAAAATTAGGAATTCAGAGTGTTGCAACTGTGCGGTCAAACCCAATTATTGTATAGAATGCCTTAATCTGAGTTAGGCGCAATACATATGTATATATGTATACATATATATGTATATTTATTAAATTATTTAATAGCAAATAATAGCGGACTCTAGCGGGCAACAAACTATGAAACATGTCTCTGTATTATCGACAGTGGACAGGAGACCCTTTCGACCCAGTATTTCGCAACGTCCCTGCACATTCGTACTACCAAGGAAACTTCCTTAAGGGGGTCTTCCCGTGTGACGGCTGAAATTTTAAGTTTTTTTTAGGAATTTTTTCTGGCGAACTATGAAAAGGTACAATCTTGAAATTTTGACAGTATATTTATTATGGTCTAAACTACAACTATGAATTTTTTTATGCCGAAATGTTAATAACATTCGCTGCAGTGGTGTTGTAAAGGCAAATATGTTTCAAAAACATAGGGTCGTGGCGGTGAAGATTAGAGCTGTCCTGTTTATCTGAAATAAAAAAATTAAACGGCATTATAATCTGTAAACATGTAGTTATCGTCGGAACTGCAGGCGTTTAAAAATCTTAAAAATCTAAGTTTTCGCACGGTTTTGAAAAAAAAGTTACGATTTCTGCGACTTTCGAGGCTTGATAAAAAAAACTATGACAGATATCAAACTTATTCTGGAACCGACCAGAATTATAAGTGTACTGAACATAAATTTCGACATAAGAGTGAGATCTGTCCAGTAGTTTTTACTAAATTTTCACTGTCAGCTTGAAAAATGTAGTTTCGAGAAAAACGCGTTTGAATTTCAAACTTTGAGCTTTGAACAAAGTTGAACGAAGTTGAACAAACAAACAAACTTTGAAAGTTCAAGTACACATTACTCGAAGAAACTTTTACTCGCCATCACTCAGCGATGCCTGGTCCGTAGCAGATACCTTCCTCTTCTTCAAAAAAATCATGCAGAGCTGTCAGCTCTTCCCTGGCAGCAATTCTTAACAATTTTTTAAACTCGCTGGAGCGTCGCTCGGTACGTTCTATGCGCATTTCGTCGCGATGGTGCGAATAATTATGCGCGTTTGGACCAATTTTGCATCCGAATGTTGTAATTGTTTTTAAGATGGCTTGAAAACCTTCATTTAAAATTAGAACTGCAAAAAAAGTTGCAATTTCTACAATCTTCGGTCCCGATGTAGGTGTATGGCGAAAATGTCCAAATAAGGGGGTTTAAAGATTCATTTCCTATCTCCTCTACATGAGCAATATTCAGTAGGGTCTCAAGTAGCAGCCTAATCTATTCAAAATCCTAACAGAAGGTACAGTTACGCCGCGCCGAGCGAGCTCGTCGCTTTCTTCGAACATCGTCTCAGTTTTACGTCTATAACTTTTGAACGACTTCGAATTTTGAAATATCCTTTATACCACATATTCTTGACTTGTTATACAGGGTGTCCGCTTCCAAGTAGTCAAGCGGAAGACTACACGTAAACATCAATGACTTGAATCGAAATGTCTAATACCATTTTTCGAAATTCGACTTAGTTAACGAATTATTAACTAACAAAAATCGGCCAATTATGGCGATTAGCACAGAAAGGCGGTTCACTCGAGCTCGCAGCTAGGCAAGAGATGAAGCGGTAGGAGGAGCAATCTACAATGAACAACGTTACATGTCGCTGCTCGTCGTAATTGACCGATCTTTGTTAGTTAATAATTCGTTAACTAAATCGAATTTCGAAAAATGGTATTAGACATTTCGATTCAAGTCATTGATGTGTACATGTGGTCCTCCGCTTAACTACATGGAAGCAGACACCCTGTAGAAGCGATTTATCGAAAAAAAAAAAATCGATCTTTTTAAATCGGCACACGGGAAGACCCCCTTAAGGGGAAACAATACCTCGGGCTAAACTCCGAGCTGATCGAAGCGCTCTCTAGTTGTAATTTCGCCTTTTGCGGCTAATGTACGGTGACGGAGTAATGGTAGTACGAATGTGCAGGGACGTTGCGAAACACTGGGTCGAAAGGGGCTCGTGTCCACTGTCGATAATACAGAGACATGTTTCATAGTTTTGTTGTCTGCTAGGGACCGGTGATCGAAACCATATATAAATGTGCCCCTCTCGCCGACGCGGCGCCGCGCGCCGTGAGGGTAATGACAGAGGTATGATTATCAGATTTCTCACAGCTGATCCAAATCAAAACGTGCTGTGGATGTGCGAACGCACGCATACGCATATGTGTATGGCTGCGGCCAGAAGTATACGACCACTTTTTTCCAAGGAGATAGTTATCTAGCAATAGTTTTGGCAACAAGATAGAATGATTAATTTACCAAAAAAATGAAATTTAAGAAATTACAAATAAAACAGTAGAAGCCATTTTTCTAAGTATTCTATTGGAGCATATAATAATTTGTAATTCGAAAATTTCGATTTTTCCGATACGACGAAAGCACGTTATATACAAAACTAACCTTTATATTTTTGGCAAATTATCAAATCGGTTTGGTTCCATTAAAAGAAAATTATTCTGTTTACAAGAATAGTCGTATACCTACTGTTGTCCGCTATTGCACATGTGTGCGTGCGTTCGCACATCCACAGCACACTTCGGTTTGGATCAGCTGTGAAAAATCTAACAATCGTACCTCGTTTATTGCCCCGCTCGAACTTTTGCTGCCGTCGAGATGCCATTCGAATGACCGAGGACCGAAGCGCTTTCACCAAGCATGACCTACCGTTGCCTTCTACTTTTCTTCCATCGTGCTTTCACACGTGCTGATGGAAGATGACAATAAAGTAGGAAACGGCGATAGGTCATGGTGGGGGAAGGCGTTTTGTTCCTTCGAATGAAATCTATAGTCGCAAGGTAGGAGGGTCATAACGACAAAACAAGCTCATACACACAAAGGATAAATTGGCGGTGTGGACACAGTTACTCTTATTTACCTGTACTCTTATCCTCCCATTTACACAAACTTAAAATAAACGATATGTTTGTAAAAATATATATTTTTTTTTTACGTGGAGGAAATCTTGCATGAGACACCTCGCCGAAGCGAGGTAGTGTCGGATTCCTACCGACTAAAACCTCCACGTTGGTCTCTGGCCCGGCCAGTAGACCGCCTCCCCGGACCCCACCCCTTGGAATCACCCGTTAGGGTATACATCACGAGGGGGAGGCCTCTATGGGAGTATGGGCCGTCAGGACGCACCTTGTGCTGGGTCGTGCCCGGCGAAGGGCACCCCAAAATCCTGACGTGGGGACTCAGCCCCTATACCCTTTCGACCTTACGGCCGCACCCCACATACTCGCTCACCAACTACCAGGCTTGGGCCGACTTACGCCGACGCCAGGCCGGGAAGATGGTTTGCGCCCGTTCACCCATGGCCGCGTCCACACGGTGGGAACCGGCTCTCACCGATCCCCCCCGCGGGTCGCGGTCATCGCACTCACTCATACCTCCGCAGCGCCACGGCAGGCTCAGGCCGACCTAGGCCGACACCGTTCCCGCCGGGCACTGCGGGCTCACTTACTCACCACCTCCTCCTCCTCCTGCGGCGAGCGGTCCTCGGGGGGGCCTCGTGGCCCCTCCTTCTCTGCCGCTCACGCCTCCTCTCGTCTTCCTCCCGACGCCCGACGATGGCCGCGATGAGGTCCGCGACGCAGTGCCAGGCTTCGGAGGACCGCAACATTACGGCGACGAGGTTGTCGGGAGTGAGGTCCGCTCCCAGCAGCCCCGCCGTCCGGTCACGCTACTCCTGCACTGCCCCACATTGGAACAGTGCATGCTCGACACTGTCCCGCGGCTCTCCGCACAGGCAACATTCGGGCGTCGTCCTTCTCTTGAACCGGTGGAGGTACTCACCGAAACATCCGTGTCCGCTGAACGCCTGCGTCAGCCGGTAGTTCATGTGTCCGAACTTCCGGCCGACCCAGGGGCCCAGCTCAGGGATGAGTCGGCGAGTCCACTCACCGGTTCCACTCCCCGTGGCCCAGCGCTCCTGCCACCTCTCCTGGAGGCGGATGCAAGCCTCTCTCCTCACCCGCGCGCAGTCTCCCTGCAGGTCCGCGTGGTTCGGCCCCCTCACCCCCTTCTGCCTTTCGTACACCTCTTGCCGCTCCTTGGCCAGGAGGTCGAAGGGGGGATCCCCGCGATGACCTCAATAGCGTCAGCCGACACGGTGCGGTAGGCGCTGACCACCCTCAGCGCCGCCCGACTGTGCACCGGGGCCATGCTGCGTCGCATGGTTGCGGGCCGCATGACCCCAGCCCACAGGGGAGCCGCGTACAAGAGGGTGGCCTGAACCACCACACCGAGCAGCTTCCGCCTCGGAGGCTTTGGTCCCCCGATGTTAGGCATCAGGCGCCCGATGGAAGCCTCCGCCACCGATGCCTTTGCCGCTGTCGCAATGGCATGTTGGCGGAAGCTCCACCGGGCGTCGATCCTCACCCCGAGGTACTTGAGCACCTTCCCTGGGGTTATGGTTGCCCCGGCAACCTTGAACGTGACGGGTGGCGGTCGCCTCTTCCGACAGAAGATCACCGCCTCGGTCTTCTGTCCGGCGACGGCGAGACTGTGTTCTTCCATCCACCCCACCACCTCTTCCACCGCTCTGTCCGCCAGTACCTTTAGGCCTGGCACCGTGCGGGCCACTACCAGGACGGCAATGTCGTCGCAAAACGCCACCAGGCTAACCCCGTGAGGCATGGGGAGCCACAGGACACCGTCAAACGACACGTTCCAAAGGAACGGACCCATGACGGAGCCCTGGGGCACCCCAGCCCACACCTCAAGACGTTCACTGCCGTCCTTAGCCTCAAAAAGGATCATCCTGCCGCGGAGGTAGCAGTCCACCACACGCAATAAGTATGGGGGAACCCGCCACCTCCGCTCCAGCGCCTCGATAACTCGGGCCCAATCGGCCGAGTTGAACGCGTTCTGGACGTCCACCGTGATCAGTGCGCAGCAACTAGCTGTGCGTGCAGGACCACGGTAGACGCCCGAGACCGTCTCAGCCAGTACCCCCAGCGCGTCCAGAACCGATTTCCTGGTTCTGAAGCCGAACTGCCTGGGCGACAGTCCGCCGGCCTCCTCGACCGCCTTCTCCAGCCGAGGCAGAAGGAGGCGCTCGAAGAGCTTGTCAGCGGCGTCCAACAGACAGAGGGGCCTGTACGAGGCGGCCTCATCCGCGTTTCCTCCCTTGTCTTTCGGTATTAAGACGAGGCGCTGGATCTTCCAGCACGCGGGGAAGACCCCCCTCCGAAGCAGCGAATTGTACACTGCCAGAAGCCACTCCGGTTCCTGCACCGCGACCAGGCGGATAATCTCGTGAGAGACCCCGTCTGGCCCCGGAGCACGCCCCGGAGCGAGCCTCTTAACGGCTGCGGCCAGCTCGCCCGCATCGAAGGGGGGGGGGGCACTCGCCCGCGTCGCCCCAAGCCCTGACAGGACGCTCCTCCCTACGCGGAAACAGAGTCCCGGCGATCCTTCGCATATCCGCGTAATCGTCTGGACCTGCCCCCGCGTCACGGTTGCGCAGTTTCCCCCGCACGAGGGTACATGACGTTTGGCCGCCGCCGTTTGGCCGCGAGCCGTTTGGCCGCCGCCGTTTGGTCGCCGCCGTTTAGCCGTCGCCGTTTAGCCGCCGCTGAGCCGCCAGAACGTTTCCCACAAGTGTCTATAGTTGCAACCAAGACGCAACCCCACCCGCAAGGGTGTATTGTTGCAACCCAGACGCAACTCCACCCGCAACGGTGTATCTGTCAAACCAATATTGGTAACCATTATGAACAAATACATCTCTCTCCCGATTATAAGTTATATTTGCCATCGTAATAAAAGAATTCACGAAAATGTAGAAGTACAGAAATTTATAAAAGTACGGGAAGAAATAATAAGAACAGAAAGTATGAGTTTTATTCGGAGCGAATTACTAAGTATTTAGTATTTTTTAGTGCTACGACTATTAAAACGTATTAATTTTAGCGCCAGAGCGACTATTAAGTGCGAATGTGAAGTGCTCGGGATTGCACTAGAGCGCAGCGACTACGGTTGCAGAGCGTATAAGAAACACAGTATAGAAGGCAGAAAGTAGGTATGCAGGAATCCTTTACTATAGAGTAGATATTTCGTCTGAGAGCGTCTTATAACGTAAAATGAATAAATGTGGCGAATGGCTTATTAATCTTAAACATAAGAAGTCTTTGGCGAGCAGTATGGTGGGGGAAGCGCACAGCGACGAAGATCCGCACAAAGAGGAGACCCGATTAGAGAGAGAAAGAAGAAACGTTATGGCGGCCAAACGGCGGCGGCCAAACGGCGGCGGCCAAACGGCTCGCGGCCAAACGGCTTCGCGGCCAAACGGCGGCGGCCAAACGGCGGCGGCCAAACGTCCTGCTTCGCCGCACGATCTTGTACGGGAGTCCCCACGGGTCCCCATCGACCTGTGCGATGAGGTCCGACCAGGCCGAAGTTTTCGCTGCCTTGATGGCCCTTTTCAGGGCCACCTTGGCACTCCTCTTCTCGTTCTCCGCGGCAGCCACCCTCTCCGGGTCGTCGCGGTGCCGTGCCCGCACCCTTGCTTCCCTGCGCCGCGCCCTTTTCAGGTCGTCGCGTATGGCCGCTATCTGCGAGCTCTACCAATAAACGGCCCTCCGCGGCTTCCCGGGCCTTCTCCGGGGCATGGCAGCGTCGCAGGCCTCCGCGATCCCCGCCATCAGCCCTCTAGCGGCCATCTCTCCGTCTACTTTCTCGCCTCCCGGCCACCAGTAGTCTCTCGCCACGGCGATCCTCACTCTGAATTTCTCTGGGTCGAGCCGTCTCAACGCCCATCCCCTGGTCGCCTAGGCTCCACGCCCCGCCGTCGGCCGGCTCAGCCTCGTCTCAATGGCCTGGTGGTCGCTGAGGGTGGGGTCCTCCAGGACTTCCCATTCGCTCAGTCGATTCGCCAGACCATCGCTCACAAAGGTGGCATCGATGACGGAGCCGGACCCGCCCCTCCGAAAGGTGTTGGCACAGCCTTGCCGGTTGGCCACCACCATCCGAAGTGACGCCATCAGCCCCGCCAGCGACGCCCCCCTCGCATCCTCCAAATGGCTTCCCCAGGCCGGCGACTTGGCGTTGAAGTCCCCGGCGACCAGGGTCGGGCCCGTGCATCGCCGGATGCACCCCTCCAGATCCACTATCCGTTCCCGGAATTCCGAGAGCGGTATGTTGCCAATGACCAGCCAACGCAGATGCTGCCGGCCTTGGCCAATTCCTTGGCCTCCGCCGTCGGCAGCACCAGCGTGGCCGCCATCCGCCCTCCCCACGATGGTCGCAGGTGAACTCCACCCTGGACAGCGTCCTCCGCCAGCCCGGTCGCCATGGCTACGGCGCGGGCCACCTCCTCCTTCGTCGTGGCGACGTCCAGGCCGACGATCTCCAGGCCCGTCCTTGGCGTCAGGACGTCGACCGCCGCCTGTCCGCCGAAGGTAGCAGCGATTGCGTCCCGCAACCGCTGCACCTCCGCCTGGTCCGACACCCGTTCTTTCACCATCTCTACCAGGAGGTCACCGGCCCTAGTCCCTCGGACCGCCGCCACCCGCACATTGAATTTGCCAATATCAATGGCCCCTCTCATCGTTGACGCAGCCTCCGCCGTGGACATTGGTTTGTCCCCCCTCGGCCTGACGCGTATGGCGTCCGTTTCAGGTCGCCTGGGGGGCCTAGCCTCTGTGCGGGGCGCGGGCTTCTGCTGTTGTTGTTGCAGCTGCCCTTGCCTCGTTTGGCTCCTCTGTTGTGCCTTGTTCGTGGCTGCCCCACGCGCCCCCCTCCTAACTACCGTGGCCCATGTCGGGGACCCAACAGTGGGGGGGGGGGGGGGGTGCCGGGGCCTGACGCTCCACCCCCCTGGCCTGCGTCCCCGTTTCCCCATGTCGTTGCGGCTCCTCCGCCTTCCTCCTTTTCCGTCTCGCTCTCCTCCTTTGAGTGGGAGTGGGGCCCGGTGTGCGCGGCCCCGCCTTCTCCGTCTCCGCGCGCCGTCCAACTTGTCACTGGAGTCCCGCCAGCATCTCCTGCATGCTGGCGAGTACTCCGCGGACATCCCCGGGCACGGGCCTTGGTTCTGACCCCTCTTCGTCCTGTCTTAGGTCCCGCGAGGGCGGGCCGAGACCCATCCCTGCCACGGGTTCGCAGGGCGGCCCAGTCTCCCTCTGCCCTTTCTTCCCCATCGCATCCTCCGCCGGGGATATCTCCTTTCTCTTCCCGCCCACGGCCCCCACCGTGGCCGGTGCGGAGGCGGTCGCCCGTGGCTTCGTCCCCTGTGACCCCTGCCCCTCGGTCTGTGTGGCCGCCTCGACCTGGGTGGGTGCCTCGGACTGGGTGGCAGCCTCCCTCGTGGCAGCCCTCTCCGCCGCTGCCCTCTCCAGGGCGTCGTTGGCTGCATGGAGGTCCCCGATGTGCTGCATGATTTTACGATCGAGCTCCTCTCTAGCGGCGATCCTCCTTTTTATTGCCGCACCTAGGGCGTCGAGCTCTCTAACTGCTCTTTGGAGGTCCTTCTTCCGTTCACCATGGAAGTCCCGGCTGGCGTCCGCGAGTGGTATGAACCAGGTCAACCGCTCGCGGAGAATCGTGTATCGACTCCGCTCCTCCTTCTCATACACGCTGAGCTTTTCTACGTGCTCCGCGAGGGCCTGGACTGTCTCGCCCCGGTCGCCAGGCTGTCGGGGTAGCACCCGAGCGTCTTTGATCGGCGACATGGGGGGGACCATCATTTCCTCCCTAATGATGGTCGCCCTCGCCTTGCTCTTCCCAAGGTTCCGCTTTCGCGGACTGCTGGTCCCGAGGATGTGGTCTCCGTCCGACCCGTCCTCGGAGCAGACGGGCCTCCTCACCCTCTCTAACGCGATGCCCGATGGCAGCGGTGGCAGCGTCGAGTCCCTCCGCGGTGCTGGTGTTCCGGCTCCTGAGCCGTCTCCCTCACCGCTGATCTCCAGGACGCCGCCTCCCGGGGCTGCTACCTCCGACTCAGCAGTCCCCTGTCCCTTCTCCTTACTTCTCTCCTTCTCCGTCCCCTTCCAACCTAGGTGTTTTTTGAGAGAATCCATATTTTGTTAATCGTTTGTTAACGACGGTTCGCCCATCATGGGGGCCCCACCGCGGTGGGGCCACTATCCCCGCCGATATCCTTTCCCTGGTGACGCGTACGGAAGCCGAGAGGCGGTTTGTCGGGTGGCCAGCCCTATCCGTACGAGCGATTCTACTGAAAAAGGTTAGAGTTTTGGCGCTCACGCCTGATGCTAAAGGTTTAACGTTACCCTTATCGAGGTGGGTTACCCTTTCCTTTTCCGAGAAGGGGCCCACAACTTCAGGCTAGACGGTGCCAGTTAATCTCCCAACTGGCAGGGTATGAGGAAATACCTGGCCTGGGTAATCCTCCATCCCTGCGCCCGATTACCCGGTTTCAACCCCCGCATAGGCTCCTAACATGCTGCGGTAGCGGTTCTTCCACATTAAACATGTGCTTTCCCAGGACCTTTGCCCCTCGAGGAGGACTAACGTTTACCTATGGTACGGCACAGAGGTCAGGTACTAACATATCCGCAGCACACGGTCGGGGGGCTACTACTCCCACCCTTGGTTAGTCTGCGAGGAATATCCACCGGGGTCGACCGCAGCCCACTCGCTCAGGAAACGCACCATACACATGTAGACAACGGACACAGTGAGTAAGCACACGGACAAACATGAAACAGTCGGTCTACTTTTAGTTCACGGCCCCGCCCCTAGTGCCGCCCGGTACGAGCCACTGCAGTGCAGTACACCACAGTGCCTCCAGCCGGTCTAAGCACTAGAAGTTAGGCCACTTAAGCTCCTCCGCCACCACAAGGCAGTAGACCATGGAGGAGAAAATATTGTAAAAATATATTACTGTGTATTTAAGTTTAAATAGATGGCTACGTATCATATAAACTTTAGCATTTTAAGATTTACACGCTTTTTCATGCCAGAAAGCGCGAATTCGATTTACGCAGTTTTTTTAGGAACCGATCTTCCGTCTAAATGGACGGATAAGTGTAGTTCTTGTTTCCTCATATCAGCAGATTTTAGCTGAAATGAGGTGAACATCCCCCGGAAAAAAAGAAAATGAGTGTAAGAGACAAAAAGAGGGAGTTGGGTGAGAGAGAAAGAGTGAGATAGATAGATAGATAATTTTATTAATGCCCATAGCCATGTTGGGTAAGTGGTGCATGTACAATATGCCAAGAACAAAAGAAATAATAATAATATAAAAATAATAATAATAAAACAAAAGATATACAAAAAATATAAAGTAAAATAAAATAAAGTAAAATAAATAGAAAAAGAAAAAGTATAGTAAAAAAGAAAAAGAAACAGAAAAATATAGAAAAATATACATATACGCATATACAGGGTGGAAATTATACAGCGTTACAGACGAATATCTCCGCAAATATTAGTTATACGCAAAAATGTTTCAGATAAAAGTTGTTCAGCACCTAGGGGGACATCATGTAGTGGGACATCTATTTTTCCCATTGGACGCTCCAAGGTGAGATGAAGGTCAACTTTCATTTTTTAAATGGAATGATATGTTTTTGAATCGACTATCTAGTAGTGCGTTTTGAGACGAGTTCAACGACCTATAATTCTAGGTCATCCAAGGTCAAACTTGCAGAAAAATGCAGAAAAGGTGCAATGGTTTCATTTGTATTTCAGTTCGTTCCTAAGAATTTCCACACCAATACAATAACGTGTGTTCAATATCAACAGTACTCAGGAGAACTTCAAAGTCATTATCAATGAAAGGAAACAAACGTATTTATTATCTATTACAGTCCCTTTCTGTAAGATAGTCAGTTCACATTCATTATAATTATAGTAATTTCCACCCTGTATGTATGTATGTATTGTGACGTGGTATCTTTGATACGCGCCACAAAATCTCTCCTCTCTCTCTAATCGAGCCATAAAAGAAGTACACGCACGGAGCCGGACAATTAGGGACCTGCGCTACCGATGGAAAGCGGGATCGAACGACTTCCGAGGCCTCGAAATAGCGATTTCGAACCTTTTATTTATTATTTTCGATATATTTCATGCATTGCGACTACTCCGAGAGAACCAAAGAGATAACGACGACGAATCCGAGATAAAGGGCCGAGCGACGAACTCCGACGTAAAAGACGCTACAAAGAACGAACTTCGTTTCACACGAGAGAATCGACACGACGCAGAGAATCAACGAAAGCTACGGACAACGAATTTGACAGCTGACTTCTTGCACGAGCAAAGAACACGTGAAAGTACGAGAATAATCGTCATCGAAGTCTTCGTAGTCGACGTGCAGAGGAGCAACGCAACGAATTCGAAAAAGCAGCGAGAAGAGTGCGATAAAGTCAACGAGATCGAAGCGAACGTAGCGAAAGAAATCTTACGCGTTCGAATTGCGCGCCTGCGAGGCGACAAGCGAGAGCGCGGATAGGTTAGGATCCGCAGGATCGCACGAGTCCGTTCGGGTAGGTTCGGGCGCCGTCGGCCCAGCTCGGGAGTTCGATTTTCGGGACAATAGATCCCGAAAAATTATTCTGTTTTCGTGCGTTGTGGAAGTCACAGGTGAGGGAATTTAACCTCAATTTTGGAATTTTGAATACCGGTTTATCGGAGTCTGTAAAGAGTAGATTCTTTGCTTAATTCTTTCTGGTAAATTGAAAATTATATCGATTTAGCTTTCTTTTTAGTTTTCGAAAAAGATTATTGAATTTACGGACACGCGAATCGAGCTTGCGAAGTCGTTCGGTCTCCGCGAAGAGACGATTTCTTTTATCGTAAAATCTGTAAAGTACCGAATCCGATTGCGCATCGGAAGAAATACTGTATCGAACAATTTACGAAATTCGGAATTCGTATCCGAGGATTTTGTAGAGAGCTTTTTATTGTGAGAATCCTTGTTGACCGTGAATCGAGAAAGTTCGACCGGGCCGAACCGTTAGCGAATTTGAACACGGAAGAAATTGTAATTAGTAAATTTCTTTGATTCTTTTATATTCTTTGTATGAGACTCCGACAAAACCGAATTATTCTTGAATAAACTTTGATTTTATTATATTTTATATCTTGTATTGTCTTTACTGTCTCGAGTAGAGTTGATCGAGCCCCTAACCCTTCTGGTTACGAACGCGAATCCGCCTTTGGGTAGAATCTGATTAATTTATTTGGCGTTCAGTTAACAAACATTTCGTTATCGAGAACTATCGTTATTCCGCTTTCGAGAACGTATCTTTTATCTCGTAAACTTTTTTGACTTCGACAATCCTGGAAACGATTCTCGGTAGGGCTTAACCCTTTCCCCCGATTTACGAATCCGCGAGAGGAGAGATTGTCGTTGCAGTATGTATGTACTTTATTTGATCCCCTCAGGGTTACAAAGGCTCCAGTTCCTCTCTTTACATCTTTGCTCTCTTACCCTATTTCTTATCCTAGATCTTACTACTAGTCTTACTCTAGCTCTTAAATTACCTCATTCTAACGTACGCTCTCTAGCCGCCGCTCGCTCTCTCTCTCTCTCTCGCAACCTTTCCTAACCTCTTGCCTATCAGGCTTCCGGTTCATCTCTCTCGCACTCATTCCTCCATTCTCACATTCTCACCTCCCTCCCTGTCCATCCCTGTCTCCCCACCTCTCTCCCCGCCTCTCTCCCCTCTTCTACTCGCCTCTTCTAGTCTCCTCATCCACCCTTCTCCTCTTCCTTCCTCTCCTAGTACCTTCCTTCATATTTTCCCTCCACGTCCCTTCTCCCCCTCCTCCTCTTCCACACCTCTCCCATACATGACCCCACGTTTCCTCCTCCCCTTCACACAGTCTACATTTCCTCTCATCCTCCTCCATCCAGTATTTCGCTTCCTTCATTTCGTTCCCTAATCTAAACTTGGCTACTCTCTTCCACCTACTTTCTCCCCATCCTTTTTTTAGGTATTCTGCTACCCCTTCCCCTTTCACCTCTCTGTACCATGGATTACTCCGTGAGCTGACTATCTTCTCCCATCTTTCCCTTTTTTATCTCTCTATTTCTCCCCATTCCCATCCTCCAAACCCCCCTCTCCTACTCCTTTCTTCTTCATTCATCCCCATCCTGTTTAGCCCCTGCCTCCTCTCCTCCTCCCATCCCGATAGTCTTATCCCTTGCCTTTCGCTTTCCTTTATTTCCATCCAGCATCTCCTTGCCCATTCATTTCCCCCTTCTCCCGATTCCAGCTTCCTCTCGAAGCTCCATGCCCTTTTCCAGCTTCCTACCGCCGCTGTTAACCTGTCCGTCTCCTCCCTCATTAGATGTCCTGATGTCCATCTATCTACCCCTATCACCCACCTAATATACCTCTCATACAGTCCGTCCATCTGTTCCCTTCCCTTCCATCCCCATATTTCTGCCCCATAGTTCACTATTGCCCCAACTAGCCTATCATATAACCATATCCTTTTTGTCCAGTCTGCCCCGAACCTCCTTTTCCCTATTCCCCATACCTGCTTCATCGCTCCTGCTGCTTTCTTTACCCTTTCCTTGACATGCTCCTCTTGCATCCCATTCCTTTTTATTGTATATCCCAGGTACTTGAAGGTCTTCACTTCTTCTATCCTCTCTCCTCCACATCTCCATATCTCCTTACTCATCCTACCTCCCCCCTTTCTGAACCTCATCACCTTGCTCTTTTTGGCATTCAGTGTTAATTTTTTCTCCTCCAAGTACCTCCTAAGACCCCTTATCATCATCTTTAGCGCGCCTTCCTCCTCCGCCACCAGTACCATATCGTCCGCATACGCCAACATATATAACCTTCCCCCCGCCCCACTCTAACTCCTCGCCATCCTTCCTTCCTCAGCCTTTCCTCCATATCCGCCATCATTAGGTTAAATAAAACCGGACTCAGTGGGCACCCCTGCCTCACCTCCCTTCCCATCCAAAACTTTTCCCCTGTCACCCCCTTCACCATCACCTTACTCCATGTTTCCCTGTATATTTCCTCTATCCTTCTAACCAATCCTTCCCTCACTCCTGCCTCTCTTAATGCCTTGACCATCACCCTTCTCTCCACGGAGTCAAATGCTGTCTTCAGATCTACAAATAGCGCGACTAGCTTCCCTCCCCTACTCTCTACCTGCCTGTTTATTAGGTAGTTCAAAACGTATATATTGTCCGCTACTCCCATTCTCTCCTGAAACCTGTTTGGGATTGTGGTATCGGGTTTTTTGCTTCTACCTCCCTCCTCACTCTCTCCGCTAATATACTTGCATATATTCTATAGCTAGTCGGCATCAGTGTTACTCCTCTGTAATCCTCCACCTTATCTCCATTTCCCTTCTTCCTGATTGGCACGATTATCCCTCCCTTCCAGCTCTCCGGCCACCCCTCCCCCCTCCATACTCTGTTACAGTATTCCGCCACCCATGTCCACATCCTCCTACCTCCATATTTCCACACCTCGTTTGGTATTTCATCTTCCCCTGCCGCCTTTTCGTCCTTCATCTTCCTTATCACCCTTTCCACCTCCTCCTCATTTAGCCCTTCCTCCTCGTCCTCCTCCCCCCCATATTCCCCTCCCATCTACACCTCCTAACATTCCTTTGAAATATTCTTTCCATTCTTCCTCCCCTATTTCCTCGTTTATCTTCTTTCTTACTCTTCTCTCCCGATTTATTATATCCCATACTTCTCCTTCTGTCCTCGCTTACTTCACTTCTTTTTCCCATCTTTCTTTCTCTTCTCTCTTTTTCTTCTCGCAGAGTTCTTTATACTCCCGTTTTTCTGTCCTGTATTTTTCTTTATCTCCTTTGCCTTTCCTCCAACCCCTTAGTGCCCTCCTCTTTCTTTTCCTTAGACTCCTCGTCCCACCACTCTTTGCTTTTCCTTCTCTCTTCCTCTTCATCTTCTTTCGCTCTCATAGCCCTCTTAAATTCCTGTCCTTTCCGTTCTATTTCTGCGTTTATATCCCCTCCTTCCTCCACCTCCTCCCACCTCCTCACATCTTACCCTTCCTTCGAACCTTTCCTTCCTTCTATCTGTCCATTCTACCCTTGCACTCCTCTTCTCCTCCCTCTTTCCCCTTTTCTGTTTCCTTTCCTCTCCCCTTATTCTAACTTCTATTGGGTGATGGTCTGACGTTACTGCCTCCCCGATCCTCATTTCTTCTACCCTTTCCCATGCGTCTTCCTCCCCCAAAATATAATCTATTACTGTTTTTCTCCCCCCTCCTGTATATGTGAATTCTCCTTCTTCATCTCTTTTTGTCCCCCCATTCATGATCCTCCATCCCGTCTCTCCTATTACCTCTAGCATCCTCCTTCCCTCCTTATTCACCTTTCCGTCCTTCGACTTCCTTTGTTGGCCCTCTTCCTCCTCCCCCCATACCCTTCCCCCCTGTACTATTTCCACCCTGTATGTGTTGCAACCTTATTTCCTAAGATCCGCGAGAATCCTCTCCGCGATACAGGGTTCACGAAAATACCGCTCACGCAGTCGCAAGGAGTAGTGGGTTGAGGGGGGGAAAGAAATTAATAAAGTTCCTTCGGAGTAGGTTTTACGTATAGGTTACGTGCTCGCTGCCGGAACGTGGTCGCCTCGCTTATCGAATTTTCCACCGTGGAATTCACGGCTTTAGACTGAATTTAATCTATTAATTTCTCCAATTTACAATTAATTATTAAATTAGCAACAATTGAACGAACTTAATGAGCGATTACCCGCGCACCCAGACGGTGGTCGAGGCTAGTTTCGCCGCTAACAAACTAATACGACGAAAAAGAAAGTCGAAGGACTTATTTCTCTAAAGAATATAATTATTAAATAATAAAAATCACTAATTCCCTTTTAAACTCGATTATCTAGCGATACACGGCCCTCAATGATCCCCGGAACTCGACCTCGCGACCTGATCCGCCACCCGGAAGGAACTTTCTTTCAGACAAAGGGTCTCTCACTTTCTCGGCTTAATATCTCACCTCTAATCACTTCTAACGTCGCGAACAGAGTAATTTTTCGAGGATAACGGACGCGGCTCCTTACGAGCCGGCCTACCGAAATTTCCCGAGCCCACCCGAAGATAGCCGAGCGCCTATTCGCTATCTCCCTCGCGCTACCGCCTCGCTAGGCGACGCACGCTCGCATGGCCGCTTCTCGCGGTTTCGCTAATTAATTTTCAGGCGGATTTCTTCGTTCTCTTCCGAATTCCGGTCGGATGACCGCAACCGATGACCATCTCAGCGGTCATCCCGATCCGTTGCAGAGCGAAGGGGTGTTACGATGTTTCGCTCCCGGGTGGTTCTCGTAGATTCGGAATTTCGGTCTTTTCTTCGCCGATCGTTTCTCTGCCTCGCTCGTTCTCGCCGTGCGTGTCCTCTCTCTCTCTCTCTCGCGCGCGCGCTCTTACTCATCCGACGGCTCTCTCTCTCTCTCGCACCGCCGTCACTCCGTCGGTCGCCGTTGTTCTCTCTCCGGCCTCGTCCTTCTCCTCTCCGGTGTGGCGGTCATGAAAGAGGGTCTAATTTCAATATTTATTCATATTTTCACCCCAGAACCAGCCTCGAGGCCCTCCGACACGCATTACATTTTCTTCCGCGGTCCACCTGGTGACTCTGTCCGCGACGTTTCTTTTTCTATTTAGCGGCGAAGGGGAGAGGATTTCCTCCCTTATCGCGGAGAGGATTCTCGCGGTTGATAAATTTAATTTGTTGAGACGATTATTTCGCGGGGAGTGCATCCGGCACCTCCCCGAAATCTTAGAAATATCGTTGCAATACATATACGCATATGTGTATAGGTACAAGGTCCTAGGACCGCTGCTCCTCCGTATCGAACAGGTGTCGATGCAGGCGTATCTTAAGAGAACCCATCGAAGGGGCCTCCTTAATGCTCGACGGAAGGGAATTACAGAAGTAGGTGGCCCTGACCGAAAACGATTGCCGGTATGTTTCCGTATCAAAGTGCGGAATGATCAGGTCACCTCCGTCAACTCTCCTGACCACACCAGGGACCCTTTCCCGGGGGTGCAGTAGCTGGCGGAGGTAGCAAGGTCGACCCGTGCCTAAGAGCTGGTAAATTATAATTCCTAAGAAATAAAGGCAACGATCTCGAATCATAAGCCAGCCTAGCTCACGACGGAACGGCGAGATGTGAGCATCCTTGTGGACTCCTCACATAAACCGAACACACGAGTTCAACAAGCGCGCAAGCTTAGTCGTTTTAACACCGTTAAGGTCCAGATATTGTTATCGATATTGTAACGTATCGCCTTCCTTACCTTTTTAAGCTCACGTTACCTTTTCGGATGGTTCGGTCTTTTTAGGACTGGCAGTGGAAAGTGGGAAAGTGATAAATTAAATTACGCGAAATTTCTATTAATTTTCGTTTATTTAAAGAACTCCTTTTCCTTGTTGTTCGGCCGTCGCTCTCGTCCAGCTGATCGCGTCGTGTTTATATTTTTTATCGTCGCCGAAGTCGTCGTCGCTCTCGCTTGACTCATACACGCATGCACACTCCGCCGCTCGTTCGCACACACATACGCTCGCTCTAACACACGAACGCTTGCTCACACACACACATTCACACTTTCGCACACTCTTAATCTAATACTTATGACTAAAGGAATCTTAAGGAAACGAAATAATACAATATCACCTTATCCCAGGAGACGTTGTGAGGTATCGTGTACCTAGACAACTCGTGTTGTAGTGTTAGTACTTCTCCCCTTACCCGCCTTTCACCGTCGCTCCTTACTTCGAAGATCGTTCCTTCGCTCGAAGGCTCGAATTGCCGTGTCCGCGCTTCTGACGAAACTCGCACTTTTGTAAATATGATCGCGATTTTCTCTAACACTTTATGTAAGATTCAATAATACTTGTCGCAAATAATTAAAGATTGACGAATAACGAGAGCACTAAGCAATCAGAATCAGAGTGAGTTCCTTTCCGTGGTCCTGCTATTTAAATGTTGATTACCCACCTTTTTACTTCCGCGTGATCGGATTTCGATTATTTAATTGGATCCCCTCTCTTAATTATTGCATGCGGTTATTGTCCTCGTCGCTGGCCATGAACTTGTTGGCCGCTCGCTTGGTCACCTAATCACTTTTTCCTAAGATTCCTAAAATTCCTAAAATTCCTAAAATTTATTTATTTATTTATTTAACGGCAGGCGCCATTTACATAGTAAGTAAATACATAGTTTTGAAGTGGTATTAGAATGGACGTGTAAGAGAGAAAATAGATAAAAACCGAGCTAGGTACAGTTACCGTAAAATAACTATAGTATAAAGTAAGTCGAAAATAAATAATGCCTATTGATAGTAAAGGTTCACAGGTAAGTGGTTAAGTTTACCACGGAAAACAGAATAGCTCATGCAGAAAAAGTCTAATAAGTGAGCGCAATTATTACAAGTAGCTGAGATTCTAGAGATAGTCGACCTCGCACCATAAGTTGTCCGGTGGAAGGATACATAGAAATGGCGGCAAGTTCGCAGGTTCCTCTGTGGCACCGCAAGGTTTATTAATGATAACAGATCCGGACAATTATAGTGATTATTTAAAATATTATACATAAAGACAATGTCATGAATAGTTCTCATACTATGAAGGGTGCGGAGATTTAGCAGGTTTAAGATAGGATCATAATCATGATTAAATCTGTTCATAGATAAGTTAATCTTAAACGATATGTATCGAAGGAATTTATGTTGAATGCCTTCAATTTTTGCAATTTGATATTGAGTGCTAGGGGACCATACAACCGAAGCATACATTACCGTAGGAATAATAAGAGACTTATATAAGTAAAGAATAGTTTTTATGTTAGTAAAGTCCGAGGTAAAACGTTTCAAGAACCCTAAAGAACGCAAGGCTTTATTCGTCACATAATCCACATGCTCATGAAAATTGAGATGGGTGTCGAATGTTACACCTAAATCTCTAATAGTATTCACATGATCTAGGCTATGATTATCAATAACATAGTTAAAGACGAGTCGATCACGAGATTTGCAAAAACTAAGGACTTTACACTTATTAAAATTTAAAGATAATCCATTATCCGAACACCAACGACTTAGCCTGTCCAAATCAGCCTGCATATTTCGAGCGTCTTGTTCAGAGTTAATTACAATGAAAATTTTTAAATCGTCAGCAAATAGCAGTATCTTTGAGTTAATGAAACACGCTTTAATGTCGTTGATGTAGAGATTAAACAGAAGCGGCCCTAAATGGGAGCCTTGCGGCACACCAGATAGAACATCAATTCCATCGGAGGAAAAATTTTTATATTTAACATATTGTTTCCTATTAGTCAGATAGCTATTTAGCCAGCGACAGAATAATGGCGGAATGCCATACATTTCTAGCTTTCTCAGAAGTCTGGTGTGATTGACCATATCGAATGCTTTGGAGAAGTCCATATAAATAGAGTCAACCTGTGAACCATTTTCAATATGCTGTGATAAGAATTGCTCGTATAATACTAAGTTGGTGACAGTGGACCTCTTACGCCGAAAACCATGTTGTTCGTTTATAAAGATATTGTCAAACTTTGGAGAAATACGGTTAACAATGAGTTTCTCAAACATTTTAGGAATGATGCTAATGATAGAGATAGGCCTATAGTTCGTTGCGTCGTTTCGGGAGCCTGCCTTTAGGATAGGAACAATGTAGCTGTATTTCCAAGCATCAGGAAAGATTCCAACCTGTAATGATTTCTTGAATAGGAGAAAAATAGGTCTAGAGATTATAAAGTTACAGGATCGAAGTAAGATGGCGGGTATGCCATCTGGCCCCAGTCCTTTGTCAAGTTTTAGACTATTAATTGTATCAAAAACTTCAGAGATAGATATATCTAGATTAGGAATATCAATGGAGCTGTTGAGATCGGATACATTATCAGGAAGAGAAGTATCCGAGTAAACGGAGGAAAAGTGTTTGGCAAGAAGGTTTACAATGTCACAACCGCTCGTTGCGCACTCATTTTTGAGGGACATAGAACCCGGAAGACCCGCGTTTTTTCTTTTAGCATTGACATATTTCCAAAATGATTTAATATTGAGCATAGAAGAGGACTCCACGTGAGATATAAAATTCTTGTGTGCAGCAGAGGTCCACTGTTTACAGCGAGATCTGATCTCAGAGAACTCAGCGTAGTGAGCTGGGTCACGAGATTTCTTATATGCCTTATGCGCCGCCTTTTTCTGCCTAATTAATTTTTGCAAGCGTGGACAGATCCATTCAGGGAAAATTCTCCTCTTACTCAGTTTGGTCGGTACAAAGTCCGCAATTGTCCTGTTAATTATGTCATAGAACTGATTAACAGCGTCGTTAATGGCCGAGTCATTGATCAAGGAATCCCAGTCAATGGATGCAAGATAGTTGCAGATGGCAGTGTAGTCAGCATTGTTAAAGTCATAAACCCAGTGATCAAAGTGCAAGGAATCGACGAAGTCGTTAAAGGGTAATGCACACCAAATAGCAGGATGATAAATGTCTTCATGTACTAATGGGTCGGGTGGCACATCGACCTGATAAGAGGGTATGTTAGTCCATATGAGATCAAGTAGATACATATTTGGATTAAGAATATTGTTTATCTGAGACAAATTAAGAAGAGAGAAGGTTTCCTTGATCACGGTTGCGGCTTCAATAACAGCAGTGGTAGGCTTTCTGTCAAGTAGCATGATCGTACCATCCGTGGTATGCTCCCAGCCAATTTTAGGTAAATTATAATCACCGAATATACAATATGAGAAGTCTGGATTCATGAGATAATACTCTTCCAGCTGGGAACAATGCTTAATATATTGAGATGTCGGCGATTCAGGCGGAATGTAACATGTACCAATAATAACATTTTCTCCGCTGAATTTAATCTTAACAAATAGGTGCTCAACGTCCAATACCGATAAAGGGCAAAGTACGCAATTAATTATATCAGAGATTGCTATTAAAACACCACCTCCGCGGGTGAAATTACGGGTTAACGGATTACGGTCCATTCTAAAAATAGTATAGGAAGTTAGACCTAACTCAGCGTCAGAGAAGCTGTCATTTAACCATGTTTCCGTTAAAACGATAACATCGTAATTTACGCATGAATTAAGTAGTGCACAATGAAGGTTTGTTAATTTGGTACGTAAGCCACGAACATTTTGGTAATATATCCTTAGTTTTTTGATGGTCGAGCCAGATGGTGGGTTGCGGAGTTGATGGTGCTGGTAGGGTCATCCACAAGCGTGGGAAAACCGTGGAGAAATTTTATTCTTTTGGCGACATCCCCATTCTGATGAGAAGTTTTTAACTTGTCCTTTAGCATTTTATAATGGTCACGTTGACGAGGAGTATAGTCAGCAGAGAATCGAAAAGGTCCAGTGTACTTGCGTTTATTGCGCAAAATAACATTGACATCGCTCGAATTTTGGAGAAAGATCTTAACTGGCCGGTTATAGCCAGATTTTTTATTTCCAAGCCGAATCATTTAAACAGAACTCAAATTAACATCGCAAAAGGAGTTAATGGTGTTGGAGATTAAGTTCATGTCGTCCACGATTCTCTTGCCGGTATCAGTTTCCTTCGACTCATCAACATTATAACAGATAACGTTCATTGCGCGCCTTTCTCTCTCGGCTAGTTCCTGAATGATAGTAGAAATTTCGCAGTCAGATTGATTTTTATTGACTGCAGGAACGTCTTTTAATTTCGTTTCCAACAACGTAAGTCTAGAGGACAGATCTTGAATGTCATCGTTAATTTTTTTGAATTGAGATAAATATAGGTCACGCATTTCATCCTTAAATTTAACAAATTCCGTTAAAAACATTGTCTTGATGCCATTTATTAATGATGATTCAGAGGAAGAAGAGTCACTCGACTGTGTAACTGCAGTATTGGAGCAAAATTCTTGTGTATTCCCTTCCTTGTCTTTTCGTGCGTTTTTTCGGTACTTTCGCGGTCGCGTGTCGGTCGATCGGTGCGTTTACCTTTTGATATCTATTTTTAGATTTCTTATTGTTTTTTCTCTAATTTAACGTTCGCGCATTCCTTCGTGCTGGTGCTTCTAAATTACTTATCTTATTACCGTTTTGCCAATTATGTATTCTACGAGATTGCTGATTTTTCTATAACGTCACAATATCGATATCGATAACATCGTTAAGGTCCAATGAGCTTCTTTCAAAGATGCTCGGATAGTAGAGAGCGTGAGGCCGATAGTTGTCGGAAGACTGCGGGGACACGGTTCGATATGGAGAGAACCTGCTCGCTCCAAGATAACTTGGAGTCGATGATTAGACCCAGGTTGCGAGCCGAGGTCATGAAGGAGATAGGCTCATGACGGAATAGCAGTTTGGGAATAGCTGAGTAATCGAGTCGCGTAACAAACGGATTACTTCCAAGAATGATCGATTTTGTCTTACTCGCGTTAATCTGGAGTGAGTGTGATTCAGCCCAGTCGAGTATGGCTTGTACATCTGACTGTAATCGTGCCAAAGCGATGTCTAGCTCAGCCGGTAAACACTGTATCCAGATTTGCAGATCGTCTACGTAGACCACATATTCCGCATGTCGCAATACACTGCCCATACCCCTGATAAAAATAGCGAATAGCAGTAAATCCAAAACCGAACCCTATGGGACTCTCCGTTTAAGAGTAGCCCACCGAGACGTTTCGCCATTTCTCCCTACCACAGCTTGCTGACGATTCGATAGGTAGCTGGCAAACCATCTCAACGCATGCTGCGAAAGACAAAGCTCAAGGAGTTTTTGGAGCAGAAAAGAGTGAGGCACGGTGTCGAAGGCCTTGCTAAAGTCAAACAGGACCAGCACGGTGAGCTTACGCTGGTCAATACCTTGCCGAACGTCTTCTAAAACTCTGAGTAGAGCAGACTGTGTGCTGTAACCCTCACGAAAACCAGACTGACGCGGATCCAGCAATTCCCGTTCTTCCAAGTAGGAGACTGACTGCCGGTAGACTAACCACTCCAGCACCTTGGAGAGAGCACATAGGATTGCGATGGGACGAAAACCCCCGGGAGACGAAGGTGTTTTAACTTTCGCGAGAGGTACGATACGCGCTTTCTTCCAGATCTCAGGAAAGGTTGCCATAGCGAGCGATTCGTTATATAGCGCAAGTAGAAAGAGTAGCGTCACCGAGACCGTATCCGCCACGTTCCTGATGGAGAGATCGCCAACTCCACGAGATTGAGACGAGAAGTACTGTAGCACTTCGAGAAGGTCTGTCGGAGTAAGGCCGGTAAAATAAAAGTGCTCATCATCATAGTTTGGCGGCGGCAGAGCCTCGAGAAATGCGTCAATAGCCCTAGCAGAGAACTGGCAGCGCGAGATGGCCGCTAAGTGCTCGTTGATGTCGTCAATCGAGATGTGAAGAGAGCTATAGCTCGATGACGATGCCAGCCCAAGATGGCGCAGCTCCTTCCACAGGAACCGCGAATCTGAGTAACCTGAGAGCCTGCGATGGTAGTACGCGGAACGAGCTTCTGTTACCTGCTTGTGGAAGGCGTCCCGGGCCTCGCGGTAACGCTGGAGAGCCCGGGACGCCTGAAGTTCGGTTCTGTTCCGCCTGAATCTCCTATAGAGAGTGTCCCGCTCTCTCCTACTCTGCAGCAGGATAGTGGATACCCAGGGTGGTCTCCTTCTGGCGACCGTGAGAATACGACGCGGACGAAGCTTATCTCGAGCTGTCACAAGGTTGCCATTCAGGCACTGAATCCAGCTATCCACAGAGGACTCGTTTGCCAACGCAGACCAGTCGCCCACTTCCAGTTCAGCGCGAAACCGATCAGAAGAGAAGGATTGGTAGCAACGCGCAATGAAAGTTTGACAGAGCTGATCAGCGTTAAAGTCGCCAATAATCACAGCCTGTGAGTAATTGTTCAACAGGCAGTCCAGATCAGCCTCGAAATCCTGAAGCAGAGGTGCTTTAGATGGGCGAAATACAATATAAATTAAGAGCGGAGCTGCAGACCTGGATTTTACTTTTACGATGAGGTATTCAGGTTTTCTAGAATACTGTGAAGACGAGGAGGCCATAACGCGTAGAGAGAGCGAGTCACGTGCATAGATAGTGACGCCCCACCGATCTTTCCCACGCGTTCATTGCGGACGAGTGTAAACCTCGAAAGCGCTACCGCAGCATCCGGGACTGATGGAGTGGGCCAGGTCTCCGTGACTGCAATAATATCAGACGCGTTAGCCACAAAAAAGAACTCATTAAGTCAATATGACCACGTATAGAGTTCGCATTAAAGTGACTGATACAGAGCTGCTAAACGACCTCGGTATACGGGGTCAGTCGGTCCTCAATCTGGCGAGGTCACCATGAGTAAGAATACGAAGAACAGACGCTCCATCCTCCCGCCGTGCATAAATGATGCCATCGCGATGCCAGACGTACTTAAAGCCATGATTCTTAGCTTTGGCTTTAGCACCACCCATTCCAGGCGTCTTCTTCGCAGTCCTCGTGGTGGTGGTGGTCTGTGACCATTTTGGCGTGTCAGGCTGTATTGCTCGTCCTAGCTTCGGTGCAGCACAGCATTTCTTGCGGTTTTTGCAGCTCGGATGAAAGAGTGCCATGCAATTCATGCAGTGCACTGCTTCGTTGACGATTTGTTTCGTACAGCTGTGACAGATCTTTGCACCAACCGTGGAAGCCGTCGACATCTCGCGATCGGTGCGTGAGGTGCGTGACAAGTAGATTAAGAGTTACGGCCAATGAGACGTACGTGGCCAATACGTTCGAAAATACGGCCAATAAGACGTATAGATGACGTTTTAGATGTCAGACTTAGTACGTGATGGGCTTGAAGATGTCTCGTCCGCAGCTCCCACACAGCGCTGCAGTCGCCGAAATAACAGTCAATGAGATGTGCCAATTTCACAGATTAGTGCGCACAGGCGCCGATGACGTCACGTCCGTGGCTCCTGTCCACCGCCGCCACAGAGAAGTTATGGCCAAAAAGGCGATAGCAAAACTCTGAAAAAATCAAGCAGCATGCGAGAGAGGCGTAAGCCATGATGCAGAGTGGAAAGTACAGAGAAAAGCGCATGCACATGTAGCTACAACAAGGCGCCCGAAGGCAGAAAACGGCAGTAACAGTTCGAACGATGTAGAGCTAGCAAAGAAGCGTATGATGCGTACTTACTGAGAAGCGGAAGATTGGAGAGAAAGAGAGAGAGAGAGGTGATGAATGTCTTTTATTTAGCCGTAGCTATAACAATTTCACGTCAATTTACTTATCTTATCCTATCCTATCATATCCTTATCCTACCCCCCCAGTAGCTGATATAGGCCGGTTCTGGACCACTGGGCGAGGGGGGGGTGCGGTGATGCGGGGGAAGGACCCACCGTGGGGGGGGGGGTCAAGAGCCGCGACTCGAAGAGGGGGGGGTGACGTGATGCCGGTAAGTAATATATCTTTCGACACCTAGCGATAAGAAGAAATGAATCGCATAGTTTATGTTATGTTTGTTGATACCACCGTAAGACCATAGCGAGCATATTATTATTAGGGAGTTTACATTATGACATACGAAAAGTTTACGTTTGGCCAAAGAAATTTTATCGCCCCTTCGAGCGCGCAGCGTTCCTTTCATTCATCTTATAAGAATTCGAAAAACATTTGTTCCGTAATATAGTCTAGTGACGAAAGGTATCCTCGGACCATATAAAAAACATTTACCGAGTTTTAACGGCCAAGTCGAAACGAATATCTCGAGTGGATGCGACGAAGCCGGATATAGACACCTAGCGATATGAAGAAACGAATCGCATAGTTTATGTTATCGGTATCCGATGCCACCTAAGACCATAGCGTGCATATTATTATTGGGAAGTTTACACTATGACATACACGCACGCTCAAGATTTGTCGGTCGGCGATGAGATGCAAAAGTTTACGTTATACCGCATTTAAGAGCTCTAAGAGGGCTGCAAATGATTACGTTTGACCAAAGAAATTTTATCGCCCCTTCGAGCGCGCAGCGTTCTCTTCATTAGTCGAGAAACCGCCGTCCTTATTATTCGTCCTACGAGTATCATCGAATTCGAAAAACATTTTTTCCGTAATATAGTCTAGTGTTCGTGACGAACGGTATCCTCGCAAGATGGATCATATAAAAAACATTTACCGAGTTTTAACGGCCAAGTCAAAGCTAACGCGTACTCGAAACGAATATCTCGAGTGGATGCAGGAGTGCGACGAGGCCCAAGGAAATATCATCGCGTATTTACGAAACGAAACGGAAAACTTGTCGATCGGTACGAAACGTTGCATAACATCGATAATCTCGCGGCTGACATGTGCAAAAGTTTTGATGCAAAAACGCTTTTCGCGAGTGGGCAGAGGCTTGTACGAGACGAATCGCGGTGCGCGAGCGTCCTCCCTTTCTTGGGAGAACATCGAGTCGGCCTTTGAAAATCGAATTCTCACGGGCGCCGTCATTAACATCGAACACATCGATACGCGACAATTTCTTAAAGACGCGCGCCGCATGGTGACGAGTCGGGTTACGGACGCCATCAATGCACACAATTGTATTAAAGTCAACGCGATATTGGAAGCGGAGTTCATGTCGAATGGGAACACCGACGTTAAAAGTTTCAATACGCGTAATCGCGAGGTCTGCGCGACATCGAATTTACGCCGATGGTACACGGAGGATGTGATAGAGCCGATCTTGACGGCTATGGAAGAATTTCAAGAGCGTGACAGTGGGTGGGCGCTAACCAAAATATTGTGCCTGATGGTAAACGTTAACAAGTACCAGCCCATGCACGCGGGATGCAACCTTTCGATACCGCGAGAGCTGGCACTGAAGAAAGCGATCGTCAACGTAAAGTGCAACGGCGTCGACGACAACGCTTGCTTCTTCCGTTCGGTTGTAGCGAGCCTATATCCGGCTAGACATCACGTGGACAGAGAATCTTCCTATCCGCATTACTCCGACGTACTTAACACCGACGGCTTTCAACTGCCCATGACGCTGAAGCAAATTGTGAAATTTGAGCGTCGCAACGACGTTTCCGTTAACGTATACGGTTGGAGCAAGAGTCTCTGCGAGCCGCTACATCTGACTTCGAGAAAACGAGAAAGACACGCGAACCTGCTTCTCCTTGAAACATCGACTCGGAATCATTTCGTGTGCATAAGGAATCTCTCAAGATTGGTCTCCAGACAGATTAACGGTAGAGAGCATAGAAAATATATTTGCGATCGGTAAGTTAGAGATCTATCTTTTATTCTCCGTATAATTCGTACCATTACCGTAATCGTAATCACAAATTCGGTGCATCATTACTCACCATATTTAGTTGCTTTTCGTTATGCTTTTTCTTTTCTTTCTTTTCCTTTATTCTTTTTTGTGTTTGAAACTCTCAAATTACTTACTCACCCTATTTCAATTTCTACGATATATAATTATAATCATAATTGTTATATTTCATTGTTATATTTTACTGTTATATTTTACTGTTATATTTACTTTTAAGTTACTGTTATATTTACTCTTAAGTTACTGTAACATCTGTAAACAATCGATCTACTCATCTGTAGGGGCCCTTGCCCAAAGATGTAATAATAAACTCTATCTATCTATCTATCTATAAAAGTAACTATCACGATAGGATTTAATGATTGAAATTTTTTTTTTTAGATGTCTCCATTACTTCATATCGGAGGAAAAATTGAAGGCCCACACCGTCGATTGCCAACGAATCAACGATTGCGCGATAACGCTTCCCACGAACGATGACAACTACTTACGCTTTGAAAATTTTTCGCGCAAGGAACGCATTCCCTTCATAATTTACGCGGATTTCGAGTGCTTGCTCGCGAACGTTAATACGGGTGAAGATCAACGACGCACGCAACCCTATCAGCATCACCGCGCGTACAGTGTAGGATATTACTTACATTGCTCGTACGACGCGTCATTGTGTAAATATCGATCGTATCGCGGCAAATCCGACTGCATCGAGTGGTTCGTGAAAGAGATGCGCGAGTTAGGACATCAACTCGATTCAATTTTTCGAAAAGTTATTCCGATGACGCGACTCACCGTGGAAGAGGAAAGGGAATTTCATAGGTCCACCACTTGTCACATTTGCGAGAACCCTTTTCGCGACGAGACCAAAGTACGCGATCATTGTCATCTTTCGGGTGCATATAGAGGTCCGGCGCACTCGAGTTGTAATTTGAATTACAAGATACCGTTCACGGTACCGGTGGTGTTTCACAATTTGTCAGGTTACGACGCGCACTTTGTCATAAAGAAACTCGCCACCGCGTTCAAAGGTAAAGTAGACCTACTACCAATAACCAAAGAAAAGTACATCTCTTTCACGAAGCACATGGACGAAACGCGTAGAAAAGTAGAAGAAACGGGTGGAGAAAACGTTCGTAAGATGAATAGGAAGAGCGAGGCTATGCAATACATCAAATTTAGATTCATAGATTCGTTTAAATTTCTCAGCTCTAGTCTCGACAAATTAGCTTCTTATCTCGAGAAAGATAGATTAACAAATTTAAGAACGCAATTTCATTCACTCAGCAACGACGACTTCGATCTTCTTACCAGGAAGGGTATTTTTCCATACGACTACGTAACGTCTTACGAAAAAATTAAGCGAGACGCGTTTACCAGATCGCGACGCGTTTTACAACAGATTGAACGATAGCGACATATCCGATACCGATTACACGCACGCCGTTAACGTTTGGACGCGCTTCCACACCGAAACGTTGGGACAGTACAGCGACTTGTACTTAAAAATTGACGTGATGCTACTAGCCGATATTTTTGAAAATTTCCGAAACGATTGCATCGAAAGCTACAAGTTAGATCCGGCTCATTACTTTACTCTTCCGGGCTTCGCGTGGGACGTAATGCTGAAATATACCAAAATTACACTCACTCTGTTGACGGATATAGATATGTATATGTTCGTCGAGCGAGGGATACGCGGCGGGCTGAGTCAGTGTTCTCACAGATACTCGCACGCAAACAACAAATACATGGCAACGTACGATCCGTCGAAACCTTCCACGTACCTCATGTACTTCGACGTAAACAATTTATACGGCTGGGCGATGTCGCAGCCTCTTCCGCACGGGGCATTCCAATGGATCGAGGGGCGATCTTTGCTCGAGTTCGATGTAAATTCGGTTTCGGAGGACGGACCCGTAGGATATATCTTAGAGGTTGATTTGGAATATCCGCGCGAGCTTCACGATTCGCACGTCGATCTTCCGTTTTGCCCTCTTCAAGATACGCCACCGGGTAAACGCGGTCAAAAATTACTCGTTACGGTAAACCCTAAGGAACGATACGTGATACACTATCGTTATCTGCAACAGTGCTTGAGACACGGCTTAAAGTTGACGAAGATTCATCGTATTTTAGAATTCCAGCAGTCGTGCTGGTTGCGCAAGTACATCGACTTAAACACTCAATTTCGTACTCGCGCGACTAACGATTTTCAAAAAAATTTATTCAAACTAATGAATAACGCGGTGTTCGGTAAAACGATGGAGAACGTGCGCAATCATAGGGACGTGAAACTGGTTACGCGGTGGGACGGACGATTCGGTGCGGAAGCGTTGATCGCGAAACCTAATTTTCATAGCCGTACGATATTTTCGGGAGACGTAGTAGCGATAGAATTGAGTAAGTTAAATATTAAATTGTGCAAGCCAGCGTACGTAGGAATGTGTATCTTAGACATATCGAAAGTATGTCTGTACGATTTTCACTACGGTTACATGCAATCGCGTCTCCCCGGCAAGTCTAAAATTATGTACACCGATACGGATAGTTTAATTTACGAGCTCGAATGCGACGATGCTTACGAGGAGATAATAAAGCGAGACATAGATCGCTTCGACACTAGCGACTACGCCGAAAATAATCCATATCGTATACCGCGAGCGAATAAAAAAGTTTTAGGCATGATGAAGGATGAAAATAATGGCTCGATTATGTCCGAATTCGTTGGTCTGAGAGCGAAAATGTACGCCCTCCGTGTAAGTAACTGCGAAGGAGTAAGCGATAGCATTACGAAGAAAATCAAAGGTGTAAAGAGGAATGTCACGACAAAGAGCATAGAGTTCGACGATTATCTTCGATGCTTGAACGACAAAGTCGAAAAGGTAATTATTCAAAATCGAATAGCGTCCGAACGGCACAACGTTTACACGATCCGCGAGCGAAAGCTGGCGCTCAGTCCGTACGACGATAAGCGATTCATCGTACCCGGCTCCACTCGTACGCTTCCGTGGGGACATTACGCTATTGATAGATACATACATGGAGGAATAAAATAAAAAGACAAATTTTAGTAAAAAATACATATATATTTGTGTGATTTCGTTATTGCAATACATCCTTCTTGTCGATCCACGAATTATGAGAAGCGTCGAATCCTAACCACTTCACGTACATCTTACTTCCTTTTTTGCGCAACACCTTTTCGACGACGCGGTCGAATTTCCCTTGTAATCCTTTAGTAAGTACGTAACCAGAATAGTTGGTTTTATAGCTGTAACTACAAACACCTACGTCGACCAATTTGACGTGTATCCTTTATCGAACGCCGTCTTGAACTTGCTCGCGCATACTTTATCATCGACTCAAAATTTCACCGATTCCATGTTTTTAAGCTCGTCGTAGGTGCATACGTTTGATAGGAGACGACTCTCGCTGTCGCGAGTCACTTCGATAGGCAGCATTCCTTCCTTGTAGCATACAATACTCGTAGAGATCCCATGACCGAAAACTCATATCGATCGACCGTCCGCTCTCGAGAACGCGTAACATGGATAATCGATGCAGCTCTTCCAAAGTAAATCGGAACAGTAGCTCACAGATCAGTAATACAGATCAATAAATTCGGAAACGTCGCTATCGCGATAACGTATTGTGTTTGGATGACGTCAACACATTTAATGCTAGAGGAGAGAAAATAAGTCGCGTGGTAGAGCCGGTGTAAGATCGTGACGTCACAACCATGTCCTACGTTAAGGGCGTTCCAAAAGACGCTACGGAAAACATCGAAGCTCTTATGACCATGAAATATGACGCGTTAAAGAACGAACTGCAGCGTGTTCTAAGCGAGGAGATCCACGCTCTTAAGAAATCAATGACCGAACGCCTAAACACACTCACTGAAGACACAGACGATCAGTGCGACAGAGATGCGAGCATACGCGAGTGAGTTACGGATCGAGGAAATACTGCGAAGAAGGCGAAATATATTCTCAAAAAAATGACTTAACGCAGGTGGGTGCGTGAGGGCGGACGAGCTGAGGGGGTAGAGCAGCTGACGCGGGAAAGCGTGCGCTCCGCGCATTAATGTAAAGTCTATGCGCTTTCCCCACGTCTGCTGCTCTATCCCCTCAGCTCGTCCGCCCTCACGCACCCACCTGCGTTAAGTCATTTTTTGAGAATATATTTCGCCTTCTTCGCAGTATTTCCTCGATCCGTAACGCACTCGCGTATGCTCGCATCTCTGTCGCACTGATCGTCTGTGTCTTCAGTGAGTGTGTTTAGGCGTTCGGTCATTGATTTCTTAAGAGCGTGGATCTCCTCGCTTAGAACACGCTGCAGTTCGTTCTTTAACGCGTCATATTTCATGGTCATAAGAGCTTCGATGTTTTCCGTAGCGTCTTTTGGAACGCCCTTGACGTAGGACATGGTTGTGACGTCACGATCTTACACCGGCTCTACCACGCGACTTATTTTCTCTCCTTTAGCATTAAATGTGTTGACGTCATCCAAACACAATACGTTATCGCGATAGCGACGTTTCCGAATTTATTGATCTGTATTACTGATCTGTGAGCTACTGTTCCGATTTACTTTGGAAGAGCTGCATCGATTATCCATGTTACGCGTTCTCGAGAGCGGACGGTCGATCGATATGAGTTTTCGGTCATGGGATCTCTACGAGTATTGTATGCTACAAGGAAGGAATGCTGCCTATCGAAGTGACTCGCGACAGCGAGAGTCGTCTCCTATCAAACGTATGCACCTACGACGAGCTTAAAAACATGGAATCGGTGAAATTTTGAGTCGATGATAAAGTATGCGCGAGCAAGTTCAAGACGGCGTTCGATAAAGGATACACGTCAAATTGGTCGACGTAGGTGTTTGTAGTTACAGCTATAAAACCAACGATTCTGGTTACGTACTTACTAAAGGATTACAAGGGAAATTCGACCGCGTGTCCGGACGTACACCTCGTCGAAAAGGTGTTGCGCAAAAAAGGAAGTAAGATGTACGTGAAGTGGTTGGGATTCGTGGATCGACAAGAAGGATGTATTGCAATAACGAAATCACACAAATATATATGTATTTTTTACTAAAATTTGTCTTTTTATTTTATTCCTCCATGTATGTATCTATCAATAGCGTAATGTCCCCACGGAAGCGTACGAGTGGAGCCGGGTACGATGAATCGCTTATCGTCGTGCGGGCTAAGCGCTAGTTTTCGCTCGCGGATCGTGTAAACGTTGTGCCGTTCGGACGCGATTCGATTTTGAATGATTATCTTTTCCACTTTGTCGTTCAAGCATCGAAGATAATCGTCGAACTCTATGCTCTTAGTCGTGACATTCCTCTTTACACCTTTGATTTTCTTCGTAATGCTATCGCTTACTCCTTCGCAGTTACTTACACGGAGGGCGTACATTTTCGCTCTCAGACCAACGAATTCGGACATAATCGAGCCATTATTTTCATCCTTCATCATGCCTAAAACTTTTTTATTCGCTCGCGGTATACGATACGGATTATTTTCGGCGTAGTCGCTAGTGTCGAAGCGATCTATGTCTCGCTTTATTATCTCCTCGTAAGCATCGTCGCATTCGAGCTCGTAAATTAAACTATCCGTATTGTAACGTTATGCCTTCTTACCACCTCGGCTTCCGGTTACCTCCTCGTCGAGTTCTTTCCTTTTCAGGACTGGCAGTGGGAATAGCAAGGAAAATATGAAATAAGCAGTGCACGAGATCCCTTTAATTTTCTTTATTTCGTCTCTCGAAGTATTTCGTCGAAGTGGTGCGAGTTCAACGCACTCGCACAGCTGATCGCTCGCACTTTTTCTCTCCCGCACTCACACTCTTACCCGCGCTTACCCATGCACACGCTCACACATACACTTAGTCTACTGCTTATTCTAGTTAGAGGTCGGGTATCGGAAAGAAATGTAAACACCTATCCCGGGAAGACGCTGTAACGTTACGTGTCTTTCTCTTACCGATATGGTGTGTTCTTTGCCTGGCTACTCTCTCTCTCTTACTCGCCCGTTTGGTCTAAGCTGCCGTTCGCCGTGCTGACTCACTCGTGTGGTCGAAAAAACTCCGGAAAACACCTCTTCTCCGAACTCGAAAGACGATTGCTTTCCTCGCACTTCTGCCTGCCTTCGCACTAATCACTCCCGACTTGAATTTATAACTTTGAAAAAACGTGAGAAAATTCTCGATCTCGATCCTTCCGCTACCTGTCTTTTATATGCCTTTTCCCCCTCCTCGTGCTCTAATTTCGGTCCCTTTAATTGGGTCCCCGCTACTCTTCTATCGGCGCGCGTTGCTGACCGCGCTTGGCCTCGGTTTTGGCCTTGAACTTGCCAATTCTCGAACTGTTACGTCATTCGTTTTTATGCGAATTCCTATCTTCCGCTCCTATCCCCTTTGCCTCATCTCGCCACCCGTTTCCTAGGCTAACGCGACCTACTTTTGCTCCTGTGTCTAATTTTAGATTCTGGCCGTTTTTTCTTTCTTTCCGCGGATATATCTCGATCTTTTTCATCCTTGATTTCTAATTCTCTTTTACTTTACTTTCTTTTTATTAACTCGTGTTTTTACTTGTAACGTTACATCGTCCCCCCAAAATAACTTAATTTTTACTTACGGTATAAAATTGTAGTTTATTTTATCCCGTTCTCTCTCTTTTTTTTTTTTTTTTTTTTTTTTTTTTTTATTCTTCTTCTTCTTCTTCTTCTTCTTCTTCTCCCCGCTCCGGTATCTCTTGACCGAGGTACTCCCGGAAGATGTGGCCCACGTTTTGGATCCTCCCTCTCTTCCAGTGGCCTATTTCAGCTGGGATCGGCATCTCATCGCCTGCTTCATCCCCTGCCGGTCTCATGTTCAATAGTAGCCTCTGCCCATCGAGCTCCTCCTCTAAAGCACGGATCTCGGCGTTGCTCCACCGCGTCCCACCGTTCGGTCTTACGTCCCGGAGGGATATGAGTACCGCCATGGCCCGTATCTTTGCCCACGGTTTCGGGAGAAAGTATATTTTTTTGTGTGGCCTTTGCACCACCTTGCAGGCATCCATCAGGAAGATGCAGCACGCTTTGGCACCCTCGCACTGCACTTGTCCTCGCTCGTACCGGTTCCTGTATTCCACGATGCATGGCGTGCCGATTTTCCGCACCCCCTCGGGTATGGGCGTATGGCTCCCTGCGGTTGCCATATGTCTTTTTATGTCCTCTTGGAGGCGTTTGTATTTTTTCACGTCGCTATGGATCCTCACTCCAATTCTTCTGGGTGTAATCACCCGAATTGCTCTTCCTGTCTGGATCTGTGCGAGCAGGTCTCTCTCATGCAGTAGCGGAATACTGCGCGGCTCCACCTCCACCCCGAATGGTACCCACAAGGTTCCCGACCGACCTGATCGCTCCCGTCTTTCCAGGAAGCGGATTGTATTGAACTTACTATTCATTTTCTTCGTGTCACTTTTTATCTTTTCGCTCCCGTAGCTTGTAGCGAACTGGCTCTTTTTCGGCGTTAATTTCCCCTTCTTTATGTCTCATTATGACTTTGTGCTCTCCATTAGAAGTCATACCTTCTCGCGTTTTGTTGTCTTTTGGCTGTTTTTCGCTCGCTGTCTCCTTGTCTTTCTCGCTGCGTGTGTCGTCTGTCTCTCTTCCACTCATCTCGCCCTCATCTTCCGATTTCTCTCGTTGTTCCTTCCTATGATAGACCTTCATGTTGTTTGTGTGGAATCGTCCCCGCTCTTTCCCTGTCCTCGGATCTCTTATGATAAACGTTGCCGCTCCGATTTGACTTTCTAACACGTACGGCCCTTCGTACAGCGCTAGAAATTTCGCGATCTTTTTGTTTATCGGGTCGGAGACGTTACACGCCTTTACAAGGACCCAGTCTCCCACCTTGAAATCTGCGAGTTTATGTGTTTGATTAAATTTGTCCGCTCTTTTCTTTCCTTTCGTTCGAATCCGTTCTTTGGCCATTATTAATTTTTCTTCCCATGCCGTATCTTTATTTTTCTCATGCGCTGGAATCCATGTTGTCCACGCTCTTTGTGGCTTTTCTCCCTTATGTAACTCGATCGGAGTCAGCTCGGTCGTCTCATGATGCACTTCATTTATGCAGTTCTGCACTATCGGTATCCAGTCTATCCATTGCGCATGCTTATCGCCTAGGAACGTCCGAAAGAATCGTCCCAACTCGCGGTTCACCCGCTCCACGATGTTACCTTGTGGATGTCTTATCGACGAGAACACCGGTTGGATGTCCTCCTTTTTTAGTTTTTCTAACCATTTCTTTGAAGTAAATTGTGTTCCGTGGTCGAACTGAATCCGTTTCGGCCGTCCATGGTTCGGAACATAGTGTCCAAAAATGCTTCTAATCGTCGCTGCTGCGTCCGCTTTCCTCAGTGGATATAACGCAACATATTTACTAAATGCGTCGATCGTTACAAGTATGTGCTTGTAACCTCCCTTGGTGGTCGGTAGTGGACCGTAAAAATCTATCGAGAGCAGCTCGTGTGGTCCTTCCATCACGATATTCTGCATTGCTGCATAGCTCTCCTGATTTGCTACCTTACTTCTCTGGCAGGTATCGCATGTTTTAATTATTTTCGAGATTTTCTTTTGTAGCTTTGGTATGTAAAGGTCCTCAGAGATGATTTTGTAACATTTATATGTCCCTACATGTCCGTACACCTTGTGACAATCTTCTATGAGGGTTTCCTCCAATTCCTTCGGAATCATGAGCTTCCATACGTTCTTTCCGCACTGCTTATATAGCAGATTTTGAAAGAGGCTGTATCTTTCGTTTTGCTCGTTCGGGAGTTTTTCTACGGCAGCTCTTATATCTTTTAGATACTCGTCTTCTTTCTGTTTATTCGCCATGTCCTCTAGGTATTCGGTCAATGTTGTTGATGGTTTCTCGGCCAGGATGCTCGCTATTATTATTTCTCCATCTCTCGTCTCCCCTTCTCCCCGTGGGATCCGACTCAGTGCGTCCGCTACTTTATTTTCTCTTCCTGGGCAGTGTTCGATGTCCATGTCATATTCCTGGATACCGATCGCCCATCTCATCAGTCGCGCGCTCGTAAACCTGCACGTCTTGAGGAACGTTAACCCTTTATGGTCCGTTCGTATAATTACTTTTGTACCGAGGAGGTATGATCGGAACTTTTGTAACGCCCATACGATTGCTAGGAGTTCCTTTTCTGTGGTGAAGTACCTTCTTTCTGCTCCCTTCAGCGTCCGACTAGCGAAGGCTACGACTCCCATTCGTCCTTCATCGTCTTTTTGCGCGAGCTCGGCTCCCAGCGCGAATTCGCTTGCATCGGTGTGCAAATAGAACGGTTTTTTCGGATCGGGGTGTCTTAAGACCACGGTTTCCAGAAAAAGAGTTTTCACTTTCTCAAACGCCTTTTTTCTTTCCTCCGTCCACTCCCATTTTTGACCTTTCTTGAGCATCTCTAAAAGTGGCGTGGCTTCCTGCGCGTGCTTGCTCGTGAATTTAGTATAGAAGTTTATGAGTCCCAGGAATCCACGGAGTTGCTTGATGTTTTTCGGCAGTGGGTAGTTCCGTATCGCCTCCGTTTTCTCGACTTGTGGGCGTATTCCTTCTGTGGTCAGCACGTGTCCCAGAAAATCTACTTCTTTTCGGAAGAACTTCGACTTTTTTAGATTTAATGTCACATTCATTTCCCGTAATCTTTCGAATAACTTTCGGAGATTTTCCATGTGCTCCTGTGTGTTTTCGGACACGCATAACAGGTCGTCTACGAAATTGAGTACCCGATCTCCCAGACCTTTCAGAGCGTGTGCCAATCCCCTTATTAGGCTTGCGCTGCTTGTTTTCAACCCAAATGGGGTTACTCGGAACTCATAGCATTGTCCGTTGTGTAAAAATGCTGTGTATTTCCTCGATTCTGGTGTCAGCGGGACTTGCCAGAAGCTGCTGACCATGTCAAGGCTGGACATGACCTTCGCCTTCCCACATTGTTGGAACAGCGTTTCTAAAGGTACTGGGCACTCGTGGTCCGGTAGCAATATTTTATTGAGTTGTCGCGCATCTAGGCACAACCTTATACTGCCGTCCTTTTTTATCACAGTCACCAGCGGGTTAATGTATGGGCTGTTCGACCTTTGTATTATCCCTTGTTCCATCATTTTCTCTATCTCCGTAGTTACTCTCTCCCGATATGCCATTGGAATCGGGTACGATCGGTGTATGTACGCCGTCTCATCACTTACTTCCAACTTATGTGCATACACCCACATCCTCCCAGGTTTGTCGCTGAACACTTCTCGATACTGCCATAATAGATCTCGGAACGCCCTCCTCTCCTCTTTAGTGAGCCCTTCACACTCTTCCACCTTCCTTGCTATTTCCGCTTCTCTCGCCTTTTCCTCCACTTCCTCCTCTTCCTCCTCCGTCCCCCCGGACTCTTCAATCACCTCTATCCTTTTCTCACCTCTCGACACCTCGACGCTTTCCACCCGTACCTCCTCTTCTCTTTCTCCCTCCTTAAACCTCACTACACCTTTTCCCATCTCTATTTGGCATTTGAGCAGTATTAAACTATCCATCCCCAGGATGCATGGTCGTACCAAGTTCGGCACTACTAAGAATGCTATTTCCGTCTCCATCCTTCCCAATTTCGTCTTTGCCATGAGTTGTTTCCTTATTACGGCCGATTTTCTGCCTGTCGCTCCCACTACTCGCATCGTTTTCGTCGGCAGCATCGGGCACTTTCCCCACTTTCCTTTATTTTCTTCGTATTTTGCTTCCGAAATACATGTTACCTCGCTTCCCGTATCGATGAGGGCTTGTATTTCCCTGCCTTCAATCTTTATTGTTATGATCGGGCATTGCCCCTGAGTGTTTATTTCCCGATGCGTCTGCGGTTCGGTCTTCTCTTCCCGCATGACTACGCTTACCCGTGGCTCCTCATTTCTTTTCCGCACACTGTTTTTCTTTGTTGTTTCGTTTTTCTTCACTTCGTAATTTCTTTGTGTCGCATTCTCGCGTGTGTGTGCGGGTTTTACACGCGGTGCGACACGCTGGCGTTTCCCCATGCCGTAGTGGGTGTAGCCTCTGCCTCGCTCGTGCTTCTGGCCGGAGCTTCTTCTATCGCTACTGCATTTACATGAGATTGCCTCGTCCATGTATTCTCACCTTCTCTCCTTGCGCTCGTATTGTTTTGTGCGCCTCTGTTCGGGTACGGCGTGGAGTGATTCATCGTCGCCGGTGGTGTCCTGGGCGGCGGGGTCGCTCCGTATTGCCGTGCAGCCGCTTGTGCCGGTGGTCCTCGGCGTGCATTTACCGGCCGTTTTAAGTCGTGGCGTTCGAGGATGCGGATCAAGTCTTCCACGGTAGTCGCTCCTTTGAGGATGATTTCATCCCTGACTTCCGTCGTGAAATGTGCCGCGAGTGCCTCCACGATCTCGTCTTCTCCCAATCTTGGGGAGAGGTCGTAGGCGCTCGCACACAGCCGCGACGCGTACTCCACTCTCGTGGTGTTCGCCCTTTCCTCATAGTAGCCATTGTTAAGGTTCCTTCTTATCCGAACCTGCTGTTCTTTGCTCCAAAACCGCTCCGTGAATTTGCGCGCAAACTCTTCGAACGTGCTTACGCGATTTTCGATTACGTTCCACCAGTCCCTCGCGGTTCGAGTGAGGCTCTGCTCTACCACGAACTTGAAATCGCTCTCGCGAATTCGCGTGGCTTGGCAGTAGTGCTCGAGTTCCCGTAGGAACTTGAGCGGTCGTTCCCTCCCCGATCCGTCGAACGTCGGTGGTGCTCTTCGCATTGCCAGCTCCCTTATGTGGGTCTGCTGGTTTGGGAGTGTGGGTGTTTGCCCGAGGGGCAGTGCGTCTCGCATCTGTCTGATCTCCTCCACACTTCGTCGTACTCCTTCTACTTCTCTACGGAAGTCCTCCACCGTGTTTCTCGTTTCGCGGAAACTCCGGGCGAGTTCGTCGACGATGTTCTCGTTTTCTTGCATTCGTTGGCTTAGCTCTTCCATGGCTCGCTTTATCGGGCCGATGACGATCCGTGTCGTCTCGGTGTGTCCCTCCAGAGTTTGCGAGATGTTTCTCGCCATTGCGTCTGACCACTCGTCGAATCTATGCTCGATTTTCTTCTCGAGCTCCTTTACCTTCCTGTCAATTTTCAGGTTGATCCTCTCGCACTGGTATCCTAGTTTCTTAACGGCGTCGAGGACCTCGGCCAGGGAAACTGCTGGTGAGCCCGGATTCCCGGCGTCTCCTTCCTCCGCAGTCTCTTCGATAATTATTTCCTCGGGACGTGTGGGTGGTTGTCTCACCATCTCTTCTGCGCCCGCTTGTGCGAGCTCCTCCGCGAGTGTTACGCTTCTTCTCGTACTCACTGCGGGTGGTATGGAGAAAGTGAATTCCAGATGGTCACTTGTTTCCATGCTGCTCACTCCCGTGTCGGCCACTGTGTTTTCTGTTCCTTTATCCGCCATGCTCTTATGTGCGGCTCTTTGCTTTTTCTTTATTTTTCTCCCTTTTCCTCAACTGCCAGCCCCACGTTGGGCGCCAAATGTAACGTTATGCCTTCTTACCACCTCGGCTTCCGGTTACCTCCTCGTCGAGTTCTTTCCTTTTCAGGACTGGCAGTGGGAATAGCAAGGAAAATATGAAATAAGCAGTGCACGAGATCCCTTTAATTTTCTTTATTTCGTCTCTCGAAGTATTTCGTCGAAGTGGTGCGAGTTCAACGCACTCGCACAGCTGATCGCTCGCACTTTTTCTCTCCCGCACTCACACTCTTACCCGCGCTTACCCATGCACACGCTCACACATACACTTAGTCTACTGCTTATTCTAGTTAGAGGTCGGGTATCGGAAAGAAATGTAAACACCTATCCCGGGAAGACGCTGTAACGTTACGTGTCTTTCTCTTACCGATATGGTGTGTTCTTTGCCTGGCTACTCTCTCTCTCTTACTCGCCCGTTTGGTCTAAGCTGCCGTTCGCCGTGCTGACTCACTCGTGTGGTCGAAAAAACTCCGGAAAACACCTCTTCTCCGAACTCGAAAGACGATTGCTTTCCTCGCACTTCTGCCTGCCTTCGCACTAATCACTCCCGACTTGAATTTATAACTTTGAAAAAACGTGAGAAAATTCTCGATCTCGATCCTTCCGCTACCTGTCTTTTATATGCCTTTTCCCCCTCCTCGTGCTCTAATTTCGGTCCCTTTAATTGGGTCCCCGCTACTCTTCTATCGGCGCGCGTTGCTGACCGCGCTTGGCCTCGGTTTTGGCCTTGAACTTGCCAATTCTCGAACTGTTACGTCATTCGTTTTTATGCGAATTCCTATCTTCCGCTCCTATCCCCTTTGCCTCATCTCGCCACCCGTTTCCTAGGCTAACGCGACCTACTTTTGCTCCTGTGTCTAATTTTAGATTCTGGCCGTTTTTTCTTTCTTTCCGCGGATATATCTCGATCTTTTTCATCCTTGATTTCTAATTCTCTTTTACTTTACTTTCTTTTTATTAACTCGTGTTTTTACTTGTAACGTTACAGTATCGGTGTACATAATTTTAGACTTGCCGGGGAGACGCGATTGCATGTAACCGTAGTGAAAATCGTACAGACATACTTTCGATATGTCCAAGATACACATTCCTACGTACGCTGGCTTGCACAATTTAATATTTAACTTACTCAATTCTATCGCTACTACATCTTCCGAAAATATCGTTCGGCTATGAAAATTAGGTTTCGCGATCAACGCTTCCGCACCGAATCGTCCGTCCCACCGCGTAACCAGTTTCACGTCCCTATGATTGCGCACGTTCTCCATCGTTTTACCGAACACCGCGTTATTCATTAGTTTGAATAAATTTTTTTGAAAATCGTTAGTCGCGCGAGTACGAAATTGAGTGTTTAAGTCGATGTACTTGCGCAACCAGCACGACTGCTGGAATTCTAAAATACGATGTATCTTCGTCAACTTTAAGCCGTGTCTCAAGCACTGTTGCAGATAACGATAGTGTATCACGTATCGTTCCTTAGGGTTTACCGTAACGAGTAATTTTTGACCGCGTTTACCCGGTGGCGTATCTTGAAGAGGGCAAAACGGAAGATCGACGTGCGAATCGTGAAGCTCGCGCGGATATTCCAAATCAACCTCTAAGATATATCCTACGGGTCCGTCCTCCGAAACCGAATTTACATCGAACTCGAGCAAAGATCGCCCCTCGATCCATTGGAATGCCCCGTGCGGAAGAGGCTGCGACATCGCCCAGCCGTATAAATTGTTTACGTCGAAGTACATGAGGTACGTGGAAGGTTTCGACGGATCGTACGTTGCCATGTATTTGTTGTTTGCGTGCGAGTATCTGTGAGAACACTGACTCAGCCCGCCGCGTATCCCTCGCTCGACGAACATATACATATCTATATCCGTCAACAGAGTGAGTGTAATTTTTGTATATTTCAGCATTACGTCCCACGCGAAGCCCGGAAGAGTAAAGTAATGAGCCGGATCTAACTTGTAGCTTTCGATGCAATCGTTTCGGAAATTTTCAAAAATATCGGCTAGTAGCATCACGTCAATTTTTAAGTACAAGTCGCTGTACTGTCCCAACGTTTCGGTGTGGAAGCGCGTCCAAACGTTAACGGCGTGCGTGTAATCGGTATCGGATATGTCGCTATCGTTCAATCTGTTGTAAAATGCGTCGCGATCTGGTAACCGCGTCTCGCTTAATTTTTCGTAAGACGTTACGTAGTCGTATGGAAAAATGCCCTTCCTGGTAAGAAGATCGATGTCGTCGTTGCTGAGCGAATGAAATTGCGTTCTTAAATTTTTTAATTTATCTTTCTCGAGGTAAGAAGCTAATTTGTCGAGACTAGAGCTGAGAAATTTAAACGAATCTATGAATCTAAATTTGATGTATTGTATAGCCTCGCTCTTCCTATTCATCTTACGAACGTTTTCTCCACCCGTTTCTTCTACTTTTCTACGCGTTTCGTCCATGTGCTTCGTGAAAGAGATGTACTTTTCTTTGGTTATTGGTAGTAGGTCTACTTTACCTTTGAACGCGGTGGCGAGTTTCTTTATGACAAAGTGCGCGTCGTAACCTGACAAATTGTGAAACACCACCGGTACCGTGAACGGTATCTTGTAATTCAAATTACAACTCGAGTGCGCCGGATCTCTATATGCACCCGAAAGATGACAATGATCGCGTACTTTGGTCTCGTCGCGAAAAGGGTTCTCGCAAATGTGACAAGTGGTGGACCTATGAAATTCCCTTTCCTCTTCCACGGTGAGTCGCGTCATCGGAATAACTTTTCGAAAAATTGAATCGAGTTAATGTCCTAACTCGCGCATCTCTTTCACGAACCACTCGATGCAGTCGGATTTGTCGCGATACGATCGATATTTACACAATGACGCGTCGTACGAGCAATGTAAGTAATATCCTACACTGTACGCGAGGTGATGCTGATAGGGTTGCGTGCGTCGTTGATCTTCACCCGTATTAACGTTCGCGAGCAAGCACTCGAAATCCGCGTAAATTATGAAGGGAATGCGTTCTTTGCGCGAAAAATTTTCAAAGCGTAAGTAGTTGTCATCGTTCGTGGGAAGCGTTATCGCGCAATCGTTGATTCGTTGGCAATCAACGGTGTGGGCCTTCAATTTTTCCTCCGATATGAAGTAATGGAGACAACTAAAAAAAAAATTTCAATCAATAAATCCTATCGTGATAGTTACTTTTATACGGAGAATAAAAGATAGATCTCTAACTTACCGATCGCAAATATATTTTCTATGCTCTCTACCGTTAATCTGTCTGGAGACCAATCTTGAGAGATTCCTTATGCACACGAAATGATTCCGAGTCGATGTTTCAAGGAGAAGCAGGTTCGCGTGTCTTTCTCGTTTTCTCGAAGTCAGATGTAGCGGCTCGCAGAGACTCTTGCTCCAACCGTATACGTTAACGGAAACGTCGTTGCGACGCTCAAATTTCACAATTTGCTTCAGCGTCATGGGCAGTTGAAAGCCGTCGGTGTTAAGTACGTCGGAGTAATGCGGATAAGAAGATTCTCTGTCCACGTGATGTCTAGCCGGATATAGGCTCGCTACAACCGAACGGAAGAAGCAAGCGTTGTCGTCGACGCCGTTGCACTTTACGTTGACGATCGCTTTCTTCAATGCCAGCTCTCGCGGTATCGAAAGGTTGCATCCCGCGTGCATGGGCTGGTACTTGTTAACGTTTACCATCAGGCACAATATTTTGGTTAGCGCCCACCCACTGTCGCGCTCTTGAAATTCTTCCATAGCCGTCAAGATCGGCTCTATCACATCCTCCGTGTACCATCGGCGTAAATTCGATGTCGCGCAGACCTCGCGATTACGCGTATTGAAACTTTTAACGTCGGTGTTCCCATTCGACATGAACTCCGCTTCCAATATCGCGTTGACTTTAATACAATTGTGTGCGTTGATGGCGTCCGTAACCCGACTCGTCACCATGCGACGCGCGTCTTTAAGAAATTGTCGCGTATCGATGTGTTCGATGTTAATGACGGCGCCCGTGAGAATTCGATTTTCAAAGGCCGACTCGATATTCTCCCAAGTAAGGGAGGACGCTCTCGCACCGCGATTCGTCTCGTACAAGCCTCTGCCCACTCGCGTAAAGCGTTTTTGCATCAAAACTTTTGCACATGTCAGCCGCGAGATTATCGATGTTATGCAACGTAACAAGTTGTCCGTTTCGTTTCGTAAATACGCGATGATATTTCCTTGGGCCTCGTCGCACTCCTGCATTCACTCGAGATATTCGTTTCGAGTACGCGTTAGCTTTGACTTGGCCGTTAAAACTCGGTAAATGTTTTTTATATGATCCATCTTGCGAGGATACCGTTCGTCACGAACACTAGACTATATTACGGAAAAAATGTTTTTCGAATTCGATGATACTCGTAGGACGAATAATAAGGACGGCGGTTTCTCGACTAATGAAGAGAACGCTGCGCGCTCGAAGGGGCGATAAAATTTCTTTGGTCAAACGTAATCATTTGCAGCCCTCTTAGAGCTCTTAAATGCGGTATAACGTAAACTTTTGCATCTCATCGCCGACCGACAAATCTTGAGCGTGCGTGTATGTCATAGTGTAAACTGCCCAATAATAATATGCACGCTATGGTCTTAGGTGGCATCGGATACCGATAACATAAACTATGCGATTCGTTTCTTCATATCGCTAGGTGTCTATATCCGGCTTCGTCGCATCCACTCGAGATATTCGTTTCGACTTGGCCGTTAAAACTCGGTAAATGTTTTTTATATGGTCCGAGGATACCTTTCGTCACTAGACTATATTACGGAACAAATGTTTTTCGAATTCTTATAAGATGAATGAAAGGAACGCTGCGCGCTCGAAGGGGCGATAAAATTTCTTTGGTCAAACGTAAACTTTTCGTATGTCATTATGTATACTCCCTAATAATAATATGCTCGCTATGGTCTTACGGTGGTATCAACAAACATAACATAAACTATGCGATTCGTTTCTTCTTATCGCTAGGTGTCGAAAGATATATTACTTACCGGCATCACGTCACCCCCCCCCCACTTTCGAGTCGCGGCTCTTGACCCCCCCCCACCCCCACGATGGGTCCTTACCCCGCATCACCGCACACCCCCTCGCCCAGTGGTCCAGAACCGGCCTATATCAGCTACTCCCCCCCCCTTCTCAAATCATTTCTTGATCTTACATACAGAAAGACGCATTAATGGCGCATGGTGGAGATATCCCCTCCAGGTACCTCTCCTTATGGACGGAAAGCACGTCACATGCTTTTCGTCCATAAGGAGAGATAGGTGGTGGGGGTATCTCCACCATGCGCCATTTATGCATCTCTATGTACATCTTATTCTGTAACAAATACCAAACTATGCTACATTATAGTTTGCTACTACTCTTTAATTCTTCCTTTTTTATTTCTATATTTATTTTTCGCTTAAATTCTTTTTTTTGGAAGAGATAATCTCTAACTCATCGATTGATCGATAGATCAATCCGTTTTTTTCAATTATCTACTTCTAGTTTAATTATCTTCTTAGTTTAATGCTTACGAGGAGATAAAGCGCGACATAGATCGCTTCGACACCAGCGATTACGCCGAAAATAATCCATATCGTATACCGCGAGCGAATAAAAAAGTATTAGGCATGATGAAGGATGAAAATAATGGCGCGATTATAACCGAATTCTTTGGACTGAGAGCGAAAATGTACGCCCTCCGTGTAAGTAGCTAAGAAGGAATAAGCGATAGCATTACGAAGAAAATCAAAGCGGTAAAGAGGAACGTCACGACTACGAGTATAGAGTTCGACGATTATCTTCGATGCTTGAACGATGGAGTCAAAAAGGTAATTAGTCAAAATGGAATCGCGTCCGAGCGACACAACGTTTACACGATCCGCAGGCGAAAACTGGCGCTCAGTCCGTACGACGACGATAAGCGATTCATCATACCCGGCTCCGCTCATTACTTATTTATTTATTTATTTATTTATTCCAATATACGTGACAAGCCCATTATACAATATAACAAATCACAAAGAAAATCATAAAGTCCAGAAGGACATAAAGACAAGAGATGATAGAGAAGAAGTGAAACAGGAAAAAAGAAAAAAAGAAAGAAAAGACAGAAATGAATCGAATAAATGAGACGAATAGACTCAGTTTGCGCCTGAGGATTTACAAAAAGGTCAATTTCAATTTACAAAAGTCAATTTATTTTCAAGTATACAGATTCGATTAATAATATCGCCATTAGCATAATTAGATGTGTAATTCCTTACCGCAAACAAAGGAGAGGCCCTTAAGTTTCTAGATGGTACATTAAAATCAATTAAGGCCAGAAGCATAGGATTAAAACTGACACCACGAAGTAAGTTCGATAAGAAACGTAAATCAGCATAGATCCGACGATTTTCTAAAGAATCCATACCCAATGCAGCAATAAACGAATCATAGTTATGGTTCATAACCTCGCGAAAGAAGGTTCGCGAATAGATTACGCTATTGATACCTACATGGAAAAATAAAATAAAAATAGATATCTTTCATTTTCGTAAAATACATAATATATATTTATATGATTTCGTTTACACAGTATTGCAATCCTTCTTATGGATCCACGAGTTAGGAGAAGCGTCGAATCCCAACCACTTCACGTACATCTTACTTCCTTTTTTGTGTAACACCTTTTCGACGAGATGTACGTCCGGACATACGGTCACGCGTTGTTCGTGCTCGTAAAATCCATCCGCGATAGAATTTCCCTTGTAATCCTTTAGCAAGTACGTAACCACAATCGTTGGTTTTATCGCCGTAACTTCAAACACCTCCGCCCACCAATTTGGCGTGTATCTTTTATCGAACACCGTCTTGAACTTGCTCGGGCGTACTTTATCACCGACTCGAAGTTTTGCCGAAACCAAATTTTTAAGCTAGTTGCAGGTGTATACGTTCGTCAGGAGACGACTCTAACTGTCGCGAGTCACGTCGATAGGCCGTATTCCTATGGATCGATGTTTTCGTTGATTGTAATCGGACACGAGAGTGGGAAGGGCGCTGATCCAGCTATAGGTACCGTTTTACGAGAACGACTTCCACATCGCGTTCTTGAGCGTGCGATTAAAGCGTTCCACCACGGAGGCCCTCGTGACGCTGTGCTGTGACGGGGTCACAAGAACCCGCCGTAGAAATAAAGCGAGACGAGCCGAGCGTGAGATATCTGTCAAAGTGGCCATTATATGTTATCAAGCATTCTTAAAAATGTATTATTTCTTTGCGAGCGACGCCTGTACGTATGCAACCCGGGATACCCGTCGAACATCTTAGAGGTATCGTAACGTGACGCCGCCAATAAGCATCGCCGCCGCTCACCGCTCACACCGTTAATTGGCCGAGACGGGAAGATGAGCAGACACCGAAAGGACCTCCTGCGACGCTACCGTACATTAAGGAAGCAATAACGCTAATCGGCGTCGTCGCCTCCCCACCCGTTCGCCAGGGCCGTCTATGGCCACAAGTCTGATGAAAATTAAAGGATCCGAGGAACACCAAAAATCGGAGAAGACGGGTTTTCCGCTAAACTTCTACACGGAAAAATCTACGAGAGAGGTGGAAAAGTGGCGGAGTGTTCGTAATGCCTGTGTCAGCGAGTGAGCGTACAAAGTGTGAGTGAATATCTGAATTTTTGCGAGCAATTATCGGGGTGACGAAACACCCATAATTAGGGCATACCTGCGTGAAGTCACGTGGTTTACCGGCACGAGCCTCGTCCGTGCGTGCGTGCGGCACCGTGCTCGCTCTCTTGTGCGCGGACGATTGTAGTAACCGGTCGTATCTGAACCACTCTTTGTAACGTCTTGTAGTATTTTAGTAGGGCAGTTCGTAGTGCGTAGCTTTTGTTCTTGATATCCCTTGCGAGTCTACACACGAGGAAGAAGACGAAGCATATCTGCAAGGAACGAGCGTTCTCTCTGAGGCCGAATCTTTACCTGCGAGCGGTAGCCGCTGAAGGGAGGGTGATCTGGTAAGAGACGATAACGTCGTTCGCCTACTTACAAGCGTTGTATATTATCTGTGACGGGTTGATCGGGGATCGAGGAGGAATATTAATCAGTTTGCGAATTTGTTAGTTAGCTCGGTAGATATTGCCGGCACGTGGCCACAGGATGCGAGCGTAACTTCTTTTGGTTGTTCGAATATTATAATATTGAGTAAATTACCCTCCTCGCCCCCGTGTATACTGGAAAAAGAGAGTTCCTTTACGGTTCTTAATATAACGAATCGAAATCGTCCGCCGCATGAGCTACTGTCCGGTATTGTTATTGTTATTTGTGGCCGATTTTCTGATTGTACAAATCTTAAGTATTATTTTATGGCCAGTGCGCAATTCTAATCTTTGTCTATCTCGCGCGTTCCGTTCGAATATTTCTTTGTGTACGTGATCTCGTCCAAGGACGGGACATACTAGTTTCTGTATTTTTTCCCTGAGATCAAGAAATTTCGTACGTATTGAAATCGAAGTTACAAACACGATCTCTTGTGCTTTATATGAGACATTATCTGAGTGGCTTAATTAATATCTGAAGTATAAACCGAGCGGAGTAGCAGTCGAGAGCTGTATAATCGCGTAAGGCGACGGGAACTTTTTTTTTGTAACCGTTCGGGTATCGTCACTATCTACATTGCCACCTAATTACCTTAACCCGGCGAGAGTGTGGCAGGGTATGTCATACCCACCATGTTACTTATTTGCGTGCATTTTTTGTTTGTGACTTTCAATCGTGTTGTTGCTTAGAGTAGCTAGAGTTAGAGGGTTGCAGAAGAGGATAGTGGCGTGATCGCAGTGTCGCGGCAGCCTATGCTCGACTTACACGCTTGAAAACTGCTTTGGGGTATGTGATACCCGGCCACATAGTTGGTGTATATATTTCGTGACAAAAACTAACATTACTTTTTTTGCTATTTTAACTTATTTTCTTTGTTGCATTGTAGGTTTTAATAGAAAATGGACGTTGACAGTGAAGAAAACCGACTTCGGTCAATGCTGGAAGAAGTACTAGAAAATACTTCTGATGAAGCGAGCTCTGGAGAAGAGTCTGACCATTGTAGTGAACACAATCTTCAATCCGATACTGAGCAAGAGATTTCCGATCACGACGAAGCTGAGACGAATGAAAATAGTGCTAATTCTGATGACTCTGAAGACAATTTTTCGCTGTCTGTTTTGAGAAAACGGCGCCGTCCAACACTTGAAGTCCAAGCACCGCATTACAAGTCAAAGGATGGACAAAAATGGTATAAACGTCCTCTACGAACAAATGTACGTACGAGATCTGAGAACATAATTGTTGAACAGCCAGGCGTAAAAGGGGCAGCAAGAGAAGCAAATACCGAGTTACAATGTTGGAATATTTTTATGACTGAAGAAATAAAAGCTATCATATTGAAACACACAAACGAAGAACTAATAAAAAGACGAGAACAGTGCGATGATCTTGCTAAATTATACATTAAGAAGGAAACAACATCTACAGAATTTGATGCTTTCATCGGGTTGCTATATATTGCTGGTCTCAATAAATCAAGTCGCCAGAGTCTCAAAGATTTGTGGAGAACGGATGGGACAGGAGTGGACATATTCAGAACAACAATGTCTCTGCAAAGATTTTACTTTTTACAAAACTGTATTCGCTTTGACGATAAATCAACAAGAGAAGAACGTAAAAAGCTTGATAATATGGCTCCTATCAGAACAATATTTGAAAAGTTTGTTGACTGCTGCCAAAAAGCTTACACACCTCACGAATATATGACAATAGATGAAATGCTTTTTGCATTCAGGGGGCGATGTGGATTTCGCGTTTACATTCCCAGCAAACCTGCCAAGTACGGCATCAAAGTCCAAGCTCTTGTTGATGCAAAATCTTTCTACACAGTAAATTTGGAAGTATATGCAGGAAAACAACCTACAGGCCCGTATTCTGCAAGCAATAACGCTTATGATGTTGTAGAAAGACTGGTCAATATAACTTTTGATAACTGGTTCACCAGTTACGAATTGGTGATGCGTTTGTTGAATGGACACAGACTTACGTCAACTGGAACTGTGAGAAAAAACAAAAGATGTATTCCGGCTGCATTTTTAACACGTTGAATGCCATGGGGGTCACCGGTGACCGGCACTCGATTTATCATGATGCGTTTGAAATGTTTATTAATATTGTTTATCAATATTTAGGAGATTGTAACCATTGGTCATAAAAAATGTTCGATCTAATATAAGACATGTGATAGTAAATTCTTCGATATGTTTATTCTGAAAAGAATTATTAATAAAATTATATAGATCCATGGGTTTATTAAAAATTGGCTCGGCATTCAACGTGTTAAAGACCGGAAAGGCTCCAGGAAGTTCTATGTTCGGACATCAAAAGAATGTTTCTATGGTCTCCTACGCCCCTAAAAAGAATAAAGTGGTCATAGTAATGTCAAGCTTACATCATGACGACAAAATTGATAGCGCTACAGGAGACCAGAAAAAGCCAGAGATGATAACATTCTACAATTCAACCAAAGCTGGAGTAGATGTCGACGAACTGTGTGGTAGCTACAATGTGTCGCCTAATAGCAAGCGCTGGCCTATGACCATTTATTACGGAATGTTGAATATAGCTGCTGTCAATGCAAACATTATTTTTCGTGAAAATCAGGGCAAAAACTCCAAACGAACCGATTTCAACCGTAGCTTAGGCTTGGCTTTAATTTACGAACATCTGAAGTTGCGAAAAGACCAAAAAAATATTCCGACATATATACGTCAGAGTATCTCTTCCCAGATCAACGAACCACTTTCATCGACTCAAAATGTTCCTGGTCGTGATGTTAGATGCGGAGATTGCCCATACAAAAAGGATCGCAAGACAAAATACGCATGTGCAAACTGTGCAAAGGCTATATGCATGGAGCATGCAATTTTTTTTTGCAAAAACTGCACTGATTTAAACTCCAGTTCCTAAGATGTTCCTAAGATTTTTTGTTACTTTTTGTAGTTTATATAGTTACTTATTTCATAGTCTAACATATCTTTAAGTTCTTTTTCATAAAAAATGTTTTTTTTAGTACTTTTTGTAGTTTATTTGACAAGGGGACACTACGGCCTCGGAAATTACTTTTGAATGACAACTTGTAGGTTTGTAGTATACCTTTAAAAAATTCGATTTGTAAACTAAGAGGTCGCACTAGCCATAAACTTTCGAGAAAAATGGCTTTAAAGTTTTACGTGTAGGACGTATACCGGTCACTTTGAACACCATCCAAGAGCAGCGAAGTGGCCGAGTTGTAGCGAACTCGCTTGCGGCGCGGCGGTCCGTGTTCGATCCCTGCGTGTGGAAACTTTTTTTTTTTTTCCAATTCTTTAAAATATTATAAAAACTGTGAAATAAAGTTACTGACATACTAATATGAAGAATTTAATCATACATAATTTTTTCTATTAATGAAATTTGGGGAATATCGTCTTTCTTGCTCAATTTTTTATTTTATTTACAAGATTCACAATGATAATTGTCATAAAAACATTTAAAACACAAAATATGATTACATCTCGCACAATTTATGAATGAAGATTGTCCACATGAACAACCATTTTTTAAAAGTTCGACCGGAAAACATACTTCATTCACATTCCTAAACATTTCTCTTTCGTCGGAGAGCTTGCAAGCGTACCAGGCATACCGGATCATTTCATTAAATATTGGCGATGCTAATTGATGGTGCACTATGGATTGAATTTTTATGCAGTCCTCGCGTGAATTTATTTCTCTCTCATTTTCAATCAAATAAGCGCAATTCTGTAGTCGCTTTATTAAATTTTTCACTTGTCTATAAAAATAGACATCGCAAGGTTGAACAAGTGGAGTACATTTCGGAGGAATCACTTTAATCGTACAAGTAGGTGATTTCTCGTCATCCCGAAAGATTTCGTCATATAATTCAGGCTTTGTTTGTCCTCCCCAAGAGTCAATAATTAACAGTAACAGTCATTTCATTAATAGAAAAAATTATGTATGATTAAATTCTTCATATAAGTATATCATTAACTTTATTTCACAGTTTTTATAATTTTTTAAAGAATTGGAAAAAAAAAAGTTTCCACACGCAGGGATCGAACACGGACCCGTCGCGCCGCAAGCGAGTTCGCTACAACTCGGCCACTTCGCTGCTCTTGGATGGTGTTCAAAGTGACCGGTATACGTCCTACACGTAAAACTTTAAAGCCATTTTTCTCGAAAGTTTATGGCTAGTGCGACCTCTTAGTTTACAAATCGAATTTTTTAAAGGTATACTACAAACCTACAAGTTGTCATTCAAAAGTAATTTCCGAGGCCGTAGTGTCCCCTTGTGAGAGTGTGAAAATTTTCGTTGAAAATTCATAGTGACTTGTTTAGAGTTAAGTAAAATATAAAAATAGTTTAAATGGCGCAAATGTTTTGTTTCCAATACGTTATAATATAGTCTTACGATAATAAAAAATAACTAATGTAATGCTTTTTCTTCAGGATCTTGTTTTACAGCTAATATTGTAAACGGGTATGTTATACCCTGCCACATACTCCTTGTTACATTTTTTCACCACACTCTCGCCGGGTTAAATAAGCCTCATTTCTTTTGGTCGCACAGCATATCTCACGTCTCTCTCTCATTTTCTTTTATGTGCCCTTTTGTGAATGTTAAGAACCCTCGCCTCTCCGTCACTCCCTTAGGAGACTGACTGGCCGGAAGTCTTGTGCCGGTTCATCCGTCTAGATACCCTTAACCTCAACGTATCCTACCACCTCTCCGATCGTACGAGTGGTGATCGTAAGTCAGCTGGCGCCCAATACAATCTACTATCTTTCCGACCACCCGAAAAATAGCGATCGAGAATATTATCCAGACGGGTGCCGAAGAGGTGCGTGACTTGGGGGACACTATCGCCGTGAGGAGGTAGTTTGTAAAGTTCCCCCGCGTGCAACGTCACAGTGCGTGGAGTAATGATTTATATCGTGCTTCTTCATGATAGACTGAAAATCAGTATTATAAAATTCTTTTATGCAATCCATGCTTGGAAAGTTCAATTTTTGAGCGCTGGATAGTGTGCGCAAAGTGACCAATATCCGATGGGTATACTGTAATGTGCTATTATCTCACAGGGTAGAACTTTCCCGCACGCTACGTCATCACTTTCCCGCACAGTTCAATCAAGGCAATATTATTTCACGATATATACTTTAATTTACGACACGTACAAATATAAAAAATTTTGGCGCTGGCGAGACTCGAACTCGGGCCGCCAGCGCATTAGTCTTACATCTAGACCACTGGGCTACCGACGCTTCTTGGGAACCACTACAAACTGACCAGTTCTTAAGAAACTATCTTAAACTAAGGCCTATAACTATGTTTAGGCCTTAGTTTATGGCCTATATAAGTATGTTTCTCCAAAAATTGAAAATTCCAAACATGGATTGCATAAAATCTTGTATGCAACACGTGGGAAAAGTGGCAAATCTGGTATAGGTCAAATTTCCAAAACTCGCCTCTGCTTGTGCTGTGTTACAGGGGAACTCGTGTGATTAGCGCCCGAGCGTCAGCGGGAAATTCCCACTCGTTCCCCTGTTCCACAGCACGCACTATCGGCTCGTTTCGGAAATTTAACCTATACCATAATTTGCCACTTTCCCCACTTGTAGCATAAATAGCTATTCCCATATCCCTTTGCAAATTTTTCGGAATTCGTTCATCCATCCGTATAATCGTAGCAAAGGCCTACGTCGTATCGCTTACGCTTTTATTCTTTAGAGGGATCGCCCACGCGTACTTACTGAACACATTGATAACGGTGAGTATGTATTGATGCCCGCGGTTTTGTTTCACGTAAGAACGGACGTCGACTAAGTCAGCCTGCCGGAGATCGCCGAATCCGCGTACGATGAGTCGTCTGCGCGCAAAGTTACGCCTCGCAAGTGTGTGTAGCTCGTCCAACAATTTCACTCTCTCTATGCTGCGACCGCCCCTCGCCACGACCATCATTCCTATAGCGAAAAAGTATTTCCAGCACGCGTATAAAACAATCCATACATTTGACACAGCGCTCGTTATTCGCATCATCTAACGATATCTTTTGTTCCGTAAATGTTACCTTCTTCGTTCTCTTTATAGGCATAGCGAAAAAGCATCGTTTAACTTTTGATCGACGACTGACCAATGTTTCCCCCTCCTCCGTCTCTTATTTTATAGACGTCACAAACTCGGCCCCTAACGCACTCCCATAAGCTCGCTTGTCACGCTTTTAAGCTTCTCAAAATCGAATATTTTTGTAGTAGCATCGGCAAACATGTTAACAGCAATCGAAGCCAAATTACAAACAGCAACTTCGTCGGGACTCGAGTACTCAACAATTTCGGTACATAGATTGCTACATTTAATTGTTCCTAAATTTTGTTGATTTGATTTACGATTACAGTGGTCTTTATAAAGCATATATAAGGTACCAGTTTCTACTTGCGATGAAAGACTGGTAGATCATAAATCTCTCGCTTTGATTTGTCTTTTGAAGCATCCTTTGCTTTCATACCTTGAAAATTATTTATAATTTAGAAAACATTGTACAACAATTGCATAGGAATACACAAATGAACAGCAACTTCGGCGGCACTCGGATACCCAACAATTTCGGTAAATAGATTGCTACATTTAATTGTTCCTAAATTTTGTTAATTTGTTTTTTTTTTTTAACTAAGAAGTTGGTTATATTGTCTTTTTTAGGCATGACCGCGGGGAGTTCCTTATGCTCTCGATCGAGCAAAAAGTGTAACGAACGATTATCTCCGAAACTATTCGAGATATCCAAAAGTCATTTTGGATCTTTACGCTTCATAACAAGATCTCAATGTGTGTGTGTATGCGTGTATCCACTCTAGCGTCTAAACGGCTGAACGAATCGAAGTGAAATTTACACGAAAAATCCGGTTACATCCAATGAGGATCCACTAACAATTTCGATTCGATCCGACTTCCTGGTTTATCATTTCAACGGTCGCTTTTAAGGATGTATTTAGTATATTAATAGGAGGAGGTTTGATAAGCTTCTTATTCGAAATCGCACCGGTTGAAGGTGGGTTTAACGATGCGCTATGTTGCTGTTGTGAATATTTCAAATCTTGATCGGTTGACTGCTGTTTATTCTTCTGACTTTTGTGTTTCGGTGACTTGTTGTTGCCTTGGTATCCGCTCCCGGTTTTGATCGGGCTCGCTACCTCAATCTCCATAACAGAAAATAAAAATACAGAATCCCCAAACAGGAAGTAAAAAAACTAATAGATCCGTCAACTAAAACAAAGAATCTGGAAAAAATAATTTATAATAAAATAATCAAAAATAAGCCAGAAATTAAAACGCTTACAACTCAACCTAATTTAGTAATAAGAAAAAAAGTTAAGAACGATGGCCTAAATGAAACCGAAATGGACAACAAAAAACCAGCCAAAACGCTAGAAAAGCAAGGAGAGAGCCATAGAAATCGACAAAACAAGAACGGAAAAAAAACAACCCTCCTATAACGAGCTGACACTACTAATAAAAAAACTAAACGAACAAGTCACTGAATTAGCAAAACAACTGGAATAGGGAAAAGGGAGCGGATACCAAGGCAACAACAAGTCACCGAAACACAAAAGTCAGAAGAATAAACAGCAGTCAACCGATCAAGATTTGAAATATTCACAACAGCAACATAGCGCATCGTTAAACCCACCTTCAACCGGTGCGATTTCGAATAAGAAGCTTATCAAACCTCCTCCTATTAATATACTAAATACATCCTTAAAAGCGACCGTTGAAATGATAAACCAGGAAGTCGGATCGAATCGAAATTGTTAGTGGATCCTCATTGGATGTAACCGGATTTTTCGTGTAAATTTCACTTCGATTCGTTCAGCCGTTTAGACGCTAGAGTGGATACACGCATACACACACACATTGAGATCTTGTTATGAAGCGTAAAGATCCAAAATGACTTTTGGATATCTCGAATAGTTTCGGAGATAATCGTTCGTTACACTTTTTGCTCGATCGAGAGCATAAGGAACTCCCCGCGGTCATGCCTAAAAAAGACAATATAACCAACTTCTTAGTTAAAAAAAAAAAACAAATTAACAAAATTTAGGAACAATTAAATGTAGCAATCTATGTACCGAAATTGTTGAGTACTCGAGTCCCGACGAAGTTGCTGTTTGTAATTTGGCTTCGATTGCTGTTAACATGTTTGCCGATGCTACTACAAAAATATTCGATTTTGAGAAGCTTAAAAGCGTGACAAGCGAGCTTATGGGAGTGCGTTAGGGGCCGAATTTGTGACGTCTATAAAATAAGAGACGGAGGAGGGGGAAACATTGGGCAGTCGTCGATCAAAAGTTAAACGATGCTTTTTCGCTATGCCTATAAAGAGAACGAAGAAGGTAACATTTACGGAACAAAAGATATCGTTAGATGATGCGAATAACGAGCGCTGTGTCAAATGTATAGCCGTGTCTAGGCATTGCGAGGAATCCTCGCGAGGCAGCCTCGCGACGCACAGCTCGCACAATGTGGACGCGTCGCACGCGTGCCTCGCAGACACAACGCCTCGCAGATACAACGCCTCGCGCGAGGATGCCGTGGTGCGAGCCGTCGGTTTTTCTTTCCAGCTCAAAGCCGTCTCGGAAAAAATGACTCGCAATGTTTGGAACGTTATTTTATGCCTCGCTTGTTTCGCGTAACTAGCAACGAATCCAGTCGCGAATTTTTCTAGTCGAAAATTATCATTCGGACACAATGGATCACAACGCATGCCGTAGTTTAATTCAGTTTTATGGCGAACAGCGATTGCTGTGGGATTCTAAAAATCCTTTTTATATGAATAAAAACAGGAGAGAAAACGCTTGGTGTGGTATTAGTAAAAAAATGAATGTATCTGTGCCCGAATTAAAAAAAAAGATGACAGCATTGTTGGGATCGTACAGGCGTGAAAAATCGCGACAAAAACTCAGTCAGATTACTGGATCAGGTATGTTTTGTTTTAATTTAATAATAAAATTGATATACATAATTACATTAGTTTTACATATATTTAGTAAGAGAAATAACGATATTATGTTTAACAGGCCGCGATGATGTATATAAATCAAAATGGTACGCATTCGACTGCTTTGAATTTATGGCAGATAAAAATGATCCAGGTAGTACTACGGATTCATTTCAAGTACGTTTCTTTAATATTTATTGATACTCGTTTTGCCAAGGTACAGATGCATTTGTAACAAAGTGTTGAGCGAGATGTAATCGTATTTTTTTTGCATTATTTGATCCTCTTTAAGGGACACTTTGGATCGGGAATAGTGATTTCATTGATTGCGGTTCGTTTCTCCATCTACCAGAGATATTTTGTCCATTCTCTGCACAGTTAAACGAGCTTTCTGCTGTGAAAATATTATTCGAAACGGGATTTCTACGTAAAAAATTATATAAATAAATTGTTGCCAAGACAATTTTTGCCGCTTTTTCTGGCTCCAACAATAACGGTTTTCTCAAAACTCGGTATACGGAACTAAGAATCCCAAATGCATTTTCTACCACTCTACGCGCTCTCGAAAGTCGATAATTAAAGATTCTTTCAATTGAGCCTCTTTGGGGAGTTCCTTCGAAAGGTTTCATCTTGTATTCATTTAATGTAAACGCTTTATCCGCTCATATAAAATATGGTATTTGTTCTGCATATGGTATTTGCAATGCTTTCGGTGTTGGAAGCTGTAATGTTTTTTTTTCTAATTGTTTATATAATTTCGTATTTTTAAATACACCTCTATCAGATATACGTCCTTTGCTCCCAACATCAACATATAAAAATTTATAATCGGCATCAACCAAAGCAAAAAGGACAATGCTCGAGAATTGCTTATAATTATCATAATCTACGCCGCTGTTAATAGGTTTCTGCAATACCACATGCTTCCCATCCATTGCTCCTATAGCATGCGGGAAATTCCATTTATTTTCAAATGCTTGCGCGATAACAATCCATTCCTCTTCAGTAGATGGAATCTGCAAATAATAACTATTTATGCTACAAGTGGGAAAAGTGGCAAATTATGGTATAGGTTAAATTTTCGAAACGAGCCGATAGTGCGTGCTGTGGAACAGGGGAACGAGTGGGAATTTCCCGCTGACGCTCGGGCGCTAATCACACGAGTTCCCCTGTAACACAGCACAAGCAGAAGCGAGTTTTGGAAATTTTACCTATACCAGATTTGCCACTTTTCCCACGTGTTGCATACAAGATTTTATGCAATCCATGTTTGGAATTTTCAATTTTTGGAGAAACATACTTATATAGGCCATAAACTAAGGCCTAAACATAGTTATAGGCCTAAACATAGTTATAGGCCTTAGTTTAAGATAGTTTCTTAAGAACAAGTCAGTTTGTAGTGGTTCCCAAGAAGCGTCGGTAGCCTAGTGGTCTGGATGTAAGACTAATGCGCTGGCGGCCCGAGTTCGAGTTTCGCCAGCGCCAAAATTTTTTGTATATCGTGAAATAATATTGCCTTGATTGAACTGTGCGGGAAAGTTCTACCCTGTGAGATAATAGCACATTACAGTATACCCATCGGATATTGGTCACTTTGCGCACACTATCCAACGCTCCAAAATTGAACTTTCCAAGCATGGATTGCATAAAATGATTTATTTTATAGGTCGAAACACTAGAGACTGATACCAATACTGGCGATGTGGAATTAGGATTTGTAATGGAAGTAACCGATCCGGAAGAGTCAACTATTGCAACGGATAATGAAATTTTGACAACGCCAGAGACCTCTAATAAGCGGAAAAGAAAACGCGTCGTCACTACTCAAAGTCAGCGCTCTTCTCAAGACGATGATATGCTAAGTGAAGCATACAATCTTCTTAAAAAAAGTTCAGAGACCACTACAGATTTATATTCGATTTATGGACAACATATTGCAAATGAACTACGAAAATATGATGTACGAACTTTGGCTTTCGTTAAGGGTGCCATAAATAATATTATTTTTGAAGCGGATATTCGGAAATATGAGCAACATAGTTGACCTTATTCTCCAGGTCACATGTTTATATCGTCAGCAGTATCGCCTGTACCAACTGCACCTCGATTTACATCTCCAATACCTACCACCATGACTCCGATGCCTTCACCTGTGACAGTTATAGATGATTTTCAAACGCAACAACACAACTCCAATGTATTTACAGATTTATCTTAACTTTAAATCAATAACTATGTATATGTGTATAATGTAGGTATATTTTTGTTTTACTTACTTTTATATACTCCTTCAAACACGTAATTATTGCATCGCAAACTTCTGGAACAAGGGTTGATATGGATTGCTTCGATACACGAAAAAGGTACTGCAGACTTGTATATGAGTCTCCAGTAACTAAGAAACGCAACGTTATAAGCAACCTTTCTTCAACTGAAATTGCCTCCCGCATGTATGTATTATTTTTTTTCTAATAACGGATTAATTACGGCACATAAATATTCTAAATCGTAATTTTTAAAAGCATCTTTCGTATTGAACGTTATATCTTCTATCAACGTTGATCCATATTGGAATCGATTTTGGTAGAGTCTTTCAGTCCACACACGTTTTCGTTTCCGCTCTCGTTTTCTTTTTAGAATTTGGTGCATTATAATAAACGCAGCGGCTGCGGTGCGCACGCGTGTCTCCATGCTGCTCTCACAAAATACTGGCTCGCTCTGCCTCGCGCATGAGATATATTAATTTCGTCTGGACGTTTCGAGCATCGTTTTATGCGAGGCAGCCTCGCGAGCAACCGCCTCGGCCACCTCGGCTGCCTCGCGAAGATTCCTCGCAATGTCTGGATACGGCTTATGGATTGTTTTATACGCGTGCTGGAAATACGTTTTCGCTATAGGAATGATGGCCGTGGCGAGGGGCGGTCGCAGCATAGAGAGAGTGAAATTGTTGGACGAGCTACACACACCTGCGAGGCGTAACTTTGCGCACAGACGACTCATCGTACGCGGATTCGGCGATCTCCGGCAGGCTGACTTACAAGGGAAGCTCACGAACTGATACACTCCGATTTTTATGAAACTTTGCATAAATAATTATTAGACCTATCTAAAAAGATATCTGTAATTCGTTCGTGCCCGTTTTTTACTTTGAGAGAGATATCAACCCTTTTATCCGAACCGCCCGTTCTATATACTTCCTTATAAGTCATAAACAACAAAAGATATAAAAAAATAGTTGAAAAAATAGTTGAAATAAAAGTTATACCGTTCCTTGTGATCTATAAACCTGCGTGTATTTTTTTTTTTAAATTATTGTTTTTTTAAAATTGGATTTCCCCGGCCCCCTTTTTTTAAGAACTTTATTTTTTTCTAATCGATAAAAGCATCTATTTATTATGAATTCAACGATGTATTTGAGTATTTGATTGTTTCAATTATTTCGTTGGAATTCTCAATTTAAGTTTTGTGATCTTTCTGTATTGACGCAGGCAATACGCGATATTAATCGATACTATTTCGATCTAGATGACCAGCCAGCCGTTTCCAGCCAGCTCGCCGCTGCCTAGTAGGCAGGCAATGAGCATAGACCTCGGTACTGGCACTCCGCTACCTATGGACGCGCTGCCCTGCTTCGTGCCCGTGCATCCTGTGCCATCCGCACATACGCTGGTATCACCCGAGCGGCCGGAGCTGCCAGGGCCGTCTACGCCGCTCGTGCAGGCGCTTACGCTACCAGCACCGTCCGCAGTAATGCCTCCGATCACTCCATTAATGGAAGAAAATTTTGCCGATTCCTCTGCTGTGGACCCCGAGCTTTTGCTAGCCTTGGGAGATTTTGAGGGTAAAACGGTGGAGTGGGGTCGGGATATTAATAGCGAATTAGCAAGGAGATGGGAATCTACCTTAAAGGATGGCCTCAAAAAAGAAAAGAAGGAGGAGTTAATAAAAGAATATTTATTCCCAAAGAACTGCCCTCTGATTAAACCACCCATTCTTAATCTAGAGATTGCTGCTATGCTGAATGAGTCGGTCTGAAATAGGGATACGAGGGTTTTGAAAAAACAGGACCAGATTGGCCATATCCTTGTTATTCTCGGCAGAACGATGTCCGATATGCTGGAGAAGTCTATAAGAACGTCTGAAATACTTCGCCGTTTGGCGGATGCTGGCAAGTTATTGGCAGATTCTCATTTTCTAGAGACGGGAACAAGGCGTTCGCTGGTGACTCCACTGGTTGATAAGACTTTTATAGAACCATTCAAGGATCGGAAACGTGATAGCCCCTTGGTTGGTGAAAAATTAAGCGACTTTATTAAGTCTTCTCGTGGAATTCAAAAGACAGGGAAGTTCATCCAGTCATCTTCAGCTGCATCTAGTAATAATTTAAACTGGAAAGGGCCGTCGCGTCGTCGCGTCAGCCTCATCGCAACTCTCGTCCGATACACCGCGGCAGCGCACAGTGGGACGAATGATATAAAATCTCCGACATGGCCGAAAAATTCAAACATCGAACATCACCATTCTATTCAGCACGAAAAAATACATAGAATATGACCCACATTGAAATTTTTATTTGGGAATAATTGAGTAAAAAGCCATGTCCAGTGAATCGCCCGTTTCGTCCCACTGTGCGGCAGCAGCAGCAGCAACGCAGCGAAGTTCGGAGCGTATCGTCGACGCACAGCGGCGAGCTTTCGAGTGGTCCGACAGTCGTCGCCGGTTCCGGCGCCTGCGCAGCGTCACAAGCAACCGGGGACGTCCCCGTCTGCTGCCAGGCAGAAGATATAAGTTTCCAGGTACATGCCGGTCGCTTAAAGTATTTTTTAGAAGCCTCGAAAAATATTACTAATGTTAACTTAATATTAGATACGATTTTAGGATACAAAATTCCGTTTTTGCAAAAACCCGTACAAGTTCCAGGCTCTTATCCTACGTTATTGTTGTCAAAAAATGACAGCCTCCTTATTTCTGAGGAATTAAATCGATTAATTGAAGCAAAGGTCAGCGTAAGTGTGAGCCAGCTGCCAATCAGTTCGTTTCTAGTATTTTTTTAGTACCGAAGAGCAATGGAGGGAATAGATTAGTATTAAACCTTAAAAATAGAGATGAAACGGATAGTTGTTTGGCCGGGTACCGGATACCGGATATTCGGCGAACTGCGAGGCCGGATGGCCTGATATTCGGCCGCCGAATATCCGGCCGATTGACACGTTATATGTTGTGACGACTTTAACGCTTGTGACGTTATGTCACAAGAAGAGTAAAGAACTGCTTCCGTCAAGTGCACACTCTCAGGGCGAATTCGTGTATAAAGAATGTGTATTGATTGCTCCCGAATTTTTGTATGTAATGGAATATCCCGCTGCCATCGAGGGAAACCCATCGAAGGAAAAGAAAAGACCGCTAACTTCATCAAGCGAGGAAAGACCATCAAGAAGACATTCAGCTCCCGAACTGTCATCGCTTTCGTGCTCTACGGGCCTCCGCCGTGGGATAATCATCATCTTCACACCATGGCGAAGAAGAATACGTTGCGTGGCTACCGATTAGCACTACTCAGCATCGATCATCTACACCTATCGATAATGTAGGGCATCGGCGCAACGTATCGACGCGAAATTAAGAAATGTCACGCGTTGCTTAATTTAGAATAAATTAGGTAGAGGCGCACGTGCCGATCTGTCACGTGACGCAGAGCAAGGAGCCGTTCGGCAGTACGAGTCAGGAGCGGAGCTTAGCATTAGACCTTCGTAGAGTAAAGTCCGTTTTTGTATTTCGTTTAGTCGCTTCGCTCCCGTGTCTTAACCAGGCAGTACCGTTTCGTATACGTTTGTTAGATTCGAATTTAGTAATTTCGTGATCCCGTAAATTGTCTCGCGGGCCTTGGGGGTTCGACATCTCGTAGTGGAGAAGGAGATACGGACGTTTGGCTACCGTGGGACAACCTAGAAGGACGAGGAAGCCGTAGGAGACCCGCCATTTCGAGGAGGAGTTTGGTGGAGCGCGAGGTCGTCCGTTGAGTTCCGTCCATGCGGGAGAGGTACAGCCGGTAAGACGGGATTCCGTTTAGCCCTCATATATCAGGAAAGTAGGTGAAACCGGCCAGAATGATGATGTTGCGTTTGGGGAATTATTTTGTGGAATTATTGCGTGAATAGTAGATCCCGTACAGACATTAGGAGCGCCGGAAATCGTCCACGCTACCGTACTTGAACGGTTGATCTCTTTTGGAAATTTCGTTGATAATCGTGAGACTGCATTGGTGCGGAAGTCTCCGATTATATTTCGTTTCGAAGTTCTGGCCAGGTTTTCCCTTTTCGGTCGTGTCTCGTTAGAGCACTTTTCGTCGGGTGCAAGTGCAACGTTTCGTCCTGAGAGTGGCGTTAGTATTGCGAGCGACATTAATGTAGGGTATGCTAAGTATTGTATCGTCTTGTGTGTTTTATGTAATTTCGGAGATTCGTATATTCGGTTAGAATGAAAAGTATTCGGTAACGTAATTCGTTTCTGATCAATCTTGTAACGCTTCCGTTTAGCAAACCTAACTCAGTTCTTGTATCGTAAAAGTTCTCTATTCTTTATTGAAGTATTGTTCAGGTATAGGAGATTATAATTTATCGCGTCCGGGTAAAATCGAAATGTAATGAGTAGGGACTTCGAACGTAAATTTTGTAACTCTTTTCTTCAATTAGTTTCTGCTATTTTATACAAGTAAAGTCACTTATCTTTTCTGTGCTAACGAAATAAATTACTCTCTTTTGTTACCGATAATTTGTGGTATTAAGTTTGTGGTAATTCTCTTACCCCGCCCCTCTCCGTTACCACCTCGGTGGGCTGAGCTACCGTTTTCGTGTTCCGCTTCACGCACCTCTTCGGAATTTAGTAACTAACATCTTATATTAAGTTCAAGGCTCGAGTGGTAGCCGTAAGCTACCTGGCGCCCAACTAAATTCAATTATTCAACCGAACAACTGTTTAGCCTTTCGTTATTAAAAAGTATTCCGAAGAGGAGAGCGTGGCGAAGGTGTGCACGTCTTCTCCCGTCTCGTGTGAGAGAGAGAAGCGCGTTACAAAATGGCGCCCGAACGTGGGGCTAGAATTTAGAAAAGTCGCGATAGCCAAATTTTGCTCTTAACTGGTGGCTAGAATTTTGAAAATAACGATAGCCAAATTTTGCGACTAACTAGAGGCTAGAAGTTAGAAACGTAACGATAGCACGGTTACAAAATGTCGCAATCGAATTGGGGCTAACCTTTCGAATGGAGTAACATTTTTTTTCCAGAGGTAACGATTTCGAGACAGAAAATTCGAGAAAGAAACTTCGATATCGAAATTTCGAGGGATAAATAGAAAAATATAATTTGTACGGTAATTTAATTCGAGAACTTTGTAATTGCATAGTAGAAAAATTGAGTTTAATATTTAAAGGAACTTTTTCGCTATCGGAAGATTATTTCGTCTTTTGTATTGTTAAAATTTCTTTGTTACCGAGTCGAAGATTCTAGAAGGAACGTCCTAACGTATATTTTGAACAGCGAATGTTTGGTTGACCTACCGAATCACGCGATGCGAACTACCGACCGTTCGTATTGCCGGTATTGATATTAAGAAAAACTAAGCCATTCTCACGACGTAACGAAATTGAAGTAACTCGCTGTAACTTTGTGTTTTGTCCTCTTGTGTTCGTAAAAATTTTCGTTATATTATATTTTGTGGAAAACTATATTTTATGGTCTTGTGATTGTTAAAAATTATTGCACATTACTGGTACGATATTTCATTTTGATTATTGCTGTCGTATGAGAATTGAATCTTGTTTTATGAAATTTACTTTGAGAATTACTTTCATTTAAAATTCATACGTACACGATACACGATTTACATTACCACGTTTAAAATTCAAAGTTTCAGTATAGAAATCTCATGGTACAAAGAAAAGATCGCAGCATATTCGAACGTTAAAGCCAAGCTCAAGCGCGGTCACGCGCGTGTTTACCTTCGTCGCATTGTCTTGCGTGCGAACGCGTAACGCTACCGTAGATACAGCCTAAAGTGAGACAAACGCTATCGGCGAAATATAATAGGAAATAATCTCGAACATTTAAAATTCTTTTTTTTCGTAATTGTCTTTATTTATTTAATTTATTACGTTTTGTCAATTTCATTATTTATTAATTGCTGTCATTATTCTGACTAAGTGAGAATTTCACGCCTTAATTTATTTATTAAAAATTTTGTACATAGAAAATTTTTTTTTTTGTCTAAACTCCGGATTTAACTTATCCGTTGAAAATCTTTGTGTTATTTATTGAATTTTTTTGTCCATAATTTATTTATTAAAATTATTCAGTCTGGTATTCGAGATTATTCGTCAACGTTCTAAAGAAAGCCCTGCGTACCGTCGAAGAATTTCTTTCCATTCCTTACCGTAATAGAAATATTTTTTTTTTCTCAAAATGGAATCGTTAATTTTATACGAATGGGTACAATCGCTACCGGAAGAAAAACTCCGAGACAAACTAATGAGACATAACTTGCCAGCGGACGAAATATTACCAATTAGTCAAGCCCGCTTAGTAGTATTTTTAATCGATGAACACGAGCGGAAAGAATCCATCTATGACTCCGCGTATAGTCGGCTACCGTCTCTTGACACCTCGTATAGAGAGTGGGACCCATTGTCCTTGACTCACGACATTACGAATAGTGCTCCCGTGAGTAATTGTAAGGAAAGAGATTTTCATCGAGTAGCTCAAGTACATACGTTACAAGTAACGGAATCTCCGGCATTAAAAACCGCGACCAATCCATCAAGGTCAACTTGTTCGTCCAACATACCGAATAGCTCCCGTAACGATTTGGGAATTCGAAAGTCGCGCTCGTCGACCTTAGGAAAAGACCAACGATTTCCTTTTAAATGTTGGAACTGTTTGAAAAAGGGTCATTTCGCTCGCGATTGTCCGTTACCGCAACGTAAGCGTTGTCACAGTTGTAATTTAGAAGGTTACACCAAGCTAACGTGTCCGAAATGTAAGCGATTATATTGGAAGACGCGAAAGGCCGCGAAACCATCGGTACAGACTAAATCCCCGTCAAATAATATCGAGACATCGTCAAGTTTTGTCGAACCCGTTCAGGAATCAAGTCTATTGTTCGTCACCATGTCAATCATGGGTCATCCACTTAGAGCTTTGGTGGATACCGGAGCGAGTCGTACTTTCTTAGGGCCAGCAGGAAGGGATCTAGCGAAATCGTTGAAGTTACCGATTCAGAGCACCTCCTCGGGGCGGATACGCACCGCGTGCGGTGAGGAGAACGGGAGTATTGAATTAATTACCTTGCCGATCACCTTAGCGAATCGTTCGCGGAATCTTTCTGCTCATGTGCTACCGAACCTCGCCCACGATTGTATATTGGGAATCGATTTTCTTAGGACTTTTGGAATTAGCGTCGATTTTCCGAAAGCATGTTGGTCCTTCCACTCTGACCCTCAAATTAGCTATTCTTTCGAGCTTGTGTCGCCTACGACCGCTTCAGAAGCGTCGTGTGGATTGCTTCAAGTGGTAAATCGGAAAAGAAAGAGACGAAAGAAACGAAAGTTACCGTTGGAAACCCTAGTACCGGTGAAAAATTCGGATGTAGCGGGAAGGGTAGTGAGGTCGTCAAATGACATCGCGGTGGATGTTCGTCTCAAGTCGTCAGGTCACCCAAGGGTAGTGGACGACAGTTTCTCTGTAAAAGGCATTAGGTACCCAAATGAAAAACCGTCTGCGACCATCTGTCTGAGTAAGGAATCTCCTCGGCCAAAGCCTCGCACTAAAGGGGTTAGTTTGGTAAGGAGGACCACAGTGCTACCGTTGGCACATATTCACGTCGAAGATCCAGTGATAGAATCCGAAGATTCAGATAGATTGCTCTCGTGGATGGAATTAGGTGGTTCAGAATCGACACCAAGCGTAGGAACCTCTCGTAATTATGACGATTCAGAGTATCCATTTTATGTTTAATTTTAAGAATATTTTCCAATTATCATGCGTTTCGCAGAATGAGAACTTGTTGTAATGATGAATGAAATCGTGAGAGTAATTGTGAAGAGAAAGTTCGAAGAAATACCAGTAATGTATTTGTCATTTGTGTCGTCGGTGAGCGTGTTCACTCCACCTGTGTTTGTGCTATGTTATTTCGGATTTGTGTGGGATTTCTGTTCCGTTCCTAATCCGGAGTGCGTCGAGAACACCTCTCGTTACAGTGGGTATAACAATTTTGGATATTTGATATAGTTATTTTTTTTTTCTTTGAGTTCTTTTCTTTTCGTCTGAGAGAGCGTGCCACGACCGAAGCATTATTGTCGAGCAAAAATGTAAAGCTATTCGGAGTTCGTCGGTCTGTCGGACCTCGTCTAAGGGGGGGGTATTTGTGACGTTATGTCACAAGAAGAGTAAAGAACTGCTTCCGTCAAGTGCACACTCTCAGGGCGAATTCGTGTATAAAGAATGTGTATTGATTGCTCCCGAATTTTTGTATGTAATGGAATATCCCGCTGCCATCGAGGGAAACCCATCGAAGGAAAAGAAAAGACCGCTAACTTCATCAAGCGAGGAAAGACCATCAAGAAGACATTCAGCTCCCGAACTGTCATCGCTTTCGTGCTCTACGGGCCTCCGCCGTGGGATAATCATCATCTTCACACCATGGCGAAGAAGAATACGTTGCGTGGCTACCGATTAGCACTACTCAGCATCGATCATCTACACCTATCGATAATGTAGGGCATCGGCGCAACGTATCGACGCGAAATTAAGAAATGTCACGCGTTGCTTAATTTAGAATAAATTAGGTAGAGGCGCACGTGCCGATCTGTCACGTGACGCAGAGCAAGGAGCCGTTCGGCAGTACGAGTCAGGAGCGGAGCTTAGCATTAGACCTTCGTAGAGTAAAGTCCGTTTTTGTATTTCGTTTAGTCGCTTCGCTCCCGTGTCTTAACCAGGCAGTACCGTTTCGTATACGTTTGTTAGATTCGAATTTAGTAATTTCGTGATCCCGTAAATTGTCTCGCGGGCCTTGGGGGTTCGACATCTCGTAGTGGAGAAGGAGATACGGACGTTTGGCTACCGTGGGACAACCTAGAAGGACGAGGAAGCCGTAGGAGACCCGCCATTTCGAGGAGGAGTTTGGTGGAGCGCGAGGTCGTCCGTTGAGTTCCGTCCATGCGGGAGAGGTACAGCCGGTAAGACGGGATTCCGTTTAGCCCTCATATATCAGGAAAGTAGGTGAAACCGGCCAGAATGATGATGTTGCGTTTGGGGAATTATTTTGTGGAATTATTGCGTGAATAGTAGATCCCGTACAGACATTAGGAGCGCCGGAAATCGTCCACGCTACCGTACTTGAACGGTTGATCTCTTTTGGAAATTTCGTTGATAATCGTGAGACTGCATTGGTGCGGAAGTCTCCGATTATATTTCGTTTCGAAGTTCTGGCCAGGTTTTCCCTTTTCGGTCGTGTCTCGTTAGAGCACTTTTCGTCGGGTGCAAGTGCAACGTTTCGTCCTGAGAGTGGCGTTAGTATCTTGTAACGCTTCCGTTTAGCAAACCTAACTCAGTTCTTGTATCGTAAAAGTTCTCTATTCTTTATTGAAGTATTGTTCAGGTATAGGAGATTATAATTTATCGCGTCCGGGTAAAATCGAAATGTAATGAGTAGGGACTTCGAACGTAAATTTTGTAACTCTTTTCTTCAATTAGTTTCTGCTATTTTATACAAGTAAAGTCACTTATCTTTTCTGTGCTAACGAAATAAATTACTCTCTTTTGTTACCGATAATTTGTGGTATTAAGTTTGTGGTAATTCTCTTACCCCGCCCCTCTCCGTTACCACCTCGGTGGGCTGAGCTACCGTTTTCGTGTTCCGCTTCACGCACCTCTTCGGAATTTAGTAACTAACATCTTATATTAAGTTCAAGGCTCGAGTGGTAGCCGTAAGCTACCTGGCGCCCAACTAAATTCAATTATTCAACCGAACAACTGTTTAGCCTTTCGTTATTAAAAAGTATTCCGAAGAGGAGAGCGTGGCGAAGGTGTGCACGTCTTCTCCCGTCTCGTGTGAGAGAGAGAAGCGCGTTACACGCTACTCACGTGTGGCGAACGCGATCGGATCAATTCGGGCGGTTAACGGTTAGAGGTTATCGAATATTATTTGCTTACTTGCTGCGTAATTTGCGTGCAATTATTCAATTATTTTTGTTTGTTAATTAAAAAATCGTAAAAAAACAATTAAAACATGTCATCTGTGAAAAAAAGATCGCCTATTTGACAACATTTCGACATTAACAGTGAAAATAATAAGTTTGCATTTTGTTTGTTGTGCCGGCTTCAAAGGGCCTAGCAGGATAAGCATAGGCAAACGGCCCCCGGACGGATTGTAGTCGTCATTGTTTTCAAAATAATGTTCCTCAACCATAAAAGCATTCTGTCAAGTTTCAAATCGCCACCCCTTCATTTAAAGGAAATATGGCGATAATAGCCCCCAACTTTATCATTTTTTTTCTCGCTAACTATTTAAGATATTTAAGTGCGACAAAAACGAAAAGATAGCTAAATATGAGTTTAATGTCATAATTTTTTTTCATAACTGTCAATCAATTATTAAGGGAAGAAAACATTTTTTTTATTTTTTAAGGGTGGTTTTTGCCAACAACCCTTAGAGTTACACCCACCAAAAAAATTAAGAGTAAAGCTCTGTCATCTAACTATGAACCATATAAGTTTTAAGATGATCGAGTTGGTGGAACATAGTTATATAACGTAAAAATGAAACTTTTAATATGCGCACATATAAAGAATAAGCATTTCTTCATATAATTCAACAAATGCATAAGTAAAGACATAGTTTAGATTTTTCTTACCTGGAGGAAATGTTCAAAAGGCACATTGGTCATTTCTCGACAGGAGTAGTATAGAATTCTTAGCCACCCATTAAAATTCACCCTGGGATTTTCTAGACATAGATAAAAGTACAAAGTAATATTGGAAAGCGTGGATAGAATCGGGCAACGGAGCATACTTACGAGACAGAGTATATTTAATCTTCGTCGCTATTTTCCTCGATAACTGCCGTTGTGCCTGCTGAATCGAATATGTTTGTCAATATTTCTGAGGGCTTAACAATTTTTGATTTAAATCGCCCATGCGATACATAATAAATTATAGCCGCTACGTGCGAGCAGCAACCTACTGTCCTGCTACCATTCGCACAATCACACGTATAGCGTTGTATAGCCGTGTAGCCGATGGCATTTGGCACATATTCAACGTAACACTGGTATGTCTTACGATTGACATGTCTCGAGCGGACCTTCATTCTTATTATATTACTATTTTCTTTTAAATATTCCACGTTTAGAGTCCCTTCACTTTTCATTAATTCGGCAAGGTAACATACTGCTTGGGACAATTGATATGTACCTGTAAATAGTATTTTTAAATCCCTCTCGGTTAACTCAGGGAAATCCATTATAGAGTTGCCGGTCATTGTCGCGAAAGGTTTTTTACGGCGACCCAATTTCTGGACCTCTATTAATTCTTGTAACGTATTATTTTCAGTTTGTCGAGTTTTCATGTAATCAATAATTACGTCTGCAAGTTCTGAATCTGAATTATGCCTTTTCCCAAATGTATTATGTAAGAATGAAGCTATTCTACATAACGATTTAAGACGCGGCAAAAGTTTATTGTCCATCTTATGGTGCAATAGACGATATTTTTGCCCTATAGCACCGTGCACAGCTTCGACTACCCATCTTATTTTGGTAATAAATCGCGATGCATTTGCCTCTTCGGATGTCAACTGCATTCGATTTCCTTTAAGTGCCGGCATTAAAACATTGTATCCTTGGCTCTTCATATACTTAGCCACATCTCTAAAACCGCGATCGACGAAACAAAAATCACCTGGTCGTAAAAGCGTTCTTATTCCCGTGGGATCTTCTAATAGAATTTTCATAATTGTCGCGTCGTTCATAGTGTTATGTCCGCCAATTACCTGAGGAATATTTAGAATCTCAATTTAATAAAGTAAAAGTCTGCACGGCAGACGGGTAAAAACCTCAGGTCATTGACTGTCATAAATCTCGTAAAGAGTACGAGACATAGGCGTTGGAATTTTCCGTGTGGCGTCGAATAATGCATCGACGTCCCACGGAAGAAGAAGAAATAAACCGTGCGCCTACCCGTAAAATCGGACACCACCGAAGTCTAGTTTTTCTAATATATACAAACTCTCGAACGCACATCGCCTAAGTCACGTACGCAACCCTCGAACAAAGGCGCCATACAAGGCACGCGGTACAGTCCGTTATAGAAAATTAAGAGAATGCATTTCGTAAATAATAATGTTGGTACTTTTCTTCCTTATAGATGGTTAAATAATGTTTAAACAAATGAATATTATCATGTTGATTATTGAAGTAATATAAAATTCCACATAATAAAATATATCATTAAATAAGGAAGGAATAAACAACACGGATAAATAAATAACGTTAATAATAAGATTAAATCTAAGGTGAAGGTATAGATGCATGAAGAAGTAAAATGTAGTATGCATGTAATAGAAAACTGAGAGTGAGTAGTAGGCAACTATTATTATTCAACACTTTAAATAATAATTAAACAATAAGAATAAAAGCATGAGAGTGTATGTGTGATTTAGTGTAGTATGAGTGAGAAAATGTAATGTTGCATGAACGCATGTAAATGTTAATTAATTAATTAAGCAAGTTAATTGCTAAGAAAATTAATAAGTAAGACGCGATCAAAGAGACAAGGGAGGGGACTTGGGAGCACGCTTATGCCTACGCTGGGCTGCGAATGCACCAACTCCCACTCCTGCCTAGATCATAAGGAAAACCTAGTCCCCACTATGCACCCCCGAAGTTCAAAGACCTATGGCCAATGAAGGGCCTAAATTCGGAAATTAGGAGGGGTTTTAGTGGATGGCTAGTTTTTAAAAGCGATGGCCGAGCGCGGCTCGCCACCATTCGTATTCAAGAAGTTCTCTTAAACATTTTAATTTCGTTCAAACTAAGTTCATTTCGTTTTTCTCTAAAATCACATTAAGAGCCTAACTAGTCGAAGACTTGACCAGATCTTCCTTAAACGAATCACTTAAGAAATTGTAAGTTGGTTTTTCACTATTTACTAATTAAATTCATGTGTAAATTGTTGTTGTTCATCATAAACTTTTTGTTTTCCTTTTTCTCCTCTAACCTTTTCTTTGAATAATAATAAGGAGCGCGCATTCATCTGCGTTCTCTTTTTCCTATACCTAATTAAGTATATATATTCCCTTGACCTCCCCCAATAATAATTGTAATCAGTTTCATTGAGTTTTTGATGCGCGCATTCATCTGCGTTCATCCCATTGAGCGCGCAGTAAGTTTGCGTTCTCTCTGGAATTTAGATTTGTCTCTCTCTTTCTGCGATATTTTATTCCTTCACGAGCGCGCTGTCAATCTGTCGTTCTTGTGAGGATAAATTAACTAACAGAAAGAAAGGGTGTAATTTGAGGTTTATCTGTAGATGGGAAGGTCAAGGCGATCTGGGAAAAGGGTCTCATTTAAGTGAAATTACTATTTCAAAAACCGTGGCCTGTACAAAATATTCTCCCTATTTAACTTCTCTTTTTTCCCTCTCACGACACTCTTTTCCTCATCCCAGGGTTGCGTCGCGTAGACGCTACAACCCCAAAAGAGGTAAAATATCTTTGTCTTTCCTTTCTTTACCATTTTATTCATTTATTAATATAATTATTGTTATTGTTCCCCGGGACGTAACATATTTTTGGTGACAGCGGTGGGATCCGCATAAAGAGTGTCGGTAATCATTTGTGTGGTAAAAATGTCGACGGAAGAAGCATCAATTAGGGCGTCTGGGTCCCAACAAAATGTCCTCGAACAACAAACACAACAACAACAATTGCAGCAACATCACCGTTTGCTACACGCACAACAAGAAACAATAAATTCCTTGGCAGAAACCTGCAAGAAAGTGGAAGACCAACAACGAGAGATCGAAGAATTAAGAAGTCGAATCGCAAGGCCAGGTACGCCCACACACCTGGGAACAGCACTCTCCGGAAATGATGTAAGTCATCTTTACGGTTTATCCTCATTTAGAGACGCGTTAGATGCTATCCCGGTCTATGACGGGCAAAATATGGCTTTTGTATACTTCGCGGAAGGGTGCGAAGAAGCGTTAAACATGATCACGCCTAGGTGCGAAGAAAATTTAGTAAAATCTGCTAGAAACAAGTTACGCGGGGATGCCCATCGCGCAATATTAGGAATGCAATTTAGAACGATGAACGAATTGGTCAATTATCTTAGGAATATATACGGTCCGCGTGAAACGGTTTATGAAGCACAGGGAAAATTAGCTTATATATGCCAAAAACCCGAAGAAAGTGTAATAACATACGCAAATAGGGTGCGAGAAATCGGGAAACGAATAATTGATGCCGAGAAACGTAGAAGTGATAATGTATCAGAAAGCTTTAAAAAACTCAATGAGGAAAATTTAGTAAATAGCTTCAATCGAGGTCTAAAACCGGAAATCGCGACTAGGATTCGTCGCGAAAAAGCATTACACGCGACTATAAATCAAGCGATTGATATAGAAAAGGAATTAGAGGCAATAGATAGTATTAGGAGCGTGGCGTTAGGAGCGACAGCAAACTCTCGCGAAAATCGAAAGGATCAATTTCCCGTTCGTAGCATTCAACAAAGTACGGTACAATGTCAGATCTGCAATAAAATGAATCATATAGCACGGGACTGCTGGTCTTATACAGGGAAATATCCGTGGAATAATAGGAACAACGGCCAACAGAATCAGAGAAATTTCGGAAATCAAAATTTTAATAATCCATATCAACAACGGAATAATAGTAATAATCAAAATCCAAATCAGTATCCGCGACAAAATAACTATGAACAACGAAATTTTTATCAAAATCCGCGACCGAATTACGTGCAGCCCTCCGGAAATAATTACAATCCAGATACGAATCGTCGGGATAATAACCAACCGCGAAACTTAGGATCGGGACCGCAAGATATTTCAAAATCTAACAATCGAACGAACGCTACTAAGGGGCAACCGACGCGGCCCGTCAGAATTTGTAATTGCAATGATTTTCGAGAGAATGAGGTCGAAGGAGAAGGTTATGACGATCAGGGAAACGATATTTGCCACGCTCAGCCGGACGCTATGAGCGCGGAATAGGCAGAGCGTCCTACGAAAAACCACGCGAAAATTACGATACTTGGCATGAACAATGGATAAGCCCAAATGAAAAGGTAAAATGTAATCATAAGCGCGAATTTAAGGAAACTAATAATGGGGATAGATATGGAATTATAAAAAACGGCTGGCATTATGAGTGCTATGGCCGCAAAAATAAAAATATAAAAACGTATGGAAGGACATACGAAAATGAAAATGAAATTGAAAATGAAAATGAAAATGAAAATGAAAATGAAAATGAAAATGAAAATGAGAATGAAAATGAAATTAAAAATGAAAATGAAATTGAAAATGAAAATGAAAATGAAAATGAATATGAAAAGGTTCATTACACAGAATTATTTGAAACCTCCCATGAGGGGGAAAATTATAAGATTAGCCACGAGCAAAGACTCGGTGGAGAAAATAAATATTACCTCGACAAAAATGAGGGAAAGAAAATGAAAGGGAAGAAATTATTAAAAGATGGGATCCCGTGCAGCGGGGTCTGCAGTAATAAAATTAACATTGAAAATAAAGGCAGCGGTAATAGTTCCGGGAAATCTAACGAAACATTCGAAATCACGAATCCGAATCGAAATAAAACTAAAATTAAAAGGGAAAATGAACAGGATCGTGCGAATTCGAGGAAATCGGGAAGATTCGCGGACTTAGGAGCTGTCGAAACACGAGATGTTAGGATTAATCTTACGCAAGAAGGGTATGTGCCGTCGGTTAAGATTTCTAGTAGGAAGCTTAAAACTCCCTCCGTGTTTATGATCGATAGTGGGTCCGGACCCAACCTGATTAAACGACGAGCGGTAGCCACTAATGAAGAAGTCAATGAAAGGGAAATATTAAACCTTAGCGGCATAACGACACACCAGGTATCCACCTTAGGAGTTATCGAAATGAACATTTTAGGATGTATAACACCTTGCCACTTAGTATCCGATAATTTTCCTATACCTCAAGACGGAATCCTGGGATCCGATTTTCTTGTTCAACGACGCGCGATTATAAATTATGATAAGCATCGGTTAGAATTTGACAATGAGGTTATCAATTTTGAAACGGAAGACGAGATTGTACTACCCGCCCGGTCTCACTCGCAAATGTTTATTAAAGTATTAAATCCAGAAATTAATCAGGGATATTTACCGCGTCTGGCAATAGACAAAGGGATTTATGCCGGAAACGCATTGGTAAAGGTTGGTAGGGATGATAGAGCTCATCTGAGAGTCACGAACACCACTGAAGAAGATGTTAGAGTCCTAATACCGTCCATAAAATTAATAGAAATCGAGAAAATTGCGGAATCAAAGAATAGGGAAACCATTAATGCGAAAGGTAAGGATTCCAGATGCTTCGCGATTAGAAATAATTATGATGAGATTAAACGGGTTGAGGAACGCGCAACTAGAATAAAAGAATTACTACGATTACATCATTTAAATCCGGAAGAAGAACTGAGCGTAGAATTATTAATATTTGATAACGTGGATAGATTTCATTTACCTGAGGAAAAGTTAGGCTACACTGAAGTTTTACAGCACCGAATAAATACTACAGATGATAAACCCATAAATACGCGACAATATCGTTTTCCATCAATCCATAAAGACGAGATAAATAAACAAGTCGGGGAATTATTGGAAGCAGACATAGTTAGGGAATCGGAATCACCGTATAATACTCCCGTGTGGATAGTACCCAAAAAGGCCGATTCACAAGGAAATAAGTGCTGGAGAATGGTTCTTGATTTTCGCGCATTAAACGAGAAAACGATCGGTGATGCGTATCCGTTGCCCAACATAACCGAAATTCTTGATCAACTAGGGGGAGCCAAATATTTTTCAGTATTCGATTTAGCCTCGGGATTTCATCAAATTAAGATGCATGAAAACGATAGTCATAAAACTGCTTTTTCGACCCCTCATGGTCACTTTGAATTTAATAGAATGCCTTTTGGTTTAAAAAACGCACCGGCGACCTTTCAAAGATTAATGGATAGAGTCTTATCCGGTATGCAGGGTAACGAGATTTTTGTTTATTTAGATGACATTGTTTTATATGCTAGCTCTTTAGAAGAACATGAAATTAAATTTAACAAATTAATGGAACGGTTACGCACAGCTAATCTCAAATTACAACCCGACAAATGTGAATTTTTAAAAAAAGAAGCAACGTACCTGGGTCATATAATTGGGGAAAAAGGGGTAAGACCAAATCCCGAAAAGTTAAAAGCAGTCAGGAATTTCCCTACACCTAAAAACCTTAAAAACATAAAGCAATTCTTAGGGTTGGCCGGATACTACCGTAGATTTATTCAGGATTTTTCCAAAATAGCTAAACCACTGACGGATCTTTTTAAAAGGGACATTCCTTTCGAGTGGACCGAAAAACAGACAAACTCTTTCGAAACGTTGAAAAACCTCCTTTGTAGCGAACCAATTTTACAATATCCAGATTTTACGAAACCTTTCGTAGTTACTACCGACGCATCTGGTTTCGCCATAGGTGCCATTTTAAGTCAGGGACAAATAGGAAAGGATTTACCAATTGCCTATGCCTCTCGAACCTTAAATGAAGCCGAAAGGAACTATTCTACGATAGAAAAGGAATCTTTAGCTATAGTATACGCTGTACAACATTTCCGACCTTATTTGTATGGACGAAAATTTACTCTCGTGACTGACCATCGACCATTAATCTGGATGCATAGTGTAAAGGATCCGACTTCGCGACTTATTAGATGGAGACTGAAATTAGCCGAGTATGAATACGAAATTATACATAAAGCAGGAAAAACTAACGTAAATGCCGACGCGCTTTCAAGAAACCCTGTATCCGAAGGACACGCGTACCCCGTAACAACTCGCAGTAAGACGCAGAAAGAAAAACGCCCCTCACCTTATCAAACTACTGATAGACCGCGAGACGAGATTGATCCACCCTTACCTGAACGAGGAACGAGGGAAGAACCCATCCGGACTAGAAGTCGCACGCGTCGGGAAGATTTCGTACCTGCCGAACCTATTAACCCGCAAAGGTCATCGAACCCCGAGGAACCCGAACCGGAAATAAATGATGAACACGTAACAGTGCGGAAACGGGGACGACCACGGAAGGTCATTCAAGAATCAGAAAACCCTCGTGCGAGAACTCCAGAACTACCGATAACTGAGAGAAGAGAACCGATTATGACGCGGAGCCGCGCGCAAAAGGAAGATCGTTACACGCCGTATTCACTAACCGACCGACAACAAGAAGAATTTTTTACGCCTTTAAATACTAACGAGACACAAAGTCAATTACCCGCTGTAACAGGTACCAGAACTAAAGAAATAGTTAAACCATTTGAAATCGATGGTCCTACATCGGCAATAGGAAAAACTCCCGAAATAAAACGCGCCGCGCCATTAGAATCACAAAAAGAAGAACAATTAGGTGATGAAAGCATAATTAGCTCAGAAAATTCAGTAATTAAAGCAGAAATACACCGCGAAAAAACCCCTGAACCGGTAATTACACCAAGGGTCGAAGCACCACCAACCGATAAAAGCCGCGAAACACGCGAGACGCGAGAAACACCGAGATTTCCGTTAGAGTTATTGCATTTGGTCGATAGATTAGTTTTCGATAGAGGTAAAGACCAGGACGAAATGGATGACGACTTAAATAGTGATAGCGGGTCAGAAACCGAAGCTGATAGCAATAGCGACAGTAGCAGCGATAGCGATGAGGGCGATAACGATACTATAGTCGAGGAAAACGAAAATATTACTGACATTCCGCGGATAGAAACGCGAACATGTAAAGATAATTTAATAAATAATAGGAATTGGTTAGATATGCGCAAAGATAATTACTTATATTTCCTAACGCGAGATGGGCACCCGTGCGATGAAGGTTCACAACAGATTGCGAAATATAAAACGTTACCGAATTTCCGCAGTCAAGAATCTAGATTCCTGCGAGTATACAAAGACGCTGATAAATATCATATAGCATTAACGTGTAAAGAAACTGAAGGGGATAAACTGACCATGAGCAATTTAGATGACGCTTTGAAGGAACTCCGCGAAGAAATTAAAAAGGAAAATTTAGAAACCATAAGCATCGCAAAAAGCGAAAAAATCGACGATTTCAGCTGGAAAACGATCATCTCTAAATTACGCACATCGTTAACCGGACTTCCTTGTAAAATAATAATTTGCCACGATCTAGTACAGGTACCCGAAAGGGACATCGTAAAAGTATCATCGAAGAGGCTCATTCGTCCGCACTAGGGGTCACAAGGGCGTGACCCAAAACAAACATAAGTCAAAACAAATAGCTTGGGAAAATTTAATAGCATCCAAAATAAATCTAAAGAGTATTACAAAAATCGTATCGCGTAACTTTCAAACAGGTGATCGAGTTTTCCTCCTCAAAGAACCTGTAAAAGGAAAATTCGGTGACCGCTATACGGGACCCGTATAGTGCATCCTAACAAACTAAAACATTCTAATTTATAAAACATACTAACAAATTACGACATTCTAATTTATAGTATAAATTAACAAATTAAAATAGTAAATTTATTTTAAATCATTTTTGTAAACCGCGTGCGCACTTCAATCTAAGACTGCAGCATCAAGGCCGGAATCATCTTTATTCTATTTTTGGGTATACATATTGACAAGGGTTAATAGTATATGACTACGGATCGCCCCACTCCAATATAACAACCATCTCGTTATTAGATGTCGGAGAATGTAACCTCCCGGAATATAAACCTGTCGTCAACAAAGTCTACATCCATTTACTTCAGCATTCGAGATACGGCAACATCAAGGCAACCAAATGCGAAATAACAATTAATGCACAGCCTATTGTAGAATGCAATCACACATGTCCGTTGTAAACAATGGGCACGCTAAAAAAACGAGAAATCTCCAAGAAGGTTCCCGGTGGAAGGACCGGCAGTATCAATCACGGTGGCTCGAGGGAACGTCGAACAAAGGGGTCTAACCCAAAGAATGGGCCTCGCCGATTTCCTAGGCAAGGCTATCATCCATCAAATGGTCAGGGATACCTGGCAGAAATTCTGGAACACCTTCACCATATTCGAAACAATACATGCGCCGATATTACAAGAGGAGGCCAACCCCGGTGAAACTCCGCGGGAAAGCCTTCCACAAGCGCCGTATATGAAAGCTTTCCAATGGAAACCTCCAACAACCCTATATACCACAAAATTTTAACAAGCCTCAACTCATACAGAGCACGATATTTTTCAGAAAATGGCAATTTTGGAAGAATCGTTTTGCCTAGGATTCATGGACGAGGTCGAGTACATATGGAGTACGAGTTGGAACGAGGGGCTCCTGTGCCCGGACTGCTACCCCCGGTGGGGGAACGAATATAAACACCTTGGGATCTACCGGCGGTACGACACCTGGCACGGAATGTGCCAAGCAGAGGACTGGTCGATAGATAAAGCGGCCTGCCGATGTTGTTTTCGGATTTTGCTGTGGCGAAAGAAGATTGCGGCGGACTGCCATGAGTGCCGCCAACATTATCATAAGCATTATCCTGCCCTCCTAGACCGTAAATGGGTCCCGATTAGATCACAAAGCCGTGGGGAGTCTAGAATCCGTTATAGTCGTAATCATGAGCCCAAATAAGTAAAAATCATTATACTCATATAAATATATGTATTCTTGAATGTACTTCTTTTTTCGAATCTTTTATTTAATTAGTTTCCGTAATAGTAGTAGTTTTGTCCTTAGTTTAAATTACTCTGATTACGTTGAACGTAAAGGCTCACCTTGTACGTTCAAGCTAAGGGGGGAGGTGTTATGTCCGCCAATTACCTGAGGAATATTTAGAATCTCAATTTAATAAAGTAAAAGTCTGCACGGCAGACGGGTAAAAACCTCAGGTCATTGACTGTCATAAATCTCGTAAAGAGTACGAGACATAGGCGTTGGAATTTTCCGTGTGGCGTCGAATAATGCATCGACGTCCCACGGAAGAAGAAGAAATAAACCGTGCGCCTACCCGTAAAATCGGACACCACCGAAGTCTAGTTTTTCTAATATATACAAACTCTCGAACGCACATCGCCTAAGTCACGTACGCAACCCTCGAACAAAGGCGCCATACAAGGCACGCGGTACAGTCCGTTATAGAAAATTAAGAGAATGCATTTCGTAAATAATAATGTTGGTACTTTTCTTCCTTATAGATGGTTAAATAATGTTTAAACAAATGAATATTATCATGTTGATTATTGAAGTAATATAAAATTCCACATAATAAAATATATCATTAAATAAGGAAGGAATAAACAACACGGATAAATAAATAACGTTAATAATAAGATTAAATCTAAGGTGAAGGTATAGATGCATGAAGAAGTAAAATGTAGTATGCATGTAATAGAAAACTGAGAGTGAGTAGTAGGCAACTATTATTATTCAACACTTTAAATAATAATTAAACAATAAGAATAAAAGCATGAGAGTGTATGTGTGATTTAGTGTAGTATGAGTGAGAAAATGTAATGTTGCATGAACGCATGTAAATGTTAATTAATTAATTAAGCAAGTTAATTGCTAAGAAAATTAATAAGTAAGACGCGATCAAAGAGACAAGGGAGGGGACTTGGGAGCACGCTTATGCCTACGCTGGGCTGCGAATGCACCAACTCCCACTCCTGCCTAGATCATAAGGAAAACCTAGTCCCCACTATGCACCCCCGAAGTTCAAAGACCTATGGCCAATGAAGGGCCTAAATTCGGAAATTAGGAGGGGTTTTAGTGGATGGCTAGTTTTTAAAAGCGATGGCCGAGCGCGGCTCGCCACCATTCGTATTCAAGAAGTTCTCTTAAACATTTTAATTTCGTTCAAACTAAGTTCATTTCGTTTTTCTCTAAAATCACATTAAGAGCCTAACTAGTCGAAGACTTGACCAGATCTTCCTTAAACGAATCACTTAAGAAATTGTAAGTTGGTTTTTCACTATTTACTAATTAAATTCATGTGTAAATTGTTGTTGTTCATCATAAACTTTTTGTTTTCCTTTTTCTCCTCTAACCTTTTCTTTGAATAATAATAAGGAGCGCGCATTCATCTGCGTTCTCTTTTTCCTATACCTAATTAAGTATATATATTCCCTTGACCTCCCCCAATAATAATTGTAATCAGTTTCATTGAGTTTTTGATGCGCGCATTCATCTGCGTTCATCCCATTGAGCGCGCAGTAAGTTTGCGTTCTCTCTGGAATTTAGATTTGTCTCTCTCTTTCTGCGATATTTTATTCCTTCACGAGCGCGCTGTCAATCTGTCGTTCTTGTGAGGATAAATTAACTAACAGAAAGAAAGGGTGTAATTTGAGGTTTATCTGTAGATGGGAAGGTCAAGGCGATCTGGGAAAAGGGTCTCATTTAAGTGAAATTACTATTTCAAAAACCGTGGCCTGTACAAAATATTCTCCCTATTTAACTTCTCTTTTTTCCCTCTCACGACACTCTTTTCCTCATCCCAGGGTTGCGTCGCGTAGACGCTACAACCCCAAAAGAGGTAAAATATCTTTGTCTTTCCTTTCTTTACCATTTTATTCATTTATTAATATAATTATTGTTATTGTTCCCAGGGACGTAACAATAGTTCCGTTAAATGGGCCTGCTGTATCAACGATATAGCCATTTGTTGTACAAATGGTAAATGGTTTACACAGCGATGTTTTTTTTTGTCCAGAGTACGATTTCCTTTGATATTCATTATTCTGGCTTTTTTCATGTCGAACATAGGTTCCATCAAATATCAAAGCTAATGTAGATTGTCCCATACCAAAAAGATGTTTTGCTACATAGGTGGTTTCATTTAAAATGAGATCATCCCTAACTTTTGCATTTATTCCAAAATTATTTGGTAAAATATCCTTTTCGAAGCCGTCAATTATTTGATGGAAATATTCCGATACCTGCTGTTCATATTTCAGACCGAATATACTTTTTATTATTGCGTTAGAGGTACCGCTTCTAAGTTTAAATAAAAATATTACTAATGCTTGTGTAACAGTTCGTGATACGCTGTTTCTCATACTAATCAGCATACCTTCCAGTTTCTTAATATTCTCCCAGCTAAGACCAGTAAATGTTAAAAGTTGTTCTTCGCTTAAGGAAAAGTCACCTATTTTATCAAATAACGACGAATCACCATTGATTGCCAATTGGTCCAGAAATAAGGAGACATCTGATACTTCTACTGAGCTGCTGGTAGAATGAATACGTAATAGCTCAAGTTCATCGGTGTAAAATCGTTTTTTAACTATATGTCTCGGGCAACATCGATTGCCTCTCGGTATATATATTCTTTTTAGAGTAAATACTTGCAGACGTGCTTCCAGTGGTACCACGATTAATTGACCTCTTGACTGACACAAGATACAGTATTTGTGTGTAGATACAACCCTTTTGAAAGGTAATTCTACTAAGTCTTCCTTTGTATTTGTACTATCTCTTGCGTGGAAGTCTCGATCCATTGTAATATCATCATCATCATCACTGCTACTATCACTTTTACACAGTTTTTCTTTCTTATAAATGATTAATCTACATTTATTACAAAATATAGATCCAATTGATACTGTTTGGGTGCAATGTGCCTGGTATTTTATTGCCTCATCTTCGGAAATAATCCGTTTCACGATACCGGAGAACTTTTTAGCAGATAGATTACACTGAGTGCACTTATCACCACTATTGCTTCCAGACATTTTTCTAGATAGTTATCTAATAGATAATTCTCAATAATGTAATTTATGTTTCGCGTATAAGAGTATCCTGAGGTATACCTAAACGTTAGAACGAAAAGACTAGTGAGCACGGTATATATAAAACAATGTGACCAAATGACTGTTGTGTATGCAAAACTGATTGTTTCTGATTTAATTAGATCCACAATAACAATTATATACGTTGAACGAAAACTGGCGAAGCACTGACAATCGAGCTCGTTGTTGTTCTGGAGTCGAATAAAAGAAGTACCGACGCCATACTAATTTTCCAAAATAAATGACAGTCTAAGTGAGGAACAACGACACCAAGTATACGCTCTTCATATATTCAGCTACATCTCAAACCGCGGTCGACAAAACAGAAATCACCTGATTGAAACTGATTGTTTCTAAAACGACGCATGGCGTCGTTTGTTCCTCACTTAGTGGCCAAAAAGTTTTCTGGTATCGTGAAACGGAATATTTAATATAAGATTATATATAATGCTATTATTTTTATTATTATTTATTATTAGTATTAATGTAATATAGTATTATAGTATTATATAAGTAATATTAATTATTATAAAATACTTGACTTTTCCTTAAGCGAAGAACAACTTTTAACATTTACTGGTCTTAGCTGGGAGAATATTAAGAAACTGGAAGGTATGCTGATTAGTATGAGAAACAGCGTATCACGAACTGTTACACAAGCATTAGTAATATTTTTATTTAAACTTAGAAGCGGTACCTCTAACGCAATAATAAAAAGTATATTCGGTCTGAAATATGAACTGCAGGTATCGGAATATTTCCATCAAATAATTGACGGCTTCGAAAAGGATATTTTACCAAATAATTTTGGAATAAATGCAAAAGTTAGGGATGATCTCATTTTAAATGAAACCACCTATGTAGCAAAACATCTTTTTGGTATGGGACAATCTACATTAGCTTTGATATTTGATGGAACCTATGTTCGACATGAAAAAAGCCAGAATAATGAATATCAAAGGAAATCGTACTCTGGACAAAAAAAAACATCGCTGTGTAAACCATTTACCATTTGTACAACAAATGGCTATATCGTTGATACAGCAGGCCCATTTAACGGAACTATGAACGACGCGACAATTATGAAAATTCTATTAGAAGATCCCACGGGAATAAGAACGCTTTTACGACCAGGTGATTTTTGTTTCGTCGATCGCGGTTTTAGAGATGTGGCTAAGTATATGAAGAGCCAAGGATACAATGTTTTAATGCCGGCACTTAAAGGAAATCGAATGCAGTTGACATCCGAAGAGGCAAATGCATCGCGATTTATTACCAAAATAAGATGGGTAGTCGAAGCTGTGCACGGTGCTATAGGGCAAAAATATCGTCTATTGCACCATAAGATGGACAATAAACTTTTGCCGCGTCTTAAATCGTTATGTAGAATAGCTTCATTCTTACATAATACATTTGGGAAAAGGCATAATTCAGATTCAGAACTTGCAGACGTAATTATTGATTACATGAAAACTCGACAAACTGAAAATAATACGTTACAAGAATTAATAGAGGTCCAGAAATTGGGTCGCCGTAAAAAACCTTTCGCGACAATGACCGGCAACTCTATAATGGATTTCCCTGAGTTAACCGAGAGGGATTTAAAAATACTATTTACAGGTACATATCAATTGTCCCAAGCAGTATGTTACCTTGCCGAATTAATGAAAAGTGAAGGGACTCTAAACGTGGAATATTTAAAAGAAAATAGTAATATAATAAGAATGAAGGTCCGCTCGAGACATGTCAATCGTAAGACATACCAGTGTTACGTTGAATATGTGCCAAATGCCATCGGCTACACGGCTATACAACGCTATACGTGTGATTGTGCGAATGGTAGCAGGACAGTAGGTTGCTGCTCGCACGTAGCGGCTATAATTTATTATTTATCGCATGGGCGATTTAAATCAAAAATTGTTAAGCCCTCAGAAATATTGACAAACATATTCGATTCAGCAGGCACAACGGCAGTTATCGAGGAAAATAGCGACGAAGATTAAATATACTCTGTCTCGTAAGTATGCTCCGTTGCCCGATTCTATCCACGCTTTCCAATATTACTTTGTACTTTTATCTATGTCTAGAAAATCCCAGGGTGAATTTTAATGGGTGGCTAAGAATTCTATACTACTCCTGTCGAGAAATGACCAATGTGCCTTTTGAACATTTCCTCCAGGTAAGAAAAATCTAAACTATGTCTTTACTTATGCATTTGTTGAATTATATGAAGAAATGCTTATTCTTTATATGTGCGCATATTAAAAGTTTCATTTTTACGTTATATAACTATGTACCACCAACTCGATCATCTTAAAACTTATATGGTTCATAGTTAGATGACAGAGCTTTACTCTTAATTTTTTTGGTGGGTGTAACTCTAAGGGTTGTTGGCAAAAACCACCCTTAAAAAATAAAAAAAATGTTTTCTTCCCTTAATAATTGATTGACAGTTATGAAAAAAAATTATGACATTAAACTCATATTTAGCTATCTTTTCGTTTTTGTCGCACTTAAATATCTTAAATAGTTAGCGAGAAAAAAAATGATAAAGTTGGGGGCTATTATCGCCATATTTCCTTTAAATGAAGGGGTGGCGATTTGAAACTTGACAGAATGCTTTTATGGTTGAGGAACATTATTTTGAAAACAATGACGACTACAATTCGTCCGGGGGCCGTTTGCCTATGCTTATCCTGCTAGGCCCTTTCTCGTGGTAGCGAAGGGAAAAAGGCAGGTACGTGAATGTTAGGGTATCTTTTGTTTGCAGTTGAATTAATAAATTATTATTACATAGTTGAATACAAATATGAATTAAGTACCTACGCTTATTTATACCACGATTGATTGTTTTGAGAAATATTAACCTACCGGTATAACGTACATCTTATGGCCGACCGATTTGTTAACAATAAGAGAGGTTTTAGTGTAGCATTATGTTTCATTGGAGGCTCTGCCTAACTCTTTCTTTGTGGAATAATGTCGTGAATTTATGTATGTTATCTAATTTTTAGCTCTTACTTTAGATTAGACACATAATGATTTTTTTTATCTTCCCTTAGGTACTTCTGCTATAAGTAATCATTTAAAATCGAAACATCTAGAGAAGTTTCTATTGTTAAAAAAAGGTAAAGACGTACGTACGCCGCTTGTGGAGCCTGCCGTCCCTAGTACAAGGTTGTCTTCGACATCGACAGGAAAGCAGCTAACTTTATCTGAATCGTTTGAAAGAAAACTGCTTTGGGACGTGACTGATGCAAAGGCCAAAAAATATCATTATCTAATTGCAGAAATGATTGCACTTGTGGTAACCCGCGCTCGTAAGCCGGCTACCGGTTATCTTTGGAAGCGGAAGGAAGGTGGTGTTTGAGGTATAGATCAGGTCCTTCTTGAGTATAAGTATGACTTTTATTAAATAACTGGTTATTGGTGAGGCACAAGTAACCCTCCTAACTCTTTGCTCGCTCTCGATGATCTGTCTGTTCGTTTCCTCGCTTCTACGCGTGCCACTCCTTAGCGTTCGGTGCTAAGAAGGGAGAATCGCTGAATTGCATCTTAGGCTCGGGACTCGCGATGTCCAGGCGCTTGGGTGATGCAATGCTTACACATTACTTTTGGGTCGCCTCTTCGGAAGGCGGCCTTGACTATGATACTACTGTGTCGCTTAGGCGACTCGCGGGTACAACACACTAGATAATGAGCCACTTTGTATCGTAGAAAGGGTTGAATTCACAAGACTCCTTCAACATGCTTTACCCCGCTATGAATTGCCAAGCCGCACTTATATGACCCAAAAAATTGTTCCCGATATCTACAGCAGAAGTTTTGAAACAATCAAAACAAGTATCTCAAACACTGTTGCAGTTTCTATCACTTCTGATATATGGACGTGTTTGCACAATAACTCCAGCTTCCTGAGTTTCACAACTCATTGTGAACCAACTCATTGGTTCTCTCCAGAATTCCAGCTTCAACACGGAGTTCTTGCTATGAAACTGTTTTTAGGATCTCACACAGGAGAAAACATAGCAAATGAATTCAATGCTATCGTAGCTCGCTGGATTATTGAGAAAAGCAAAATACATGTACTCGTTCATGACAGCGGTGCTAACATGGTGAAAGGCGTTCGAGTGGCGGAGTATGATTCTGCCAAATGTTTCATTCATTCGCTTCAGAGGGTTGTGATTGAGTCATTAAAGATACAGTCTGAAGTAATTGACATGATTGCCACAGGTAGACGTATCGTAACTCACTTCAATCATTCGGGTTTAGCACAAGAAAAACTGCTGACAATTCAAAAGGAGTTAGGTTTACCAGAGCATCAATTAGTGCAAGATATCAACACGAGGTGGAATTCTACCTTCTATATGATCGAATGCTTGTTAGAACAAAAACGAGCTATCTCTCTTTATGTAGCTGATCACGACACACTCACTAATTTAACAAATCGTCAGTGGTGCTTCATGGAGCGGTGTGTAAAACTTTTGAAGCCATTCGAGGAAATAACTAAAATCATAAGTTCTGGCCTCTCCTTCATATTCGAAGTTATACCGCATGTAGCTGCATTAAAAAAATACTTAGACAAGGATGAGAATGCACAACGAACAGCTGACTTACCTCATATGGAAGCCTCCTTAAAAGCAGAATTGGAATTTCGTTTTACCTCCTCGGGAGAAGATCCGAATTACCTTATTGCAACTTTCTTAGACCCCAGATTTAAGACAAACTATTTGGGAACACTTGAATCTGAAAGAGCGCGACAGAAGATCTTATTGGATAATATAAAAATGACTTGCGAGGAGTCTTATAATAGTGATAGTTCATCGCCGTCTGTAACACCTGCTAAAAGAAATAGAGGAAATGAAACTGATTCAAATGTTACTCGCGAATCTCACGACACCTTTTGGGATTGTTTCTATGAAGTGGCAGATGAAAACAATAGTCAGTGTAGCGATCAAGAGAAAAACCCAATTGCAAGCGAGATCGACTACTATTTGAAGATAGTTCAAATTGATCGCAGCCGCGGTCCTTACACTTGGTGATCGATTAACTCGAAACAGTATCCACATTTGACAAAGTTTGCCAAAGTGTACCTTTCAGCTCCTTGCAGCAGTGTTTATAGCGAGAGGCTGTTTTCCGAAGCTGGCTTGATTCACGAAAAAAAGCGAAATCGCCTATTGCCCGCGAACGCTGAAAATTTAGTCTTTATTCACCATAATTTACTACTTGTTAATTTTGAGTATTAATTTTAAATATTGTCTTTGATAAAAAGAAGAAGAAGAAGAGCAATATTATGGTGCTTCATGTCAGTAGTTTACGCATTTTAAGAATCTCTGTTTTTTACGTTTTTTGGTTCATTATAGTGATTAGTTTTATTTATGTCACTAATTAAAGTTTTTGAGAATCTGTGAAGTTTTTTCAAGTTTATAGTTTAAATATTTATCATTACGGTGAATATCTGAGAAGGTAATTTTAGTTTTTAGGCACGACCGCAGGGAGTTCCTTATGCTCTCGATCGTGCAAAAAGTGTAACGGACACAAATATGTAAGATAGTGACAACTAATAACATGAATTTTTTCAAAATTTTTCAGCGAAACAGTACAAAATGGCGGACTAATAAAAAATTGTATCGACTCTAGCGCCTAAACGGCTGAACGGATAAAGCTGAAATTTATACAAAAAATCCAGTTCTTCCAAACATAGATCCACTAACAATTTCGAATTGATTCAACTTCCGGTTTCAAAATGGCGGTCATTTGAAACATTAAAAAATTCATAAAAAATCTTCTATAATAGGCAAACAATTCAAACTTTGCACAAATATGTAAGGTAGTGACAACTAATAACGTAAATTTTTTCAAAATTTTTCAGGGAAGCAATACAACATGACGAACGAAAAAACATTTTTATTTTTTGAGCAGAAACAAGTTTTAATGTAATCGGTATTTTAAACAAAAATATCCCGACGGCCAGATAGCGGCAGTCAAACGGCCGCAATCAGCTATCCTGTACTCTCATAAGAAAAGGGATAGGCGAGCGCAGCGAGCCGACTTCCTGTGCGAATCATTACCGCGGTCGTGCCTAATACGAAACAGCAAGGCTGTTTCGTTGTGGGGGCCCCTGCCCCCCTATAGCTGGTTTGGAACGCTCTTTGTGACTTTTGTAACATTTTCAGCTTTAACACTAGGTTTACGTCTCTCTCTTACGAGACGAGACGAGCACTCTTCGCCACGCTCTCCTCCACGGAATAATTTTTACGACCCGCTTTAGTTTACACTATCGAGGCGAGATTGAAATAACGAAATGGAAACGGAGATCATAAGGACATTGCTTTCACTCTTGTACAGTGCGATCTAATGAAGATGCGAAATAAGTGGTTACATGATACCCTCACGCACAGGCTAGGACCTATGTATTAGTTAACTTTTCTACAGCCTTCACAGCGGGCGGTAACCGAAAGGTTCACTAGTACAGTCGGCGGCATATATAGCTCCCCAGTGACTTTGCCGCCGGTCGGAGAAGCGTCCTTTTCCATGACTCCCTCAGTATCCGTATAGCAAAAAGTATGACTGTATGCCGAAGATCTTTCTATGTGTTCAAGACGCAACACACCGCCTACTGGATGAATAATGTGGCGAACGAAGCAAAAATATAAGGATTATTTTCGAGATAAGCGTACCCGTCAATTTGACGGGTCCCGTAGAGATAGGTATACCATATATGAATCTCAACAAGTAAAAGGCTTAGGGAAAAAAATACTGTGTGTATAAATTCTTTAGAAGAAATGATTAATTTACGATGCAAAACGGTTTAAATCGATCAAGCGGTTTTCGAGATATTTCATTGCAAAGTTTGAATTCTGTCAAATTGACGGGTCCCGTATACCTAGTGTTAAATAAAAGCCGTCGTAATTATAAGCCATTTTCTCATTATTTACCTTACAAAGATTTATGTATTGAAGTAGATTTTAGGAAATTATCGTAGTTTTTGAATATCCGGTTTCCGGCCGGATTCCGTATAGTTACCGGATATCCGTTTCATCTCTACTTAAAAAGTTAAATAAGTTTATTGACATCAGTCATTTTAAAATGGAGGATATTAGGACTGCAATAAAATTGGTTACACCAAATTGTTATATGGTGAATTTGGACCTTAAAGAGGCATATTTCCTTTTGCCTATTCAGAAGTATCATGTTAAATATCTCAAATTTTACTTCGATAACAAATTATATGAATTTCTAGTTTTACCTTTTGGTTTATGCTCAGCTCCTCACACGTTTACAAAGCTTATGAAACTGGTTTCTACTTTTCTAAGATCTATAGGGTTAAAATCAGTATTTTATTTGGATGATAGTTGTTATTTTGGGGACAGTTTTGATGATTGCCTAGCCAACCTCAATGAAACTATAAATTGCCTTACAAGTTTGGGATTTGTGATTAATTATAAAAAGAGTTCACTTATTCCAAGTAAAACCGGTCGTTTTTTAGGCTTTATCCTAAACTCCCATGATATGATATTAGATTTACCGGACAAGAAAAGAAATGACATTTTATTATTTACTAAGATACTTCTCAGCACCACTCATATTCGTATTCGTGATTTCGTTCGCTATTTGGGTACACTTACGGCAGCTTGCCCTGCAGTCGCATACGGATGGCTATATACGAAATCTTTAGAACGAGTGAAATATCTTGCATTGTTAAACAACGATGACTATGAAAGAATGATGATAGTTCCAAAGGGTTTACATGATGATTTGCTTTGGTGGAAATCTTTTATATTAACCACCGTTAATCCAATAAATTTTAGTTCTTTTACACTCGAAATCTTTACGGATGCCTCCGCCATTGGTTGGGGCGCTGCTTGTAATGAGGAAACTTGTTATGTCCGCCAATTACCTGAGGAATATTTCGAATTTCAATTTAGTAAAGTAAAAGTCTGCGCGGCAGACGGGTTAAAAACTCTCAGGTCATTGACGGTTATAAAACTCGTAAAGAGTGCGAGGCACAGGCGTTGGAATTTTCCGTGTGGCGTCGAATAATGCATCGACGTCTCACGGAAGAAGAAACAAACCATGCGCCTACCCGTAAAACCGGACACCATCGGAGCTTAGTTTTTTCTCAATATATACAAACTCTCGAACGCACATCGCCTAAGTCACGTACGCAACCCCTCGAACAAAGGCGCCATACAAGGCACGCGGTACAGTCCGCTACAGAAAATTAGGAGAATGCATTTCGTAAATAATAATGTTGGTATTTTTCTTCCTTATAAATGGTCAAATAATGTTAAAACGAATGAATATTATCATGTTGATTATTAAAGTAATTTAAAATTCCATATAATAAAACATACCACTAAATAAGGAAGGAATAAACAACACGCATAAATAAATAATGTTAATAATAGGGTTAAATTTAAGGTGAAGGTATAGATGCATGAAGAAGTAGAATGTAGTATGCATGTCATAGAAAACTGAGAGTGAATATTAGACAATTGTTATTATTCAATACTTTAAAATAATAATTAAACAATAAGAGTAGAAGCATGGGAGTGTATGTGCGATTTAATGTAGTATGAGTAAGGAAATGTAATGTTGCATGAACGCATGTGAATGTTAATTAGTTAATTAAGTAAGATAATTATTAAGAAAAGTTAATAAGTAAGATGCGACCAAAGAGAGAAGGGATGGGACTTGGGAGCACGCTTACGCCTACGCTTAGCTGCGAATGCACCAACTCCCACTCCTGCCTAGATCATAGGGAAAACCTAGTCCCCACTATGCACCCCCGAAGTTCAAAGGTCCATAGCCAATAAAGGGCCTAAATTTGGAAATTAAAAGGGGTTTTGGTGGATGGCTAGTTTTTAAAAGCGATGGCCGAGCACGGTTCGCCACCATTCGTACACTAGAAGTTTCTAAGAGCATTTTTTTGACTTTAAAAATTAGTTTCATTTTCGTTTTCTTGTAAGAAAGATATTAAGAGGCTACCTAGTCGAAAACCCAAAGAGTTTTCCTTTTTGTTCATCGCAAATCGACCTAAGAAGCTGTAAGTTGGTATTTCATCTTTTCCTCAATTAAACTTTTGTGTGAATATTGTTGTTTTCCATTATAAACGCTTTTTTCCTTTTTCCAACCATTTCCTTAAAATAATCTAGGGAGCGCGCAGTCATTTGCGTTCTTCCTTATGGAATAAAGAGCGCGCACTCGCTTGCGTTCTCTTGTTTCCTTTGAGTAATAATAAAGAGCGCGCATTCATCTGCGTTCTCTCGGTTTCCGAGGTATTGGTTTAAAGAGCGCGCAGTCATTTTGCGTTCCTTTTTTCCTATACCTAATTAAGTAACTATATTCCCTTGACCTCCTTCAATAATAATTATAATTAGTTTCGTTGAGTACTTTTTTTGATGCGCGCATTTTTCTGCGTTCATCCCATTGAGCGCGCAGTAGCTTTGCGTTCTCTCTGGATATTAGATTTGTCTCTCTCTTTCTGCGATATTTTATTCCTTCACGAGCGCGCTGTTCAATCTGTCGTTCTTGTGAGGATAAATTAATTAACAGAAAGAAAAGGGTATAATTTGAGTTTTCCTGCAGATGGGAAGGTCAAGGCGAGCCGGGAAAAAGACCTCATTCAGGCGGAATAACTGTTTTAAAAAACCGTGGCCCGTACAGAAATACTCTCCCGTTTCTTCCCCCACTTCGTTGTTAGAGGAATATTTGGCCACGGAACATCCTTATAAGGATTTTGTAAAAGAATTCGAGGCAGCGTTACAAAAATTTGCAAACAAATAAAGGTAAATCTCCCTATTTTAATTCTCTCTTTCTCTCTCTCACGACACTCTTTTCCTCATCCCAGGGTTGCGTCGCGTAGACGCTACAACCCCAAAAGAGGTAAAAAAATCTTGTTTTTCCTTTTCCTACCAATTTATTCATTTATTAATATAATTATTGTTATTGTTCCCCGGGACGTAACAAACTATAGGAGGCTCATGGGATAGTGAGGAACGAAATCATCATATAAACTATTTGCAGCTACTTGCAGCATTCTTTGGGTTACGATCTTTCGCTAAGAATCTTAACAATTGTCATATCCTTCTACGTATCGACAATACGACCGCAATTGCGTATGTAAATAGGATGGGTGGAGTGCAATTCCCACACCTCAATGATATTGCTCGAAAAATTTGGTATTTTTCTTTTCGCCTCCTACATAAAGTCGTCTTAACATATCGAAGCGGATAGCGAGTCTAGGAATATCGACATTGAATGGGAGCTGCACTCCACTGCGTTCAGGACTATAGTATCTAAATTAGGAAGGCCAGAAATTGATCTTTTTGCGTCAAGGTTAAATGCGAAATGTAAAATATACGTATCGTGGAAACGGGATCCGTATTCTCATAATATCGATACTTTCACGATAAAATGGGACATGTTTTTCTACGCATTCCCGCCATTCTCACTTGTGTTAAAGGTTTTGCATAAAATAATTTCTGAGCGAGCAACTGGTATAGTTGTGGTACCAAACTGGCCGTCTCAGCCTTGGTACCCTGTATTTAAATCGCTAGTCTGTAGCGAAATGGTAGTTTTTTCGCCTGCCAAACATTTACTCTCGTCTAATTTCAGAGAGACTCATCCTTTGCATCTCCGTCTTTCCCTGGTGGCGAGCATATTATGCGGGAAGCGTTCATCAGAAGACAAGTTCCTCCATCAGCACTAGCTGTGATGATTTCGTCTTTGTCTAGTAGCACAAAGTTACAATATAATTCTAGCTTTAAACTATGGTGGCAATACTGTCATGACAGGAATATCGATCCGATGCAAATCGGAGTATCTGATTTGCTTGACTTTTTGTCAGAGTGTCTATCTAGGGGTTTTGCTTACGGGTCGTTAAATAATCATCGTTCAGCTTTGTCACTTATTTCTGGAAATAATGTAGGACAAGACGAGCGGATGAAGAAATTCTTTAAGGGAGTTTTCAAATTGAAACCTTCATTTCCAAAGTATAGTGTTACATGGAACCCGAATATTGTGTTCGATTATCTGGGAAATAAATACCCCAATGAATCCCTAACTATTGAACAACTGAGTAAGAAAATGGTTACTTTATTGGCTTTGGCTACTGGACAGAAATGTCAAACCTTATCTGTGATTAAGTTTCCTAATATTATAGCAGACAATGACAAATTATAATTTCTATCACGGACTTGATTAAAACTTCAGGAATAGGAAAGACCCAGCCTCTGCTGGAAATTCCTTTTTTTCGCCAACGCCTTTGTATTTGCCCGGCGGAGACATTATTAGCTTAAAGGGATATGACATTATCTATTAGCAGTAAGCTAAACACTGACAAGTTTATTCTGACGTTCAAAAAACCTTTTCATCCCGCCTCTTCGCAAATCATAGGGCGATGGATCAAGCAGACTCTCACTGCTAGCGGTATCGATACTGCGCTGTTCGGAGCTCATAGCACTAGACATGCAGCACTTTCGACTGCTCATCAAGCTGGTGTCGGCTTCGAGAGCATTAGGAAGGCTGCTGGCTGGTCAGGCCAATCTACCGTCTACGCCAATTTTTATAAAATACCAATTGTGGAGTCTGGTTGTGTTTTTGCAAACGCCGTTCTTAATAATTAGTTAGCTAACAAGGGGACTACACGACCCCATTTTATGGGATTTTTGTGAAACCGGTGTCAAATGAAAGAGGACGATGAGTATAGTACACCTGTAAAATTTCAGACGTTTATGGCCGGCCACTTTTTCAAAAAATCGATTTGAAATTTGAAATTTTTATGTCTTCTAATCGAGCCGAATTTTTGTAAATTGATAAAACTCGATAAGGCGATAAAAAAAGTTCTCTGACAATTTTTTCTAGCATCATTAGTTTTATCACAAATTGACGTTATTTGTAACGCTTTGTCATCGCATAAACCGTAGAATTTAAGCTATTTCCAACAGCGGCGTTAGCGGAGTCGGTAGCGATCGAAGTTCCAAACGGGAGGTCTCAGGTTCCATTCCCGTATGAGACTTTTATTTTTTTCGTAAAATTTTCATTTTTTCATTTCATTTTTTTTAACATTATTTTAAATAATATGCAGCGTATTTGAAATTTTTCCATTTTTCTACATGCTAACGTCTGATATATCCAAGCTTTGTCGTTATCTTCTTCATCTTCTATCAACTCCATTTCATCTAATGAATTTTTTATATGGTTGTAGAATTCGACGCCTATTTTCATTGCTCCATCAGTTATTACACCATCAACACTGTCCGCTATCGTACCATCTTGTTTTAATAATTCACTCGCGTAATGTATAGCATTTGCAAGTAACTTCTTGTACGATTCACTATCTGCAAAATTTTCTTCTTGGGAAGAACTATCACCAGACCCCGACGATGTGCTTGGATATGTCTCCATTCTGATAATCAAACTACAACTATCCTTCAAATAAAATAAAAACAAAAAGTGACAAATATATCAAATTATCTGCTCTTCAGTTGTTGCACTCGTGAAACTTCAACGAACACTCACAAGAAATATCGACAGGTACCTTATATATGGAAACCAAAAGCTTTTTCCCATATAAATCGACCAATCAGAAAATTTAGAGACGTACTTTTTTGAAAATTTATATAGCAATCACAGTAAAGTGGACCGTCTTTCGATAAGGATGATGATAAATTTTTATACATTTCTGTTAATCTTCTACTAGAGTACGTGGTAATTAAACCGCAGATCACTATCGGCCTTTGCTCGAGTATTTATTGGCCTCGCAGCAATAAACTATCGAGCGCTGGTGCAATAAAAAGAAATAAGCATCGTCATTTAGCTTGGATATATCAAACGTTAGCATGTAGAAAAATGGAAAAATTTCAAATACACTGCATATTATTGAAAATAATGTTAAAAAAAATGAAAAGTGATTTTACACGCAACAGCAACAAATTTGACGAAAAAACATAAAAGTCCCATACGGGAATCGAATCTGGGACCTCCCGTTCGGAATTTCGATCGCTGCCGACTTTTTTTTTAAAATGTCTGTTTATTGCTGCCAACAAATTTTTACAAACAACACAGTTCAATAAACCAAAAAAACAGTATAAAAACAGTTAACAAGATTACGTACATAGTTACTTACAAGGGGACATCACGACCTCGGAAATTGACTTCGGGATGAGACATTGCAGGTTTGTAGTATACCTTAATAGTAATCGATCTGCAAAGTAATAGCGCGCACTAGCCACAAGATTCCGAGGAAAGGGCTCTAAAGTTTTGCGTGTAGGACGTATACCGGTCACTTTGAACACCATCCAAGAGCGGCGCAATGGACGAGTTGTAGCGAGCTCGCTTGCGGCGCGGACGATCCAGGTTCGATACTGCTTATGGTAACTACTTTTTTTTTCTTTCAATCCTTTAAAAAATTATTACAACTTTTAAATAAAGTTAATAATGACATACAAATATTATGAATTAAATCATACATAATTTTTTCTTATTAATCAAATGACTGTTCGGTTTTTATTTATATAAAAATTCTTACGATATCGTCTTTTTTTAGCAATTTCTCATTTTACATGCAAACACCAGAATGATAATTATCATAAAAACATTGAAAACAAAAAATATTATTACATCTCGCACAATTTATAAAGGAAGATTCTTTACATGAACAACCTTTTTTTAAAAGTTCTATTGGAAAACATACTTCATTTACATTCATGAAAATTTCTCTTTCATCAGAAAGCTTGGAAGCATACCAGGCATACCGGATCATTTCATTAAAAATTGTCGATGACAGTAAGCGCAATTCTATACAGGGTGTCCCACGGTTCGATGTCAGACGAAGAATGGCATGTGCGACTGATTTTTCTGAGTCGAAAGGAGTCATAAAAAGTGAGAGAGGGTCGGCACGAGCCGCCAGCTTAAGATAGCCTCGTAGCACTGACTCTCTCTCTCTCTCTCTCTCTCTCTCGCTCACTCTGTCTCTCGCCCTAGCTTTCTTCTACGGCGCTATCTTACGTTGACGGACCACCAAGCCCTTCATTCTTTCTCTCACTCTTGCTCTCTCTCTTTCTCTATCGCCCGCCGGTCCAATCATAGCTTGGCTAGAGTTTTGGTATGGCGGCGAGAGTACACCTACCGCTTCCGCGCTTCACGATTGGCAGATAGTTATTAATTAATAGCTCGAAAACTAACCTGGCATATGTTACTTTTTAGGCACGACCGCAGGGAGTTCCTTATGCTCTCGATCGAGTAAAAAGTGTAACGGACGATTATCTTCGAAACTATTCGAGATATCCAAAAACCCTTCTGGATCTTTATGTTTCATAACAAGATCTAAATGTCCGTATGTATGTGTGTGTGTGTGTGTGTGTATGTGTGTGTGTGTATCCACTCTAGCGTCTAAACGGCTGAACGAATCGAAGTAAAATTTACACGAAAAATCCAGTTACATCCGATGAGGATCCACTAACAATTTCAAGTCGGTCCGACTTCCGGTTTCAAAATGGCGGGCATTTTAAAAATTAAAAAATTCATAAAAAATCTGTTATAAGAGCAAAACAATTAAAACTTTGCACAAATATGTAAAATAGTGGCAACTAATAACATGAATTTTTTGAAAATTTTTCAGCGAAATAGTAAAAAATGGCGGACTAATAAAAATTTGAATCGACTCTAGCGCCTAAACGGCTGAACGGATAAAGCTGAAATTTATACGAAAAATTCAGTTCTTCCCAACATAGATCCACTAACAATTTCGAATTGATTCAACTTCCAGATTCAAAATGGCGGTCATTTTAAACATTAAAAAATTCATAAAAAATCTTCTATGATAGGCAAACAATTCAAACTTTGCAAAAGTATGTAAAATAGTGACAACTAAAAAGGGATAGACGAGCGCAGCGAGCCGACTTCCTATGCGTATCATTACCGCGGTCGTGCCTAATACGAAACAGCAAAGCTGTTTCGTTGGGGGGGCCCCAGCCGCCCTATAGCTGGTTATGACTCCTTTCGACTCAGAAAAATCAGTCGCACATGCCATTCTTCGTCTGACATCGAACCGTGGGACACCCTGTATACGTTTTATTAAATTTTTTATTTGTCTATAAAAATATACATCACAAGGTTGAACAAGGGGAGTACATTTTGGAGGAACAACTTTAGTTATGCAAGTAGGTGATTTCTCGACATCCTGAAAGATTGTAATATGTAAAGATGTAATAATATTTTTTGTTTTCAATGTTTTTATGATAATTATCATTCTGGTGTTTGCATGTAAAATGAGAAATTGCTAAAAAAAGACGATATCGTAAGAATTTTTATATAAATAAAAACCGAACAGTCATTTGATTATTAAGAAAAAATTGTGTATGATTTAATTCATAATATTTGTATGTCATTATTAACTTTATTTAAAAGTTGTAATAATTTTTTAAAGGATTGAAAGAAAAAAAAAGTAGTTACCATAAGCAGTATCGAACCTGGATCGTCCGCGCCGCAAGCGAGCTCGCTACAACTCGTCCATTGCGCCGCTCTTGGATGGTGTTCAAAGTGACCGGTATACGTCCTACACGCAAAACTTTAGAGCCCTTTTTCTCGGAATCTTGTGGCTAGTGCGCGCTATTACTTTGCAGATCGATTACTATTAAGGTATACTACAAACCTGCAAAGTCTCATCCCGAAGTCAATTTCCGAGGTCGTGATGTCCCCTTGTTAAGGTGGGTATCCACTATGCTCGCGCACCTTTTGCGCTCCGCGCTCCTGCAACTGCTCCAGGTAGTGGATACGTCTGCGCACCACGTTCGCGCAATGGTGCACGCTCCGTGTCAAGCGATCCAAGTCATGGCGGTTTTTAGCGTGAACACGAAGGAGCGCACAGTCTATTCGTGGACGCGAGCGAAGTCGAACGTTCGTACGTACGTGCTGCGTTTCACGTTCACGAACTTTCTATTGCGCAGTGTATTATCGTAATTCACAATGGAATGGACGGACGAAAAATCTTTAGCGCTTATTGAATTGTATCGGAATCATAGCGTGCTATAGGATCCGAAAAATACAAAATATAATAATAAAAACTGTAAAGACGACGCCTGGATGGAAATCGGCAAAGGCGTGGACCTGCCTGCAGTTATTTGCAAAAATAAAATGAAGCTCTTGCTATCAGGATATCGACGAGAAAAATCGAGACACAATAAAAGTATAGGAACGGGGAAAGGTATGTATATAACTATAAAAATAAAATAATATTATATTATGTAGACAATGAATAGTATAAAATGAAGGATATAAGTCGTGGTATTAATTGATTGTTTTATATACAGGTGCGTCAGAAATATATCGAAGCCAATGGTTTGCGTTCGATGCATTTTCATTTTTATTGGATCGCGATAAACCGCGCAAGACATTAAATACTGTAAGTAACTATTTTCATTTATTATTAAAAAATTAACAGTATTTGTCTTGGAACGAGAGTGCACCTTCTTTAAAAAAATAATCTCCTAGTTCCCTTCTTATTTCCTTAGCAAGTTCAGAAGCCCGACGGGCACTATTTGCTATAGGTTGTAAGATTTCGTAATTTTCTCTAAATCTTTGTTCCGGTAGTTCTATACCAGAGGAGTAAACATTTGTTCGACATCTTATATAGTTATGTAAGTGTGTAATTGTCAGTACTATAATTGCAGCTTTATCTGGTTCTACCATAAGCGGCTTCCGCAGAACTCGGAAAGTTTGTGACATTAAGCCGAAAACGTTTTCAACTACACGACGGGCTCTGCTTAACCGATAGTTGAACACTCTTTCAAGTGAACCTTTTACATGATTCTGCCCAGAAAATGGTTTCATCATATTTTCCTTTAATGCAAATGCAGAGTCCCCGAGTAAATAATATGGCAAAGCTTTATCACGTCCTTGTAATGGTGTCGAAGTAGGTAAATTCAATTCACCGTTTTCCATCAAATGATATAACTTAGTGTTCTTATAGACGCTACCGTCAGATATTCGGCCTTGACAACCAACATCCACAAATTTTATGTTATAATTGGCATCAGCCAAAATAAATAACACAATGCTGAAAGTTCCTTTGTAATTGTAAAATTCCGTATCACTGTTAAAAGGGGCCTGTAAAAGGACGTGTTTTCCGTCGATTGCGCCGATACAATGCAGAAAGTTCCATAAGTTATTAAACTCATCAGAAATCTGCAGCCATTCTTCAGTACTGTTTGGCAACTGAAACAGTGAATGAAAATAAGAACTTTCTATTATAATTAAAATTCATTATATGTATAACCACTATGGTCTTTTTTTAGAGAAATGATGACACTCCCGAATCAGTGAATCAAATAGCAAACACGTCTCCTCCTCTGACGCAGTCTACAGAGAACGAACTGCCTCCCTCAACGAATGTAGCGGAACAAATGGAAACGCCTCCTCCAGCTAAACGGAAATTTGATCCCAAACTTGCAATATTGAAGGATGCATTCGGAATTCTAAAATCCGCGTCTACCAAGCCAGCCGAAGACGACATTAGTTTATTTTGTAAATTTTTAGATACTAAACTAACAAGGAGACATTACGGCCTCGGAAATTGACTTCGGGATGAGACTTTGCAGGTTTGTAGTATACCTTGCAACGATATTTCTAAAGTTATTCCGGGGAGGTGCCGGACGCACTCCCCGCGAAATAACCGCTTTAAACAAATTAATTTTCTTTATAAACTGCGAGAATCCTCTCCTCAATAAGGGCTCACGAATTACCGCTCATGCAGCCGTAGGGAGTAGTGGGTTGAGGGGGGGAAAAGAAATTATTTGTCAAGTTCCTTCGGAGTGCGATTCGATTTAAACAATAAAAGAATTTATTCAAGTACTATGGAGTATAATTCGAAATTTTCCGTTCGCTACGGAATACCAAACAAAATCGGGATCTCTTTGTCCGCGGTGTTTACTTAAACGCCCGGACAAATTAACTGCCGGCTACGTGCTCGTCGTCGGCACGTGGCCGCTTCCTTCTCGATTATTCCACCGAAGAAAATACTGCTTATTAATGTCTCGATTTTCTAATTTAAGCAATAAACCAATTAATAATTATTTCAACAACAACAAAGTACAATAGGATATTCAATTAACCGCGCACTCGGACGGCGACCGAGGCTGGTTCCGCTCTTCGCGAACAAAGGAAGCTACGAGAAAATCGAAGGATGCTTCTATGGTCGTTAACTAATTAATTTAAATAATAATTCCAACTAAACCCCGATAACTCGGTTACAAAAGACTCGAAACTCCGAATAAACCCCGGAATTGACCTCACTTCTCCGATCCGCCACCCGGAAGGAACTTAATGCGTGACAAAGGATTCACTTATGGAACGCTCTAATTACCTCTTGTCAGGATTAACGTCGCGAACAGAGTAATTTTTCTAGGATCACGCACGCGGTTCCTTACGAGCCGGCCTACCGAAATTCCCCGAGCCCACCCGAAGATAGCCGAGCGCCTACTCGCCATCTCTCTCGCTCTACCGCCTCGCTAGGCGACACGCGCACGCATGGCCGCTTTTCGCGACTCCGCTCGTAATAATTCCTCTTGCGAATTTCGACCGGATGACCGCCACCGATGACCATTCCGGCGGTCATCTCGATCCGTCATTAAGCGAAGGGATGCTCCGATGATTCGCTGTCGGGTGGTCCTCGTTGCCTTGGAATTTCGGCCGTTTCTTTCGCCGATCGTCTTTCTGCCTCGCTCGTTCTCGCCGTGCGTGTCCTCTCTCTCGCTCTCTTTATCTTAATCCTTCGACGGCTCGCTCTCTCTCTCTCTCTCGTTCTGCCGTCGCTCCGTCGGCCGCCGTTGCTCTCTCCGGCCTCGTCCTTCCCCTCTCCGGCGTGGCGGTCATGAAAGAGGGTCTAACTTTACTATTTATTCCTTATTTTAACTCAGAACCAGCCTCGAGGCCCTCCGACTCGCGTTACATATTTTCCCCGTGGTCCACCCGGTGACTCTGTCCGCGACGATTCTTTTCTAATTCGCGGCGAAGGGGAGAGGATTCTCGTTTGTGACGGGTATTCAAAATACCACGTCACAACCTTTAGACTATTCGATTTGCAAAGAGCGCGCACTAGCCATAAACGTTCGAGAAAAATGGCTTTAAAGTTTTGCGTGTAGGACGTATACAAGTCACTTTGAACACCATCCAAGAACAGCGAAGTGGCCGAGTTGTAGCGAACTCGCTTACGGCGCGGGCGGTCCGTGTTCGATCCCTGCGCGTGGAAACTTTTTTGTTTTTTTTTAAATCTTTTAAAAAATTATAAAAACTGTGAAATAAAGTTAATAACATACTAATATGAAGAATTTAATCATACATAATTTTTTCTATTAATGAAATTCCGGGAATATCGTCTTTCTTTCTCAATTTTTAATTTTATATGCATGATACTGAATGATAATTGTCATAGAAACATTGAAAACAAAAAATATTATTACATCTCGCACAATGTATGAAGGAAGATTGTTCACATGAACAACCTTTTTTTAAAAGTTCTACCGGAAAACATACTTCATTTACATTCCTGAGAATTTCTCTTTCGTCAGAGAGCTTGGAAGTGTACCAGGCATACCGGATCATTTCATTAAAAATTGGCGATGATAATTGATGATGCACTATGGATTGTATTTTTATGCAGTCCTCACGGGATTTTATTTCTCTATTATTTTCAATGAGATAAGCGCAATTCTGTATTCGTTTTATTACATTTTTTACTTGTCTATAAAAATAGACATCGCAAGGTTGAACAAGTGGAGTACATTTTGGAGGAATCACTTTAATTGTGCAAGTAGGTGATTTCTCGTCATCTTGAAAGATTTCGTCATATAATTCAGGCTTTGTTTGTCCTCCCCAAGAGTCAATAATTAACAGTAACAGTCATTTTATTAATAGAAAAAATTATGTATGATTAAATTCTTCATATTAGTATGTCATTAACTTTATTTCACAGTTTTTATAATTTTTTTAAGGATTGAAAAAAAAAAACAAAAAAAGTTTCCACACGCAGGGATCGAACACGGACCGCCCGCGCCGTAAGCGAGTTCGCTACAACTCGGCCACTTCGCTGTTCTTGGATGGTGTTCAAAGTGACCGGTATACGTCCTACACGTAAAACTTTAAAGCCATTTTTCTCGAAAGTTTATGGCTAGTGCGCGCTATTACTTTGCAAATCGAATAGTCTAAAGGTATACTACAAACCTGCAAAGTCTCATCCCGAAGTCAATTTCCGAGGCCGTAATGTTCCCTTGTAAGAATCTATGTTCACAGAACGAAGAATTTTGTGCAACAGGCATTAGCAGAAGTGATATTTAAGGCTGACTCTGGGTATTTTACACAAAATCCTAGTTGCTGCCCACCAAGACAAGACTATAATTACCCAACCAGACAACACCATGATTATTATACACGCCAGCCAAACAATGATGCACCTGATTACCCAATAGCTAGTACTTCCCGTGCTGAACTTGTTCAGCTAGGTCAAAGCAGTCCAAATGAATCTGTGTACAGCACGGATTCTTTTGACGTTAACGAATATGTTTAATTTTAAGAAAATAATTGTTTGGTAAAAACGGAAGGCAAAAAGAGTGAAAAAACTATCACAATAAGAAAAGGAAAAGCTACCAAAGGGATTTTAGAAAGTAGTACTAGTGAAGAAGAACTATTGTTACTAATTTTTAAGGAACTATTATTACTAATATTATATGATACGTTTGGTGAATAAGACGCTTAAAATGAAGAAGATAATTGTTAATTATCTGATCATTTTTTTTTTTTTTAATTGTGATAATTGTGCTTTACGTTTTTTTTTAAATTGAAATTTTATCTGTTTTTTACATTGTAAGAATATTTTTATAGAACTTTTTCAAAGACTGATTGTTGTTGATTATTTTAAGATAACAAGTTTAATTATATGTTTAATATTTTCAGTTTTATTTAACCTTAAAGAAACTATGTCCATTTCTTACGAATTTACCCTACAATTTTTATACATGACATTTATAATAAAACATAATATTACCTTTACATTGTCTTTCAATGCATTGATGATAGCTTCACAAACTTCTAGGACAAATTTGCTGATTGCTTGTTTCGAAATTTTAAATAAGTATTGCAGGCTCGTAAAACTATCGCCGGTAGCTACAAATCGTGTTGTTAACGCTAATTTATCTTGTACCGATAAAGCTTTTCGGAACGAAGTGTCTTTTTTCTTTAAAGCTGGTTCAACCAAACTATACAAATGTTCGAAATCAGTCGAAGACAGTCGCAGGAAATTTTTGTAATGCCCACTTATTTCTTGGGATTTCATATCTTGTAGTAAAGAATTTTGACGTCTTTTCTTATAAAGATTTGATTCCCAGAACCGCGGAGGATTTTTATGCTCTTCAATAAGGCAGTGCACTAAAATATAGGCAGCACTAGCTGTTAACTCTGTTGAAGACATGTTCACTCGAACGTTCGCTTCAAACTGTGGAGCATATATGGAGCAGGCGTGTTGTATGTGGAGATGCGCATAGCGTCCCCATTGGAGCAGTTGCAAGAGCGCGGAACGCAGTAAATGCGCGAACATAGTGGATACCCACCTTTAGATGCATCCATGTTTATCCTGTTAAAGATGTCTCGGTTATTGGCCTCTATCTTGAGATCCTCAATCATGTGGCCCCTTTTATTCTCATATAATTTTTTTATAGCAGGGAATAGCTCTTTCGGTTTTCTTATTGTCAGGCTTCTAATCTTATTTTCCCAGTGGGTGCTAGTGGATTCGCAAAATGCTTTTTTAATTTCCCCTTTTATATGTTTAATTGCTTCGTTTATTAACCGTTTTAATGATTCATTGTTACTTCCTCCGTTCATTATCGAGCGATATTTATGTTTTAGCGTGAGTAAGAGTCCTTTCCTTTTTTATAATTTCTTTATTTTTGGTGTGATGTACTTATCGGTAGAGTTAAAATTCAGATTTGGTTGCGGGATCGCGAGATGAATTGCATTCTTAATGTTTTCGTTTAATTTTTCCAAATAGTTGTCTATTTCGGTTTTAGTAAGGTTAGCGGTGTTGTTTATAGTAATATCCGTCTCATTTAGAAGGTCTTGAAACTTATCCCAGTCCGCCTTATTAAAATTATAACTTACTGGTTGCTGTTCTCTTTCGAGTATGAATGGGTTTTCACTTTTTGGTATTAGTTCAATCTGTATCGCCTTGTGATCACTATCGTAATCTAATACTTTTAAACAGTTTTCCTGTGGTATGCTTTGAAAGTTTAACCTATTGTCAATTAGCCCTACGTCTAGATAGGGATCGTTACTGGTAAACGATGGGGTTATTGATCTATATAATTCGACTTTGTAACGTATTTGATTATCAGATACCCACTTACTCGAGTTTATGCCTCTTCTATTATTTATGGCATTTTTCCAGTCGGAGTGTCTGGCATTAAGATCCCCCATCATTATAAAATAATTATTGCTATTATCTAGATTTAGTGTTTCGAAGCGGTGGTTTAATTCATTCATAAATTCTTTCTTGTGACTACCTGCCGCATAGGTTGCAATAATGTTAACTTTTCCGTAGGAGTTGATTTTTACTTCTATTACCGTTTTTTCAAGATAGGTGCTTTTGTCTTTGAATTCATTAACTATATGCTTAAACTTAATTTCTTTCTTTATTATTATTGCCGTGTCCCCCCCCCCCCCCACCCTGTTTGGCATTTGGACGATCGTTCCTTATTATATTGTAGTCTTTGGAAGAGATACTACGTGTTTTGTTCAATTTTGTTTCGCCTAAGAGCAATATGTCTGGTTTGTGTTGGTTTATAAAATCGGTGAGAGAAGCTCTCTTGTCGTTCTTTATGATAGAATTAACGTTTATGTATATAATTTTAATTTGATTTAATGATAAGGTCGCCATCAGTGCAGATTAGAAAGCTTCAAGCGAGTCGATGTCAAGCGCTGCCGCTAAGAAATTTATTTTTTCCGTGTTTCTAGCTATGTTGCTAGAGATATTATCAAGTTTGATACTTATCGATTCAATTATGTATTTTTTAAGGTCATGCGCTATTTTTTGTAAGTCAGGGTTAGATATCGGATTAAAGTCTATTGTTGGTACTTGTGTTTGTCTTGTATTTTGTGTAATAGATGTGTTGGTTCTATTCATGTTGTTTGTTAGTGCTTCACTAAAGGATTTATTCTCTTGGATGAAGCTGCTTAAGAAACGTACCTTTTTTGCTTTTTGCTGGGCTACTTCTCTCCTTCTCTCAGATATTATGTTTTTTATTTCAATTAGTTTACTGCAACCTCTGTAAGAGGCCGGGTGTCCGTATTGTTTGGAATTAACGCAGTAGGGTTGTATCGGGTCACTGCTGTTACCCGCTCTGTCGTGGAGGGTACATTCCCCTGGTTTATGGTTTTTTTCATATTTGACGCAACGGTATTCTAAGTTGCAGTTTGATGCTACGTGGCCAATCCGTTGGCATCTTTTACATTGCGAGCTATCACTTTTAACTAATTTTTCCCATTTAATTATGGAGTATAGTACTGTTTTTATTTTATTCAATTTAGACAATTGGCTGTTCGGAGCTAGTTGAACCATGAAAATCGGAAGCGACCTATTTTCTTCTTTTGATCTTTCAGTGTCAAATTTTTTGACCGCTAAAAATTTTAGGCTTTCGGTGTTGTGCTTCTGTAGATCTAGTAACACTTCCTGCGGGTCGAAGTCTCCTTCTAGGTTGTGACGTTGCAGCGTCCCAAAAGTCCTACGCTACCTCCGTTACACGCCTTACGAATCCGTCGACTCGAACCTCAAGGTGGTTACCGTACCGTATTACGTTAATAGCGTTATTAATTATAATTGTACGTTTCACGATTTGAATCGAGCGCCATCGACGTCACGACTCGAACTACCTAATGTACTTGGGACTATGTCCTCACAAAATAAGATAAAGTAAATTTAATTATAAAAGAAATCAAAGAAATATAATGATTTTAATCTAATACGCGACATTGATCGGGCCACTTGTCCTAAGACCACCTCCGGCGATTTACATCGGGAAGGATCCGTACCAGTAGAGCGGGCGAACAATATTTCCTATTGATTCTAATTGACTTAGATTGAATTAAAATTTAACTTTAATATAATAAGTATAAACTTAAGAAATTAATAGAACTAGTCGTTAAAATCAGTCTTGGCAATACGTCGGTATCGAAGGATATGTGAATATAATATACGTGAAGGAAAGCTTACACGACGAACGTGTAATGCGATCAAAGCAAGTTTTAAAATAATTAAAGGTAAGTTGAAATTAATGTGAGTAATTTACTCGTGAAAAGGAAGGCCATAACTTCCTGTGGCGCGTTGAAGACGCAACAATACAACGACACGAATCGCTTTCATAACCTAAGAGCCGTGCTCGAATAAGCTATGAAAGTCGATTCTACTTGACTCCTTAGCTCTGACGAGAGGAGAGTGATTTCAAGTCAGTTTGGTGTAGCTAAGTGAGTGCCGAATTTTCCTCACGCACGCACTTTTATACGGGTTCTCACGTCAATCACGCTATCTCACTAGTGGTGGGAGAGAGTGGGGATCGATCTTCGCTCATCGCGACACACGCGTCGGCGTTAATTACTAAGATGAGATTGGGTCGATAAAGTAGACACCGCGAGTTCTTATGTACCGTCATATGTACGGTTACAATTTTGATTATCGCACATTCGAATACGTTATATGTAAATCCGATTTTGTAGCTCCCGTTCTAAAATTCTAATCTTATTATTTCTGTGAGATGATCTATCGAGTTCATTAGAAACCGTTTAAGTTATTAGTGTTTTATGGCGTATTTCTGGTAAATATTAGGTTTAGGGGACCCCCCTCCAATGACCTTGACCTTGACATATGTTGTCAAGGTCACTCCCCTGAGTGACCCTCAGAAGGTTCCGTCGCTCATGGTTTGTTAAAAAGTTATTAACAAAAGAAATTTGCAAAATGTAACACTTATTTTGGGTAAAGTTTGAGTCTGGGTTGGGTCTGGGTTGCGTAAACAAAGAACAGCGAAGTGGCCGAGTTGTAGCGAACTCGCTTGCGGCGCGGGCGGTCCGTGTTCGATCCCTGCGTATGGAAACTTTTCCTACCGCCTTACGCAGGTGCTCACCGGGCATGGCTGCTTTGGTGAGTACCTGCAGAGAATAGGGCGCGAGCCGACCACGCAGTGCCACCACTGTGGCGCTGCGCAGGACACGGCGCAACACACTCTTGAGGAGTGTAGTGCGTTCGAGGAGGAGCGCCGTGTCCTGCGCGGCGCAATTGGAGGGGACCTCTCGCTGCCGGCCATGGTTCGCGCCATGGTCGGCAGCGAGGGGTCTTGGAGGGCGGCGGTCTCCTTCTGTGAGAGTGTCATCTCACAGAAGGAGGCCGCAGAAAAAGAGCGGGAGCGTGCCGGGCTACGGGCTAATGGCCCGGCACGGCTCCCTAGGGCAAATCGCCCTCGAGGCGTCGGCGGAGGGTCTGGGTGACCGTCACCCTCCGCCCTTCTTAAGGTATGCCGGGGGAGTTTAGTCTCCCCCCGAGATGAGGGGGTTCGACTCCCCCTGCCTGCTTTGGGGAGGAACCGGTGGTGTCCAAACGGGTTCCCGGGTCCTCCCTACTGCAGGTGGACGGTCACCGTGAGGGGTTTTAGTGGGTAAAAATCCCACACTCCCCCCGCTCACACCCAGCCCGTGGGTGTGCGCGGGGGGGCCTTTTGAAGGTTTCCCCTCACGTTAATTAAAAAAAAAAAATAAAAAAAAAAAAAAAAAAAAAAAAAAAATGGGTTGCGTAAACACACTTTTTTTGCCGTTTGATCAGTGACGTATGTCCGCGGCCGTTAGGCCAAGACACCCCCCCACCCCCCACCTTTTTATCTTCCTTTTTTCTGTGAAATACCTTTGACCTAAAATTATGATATATGTATATGTATACATATATGTAAGGTGGTTAAAGATAACAAAGTGGTTCAGTTAGGTGTGCGTGTTGGCCTAACGGACGCGGCCACACGTCACTGATCAAATGGAAAAAAAAGTTGCGACTAGGTTACGACAATCAATATACTACACCTAATCTTGTCATCAATGATATAATTGTATACAAATATTCTGATACTTACCGTTTTGTTTTGATTTTTCCCTCAAGATTCGTATCTGATGTGTCATTCAATATCACTACTCATAGTAAATTTGACGTGTAGTCACTTCGCTACTCTTATAAAATCAAAACGAAGAGTTCCACGTCGTTTAAAAATGCGTTTGCACGAATTTATTCAATTAACGTATAATTTCAGAGCTTTGTGGAATTTCTTATGTGAAAAGAAAGTTGTTCGTGACGAAATTATATGTCCCAGATGCAAGAATTTATTAAAATTAGATGATCCTTCTAATAATAGAATATTTCATTGTACGAAAAAATATTATAAAGTCATCAGAGGCCGAAAACGAAGAAAAGTAACGTGTAATTTCAAAATCAGTGCATTACATAAAACATGGTTCGAACGAATGCATATGGATTTAGTTAAAGTTTGTCGCTCTATTGCATACTTCGTAATGATGAAGCCACCACGTCATAACTTTTTAAAACACGAATTAGAAATGAATGATTGTTCTGTTGTTGATTGGACAAATTTCTGTCGCGAGGTAAGAAATACATTATCTGGCCTTATGCGATAATTTGTCAATTTCGTAAATAATTATCATTTATAGTTACTTCAACAATGGGTTCTACATCAACAAAATTCAATCGGTGGAGAAGGTAAAATTGTTGAATTGGATGAGGTCAAAATAGGAAAAAGAAAATATAATAAGGGACGTATACTTAAAGGACAATGGGTGTTCGGTCGTATTGAACGCGATACCAAAAACGTTTTTCTTCTTCCTGTGCCAAATCGATGTAGTGAAACCCTTATAGAAATTATAAAAAAAAAAGTTGCTCCTGGTTCAATTATCCACACAGACAAATGGCGTGCCTACGATATTTTACGCAATTATGAATATTATACACATAAGACAGTAAACCACAAAATTAATTTTGTAAACACTGAAAATGGAGTACATACACAAAATATAGAAAGATTGTGGAGAGACTTGCGAGCACATATTTCGCGTTATGGCATTCGCGATTATCATTACACACATTATATTGCAGAATTTTTATTTAAAAGAAAATACAAATTCAACGAACGTATTACTTCATTTTTTGAAATTATGAGTTTAATGTATCCGCTGACATCACTTAATATAGAATAAACTTTTTGATCGTTTTTCTATAACCGTTTGTTTTGATTGCATATCGAATACTGTTGTTTTGACTTTATCTAGGACGTAAATTGTATAGTTAGATAGTCAATAGCACAGAATACAATTTACAAAACAAAGACCCACCCCACCCCGAACAGCTTTATGAGCAGAAAGGTTGTTTAAAATGTGAAAAATAAAAGGTATATATGAGGTAAAAGTGAAAAAAATAACTGTGTGCATGGGATAGTAATATAGGATAATATAAAGACCCAACCCAGACTCAACCTAGTTATTTTTTTCACTTTTCCCTAATAAATACCTTTTATTTTAAACAATCTTTCTGCTCATTAAGCAGTTCGGGTGGTGGGTGGGTCTGGGTTGGGTCTTTATATTATCCTATATTACTATCTATTATCCTATAGGGTTATCCCATAGGGCCCTTATCTTGCAATATATTGCGGTTGGTGATCCAATATTTCGCAAACTTTTTTCGTTAATAACTTTGTAAACAATAACGAGCGACGGCTAAAACCACTTGAAGGTCACTCAGGAGAATTTTTTTTCTATTTGATCAGTGACGTGTGGCCGCGGCCGTTAGGCCAACACGCACACCTAACTGAACCACTTTGTTATCTTTAACCACCTTAAATATATATGTATTCATACACATATATCATAATTTTAGGTCAAAGGTATTTCACAGAAAAAAGAAAGATAAAAAGGTGGGGGGTGTCTTGGCCTAGCGGCCGCGGACATACGTCACTGATCAAACGGCAAAAAAAGTGTGTTTACGCAACCCATTTTTTTTTTTTTTTTTTTGTTTAACGTGAGGGGAAACCTTCAAAAGGCTCCCCCGCGCACACCCACGGGCTGGGTGTACGCGGGGGGAGTGTGGGATTCTTACCCACTAAAACCCCTCACGGTGACCGTCCGCCCGCAGTAGGGACGAACCGGGAACCCGTTAAGACACCACCGGTTCCTCCCCAAAGCGGGCAGGCGGAATCGACCCCCCTTGGATCTCGGGGGGAGACTAAATCTCCCCCAATAATCCTAAAGAGAGGCGGGGGACGGTCACCCAGACCCTCCGCCGACGCCTCGAGGGCGATTCGCCCTTGGGAGCCGTGCCGGACCAATAACCCGTGGCCCGGCACGCTCCCGCTCTTTTTCAGCGGCCTCCTTCTGTGAGATGACTCGCTTGCCATTTGGCCACAACGGACTGCCGGACTCGGCACTTCTCGGCTTCCAGCACTTCTCCTGACAGGGGTAACCCCCTCTGACGGAGGGATTTCTTCCAGCGGAATAACTCCGCATATCCCTCCGCCAGGAGGTCTAATGGGGGAACCCCTGCCAGGAGACTCGCCGCCTCTAGGGAGATGGTCCTGTATCCGCGGGCAACCCTGATGGCCACCCGACGGACCAGCCGGCAGAGCGCCATCCTGCGCCGCCGGGAGGCCATCACGTCGCCCGCCCAAACCGGCGAGGCGTATAACGCCATTGATAGGACCACCCCCACATAGAGGCGGCGGACTCGCCCATCAGGAACCCCGAGGTTGGGGAGCAAGTGGCATAAGGCTGCTCCCTCAACCCGGGGAACCAGAGAGGCGAGATGCGCCTCGAAGTGCCATCCGCTGTCGAGGACGACACCCAGATACTTCATCTGGGTGCGAACCTCGACAGGTGCATCACCTACATAGACGTGGGCCCAATGTGGTCTCCGGCGAGGCGGACCAAACCACATCGCCTCGGTTTTCGCCGGAGCCACCCGCAGGCCCAAAGCCTCTATTCGGCCGACCACCAGTGCCACCCCAACCTCTGCGAGGTTAAGGATGCATCTCCAAGAAGCCCCCGTGGCCAACACTAACGTGTCGTCTGCATAGCAGACGACGTGAAGGCCACGGGGCAAAGCGGCCCGCAAAACCGCATTATACCCGACGGTTCCACACGAGCGGCCCCAGTGCCGACCCCTGTGGAACCCCGCAGTTGATCTCCCTCCGGAAGATGGTACCGCACCGACCCCTGTATAAAATGCACCTGTCCCGAAGGTAGGCCCCGACCGTAGATCTTAAGTATGAGGGCACTCGATGGAATTCGAGCGCCCTCCGGACCGCCGCCCAGGGGAGGGAGTTGAATGCATTAACTATATCTAGGCCAACAGAAAATGCAACTCCCCCCTGAGACCACCTCGTCCGAGAGGGCCCTCACACGACTGATGGCATCAATCGTGGAGAGACCCTCCCGGAAGCCATATTGGCGGTCCGACAGGTCGGGACCTACCTGGGACAGATGCCTGGCGAGGCGGGCCACGAGCAGTCGCTCAAAAAGCTTGCCCGCCTCATACAACAGGCACAGGGATCGGTACGCGGAGGGAGAATCCGCGGGCCGCCCGTGCTTTTGGAGAAGCACCAACCTCGCCTCCTTCCACTCTGGGGGAATGACCCGGTCCTCAAGCAGCTATCAAACAGCTGCTTGAGACCGGGCCCGAGGACGTCCAAGGTCAAGGCCCAGACGCGGCCTCGTATTCCACCCAGGCCTGGGGCCTTTTTACAGGTACCCAGGCGCCGGGCGGCCGCGCCTATCTCCTCCGGACTGACCCTCAACTCGCCGGACCAGTTGTTCGGGTCCGGCGGCTCTACGGGACGTGGCTCCTCCTCCGAACGAGGAAAGAAAGTGTCTACCACGCCCCGCAGGAATTGGGGGTCAAGACCCTCCGTCAGTGGGGGCGCCCGCGGTCGGAGTTTCTTCCAAACTATAAGGTACGGACGCCCCCACGGGTCATCGTCTAAGGTCCGAAGAAGATCCTCCCAAGCTTGGGCCTTGGCCTTGCTGATGGCTGCACGAAGGGCACCGCGCCTCTCGCGGTACCCCTCGTACAACTCGGCCTCTCTCGCCAGGTCTCGCCGACGTCTCCGGCGAGCCCTGGTGTACCGGCGGCGGGCACTGACGCACTCATTGCGCAGCTGGGCAATGTCATCCGACCACCAATACACGGCGCCCCGCAAGGAGGCGGACCTGGCCCGGGGGATGCCCGCATCACAGATACGGGTCATCACACTCCGGAAACCCCGGCCAGGTCTCAGCGAGAGATGCCGCCATCAGCACGTCCTCGATTAACCGTCGCAGCGACCACCTGGGGCCAACTCCCCAGGTTGGACGACGGCGTGGCGCGCCTCCTAAAGCCAAGGAGGCCGAGACGACCATCGTAATATAACGATGGTCAGACAGCGTCTCGACCTCCTCGAGGACACGCCGACCCGACACACGCCCCATCGCAGCGGGGGACACGAATGTGAGATCCACAATCGATCCCCCGCCCCGACGAATGCAGGTGTGGGTGGACCCCTGGTTAATGCACCGAAGTATCATCGCCGCCGCCCAGTCACTCACGACCTCGCCGCGGCTGCAGCCGCGGGATGCCGGGCGGAGGAGGTGCGGACGGGTCTAGTCCGTACCTCCTCGTCAGCCTCCGATCTCAGTGCCGAAATCTCTCCCCTCAGAGAGCTGAGCTGCTCCCGCAGCTGCTCGTCCTCCCGCCAGAGCCACCGATCATACCCAGTTGGCTCCGAGCGGGAGACGAACTCTTTAGCGGCCCCACGCACTACAGCCGCCGCTTCCCTCAAGGCCTTCACCGAGGTCCCCTTGAGGTTCCTCGAGCTGGAGGAAACATGCTCCACCATCTCGAGGGCCCCAGCAATACTTTGCTGGAGCTCCTCAGGGGACCTCTGCGACAAGGTGGTAGTTGTTGCAATATTTACACGGCCTGAGGGTGCGGCGGCGGGAGCCGGAGCTGGAGTGGACTTTTGCGCAAGCCGAACGAACTCCTGCTCGGCCTGCACCTCCAGCTCCCTCCCCCCCAGGGCGAGTACGCGGGCCTTCGCCGCGGCGGGCCCGACGCACTCTCGGTTAGTGGGGGGCCGCCCTCTCTTACGTTTCACGCGTCCCTCCGAGAGGCGAGAGACACACGAACCATCACTAGCGTCGCTCTCTCGGAGGGACGCGTCTATACTTGTCAGGGAGGGGGAGGGTGATACAGCCCCCTCCCTGACAACTACCTTTCTCATCTTGGCGCTGAGCGCATCCACCTGGAGGCGCTCAACGCTAACGATCGCTGGGCGGAGTGTCTCCAACACCTCCCCGCGCGTATCCTTCCTGGCACCCGCACTAGCAGATTCACCTGGGCCGCGTGCGTCGCACGACCCGGGCAGCCCATCGCTCGATGACGACGGGGGGGACCTGGGACGATAGCCCTCCCCCGCCGAGCCTGGGGTTCTGCTACCCCTGGTGCGGTAACTTTCTTTTCTTTATCAACCTCCTCCATGTTTATAAAGAATGGTTTTATATCAGTGTGGCCTTCACCTAGGTCGCTTGCCTACCATGGCTAACGAGCGCGACCTACCCGGGTTTTTTTAATGAGGTTTTCCTTCCTCACAGTTTGGACTGCTCTTAGTCAGGGTGCTCACACACGGCCTGTCCGGCTTGGTAGAACCTGCTAGGGACCGACGTCCCCGCCGGCATAGCCCGTGTGATCATTGCACCACGCAAGCCCCCTCACCACGACAAGGTGGCAGTCCGCGGGGGGGGGGGGGGGTGTTTACGCAACCCAGACCCAACCCTGACTCAAACTTTACCCAAAATAAGTGTTACATTTTGCAAATTTCTTTTGTTAATAACTTTTTAACAAACCATGAGCGACGGTTAAAACCTTCTGAGGGTCACTAAGGGGAGTGATCTTGACAACATATGTCAAGGTCAAGGTCATTGGAGGGGGGTCCCCTAAACCTAATATTTACCGGGGTAATTAAGGAAGGCAGTTGTCATAAAATCTGGCTTCCATTCTAGTCGAAGTAAGTCTAGTAGTCCAGTCGTGTAGAGTCTTGTAACCATTCTAGTTGACGTGAAGTATGACTACAATTCCTACCGATGTAAAGTCTGGCTATCATTCTAGTCGAGGTAAAGTCTTGTTACAATTTTAGTTGACGTACAGTCTGGCTACTATTAAATAATTACATTAATATTTTTTCAGATGGTTCCAAAACTAAAGCGGAACCTTCCACCAGAGTTGCTCCAGCCTGTATAAATTTGAATTACTATGAGATTTACAGTATTCGCAATGATTTCTCTATTTACACAGCGGAAAGTATAGTAATATCTAAGGCTCTGGATGTCGTAATAATGAACCCTTTTCATGTATTTCCAATATTCTCTGACTCGCTCAGCGTACTCCAAGCCTTGTCCAGCAGCAGGATTGTTTTAGTTATACAAGATAATTTAGGAGAGTTCTACCAGTTGAAGTATTGCAGTCTACCAATGTTATCATTATATTATGTATGTATGTATGTCTTTATTGTTTTCCCTTAGGGTTACAAGACTCCCGCTCTCCTCTCCTATCCCGTACATATGTTTATATACAGGGTGAACATCGAGAAGCGTTACAGATGGATATCTCTAAAACTACAGATTATCTCAAAAATTTTTTTGATGGAAATAGTTCTCCATCGAGGGGGACATCATGTGATGAGTTTTTTTTCCCGGGTGGACGCGCCAAGATGACATTAAGGTCATTTTTTTTTTTTTTCTAATAGAATGATATGTTTTTTTATCCATCATCATATAGTGCGTTTTAAGACGAGTTTAATGACCTATTACTCAAGGTCATTCAAGGTCAAATTTGCAGAGAAATGCAGAAAAGATGTAATAGTTTTACTTATACGTTAGTTCGTTCCTTCGAACTTTCACACCAAAACAATAACACGTATTCAATATCAGTTTTACTCAGGTCAACACCGGATTTAACACCACTCGACTACTTTTTATGGGGGCACGTTAAAAACTGTGTAATGTCTAGTAAACCTACGACGCGTGAGAACATGAAAACTAGAATACGCGAAGCTTGTGCCAAAATAAACAATGAAATGTTGTGCAAAGTTAGAGAATCCTTTAAAAAAAGAATTGCTAAGTGTATTGAAGTAGGAGGTCGTCACTTTGTACACATGCTAAAATAAGGTAAGTACAAGTAAAACTGTTGCATCTTTTTTGCATTTCTCTGCAAATTTGACCTTGAATAACCTTGAGTAATAGGTCATTGAACTCGTCTTAAAACGCACTATATGATGATGGATAAAAGAACATATCATTCTATTAGAAAAGAAAAAAAAATGACCTTAATGTCACTTTGGCGCGTCCACCCGGGAAAAAAAAACTCATCAGATGATGTCCCCCTCGATGGAGAACAATTTCCATCAAAAAAATTTTTGAGATAATCTGTAATTTTAGAGATATTCATCTGTAACGCTTCTCGATGTTCACCCTGTATATATAGGGTGGGTTCGACCATATAGTCGTCCGCGAATCCACGTGTAGCCAGCAAAATATTGAGCCGACAGAAGTCATAAAAGTTAACATAGGCCAGGTTAGTAAACGAGTTATTCATAAACAAAGATAGAGCGAAGGAGCGGTAGGCGGCGAGCCGCAGCCATGCTAATCATATGGCGAGACGCTAGAAGAAAGAGAGAAAGGAGTGGAGAGAGAGAGTCCGCGTGAGTCACCATTGTAAGGTAGCGCCGTGGAAGAAAGAAAGAGAGAGAAAGAAAGAAAGAGGAAGGAAGAGCGAAAGTAAACAATTCGATGCTCGAGCGTCTCGCCCGCCGCTCCCCGCGCCGCCCGCCATCAGATTAACAAGGCCGCGGCTCGCCGCCTACCGCTTTTTCGCCCTATCTTTGGTAATTAATAATTCGTTAATTAACCTGGCTTATATTAACTTTTATGACTTCTTTCGGCTCAATTTTTTGTTGGCTACACGTGGATTCGCGGACGACTATATGGTCGAACACACCCTGTATGTATATACAGGGTGTCCCACTTCAGGTTACGCACCGGTGATCTACATTTGCACAGGTATGGACTGAGTCGAAAAGTCTAATAAACTTTTTCGAAATTCGGCTTAGTTAACGAGTTATTAAATAACAGAAATCAGCGAAAGAAGGCGAAACGAAGGCGGTCTACTCAAGCTCGTAGCTAGGTGAGCGACGAAACAGTAGGAGAAGCAATTCACAATAACCAATAACGATAATCGGAACGAAAGGCTTCAACACGTGTTTACTTTTCTCCCTTATCTCTCTCTCTCTCTCTCTCTTTCTCTACGCACTCCCAAACGCTGGAGGCTCGCGCTGACTTTCTCTGTCTCTCTTTGTCTCACTCGCTCACTCTTTCTACGATACTACCTTACGTTGGAGGCTCGCGGTGCGAGTTAGGGAGATAAGGGAGAAAAGTAAACACGTGTTGAAGCCTTTCGTTCCGATTATCGTTATTGGTTATTGTGAATTGCTCCTCCTACTGTTTCGTCGCTCACCTAGCTACGAGCTTGAGTAGACCGCCTTCGTTCCGCCTTCTTTCGCTGATTTCTGTTATTTAATAACTCGTTAACTAAGCCGAATTTCGAAAAAGTTTATTAGACTTTTCGACTCAGTCCATACCTGTGCAAATGCAGATCACCGGTGCGTAACCTGAAGTGGGACACCCTGTATATATAAGCAACTTCATTTGTACATTCTATTTACAACTTATTCTATTCGACCCCTCCTATACCCTCTTCTACTCCTGTTCCTCTCTATCTCTTTCCTCCTCCTCTCGTACCGACCGATCTAAACCGGTACTCCTCTCTCTTCTGTCTGCCAGCTCCTTCAACCAACCTTCTCCCTCTCCCTCCCCTCCTAAAATCACTCTCACTTTCTCCTCCCAGATGCCTCCACCCTGCGTCTGCGTTTCGACTCTCTCCCCGCACCTTTCCCACACATGCTCCCATGTCTCCTTCTCTTCCTTGCAAATCCTGCATACTTTCTCCTCTTCTCTTTCCCAGTACCTTGCCTCTCTCACCTTATTCCCCAGTCTCCCTCTCGCTATTCTTCTCCACCTCTTCTCCGTCCAGCCTTTCGTCAGGTATCCCGGTATCCCTTTCCATTTTACCTCCTTGTACCATTTGTTGTACTTCGCCTCCCTTATTCTCTCCCATCTTTCTCTCTCCTGCTCCCTTAAGTCCGCCTCCTCCAGCTCCTCATACCCCATGTCTCCCTCCTGTCTTCTCCTTCTCAGGTCACTTATGTCCATCCCTCTCTCCCTGAAAAACCTCAACCTCCCTTCTTCCCAGCCTCCTTTGCCTCTGCCCTCACCATCTCTTCCCAGCACTCCCTTGCCAACTCGTTTCCCCTACCTTCCCAAAACTTCCTCTCTAGCCCCATGCTCTCTTCCTGCCGACGTTCTCACTTTGGCCCTTTGCAGCTCTTCCCTGACCATGTATCCTGGAGTGCACCAGTCTGCTCCTAAGATCCATCCCATGGACTTCTCGTGGACTGCTTCTACCGCCCTCCATTCCCTCCATCCCCATATTTCTGCCTCGTACGCCATTATCGGCCATACCAGCTTATCCCATAACCAGACCCTCCTCTTCCAGTCGCTCCCAAATCTCCTCTTCCCTATACCCCATACCTGTCTTGCCGTAACCCCCGCCTTCCTCACTCTTTCTCTGATGTGTGCTTCGCACCCCCCTCCCCTCATCAGCGTGAAGCCTAGGTATCTGAACTCCTTGACTTCCTCCAACGGCCGTCGTTTCCATCTCCAGTCCACTCTCCTCCATCTCCCTCCTCCTCTCCTGAATCTCATTATCTTTGTTTTTTGTACGTTCAGTATTAGCTTCTTCCCGTCCAGGTACCGTTCCATTCTGCTTAACATACTCCTTAGGTCGTCTTCGTCCTCCGACAGTAACACAACGTCGTCCGCGTACGCCAGCGTGTATACCTTTCTCCTTCCTATCCACACCCCTCCCCATCCTCCTTTCGCCATCGTCTCTTCCAGGTCTGCCGTCAGGATGTTGTATAGAAGAGGGCTCAGCGGGCATCCCTGCTTAACCCCCCTTGCCGTCCAGAAGACTTCCGTCGAGCTATCTCCCACCCTTACCTTGCTTCCTGTCTCATTGAGCACTTCCTCTATCCTGACCCTTAAGCCCCTCCTCATCCCTCTTTCCTCCATGGCCTTGCTCAGCGTTTCTCTGTCCACCGAATCGAATGCTGCCCTAAGATCGATGAATGCCGCGCACATTTTCCCGTTTGTCCTGCTCACCTGCCTGTTAATCGCGCAGTTCGGACATAAACGTTGTCCATTTTTCCCATCCGTCGTCTGAATCCCGTCTGGTTTGGAGGTATCATCCTCTTCTCCTCTAGTTCTTCCCTTAGCCTCTCTGCCAGCATCGCCGTATACACCTTATAGTTGGTTGGCATCAGCGTCACCCCTCTATACTCTTCTACCCGCTCTCCTTCCCCCTTCTTTACTATAGGCACTATTATCCCCTCTTTCCACTTTCCCGGCCATCCACCTCCCCTCCACACCTCGTTGCATGCCCTTCATAACCAGTCCTCTATCCCTCTCCCCCCGTACTTCCACACCTCCATCGGTATTTCGTCCTCTCCGTTAGCCTTGCCGTCTTTCACCCGCCCTATCGTCCTTCTTATCTCCTCTTTACTTATTTCCATCTCCTCGTCTTCTACCGTCCTTCTCTCTTTCTTCCATACTACTTTCTTCTCTACTCCGCCTAACAATCCCATGAAATAATCCTTCCACTCCTCTAGTGCTATGTCTTCGTTTATCCCTCTCCGTCTCTTCCTCTCCTTATTTATTATTTCCCATATCTCCCCTTCGTTTCTCGCCCCTTCCCCCATCCTTGCGAACCGCTCCCTCTCCTCCTTTTTTTTTTCTCACACATTTCCCTATACTCTCTCCTCGCTTCCCCATACTCCCTCCTTTCCCTTCTCCCCTTTCTCCACTCTCTCAATATCTTCCTTACTTCCGCCTTCTTTTCTTTGCATTCCTTGTCCCACCATCCAGCTTTTCTCTCTCCACCCTTTCTCTCCTCCTCTGTCTCCAAGGCCTTCCTGATTTCCGATAAGGCTTTTTCCCATTCTTCCTGCTTGGATCCTCCGGCTCCCTCCTCCCACCTCACCCTGTCTCTAAACCTCTCTCTTCCCTCCTGCGTCCATACTCCGCTCTTTCTCCTCCTCCTCCGCTCTCTCTTCCCTCCTCGTCGTATCGTCTCTGCCCTTATCGTTACTATTAGCGGGTGGTGGTCCGAGTCGATCTTGTCTCCTACTTCCAATCGCTTAACCCTCTCTCTTACCTCCTCATCTCCCATCACATAGTCTATGACTGATGCTCCTCTCGCTCCCGAGAACGTGAATTCCCTTCCTTCATCCCCTTCTATGCTCCCGTTTAGTATTCCCCATCCCACCTCCTGCAGTCTGTCTACTAGTAACCTTCCTTCCGCATTCATCTTTTTATCCTTGGATTTCCTCCTTTTTTCCTCTAACTCCTTTTTTCCTCTTCCTCCTCCCCCTCACGACTTATCCCCCCTTCTTCCCCGGTTCGCGCGTTAAAGTCCCACCCTATTATTGTTCTTCTTCCTTCCTCCAGACTCTCCATCCATTCTTCCAGGTCCTCTAGCTTCTCCTCCATGTCTCCATTTACGTATACGCCTACCGCCCTCCATTTCTCTCCTCCTACCTCGAATTCTGCTTTCATTATTCCTTCTTTTCCCTTCGTTTCCTCTATCCTTCCTTCTTTTCCCATTAGCTCCTTCCTGACTCCCATTAGCATGCCCCCCATTGCCCTCCCTTTTCTGTTCCTCCTTTTCGCTGTCTGTGTCTCCCATCTGAACTCCTTTGGCATATTCCCTCTTGCCCATTCCCATCCTTTCTCCTCTAGCCAAGTCTCCTGCAGCATCACCACATCCCACTCTTTTATCGTCTTCCAAAACTCTTCGTCCTTGTTCTTTATCCCGTTCACGTTCCATACCCCCAATCTCCACTCATCCCATCCTCTGTGCTTCTCTTTCTCCTTCTCCCCTCCTCTTGCTGCCGTGCCTTCCTCTTCTTCTTCTTCTTCTCTTCCTTTGCCCCCTCTCATCTCCTTGTTATCCTTTTCTCCCCTTTCCTCCCTTCTGCCTTACTATTTCTTTGATCTCCTCTATCCCTGCCTCCACCCCCAATTCCCTCAGCAGGCTCTCCGCCGTCTCCCTCATCCTCTCTTTATCAACTCTCACCCTTTTAATTATTATGTTCTTTTTTCTCTCCTCCTTTTCCTTCCGTTCTAGCTTCCTTTCCATCTCCATCACCTTTTTTTCCACTCTCCTTCGGGCTCTTCTCCTCTCTGTCTACCCTCCGTCCTTTCTTGTTCTATTCTCCTTAACCTTCCCTCTAGGTCCTTTAAGCTTTCCCCTCCCTCCACTCTCCTGTCGATCTCCTCGACCCTTCTCCTTATCCCTTCTATCTTTTCCTCTAGCTCCCTTTTCCCCGTCCTCCATCTCTCTTCTCTTCTTTCCATTTCATCCCTCAACTTCTCGATTTCTTCATTTAACTCTTCCTTTAGTTCCCTTACTACCTCCCTTACTTTCTTCTTCACGCCTTCACCTATCTCTATCAATATCTCACCTAACCCTCTCTTGCTCTCCTGTTCGCCCTTCTCCCTCGGGTATCTCACCGTCTTCTTGCTTTTCTTAAACCCCCATGTACCTTCCCTCTCTTCTCTTGCCTCTCCTGGTTCGAACTCCCTCTCCTCACTCCTTTCCACCCTTTTCCTCTTCCAGAAATCTTCTAGGCTTCCTGCGCTCGAGCATCTCTCCCTTGCCATACCTCCCACCTCGGCCTTCTTTCCCTTCAGCCCTTCTATCCGCCCTCTTCCTTCCGTTCCTCCTCCTCCTTCACCTTTCCCCATCTTCTTCCTCTCATCCAACTTCCTTTTCCCGCCGTCCACACTCTTCACTGCCTCCTTCTTCGGCTCTCGCTTCCTCTTACCGACGCCTACTCCTTAGCTCTTCTCTTCCCCGCTAGATGTCCTGCTTTCTCTGTGTCTGCCTGTCACTCTCCCGCTCTACAACCTAATCTCCTTCTGCACTTTTTATTTTCTCGTCTCTCTCTTTTCTGTCTTCTCTTTCCTGTACGTTCTTATTCCCCTGCGCTCTTCCACCCCTTACCGTCCTCCCTTCGTCTCCACTCCTCTTCTTCCTGTCTTTCCTTACTCCTTTCCTCTTTTCTCACGCTCTTCACTCTTTGCTTAACTGCTCCGTATCACTCCAAAACCGGAAGCTTATCATTATATGAGCCGTTTATTTTAAAAGTGGCCTAAGTCCATTTATACTTAAATTGAGATATTTAAGGGTTTGTGTTTCAATGCAATTAAAAATATACGTACACGATACCAATGAGTCAAACTGCTTAAGTGTATCTAAAGGAGTTAAATTTACAGTTCCTATTAAAATAATGGCAATTATTAAGTGAATAATGTACATTTTCTTACCAAGAATGGAGTTAAGCCACTTTCGAAATTAACAACTTGATTTGTTATAAAATTTGAAAGAGCCCAAGTCCATTCAACATAATTTAAATTGCTTCAAATTGAAAAAAAACAATACTCAATTTATTTTATATATCTTTACAACACTTCAAAAACAATATTTATGCAATTCAGAACATTTTTTAACTACATAAATTACAAAATAATTTACTACTCATCATCTACATTTTGTGTATGTGAAAGGGATTTAAAGAAGTCATGATGTTCCGGTGGTATATATCGTAGTAGGTCCATTATATCCTTGAATTTCGCTGTTGTAATTTGTCTTATATTTTTATAAAGTGGTGTCAATACAATTTTTTCGAACTTTCTTGGCCTACCCCGCCGTGGTAATAAATCCAGGACTTTGAAATTGTCATTCTCGTGCATTGATGTCTTATAGAACATTTTATATGGTTCATTTCTGACAAAACGCATCCAACATATTTTTAACCAGTTTATTGATTCTCCGTTAGAATTCTTTACCCTTTTAAAAATTGCGTCTTCTAATAATTTTGTTGATACAAAATCCGCTTGTTTCATTTCATTTAAAATAAAGTTATTACCTTTCCGGCACTTTTTGATAATATTATAATAATCCTGGGGGACAAACAGTAAATTATGTTTTTTTAATGCCATTTCTACCACCCCAAAATCTCTATCATTTAGTAAAAACGAATGTCCTGATATTAAAAATGTATGATCTATGGTTTCCACATTATGCTCAACAGTTTGGACAAGTTTTAGCCACATTAAAGCTACTTTAATGTTTCTATTTTGTCCTGCACACATGTCACTGTAAGCTAAAATGTGTCTTTCATTTCTTAAATTTTTAACATGTTTTAGGATGCATGAAGCTATTTCTTGAGCACCACTTGATGCAATAGTTTCATCCCAAACGTACATGTGAACATTATCGTTATGAAAATTGTGAATACCCAAATTTAGAACGTACATATTGCGTTTATAATATGCTACTGAAGTAGTCAACTTTGCATAAGGTAATGCTTTTTGCAAGTCGAAAGAAAAAGCGAAATAATAATCTGAATTACGTGATACTAGTTCCTGATCTTCTTTTAATGACTTTCTAGCTGATTCTGCTAGCCTTAAATGGACATCATGTTCTTCTGTAAGTTTATTCTTTTCTTCATCATCATTCGATGCTTTAATTTGGATGTTTAATAAGTCGCATTTTTTACATGTATCTTTGCGAGGTTGGTGGAAATGCAAAGCAAAATCGTTTTTAAATAATTTTCTGTAAGTCCACTTATTAAGGGCTTTAATTTTATTTTCTTCGCAATGAAGCTCGTATAAATTGAACATTTTCTTAAGAGTTAGATCAGGATGTAGGTATCTTCTATTAGGATTATGGGATCTGGTATAATGGGATTCAAAGTTAGGAAAACTTTTAATATGGTTTTGAACGTGCTTTTTCTCTTCCTCAGAAATTTTTCTTAATGATCCGACCATACGCCCACGTAAGTCATTTCCTACATTTGCAGAGTTTAATACACATTTTAATCGTCCTTCACTTACCTTAAAGGTATCCAAAAAGAATTTTTTACAGACGGAAACTTTTCCGTTTTTAGAATTTAACAAACACCTAAAACCCCAATTTCTTGGCGAACCTTTTCCGTTTTTTGGACGTCTTCGTTTCACAGTTTTGCGCTCGACAGCTTCGTAAAGTAATACATTTTGTTTATTAAAATCACCCAAATACCAAAACTTCTAAAAAATAATCTTTCTTTCTTCTTCTTCGTAATTTTTTATGCAAGCTTTTCGACAACGGCAATCTTTGTTTTGGAAAACTTTTGAAGGTACAATGTTTCCGGTTTGAGTATAATATTTTTTTCCTGAATTTCGTTTAATTTTTCGTACTTTTTGGATGTATGTTTCATCAATCTTTTCTTCATTGTTATCTGTGTCTTCATCACCTGACGACGAATATTGTTCTATAATCCTCTTTCGTTTTCGATATTCCTTGAAATTATTAGTTACTAATTCGTCTTCACTTTCTGAACTAAAAGGTCTTGTCGTTTTATTCTTCCTCCTGGGTGAAATTATTTCTAAAATTTAATATTAAATTTTTAATTTTATATTTAATTGTAAGTATGTGTATTGCGTATTTTGTGTTAACTGCATTAATTAAACGTAACGATTATTCAACTAAAGCAATTGTCAAAAAATTGAGGTTAACCTGTTAAATACTAATTAATTATTAAAATTACCTTCATCACTGCCTTCGGACATTATTAATAATAAATATCACAATTTAAGCAGAGACTTAGGCCTCTTTCGAAATGAACGGCTCGATTGATTGGAGTTAGGCCACTTTCAAAATGATGGTGCAATTATTAAACTAACTTTGAAAACTTATGTGTCCAAAATTATCGTATTTACTCGGAATATAATTAACCTCAAATGCGTTATTGATAGAGAACTTCAAGTTGAACATGTAACTACGGACAACCGAAAATAATTGACAAATGGACTTAGGCCACTTTCAAAATAAACGGCTCATATTATAATTTGCGATATACCCTGAGATAGTGCATGTCGATAGAAACATTGAGGATATGTATAATTAGAGGGGATAAATTAAGGAAGGCAGTACACTTCTACCCGGTCAGTGTTGAGAAAAAGAGAATGGACATAAAGTACGCCTGACAAATAATTAAATTGACCATGATGTTGGGGTTAGTAAGACTTATATGCATTTTTACATAGATTTACACTTAATTTATAAAATTTTCCCAATTTTTTTATAGTTGACATAATTTCGTTGTCAGTACTATAGGAATAAGGGAATTTGCGTGCGTAGTATGTATGTATGTACGTGTGAGTGTAGCGCGTGTCGATCGGCGAGAGAAAGGGTCGTGCGCAAGAGGCCGTTGTTTGATTTCCGAGAATCCTACGTTCGACGAAATTTTGAAGCGTATCGCATCGGTGCGTTGCTTTTTATTTGGCCGCGTGGTGCCCGTGCGCAAAGGCGTACTCTTAGTCCAGTCGTCGTCGTAGCCGGTCGTAGTCGAAGTCGAAGATAAGTCGTAGTCGAAGACAAGTCGAAGTCGAAGACAAGTCGTAGTCGTAGACGTATATAAAGTCGTAATATATCAAGGCGTTAATACGGTTGTTGTATTGTTTGTATTTTGTTTATTAAATATATTTTAGTTGTTCTTTTCACTTATAACAAACGGTTCGTGTCGTGTCTCATCCCATCACCTCCGCGCATTCTGATCCTATAGTACTGATAAATGTCAAACGTGCTGTTATACTTCAAAAAGTGCTAGATGACCATTTCAGTTTCACAAAGGTTATTAATGATAAATTTGACAAAGCATGAATAATGAGTTAATTAAAAAATAAAAAATTATTAAAATAGCCGAAATTCGCATTATTAGGCTCATATGTCTAAGTGATAAAGAAAAATACAACCAGTATTTAAGGCTCTTCACCACTGTCTGTAAAAATAAAGTTTTATCGCAATTAATTTGACTTATCTCTCTCTCTCTCTCCCCCTCCCCCTCTCTTTTCTTCTCTCCACATCCTTAATCTATTGTAATTGATAACGCTTTTTTAAAAAATTTTTTTTTTATTAATACATGTTTATAGTAAAATGCTTGGCCCCACTTCCCCCTCCCCCGCGTCTGTTGGACCCTCGTGGTCCATAGGGGCCACGGTGGACCGTATTTCCACGGGCCGCCCGCCATTTTGCCCGTGAACGCCCCCGTCCCGCCTTTTTAATTTCTTTTCCATTTTCTGAAACAAAGAATATTATTTTTATTTCATTTTTCACAATATTAAATATATCAATCATTCAATTGGTAACTTTAAAAAATCATTTCGTTCATGTACTGATATACAGTGAGTGTTAGTAATATTCGTACACCCTTTCAAGCAGAATAACATTATTATAATTGAACCATCTGATTTGATTTTTTGCAAGAATATAGGATTAGTTGAATACTGTAACCGCCTGCTTCGTTTCTTCGCACGAACAGCCCTCCTCGTCACGCTCTCCTCCTCGTGATAAATTTTATAAAAGGCTAAACGGATGATCGGTTAAAGAAATATAATTAAGTTGGGCGCCAGGTAGCTTACGGCTACCACTCGAGCCTTAAATAATGCGTAAGATAACTATTAACAAAATCACGAGGAGGTGCGTGAAGCGGAATACGAAACGGTAGCTCAGCCCACCGAGGTGGTAACGGAGAGGGGCGGGGTAAGCGAAAGAGTTCAAGAATGATATTACTTCCGAAATTGTATGAAACAAAGAGAATAAAGTTTATTCAAAAAATACCAGGTGAACGAAAGCCAAGTGTAAATTGATACGCTCCTCGACGGGAGCAGATAGTTCAACAATTCGTTAAGTTTCTCGAAGATGAACATACAAAGTGACGAAGAGGTCCCTTCTCATTACAGTTTTTCTAACCGTACGCGATTTCGAGAAACCATACTAAATTTACGACTCTCTCTTATTACCTTCGAATAACGATCATTTAAACGCATTGAACGAGAACGTACCATACGCGTATTCTCTCTATAACATTCTTTACATACCAAAAATACAGATAACCATACAATGACCGAAATTATATACAAGACAATACGATTGGCTTAGCGCAGTTATAAAAGCACGGTAGGATGCGCTTTACAAGGTTCGTTACAAAGTAACCGTTCGACCTTGCCACTCTCAGGATTACTCGCCGCTACGCAATAATCTCGAAGCGTGTCGCGACCGGGAGCGGAATCATCGGCCGAAGTCGTTAGTCTCGTTTCCCAAAAATTCCCAGACGATTAAAATTATCGAACTTATAAACTAACCACAAAATGCGGTAACGCGGCCAATACCGGCGTTACGAAATTCTCTAGGAAATACTTATACTCTAACCACCAAATTCGAAGCAAATAATTACGCATAAAGAGACTATGACCCAGGTGACCGACTCCTCCCGGAGATGTACGTTCAGCGATCGGCTTACCGTTCGCTCTTTCTCCTGCGACCTCGGTAGCTTTTTTCCTCGCTCAGTTATGTGGTAGATCGACTTCCTTCTGGTCTTTCTAGCGGTCCTCTCGTCTCGTCGTCGGGAGCGTGAAGTTATACTGTACCCGTGACTCGAACAATACACCACTACTTGTTAGACTACGGGAGCAAGATAAGCGTACGTTACGGGAGCCCTGCGCTAAGTGAAGTCGTCCTCGCTCATCGGCGACCACCGGACCGGCTCACGTGATTATCACGTGACTTTTGCGCCACGTGCGCCTCTACCTAATTTATGTTAACTTAGCGAACGCCGAATTTTCACGGCGATACGTGACGCCGACGCTCTATGTTATCGATCTTCGTGGTGTCGATCGATGCGTCGCTTACAGGTGTCGCCATGGTGAGAAGATGATGGTTTTCTTTCCCACGACGCACAGTGGGCTGAAATTTCATTTTGTGGAATTAGGGAGAAAAAACCGTAGAAATGGGTTGTTATACTATCTATGAGCATTTTATGTTATATAAATAATTTCCAAAAACTTAATATTTTAAAAGTTACAAGCTATACAATATTGAATAATTCATTTTTCGCTTTCGCTTACAACTAGTCATCAATTCAGTATTTGTATACAAGTTTCATACGTATTATCTATGTTCCCTATTCCACACCACTCTTGAAGTTAAGAACCAGGCGCGTTTTTTTTACCGTGGTATCCCCAGAAGGCCTAATCCACCAGAATAAAAAATAATGTAAACCCAGCCCATTAAATTAAAAGAAATTCAAATGGTGTAAAGGTATGGCCTTAAAAATCAATAATAAATAAATGAATGAATGAATAAATAAATGAATAAAAATTACTTATGTGCCTATAATAATATATATTGAGTACTTATATGTGAAATTCATTGTCGCTATCGCTCATTGCAGAACTATCGATGAATTCAACATTTTCTTTGTTTGGTTCTGATGTTTTTTCATCAACAGAACACAATAAATATTGTGCATCCTTTGATATTTTGTTATGTTTCCTAGCTAATTTGGGCCTTATTGTTGAAATATAAGGATCAGATGTCACAAGAAAATTGTGCAAAATGTCCTCCATTGTCGCTTTCCTACAAAATTTCCTGGAATGGTGTTCTCGATACCTTCTGAAATCTTTATTTCTAGATTCAGCTGCCTCCTCAGACAATTGACCAATTGGAATAAGACCGAAATTGGCTATAATATCTGCACCATGCACTAGTATTTTGTGCACGCTTGCAGGCATGTAATACCATTTATATTGCTGAATGTACAAAGCCAATGTCGCATCTGCAAATTCCTTGAATTTATCTGTATTTATAAGAAGCCCTGATGACATTGTATCTAAAATTATAGCAAACCGCCTAATAAGTTGTTCATTTACTCCAGTAATAGAAGCAGTAGTGGTCGCATCTGCAAAAAATCTTCGGGCAGTGTTTCCATCATTAGTAGTACCATGACCCTGTTTAACAATATCGATAAGCAGACCGGTCCTTTTTTTAAAAGCTTCTTGGACTTCTTTCTTTTTTTTTTCTAACTCAGCTTTGTTTTCTCCTTTCACTAACCAGGATTTACAGTCAAGTCTATACGAAATATGTAAAATACATTCCATTAACCTAATCCAAGCATGGAGTGATGATATACCAAATTTATACATCTCAGTATTGTGGTCTTTCTTTGACAATATGTTCAATTCATTCATCTCTTTAGGGGTGGCTTTGCAAATATGGCAACTTTGTGAAGAGGTTTCACTCAATACTGATGTCACCTTCCCATCAATCATAGTCAAAATTAACTTGTGACAGATAGATTTTCCAAGAATTTTAGTCTCATTTAAATTTCTAATTTCAGATTCTAACCTTTGCATTTCACTTGTGATATTAAAGTGGTTCTCTTTCATGAATTTAAAAAATAATGGACGGCAAAAATAAGTGGAGTTGGGTGTTTCATTTTCCGACAAAACTTGTTCTCCGGACATTAGTTTTATGGGAACTAGACTTCCCATAAATATACTGGAATCATCAGAATTGGTCTCAATTTTCTGTTTATAATTAGATTGATTTGAGGCACCATCAAAACCCCATTTGCTAATTAATGTCAAATTATGTTGATCCTCTCCTATTTTAACTAATTTAAAAATCCTTTCTGTTGTTTTGTCTAGAAGAGATTGTAATTTTAGTTGTGCAGATATATCTTTTATTTCAATGTCCTCTTTGGCTGGATAACATTCCTGTTTTGCCTTTTGGATAGAATAATAAGAAGGCAGTAAATCTATGCCTTCATCATGAATTGACTTTCTCATAGTATTGTATTGCCACTTAGTCAATTTTAAAGATAACATAGTACCTAAGGCTTTTTCAGAAGACATCGCTTCTTTTTTGGGAGCAAAAATGAAGTCCCTTACACGTTTTACCTCGTTTGGATTTTTAAGCAGATACTGCAAAATATCGGCAACATCATTCTCTCCACGAGCTTTTAATGAAAGTAAATAATTAAAAGACTGTTCTTCAGGAGAAAGCGTACTAGATGCGATATTTTGAATGCGGTTTTTCTTTTGTTTCGGCCCTAAGTCAGCAAAAGATTTTCTTGGACTTATGCGAGTCGAAGTTCCAACTGACTTTCGAGATAAACTAATTACTTGGGAAGATCCTGCAATGACGTCCACGATATTATGACTTGCAGAAGTTTTAATGATTTCAGGCCAACTTACATGTGACTGTAACCAACTATTATATTGTTTTAAGAAATTAGGACCTTTAGAACCTGACTGTGCCCACCTTCTTTGAAGATTATAACAATATTTCCTACAAAACGACTTAGGCCTGGAACGCACTAGGCAGCCTGGCTGTGGCAGCCAACGAGATACATTGCGTGTAGCGCACTAGGCAGCCAAAAACTCTAGGCAACGGCAGCCAAAGCGAGACAAAGCTTGCAATGTAAAATGTATGTGGCTGCCTTCACACTCCTCACACCTGACGAAGCAGCCAACACGTATCAATTGTCTAAACTAGTTAATTAAAATGGATGTAGAAGAAACTGTAATTATTTTTCCTTTTGGCTTGTAATTAGAAACGCAATTCCAAAAAAAGATATTGGATTCATTCGCTTCTTTATGAGCGGCCATCGAAAAGGGAATTTAACAATTATACAGACCTCAGAAAATACTCGGATCATTTTTTTAATTTTAATTATACGAAAATGTCCATGCCATCCTTTGCTAACCTTTTAGCATGTCTAATAAATTCAATTAAGGGTACTGACATTTACATAAAAGTTTAAAGATAAAGAATATAGTAATAATTTATTGAAAAAACATATAAATATAAATATAATATAACATAATATAATCATAACATATAAACATAATATAATATATAAACAGAACATATAAATATAATATAATATAAACATTACATTTCCTGGAATTCTGTATTATTCCATATGTTCAGAATTTCTGTTTTTTGTGATAAATCGGAAACGCATGAATCACTTGGTGAATGTTTATATACATGTCGATTTTGCCTACTGCCAGATGCTTCGGCTTCGGGCTGAAAATCATCTTTTCTAATTCGAATATATTCGGACATCCGTATTTGGGGAAGAATCATTTGTGCTTTTTTTATTACGTCGATAATTTGCATTTTCGTTGTAAGTCATCATCTAGTGAAGAAAGCAAAAACAGTTTATCCGAATCACACGAGTTATATTGTTCAATTTCCCTTTCACGACGTTCTCTCATTGCGATACTTTGTTTCAATACTTCAATTAAGTCATCCTCGCCTAAATTCTTTTTCTTCTTTTTGCATACTGGCGAACGAACTCTTGTGCTTTCTTCTTCGTCGTTAAATCCCTCGTTACCTCCATCGTTACCTCCATCCATACTTCCTTCAGTTGGATTTATTCCTACACCTTCTCTCAAAAACTGCAACTGTTCAAAATAAACGTACGGGCTTTTCCTTGATGCTGCAGACCCACTTTTTGCGCCTGCTCCACTTCCACTTTTGTTGTAGTGATTTTCCTGAAAAATAATATTTCTTTACAGATATCTGGCTAAAGGATGTTATTTGGCAGAATTAAATCATAATTTTCGTCTAGGATATACCACGGCCCGCAATATCCTATTTGAAGTATGTTTAGTGATTTGGTAAAATATGAGTCAAATGGCGATTCCGGAATTAAATTAAGAAAAATAGGTTGAAATAGCAAATGGTTTTAATAAACATGCGAATTTTCCAAATTGTATTGGTACCATCGTTTGGAAACATATTCGAATAATAAAACCGAGTGATTCGGTCTCGGTTTACTATAATTGTAAAAATTATTTTTCGATCGTATTGGAAAATGGCCGTAAGAAATTTGCAATTGCAATAATAAAAGCATGTTGTGTTTGACACAATTACGTGCGAGAAAGAGATGGTTACAAATTTTACGATACTTTGGTCGTTCCTGAAGAATTGGAAATTCCTCCCGGAATTAATTATTTTCTATTTAATTAAATTTTATTTACAAAAAAATGCCTAACCTAAATCTATTTTTTCATTTTCTGGAATATTCTCGTCACACATTATATTTGTGATTTCCTCCCATTTTCTTCTTTTTAAATCACGATCACTATATTCGTCTGAAGATATGTCCCAGATTGCTTTCCGGCTTTCGATTTCTCTTATAAATTTCTCCGTATCGAACGTCATCGCAAAATCTGTGTTGAAAATTTCGTCAAGTGCGCTAAGTGTGAAGGCTGCCACATACATTAAACATTGCAAGCTTTGTTTCGATACAGAAAAATTTATGAGAGAAATCGAAATTCGAGAATATTCTAGAAAATGAAAAGATCGATTTCAGTGTCATTTGTTATGAAATATAATTTAATTAAATATAAATACATAAAATTAATTATTCGCCCAATGCAACTCTGTTTTGCCATTCGAGCGGATCTTCATTTATAAAATAATTTTTAAATAAATCCCTGTAAGCCGATGATGATCGGCTTCCTCTGCTAAGTGGGCCAGGGGGAATTTCCAGTTCTTCAGGAACGACCAAAGTATCTTCAAACCTATAACCGTCTCTTTCTCGTACATAATTGTGTAAAACACAACAAGCTTTAATTATTGCAATTGCAAATTCTTTCCGGACATTCATTGGTCGGTGTAAAATCCTCCACTTATTAGCAAGAATGCCAAACGTGCATTCAATAAACCGCCTTGCTCGAGACAATCTATAATTAAAAATCCTTTTGTCCTTTTTTAGATTATTTCCTCCATAAGGACGCATTACATTTTCGGCTAAACCAAATGCCTGGTCTCCCACGATTACGTACGGCATCGGTACTCCATTATTTGAAATGGGACTCTTTGTTGGTATCCGTAAGGTATTATTATTTATTTTCTCGAATAAAATGGATTGCTTATAAACCGATGAATCACTGCATTTGCCGTAAGCACCAACATCGATATATGTAAATTTATAGTCCGCATCGCAGACAGCAAGCAGTACCATTGAAAAATAATTCTTATAATTATAATACAGCGAGCCCGAACTACTTGGTTTTATTACTCTAATATGCTTGCCATCGATGGCACCAATACAATTTGGAAAATTAGCATGCGAATTAAAACCTTTCGCGATTTCAACCCATTTTTGCTCATTTAATTCTGGGAACGCCATTTGATTTATATTGTCCCAAATCGCCAAACATACTTTAAATATAATATCTCGGACAGTGGTATATCCTATGCGGAAATTATGGTTTAATTCTGCCAAAGAACATCCTGTAGCCAGATATCTGTAAAGAAATATTATTTTTCAAGTAAATCGCTACAACTAAAATGGAAGAATATCTGTACAAAGTATCTCAATGAGAGAAGAAAGTGAAAGAGATCAAGAAATATATATATTCGATAACTAGTTCGGACAAACAATGGTCACCAACTGATACACATGTATCAGATATATCACAAAATACTGAAATTCTTTACGTCTTTCACGATTGAATATTACAAGCATTGTACAAAATAATGGAAAATAGAAGAGCTTAGTAGATCAACATGTTATGTTATGTTATGTTATTTTATGTTATGTTATGTAGAATGATTATATGTTTTTTCAATAAATTATTATGTTCATCAAGTAAGCTATTCAATTACTTTCAAATAATATATATTATTACTAATAAACAAAACATTTTGGTTTTATGTTCTCACCTCAAAGTCATTAATAATTTTTCTTCGGGAGTGATACAAGCTCTCATACGAGTGTCAGTCCCCATAATGGAATTTCTAATGCATGTTAAGAGATTATCGAAGGATGGTACGGACATTCTCGTGTAATTGAAAAAACGATCCGCATATTTTCTCAGGTCCATATAGTAATTGTAAAATATTCCCTTCAATGGGCGCTCAAGAAGAAGCGGATGAATCCAATATCTTTTCTTTTTGGCATTGCGCTTCTTTTTACAAGCCAAATGGTAAATTATTACTGCTTCTTCAATGTCCATTTTGATATGTCTTGGCTGCTGCGTCAAGTGTGTGGAGTGTGAAGGCAGCCACGTACATTTTCCATTGCAAGCCATGTCTCGCTTTCTGGCTGCCGCGCAGTCACGCACGATCGAATGGCTGCCGCAGCCAGGAGCCAGTTGCGCAGCCTGGCTGCCTAGTGCGCGACTTGCCATAAGCTGTCATGTGTCTCGTTGGCTGCCACAGCCAGGCTGCGGCAGCTAGGCTGCGGCAGCCATTTGATCGTGCGCGACTGCTCGGCAGCCAGCGGGCTGCCTAGTGCGCGACTTGCCATAAGCTGTCATGTATCTCGTTGGCTGCCACAGCCGGGCTGCGGCAGCCAGGCTGCCTAGTGCGTTCCAGGCCTTAAGGACTTTATTCTGATCGTCATTCAAATGTTCCGTTAAATTTGATTTGACGAGATTGTACATAACATCACCGTTTTTTAAACCTCCACTTTCTTTTAATTTCAAGAATACGTCGAGGTTACGAACTAAACCTTCCATGATCGGATAATAAGAAGTCGCAGTAACATCCGTTAAACACAAAAGCAACAAGCAGACTAAAAGAATACAAAGAATACAGCACAAAGAGTGCGCGACGTATGTATGATTCGCGGAAAAAGCGAGCGGATAAATTCAGATCGCTGCGTGGCGTATTATATCTATATATAGTAATGTCTCGGAGAATGTATACATTGGAGGTCACCTCAGAGTTTCCACCCGGTCTTTCTTACGCCTATCGAAATATTCTCGCGCCTATGCTTTCTTTATCGGAGACAGCCAAACGTGTGATTAGACTAATGGAATACGAGACGCGGTTTCTTTTGATGAAAGTTCATAGCTTTGCAGTTCGTAAAACAATAATATAACTTTATTCATTTTATATTTTTTTTTTATCTGAAATTGTTTTTTACATATTGGTGACATTTTTTCTATTAAAATGAGATCAAACATGATATAATTTGGACCATATTTTCAGTTCACACCAAGTACTGCGCGACGTCATTTGTTTGCGCAAACTGTTTTCCGCGAAGATGAAGTTATTTTCTCACGAAAACTACATGCCCCAGTATAATAAAATTTTTTCTTAAAACATTAATATTAAACATTAGTTCTTAACCTCTTTATATTAATCAGATTTTAAAATATTCAAAATTTGAAGGTCCAAAATGACACTGTTCCGAGGATTTCCGAGGCCTCAAATTTGGTATCCGCACAATAGAAATAACCTATATACTAAAGTCACAAACCGTGTCCTGGGATCTTTTAAGCTTTTTGATTTATTCAATTTTATAATTTTATTTTCATACAACAAAAATTACAATGTCCCCCAACTTCTAAAATAATACGTTAAACAAAAATTGTATACTTATACAAAAAGCTTGTTTTGACTAGTAGAAGTCATCTACACTACAAAAATATATACATTGCTGACTAACTGTAAGAGAAAAATTATCCAATATTGTATAGCTTGTAACTTTTAAAATATTAAGTTTTTGGATATTATTTATATAACATAAAATGCTCATAGATAGTATAACAACCCATTTCTACGGTTTTTTCTTCCTAATTCCACAAAATGAAATTTCAGCCCACTGTGCGACGGTAGCTACGATGTTCTCGGTGGTAATCTACGGTAATCTACGGTGGTCTCGGTGGGCGCTCTCTGGACGAGCGTTTTGCTACGATGTTCGGTAGCGGTGTCTTTCTCTCCTTAGCCTTTCCTTCGTAGGTCGTTTCTCGGTGGTATTCATGAAACGCGTACGAGTAGAATTAGTTATACAATTCTTTAAATACCGTTTTGCCTTGAGAGTGGCGTGTCGACCGAAGCGTTACTCTTCTTGAGACGTTCTAAACGTCACAATACATATTACCGATTTACAAACTTTTCTGCAATCTATGAAACAGTTGATACAATTTCCCTTTCTATTTTATTGTACTTTTGAAGATACCGATTTTTTCAAAACAATCAAAATAGAATATGTAGTAAACTAATCATTCTATGTTCTTGCCAAAACATCAATCGTTTGGTTCGATTATGAAAAAGTTATGCTTTATAGGGTGTAGGAATATTACTGACACTTACTGTATGTAAGAAGAGCGTGTGTATACGCTTTCAGAAATGTGTTAGGAAGTCAGAAGCAAAGAATACAAGAAAGAAAACAAATTTGTAATAAATTAACTTGCTGTTTTTCTGAAGTTAATATATGTTGAAATGCTTACCGACGAGTTCCGGTTCTTTCGGTGTCGTCTGTGCTGGCTCCTTGGCTCTCACCAATTCGCAGCTCCTTGAGCCGCAATTGCGTGAGTTGCTCTTTGTGCTCGCGCTATTGCTGCTCAAGGATTGCGATCTTTTTCTGTTTCTCTGATACTGCAATAATAAAAAAGAAAATGTTAAAAAAGAACATACGTAATGAAAAATAAATTTATCATATATTTTTACTCACTTTTTAAGTTTTTATTATCGCTTTCGTCCATCTGTAATAAAATATTAACACAAATAATGAAATAAAATAATTGCACGGATATATTAAATAATAATACGGCAGAAATAATACTTACGTCTGTTTCTTCAGAAGAACTCACCGCGAATCAAGGCACGGCAAGAAACAAACGACAGTGTAGGTAATATCACTAACAAGGAAACATACCGAGGTGTCCGCTTCCGATTTCAGTGAAACTTTGTAGGTTTATTAAGCCCGTAAAAATAAGCAATAAGTATTTTTTTATCGGCTAAGATCCACTTTTAAGGGGTGAAACCACCCTTCAAAGTTAGAACATGACAATGCTATTTCGGTAACTATCGCACATGGAAGAAAATTTCTTGGGAAGCAGTTTCATGGTTTTTTGTGCACAATTTGAAAATGTTCATAAAATTAAAAAAAATATATTTGTTTATAACAAAAACAATTATTGTTCTTCTTTTTCACAAAATTTGGAGATTTTCAATATAACATAAAAGGATGTACATTTCTTTCAGAATCCATTGATGTATTTACCTCCTACCGTTCGGCAGATTTTCGTATTATATAATATGTGTATCGCGCAAATCCACCGAGCCGCAGTAGTACGACATATAAAAAGTGCAGAGTCCAATATACATATAAGATAACAATTGTTAATAGTTCACGATGTCGATTAATATTGCTTTCCTATGGAATATAAGTGTCACAAAAATGGTATTCCATAAAGAAGTGTTCAAAGCAAAGTGATTTTTTGCACCATGCGCAGGTAATGATCGCACTTTCTCCACAAATATCGCAAGTTGGTGTCGTATTCGTTGCAAAACAAAAGTGCACTGGATTTTCAAAGTGAGGAGGCCTCTCTGTTATGTAGCCACTCTTGAACCAAGCATATTTGAAAAGATCTATGAATCTTGGGGAAGAAAACTGGTTGTGCGTTAGGAATTGAAGCTTTACGATATTATATCTTAAATGAAGATTAACATCGTAATTCGAAAGTAAAACCATATCCGAGAAGCGTTTGACGAAATTCTTCCACATTCGCAACCCATAAACGTCTAAAGGCTGAATTCTCCCATTTGTACCCTTGGGTATGACAAGGTGTTTTGTAGGTGTTTGGTAAGTCGACATCGTGAACTATTAACTGACGATCCATAGCATCCTCAAGAGTTTGCAATGTGTGGACGCTTATATGTAGTAGTTTATCTGCCCGAGTTCCGCCCCGATGTACTTGATGTATCCAACGGCGTCGTTGCCTTTCAGATGTAACTTTTTGAAACGGTTTTTTACCGCTGATATTGTACGCTTGCTTTTGCCTCCCCTCGTCAAAAATTCAACAGCATTTTTTTCGTATTCAAAATCAATGTTCTCATTCGAACATACCGATGGTACTGTATCTTCATTTTCTTCTGCGTTGATATCCTCAGCTACATAAACTTCATGAACCCCGAAATCTTTTCCAAAGCTTAATTCATTTGACTACTCTAATTCAAACGAACTGTCTTCCATAGCGCTCTGAATTATGCCCAGTAAAACATCTTTCAACTGTACTTCCAAATCAGTGACATGAATCTCATCAGACGAATAATTACAACTAAACACAGCAAGTAAAAGGTTAATAACCTTAATAGGATTAATTTTCGTCATTATGCAATCGCACCTACGGTTAACGTGTGGAACATGTGTTAACGTTCCTTGTAAGACTGAAGTATTTTGGACTCCGTGCTCCTTTATAGCAAAGATAAACTGTTACTTATCGTTAAGTAAAGAAATATCATATTATTATCAGAGCGTAAACAAGAACGCCCCGAAAATATTTCCTGAAAAACAATTGTTGTCTTATATGTATACTGGACTCTGCACTTTTTAGGCACGACCGCAGGGAGTTCCTTATGCTCTCGATCGAGCGAAAAGTGTAACGGACGATTATCTCCGAAACTATTCGAGATATCCAAAAACCCTTTTGGATCTTTATGTTTCATAACAAGATCTAAATGTATGTGTGTCTGTGTGTGTGTATCTACTCTAGCGTCTAAACGGCTGAACGAATCGAAGTAAAATTTACACGGAAAATCCAGTTACACCCGACGAGGATCCACTAATAATTTTAATTCAATCCGACTTCCAGTTTCAAAATGGCGGGCATTTTAAAAATTTAAAAATTCATAAAAATTCTGTTATAAGAGCAAAACAATTAAAACTTTGCACAAATATGTAAGGTAGTGACAACTAATAACATGAATTTTTTCAAAATTTTTCAGCGTAACAGTACAAAATGGCGGACTAATTTCACAATTTTTCAGGGAAGCAATACGACATGAACGAAAAAACATTTTTATTTTTTGAGCTGAAACGAGTTTTAATGTAATCGGTATTTTAAAAAAAATTATCCCGACGGCCAGATAGCGGCAGTCAAACGGCCGCAATCGGCTATTCTGTACTCTCATAAGAAAAGGGATAGGCGAGCGCAGCGAGCCGACTTCCTGTGAGAATCATTACCGCGGTCGTGCCTAATACGAAACAGCGAAGCTTGTTGAGCTATAGCTGGTTATTTATTTATTTATTTATTTATTTACGGGAAAAATAAATTTTACCCTTTAGTGAACAGAAATTACAGAAGCAAAGTTCGTAGATGACAGAACGCTAAGTAACATGCGTCTAAAGATAGGCATACAACTAAAAAAATCCACCTGATCACAGAAGGCATTAACATTAATAATAACGCGGTTGATACAGTTATAGTATCCATATGTCGTGCGATGGAACTCAATTAATAAAAGCCGATGAGCTCTTTTAGAAACGCTCACAGAAAGGCCGAAGTAAGATAGGAGCTCAGGGCATGATATGCTGCCGTTCAAAACTTTGTGCGCAAAGACTAAATCACAAAACACACGTCTATCAGCTAACGGCAGTACTCCAAATTTCGCGTAAAGGGGGCCGTAATTATGGTCTAGACGAGACATTGGCTGCCCCAAACACGATGCAAGGACGCGCAGGAATCGATGTTGAACTCGTTCCAAAGCAACGCATGAAAAATTTTGATACGGCGACCATACAACAGAGCAGTATTCTAAATGTGGGCGAACGTATGCACAGTATACAATTTTGATGGTCTTAGTGTTTTTGCAGTATCTAGAAGCCCTGATAACTAAGCCGAGAGCCTTGGAGGCTTTGCTAATAACATTAGTAATATGACTTGCAAACGAAAGGTTCGAGGTGAAGGTGATACCAAGGTCACGGATATTATTAACGGAAGCTAATGAAAAATCATCGATACAGTAGGAATGATGTGAGATATGCCTTGAATGCGCAAAGTGAATAACGTAGCATTTTTCGAGGTTAAGTTTCAGTTTGTTGCACACGCACCATGTGTATAAATTATTGAGATCTTGCTGAATAAGTATGTGACTGAACGGGTTATCAATAGCATGAAACAGCTTTAGGTCATCAGCATATAGCAGGAAATAACAATAGTTGAAACAAGTCGCAATATCGTTAATAAATAATAAAAAAAGTAAGGGACCAAGATGGGAACCCTGCGGAACGCCAGACTGCGCTAGAAACGTATCGGAAAAAGTGTTATTAAATTTAACGCATTGTGATCTATCCATAATATAACTACGTAACCATAATAAAAGAATACCAGAAATACCACACGCTCGAAGCTTCGCAAGCAGTAGCAAGTGATTAACCGAGTCAAAGGCTTTACGAAAGTCTGTATAAATCGCATCAACTTGATGACTCCTTTCAATAGCAGTGGTTAGGTAATGATGGTACAGAGATAAATTCGTTGTGGTAGAACGTCCAGATACAAATCCATGCTGTTCCGGGATAATAATATTTTTGCATAAGAAGGATAGCTTCTTAGCAATTATTGCCTCAAAGATTTTAGGAAAAACGCATTGTATACTAATAGGCCGAAAATTACGGATATTGGAGGAATCCCCACCTTTGTGAATAGGACAAATGATACATGTTTTCCATCTGTGAGGAAAGGTACCTGATGAAATAGACTTATTAAATATTAACCACAGAATTCTGGACAAAATAAATAAGCACGATTTCACAAAGAGTGGGTGAATACCATCAATACCCGGACCGGTGTTAACATTTAGAGAATTGATACCATCATATACATCAGTTATGCTAATACTAAGCTCAGAGATACTAAGAACGGAATTACAGTTAAGATTAAGATTAAGATTACAGTTTTGATCAAGGCACGCATCTTCCTCAACGGAGTATACAGATTTGAAATATTGGGCAAACGCATTAGCAGCAGATGTATCATCGTACAATATAGTCTGATCTAAGTACATGCTAGATGATCTAACATCAGATTTTTTCATCGCTCTCGTAAAGCTCCAAAAGGATTTAGCATTGTGCGGTATACAGCTTTCAATATATTTAACATAATCGGTCCAGCACTTACGCGACAGAAGTTTACAAAGCGATCGCAGTCTCTTAAATGAAAGGTAATCCGCAAGCTGATGGTAGTGTTTGTAACGACGATGAGCTAACTTCTTCTGATTAACAAGCTGCTTAAGTTCGGAAGAGAACCAAGACGGGTATAACGAGTTACGTTTCACATATGACGGAACGTGGGAACTAATGCAACTGTCGATATGTGCATACAGCATGTCAACTGATGCATCAACCGATAGCGCAGAAAGACCGTTGTCCCAATCAATTGAACCAAGATAGTCATTAATGGCGAAGTAGTTAGCAGTATAAAAATTCTTAAGTGTAACGCAATCACTGGCCGAAGACGCAGGTTTAAAAGATAGAGGAAGTTCGAAAAGTAACGGCGGATGATGATGGTCCGGAGCTATGAGATAATCGGAAGCACGCTCAACATTAATTACAGAGAAAGAGGAGAAAATTAAATCTAGAACCCTACCATGGTCATTAGGTATAATATTGAACTGTGAGAGGTTGAAAAAATTAAAATACTCATGTATAACGCCGACTTGTATGTGCATAGAGCAAGGAGACAAACAGTCGTAAACTAGATTACCGACGGAGTTATTATGCCAATACACGTTCGACAAGTTATAGTCGCCGGTAAGGAGGAGATCGATGCCCGGTGGAAATAACAATAATAACTCCTCCACGGTCCTGCAATGATGTTCGTATAAGCACGGGTCACTGGCCGGAGGTAAATAAACCGAACCGACAAGTAGCGATTTAAAACCCGTACGGATCTCAACAAAGACCTGCTCGACACACGAGGATTGTAAACAGAGGCGGCGACTAAAGAGCGACTCGTGCACAGCAATCAAAACGCCACCACCGATACAAGACGAACTAGTATCAGTGTTTCTATCGTATCTATATATATTATAATTACGCAGTCCAAGTTCAGACGAACAAATACCCTCACATAACCATGTCTCAACTAAGCATATAATGGAATATCGCACGGTAGCTGCTCCAAGAGCTGCTGAAAGTTCGCAAGTTTTTGTTCTAAGCCCTCTAACATTTTGATAATATACCAAAGGGTTAGAAACTAGTTTTTAGGCACGACCGCAGGGAGTTCCTTATGCTCTCGATCGAGCAAAAAGTGTAACGGACGATTATCTCCGAAACTATTCGAGATATCCAAAAACCCTTTTGGATCTTTATGTTTCATAACAAGATCTAAATGTCCGTATGTATGTGTGTGTGTGTGTGTGTGTGTGTGTGTGTGTGTGTGTATGTGTGTGTGTATGTGTGTATGTGTGTATGTATGTATCCACTCTAGCGTCTAAACGGCTGAACGGATCGGAGTAAAATTTACACGAAAAATCCAGTTACACCCGATGAGGATCCACTAACAATTTCGATTCGATCCGATTTCCGGTTTCAAAATGGCGGGCATTTTAAAAATTAAAAAATTCATAATAATTATGTTATAAGAGCAAAACAATTAAAACTTTGCACAAATATGTAAGGTAGTGACAACTAATAACATGAATTTTTTCAAAATTTTTCAGCGAAACAGTACAAAATGGCGGACTAGTAAAAATTTGTATCTACTCTAGCGCCTAAACGGCTGAACGGATAAGGCTGAAATTTATACGAAAAATCCAGTTCTTCCAAACATAGATCCACTAACAATTTCGAATTGATTCAACTTCCGGTTTCAAAATGGCGGTCATTTTAAACATTAAAAAATTCATAAAAAATTCTCTATAATAGGCAAACAATTCAAACTTTGCAAAAGTATGTAAAATAGTGATAACTAATAACGTAATTTTTTTCAAAATTTTTCAGGGAAGCAATACAACCAGAACGGAAAAACATTTTTTTTTTTTATGACCAGAAACGAGTTTTAATGTAATCGGTATTTTTAAAAAAATTATCCCGACGGCCAGATAGCGATAGTCAAACGGCCGCAATCAGCTATCCTGTACTCTCATAAGAACAGGGATAGGCGAGCGCAGCGAACCGACTTCCTGTACGAATCATTACCGCGGTCGTGCCTAATACGAAACAGCAAGGCTGTTTCGTTCGGGGGCCCCAGCCCCCCTATAGCTGGTTTTTAGCGGAACGATTAAAACTTTTAACAATACGCGGAACACCATCGAAAAAACGAATAGTTTTATTCACATCCCCACTATCGTGGATCACAGCGAGCTCAGATCTTAGAGCCTGTTGATACGCGCGTTGAGTCGGAGTTGAGTCCTCGGTAATTCTTGCAGGTCCTTTATAACGTGCTTTGTTCTTCAAAACCTCCAAAGCATCGGTACGTGAGTCAAAAATCACCTTGACCGGCCTCGGCCGACCTTGCTGAGAAGAACCGACACGGAAAAGGCTTTTAAATTTAACGGCTTTTCCCGGAGGAATCACCTGATGGAGGATACTATCCACGAGCTGTTTATCCATAGAATTATTATAATCATTTGAACCAGAACTTCCACTAGCACGGTTAACAGCATCGGAGATAGAAGTGGATGAAGATTCTTCCAAATTAAAAAGCATAATATTGCGGGAGCGACGATCTCTGTCCGCCATTTCCGAGATAACGTCTTCCACATGCGAAGTGGAAGGAGAAGATCCAGGCGAGGAGGACAACTTCTTCTCGAGCATGTCCACCTTTTGGGAAATTTCAGAAAGTTCCGTTTTGAAATTTAATTTAATTCCCTCGATGACCTCAGAGAAGTGCTTCTCGAAAGTTTTCAGCTTAACCGTTAAGATGTTATCTACTTCCTCCCTGCAGATTTGACGGAAGTGGTCAAGCAGAAGCCTATCACGAGGATCCATCTGCAGGTTATCACTCAAAGAAGACGCGTCACGAGAAGTTCTGTCCGGAATGCAGTCTAAAAATTTTCCCTTCGTCCACAGGTGTCCAGTGCGCTGGACGCAGCCAGGGTGTGCAACAATGCCACACACACCACACGACACTGGTTTCGCGACTTTGGTCAAACAACCTCTGCAAACTTGATCCATCACAGTAATAGAGATCGAAAAATATCGCAAAATTAAACTTAATATAATATCGGTAGACAGCTCCTGTAACTAAGACCGTTACCGTACAGAAGCAGAGCGGAGCAAAACAAACACGTCCGTCTTCTACGAAAGTCGAACTCGAACTCGTAGGTATATCTCGTAGGTACCACTGCGGCTCGGTGGATTTGCGCGATAAACATATTATATAATAGAAAATCTGCCGAACGGTAGGAGGTAAATACATCAATGGATTCGGAAAGAAATGCACATCCTTTTATATTATATTGAAAATCTCCAAATTTTGTGAAAAAGAAGAACGATAATTGTTTTTGTTATAAACAAATATATTTTTTTTAATTTTATGAACATTTTCAAATTGTGCACAAAAAACCATGAAACTGCTTTCCAAGAAATCTTCTTCCATGTGCGATAGTTACCGAAATAGCATTGTCATGTTCTAACTTTGAAGGGTGGTTTCACCCCTTAAAAGTGGATCTTAGCCGATAAAAAAATACTTATTGCTTATTTTTACGGGCTTAATAAACCTAAACAGTTTCATTGAAATCGGAAGCGGACACCTCGGTTTGTTCCCTTGTAAGTGAGGGAAACTGATTTGGCTTGAAATGTGTTATTTTAAGAAATAAATGTAAAAATATATATATATATATATATATATATACACAATATATATATATATATATACACATATTAAATATTACAGACTAACGGCAGTTAGGCCTGTCCGTCGCGAAAAAATAGGACTAGCGGCGATGGTATATTTACAGCAAAATCGTAAATTTGAAGAGGGGGGGAAACATTAAAATGCTAATATCTCATCGACGCGAAGTGCTATATAATTTTGGTTTGTTTTATCATAATCCTGGAACTTTTTCCCTTTCGTTGATATATAATTTATTAGGATCGCGGCTTCCAATAAGTTAATAATCTAATTTATGTGTTTTGAAATGTTATGAAATATCCATTTTATCAGTCTTTTTTTTCCGACCTTTTTCTTTAACATTGCGAATATATCTATATGTCCATATATTGTCCAGTTTCCCAAATTCGCCGCTGTGAAACCAATAGTGCTAGCGTCGACATCAGGTGTAAATCTAGCCAGCGCTGGAATGTTTGACATGTCGATATCTTTAACCTATCACATTTTTTTATTTTTTTTATTAAGAATTAAGCTTCGGGTACCTTCAACTGCTATCAACTCTTCCGAATTCCTATGTACCGAATATTAGTAGAGTAATTTTACTTTTACTACTCCACAAATTATTATAATTTGTAGAGTATGTTAGTACTTTTCATAATAATTATTAATATTTTCTCAGATGGTTACAAAACTAAAGCGGGACCTATCACAGGAATTGTTTCAGCCTGTATAGATTTGAATTGTCATGAGACTTACATTATTCGCAATGATGAACCCATTTCATGTATTTGCAATATTTTCCAACTCGCTCAGCGTACTCCAGCCTTGTCCAGCAGCAGCAGCATAGTTGTAGTTGTGCAAGTGATAATTCATATACAGGGTGTCCGCTTCCTATATGTCAAGAGCTAAATCACGTATAGCCAGGAATAAATAGAGCCGAAAGGAGTTATAAAAGGTAACATAAGGTAGGTAAATTAACGAGTTATTAATTATAAGAGATTGGCAAATCACAACGCGCGGAAGCGGTAGGCGGCGAGCCGCCGCCATGCTAATCTAGCGGCGCACAGTGGATCGAACCAATGCTAAAATGAAGACATCACCCAAAAAATAAAAATTCGTATTTTAGCTCTCTTTCGGTGTAGCATTCTTTACTTGAATATGATCTATCGAAATTTTATATTACGGAACAAAACATTCTATTGTTGCCGAAGAAAATTAAAAAATACGCAATCGGTTCTTGTACGATTAAAATTTTAGAAAGCATGTAACTTTTTAAATATTATTTTTTATTATCTGAAATCGTTCAGATAATATCAGTATATTAATAAAAATAGAATGGCCACACAATCGATTAAAGCCTAAAGTTGTTTAACAGGTTCACGAACAAATAGTTTTGGAAAACTTCAACTTTAATTTTCGTAGAAGTCTCGCAAGATCGCGCTTTGAAAGTTACAAAGAATAAAAGCTAAAACTGTCTAGTTTAATGCAATATTGGATTTTTTTGCGACCACCTGCGATCTTGAAAGAAATTAAAAAAAACTCGTCGTAAAACGTGCTTAATCCTAGGTACTCGTAATTAATAATCCTATTTTTCTGGTTTTGTTCACATCCTGGGCCGTTCTTTTGTGTTACTCTATTATTTATAGTATTCCGTGTATGATAGAGAAAAAAAAGTGAAAAAAAAAAATGTAGACACTGTTGTTAACCTTTCTCGTTAACATTTTTCACTTTCCTCGCGATCGCTGGTTATGGGAAGGAAAGGAATGTTGATTCTGTAAGGATTATTAAGTAGACTGTACTTAATGAAGAAGTAGGTAGGTATGGAGAATTTTAACATGTTACAAAATTTAAGATGTGACGGAAATGCAGTCAATCAAAACGACTGATCGATGGCGGGTAGTAAGATTGGTACATTAAACTACCACTTTTACATACTCCTTTGCTTTTATTTTCTTAAATCTTTTCTTCTTATTTGTATATAGTGTAGGTATATTAAATTATTGATTTTTATTTTTCTATAAATAAAATAATATCTTAATTATCAATGTTTAAAACTTGATTTAAAATATAATTTAGGGAAATTTTTTTTTCTTTAATAATATAAATAGACATATATTTTAACATAAAACGTAAGTACCTACATGAAACAGTTTTTATAGGTATTTTAGACATATAAAATTTATTAATACTTAACAAAACATAAAACTTTAAAACATATATAAAAATACAAACATAAAGTATAAACATGACTCGTCTCGAAACTAAACGATAACTAATCTATTGTTTTCGCAAAAAAATGATTGAATAATGTTTCCAATTTAGAAATAACTCAATAGATGGGCATGTTGTAAGTAGATTTATAGTAAGATTTAATGTAATTTGATCGCACAGTATTATCCTTATTCCCAATCCATTTCAATATCATCATTTTCACTTATGTCCTCGATGGAAGAAGGTTCTAATTTTAAAATATCAATTGATTCAGGAAAAAAATTTAAATCGGTTTTTTTGGTCCAGTGTGGCCTCATATTTGAAATAAGAGGATCCGATGTTATTAGCAAGTAATGTAAAATGTCTTCATTGGTCGCTTCTCGGCTTATTTTTCGAGATTTATTCATTCTAAATTTTCTAAACTCCTTGTGTCTGGCTTCCTGTGCTTCTTCACTTAATTGTCCAATTGGTATCAAGACTTTTTCAATTACTTCTTTGCCATGAATTAAAACCTTATGCACTGTAGCGGGCATATAATACCAAGGGTACAAAGAAACAAAGAGCTGAGCCGTACCGGATGCATAGGAATCAAATTTTTTTGAATCAATCTCTATTCCAGAAGTAATAACTTGGAGAATAACAGAAAATCTGTAAATCAGATTTTCATTCACTCCAGTGATTTCGGATGAAAGTTTTGGGTTTTGAAAAAACTTGCGGGCAGTGTTTCCATCGTTTGTTGTTCCTTTGCCCTGTTTAACTTGATCTACAATCAACCCTAATTGCTTACGAAATTTTTGTTGTATCACTAATTTTGCGGTAGATTGTAGCTTTTTATGTTCTGGTGATTTTGCTGCCCATTTATTGAATCCAAGATTATAACCTATGTGCAATAGGCATTCAAAAAATCGAATTCTTGCATGCAATGGGGATAAGCCAAAATTGTAAAACTCAACGTTGGGAATTTTTTTATTTAAACATAATAAATCATTCATTTCTTTAGGACCTGCTGAACATATATAACATCGCATAGCTGATGACGTTTGCGTTAATACGTTACATATTTTTCCGTCTACCATTGTCATGATCAGCTCATGTTTAATTTTAACAGGCCCTTGACCTATGGAAGTGAGTTCAAGTAAAGATATTTGATTTTGGACTCGATTTACTTCTTCCGTTATAATTTCTGGAGTCTCTTTGCAAAAAGAAAATCTTATTGGACGGCAAAGGCTGGTTGAAGAAGGTTTTTTATTTTCCCATATTATTTTTGAATTGTCGCATGAATGACATAATCTTATAGGAACAAAAGAAGTAATGAAAATGGAGGAATCATCCCAACTTGTTTGCTGACTTAAAGCTTGCTTATTAACGTTAAATTTAATTCATTGTCGTCTTTGAAGTTGATCGATTTTAGAATTCGCGAGACAGTGTGATCAAGAAGATGCTGAAGACTAATCTGGGCTTTTTGTTGATCGATCGTAATTGCTTCTTTATCAGGATAGTAATCATTTTTGGCTGATTAAATTTTATAATATGACGGAAATAAAGGGGTTTTTGGTTCTCCTGTTGATGATCGTAAAATATTATATTGGCGCTTGGAAAGATCTAAAGATGTCATTAATGCTAACCCTTTTTCCGGAGAATATGTTTCTGCTTCTTTTGGTTCATTTTCACAAAAATTTAATAATGCATCGATTGTTCCAGGATTTGTAATTAAAACATTTAAAATTGTTGAAAACTTGGTGCGTCCCTCTTCCCACAATTTCAATTTAGCACCATATAATAATTCTTCCCCTGTATACTGGGTTCGCAGAACTTCAGTTTTTCGAGCTTTCTGCCTGGCTGAACATAATGAAAATGGTTTTAAGGGATCACTGTCTTCTGCTCTGTCTCTTTCGGAGAACAGATATTTTCCAAAAGAAAAGTTTTTTTGCAGCCAATGTTCATTTTTTTTTCAAATTTGACAGCATTGCGACCATACTTTTCCCACTTAGTTAACAATTTTGAACAAAATTTCCGTAACCTGGAGGTAAGCTCATTGGATTCGACTGTACAGAGCTTTTCTCTATTCGAGCGCTTTAAAATTTCTTCTATCAAAACTTTATACTCTCCAAGCCCAGATTGGGAATTGCGCAAAATCATGCATAAATCCCCGTTTGTTTTCAAATTATCCATTTGTCCAATTATACACTGTTCTTATCTAAGGTAAAATGACAAAAAGTATGTTAAAAAGATTTAAAAAATAATGTGTTTACCTGTGTAAAGGTAGTGTGTACGTACCTGTGTACAAAAGTAATGTATGTAAGGTCCGTTAGGTATGACTTTCGAAAAATGATTTAAACACGAAATTTCAAATTTTATTAACAGATACAATACGTAAAATAGGACTTTGTGACGATTGACTAAAAACTCAAAAATAAACGCTCGAAATGCCCTGCACGTAATCTCGTGACCGAATGTCCAGTCTCCACGCGCTTCGACCACCCCACTTCTTCCTCCCAAAAGCTAGCTTTGTTTTTCCTAAGAAAAGTTCGTTTATCTGTAAGGTTCCTTGAAATCTTACCGATTCCCTTAATCGACAAAAGACTCGGAATACGGCGGCTAAGCCTCGCGCCGACAAAGCCACGCGCCATCGAAACACGTGCTGTTCCTCAGAAAAAATGCGTAGCAACGAACTACGCGTTCTAACAATTCTCACATGTGTTTACCTTGTTCTATTTTGAATATATTACTAAAGCAATATCCAAACGTATTGGCTTAGTCAACATCAAAATTGTTGTACCTGTTGCATTATCTAACGTATGCTCGCGTTTCGGAAAGGCGGACGTCTTATGAGCGTTGCCACCTTTTCTTTCGGTCGTGAGCACTCATTCGCGGGAAATAGCGGGCAAAGAAAATTGAAAGTCGCGACAACTTCGCCTTTTTCGTGTCAGTCCTCCACGTTGCGCTTAGACCGTGTATTACAGATGAGGCGATTAACGCGCGACTCGACTTGCTTGTTTCAAAACGTGTGCTTGTGATACTACTAGTAGTCTATGTATTCCGTCCATATGCACTCGCGCGAGTAAACTTGCTGCTCGTTTCGCACGTAAATCGCCTAAATGGATCATTTGAAAACAAACGGAGATTTATACATGATTTACCTTCCTACCTAGCTCCACCCAATATATATTTATATTATTAAAGAAGAACAATTTTTCCTAAATTATATTTTAAATCAAATTTTAAATATTGATAACTAAGTTATTATCTTATTTATAGAAAAATTAAAATCAATAATTTAATATACCTACACTATATACAAATAAGAAGAAGAAAAATTGAAGAGAATAAAAGCAAATGTTCGCGCCGTTTGCGCGTTTGCTAGAAATTTCTTCGGTTGAAATCGGGTGCCCTACGAAAGGGACCGAAGACCCTTACGGTCGTTGCTACGGAGAGACGCGGGCGGCTTGAGCAGGACGAAGGGAGGGAGAATTCGGAGTCAGTAGGACACTTGCGTGCGAGATGGGGACCGACGCGGTCATAGAAATTAGGGCGATCCCTTGCGAGGGTGAAATCGGTACGGTCTTCGGTTCGAGTCTTGATCGGGTTCGCGATCGAGCGTCTATCGGCTGTCGTAGGTGGTCTAGTTGAGACATTATTGTCTATTTTGTGCTGCATGGTTCGGATTGTTGGGGCTCTTGAGCCAATTTGTTGTCTTTGAGGCAAGTCGCGTAATCAGTGGGTTACTTTGGAGCGACATGTCGCGTAGCCAGTGGGCTACATGGATGCGACACACACATCGCGTAACTAGTGGGTTACATTGATGCGATGCTCATCGCGTAATCATGTGGATTACATTTGTGCGATGCCGATCGCGTAACCAGTGGGTTACATTGATGCGATCCGTGACCGGCCGTGCAGTCGGTGGGCGGCTTGGCCAGGCCCCCACCTTGGAGGAGAACCACGCCGACTAGCCGAAGCGCTTCCGAGAAAGAGTCGGTCCCCGGAATATTGGTAAGAGAGCTCTCTCGCGATCGATTATCGATATAACTTAGTTGAATGATCATTCAAGGTTTCACAGCAATCTCCAGCATACATTTGAACATCAATGTTAACAATAATTCATGTATTCTTGTTTCTTTCCTTTTGCCTCTTTGATAGAATATCATGGCTTTTTCCCCACTTTAAACTGGGGTTTTTTACTGCCGATATTCTTTAACGTAGACTCATTTCATTACTTCTGAATAAAGTGATTTAGTTGATTTACAGTATAACCAACGCTTATGTTTATTCAAATAACCAGTCTGGCCGATTCCATCTCATATCCCATCTCACTTCCTTTAATATTAAGAACTCACGTCATCGAATATATTATTTAAACATCATCCATCTTTATTTATTTATTGATTGAAACAGCAAAGGAGTATGTAAAAGTGGAAGTTTAATGTAGCAATCTTACGATAAATGGCGGACAATAAATCTTTAAATTTTTCTTGAACATTAGTCAAACACAAGTTTATTAAACTCATTATTACTTATCAACTAGATTAAACAAGGTTATATAATTTTTTAAAATGTTGCGATTATTTAGTTTTTATGATTAGGGACATTATATCGTTTTAGATGCAATTTTGCATTTAATGTATGAAGTCTTACAACAAATAAACTTTCTTTTCTTAAAAATACGATTTTCGGAACATTCTCCAAGGATTGTTAAAAATTATTCAACTTTTTTTTAGTGAGTTCGACTAATAACGTTTTGATTCTATTTTACCCGAACATTTTTAACAACATCATTACTTTTCTCAGTTTCTGGTAATGGAATAAATACAAAACTTTGGCATTGCAGGCACCTATAATATGTTATGTTATTCCTACAATCTTGTTACAATCTGATGGATAGTCACGGAGAAAATTGGATGTCTATTATGCCTCATTCATTCGTTCCACTGTGCGCCGCCCACGACACCACCGACGACGATGAACCACTCCACGCCAAATCCCAACCGGGACACGCAAAACAATCCGAACACGAGAAGAGAGGGAGAAAGAACGTGGACAAGACAACCCTTTTTTTTTTTTTTTTTTTCTTTTTGATAACTTGAGGGGAAAACCTTCAAAAGGTTCCACCTCCCAAGTCCCCTTGAGAGGTGGATATGTGGGATTCTTACCCACTAAAAACCCCTCAAGCAGGCCCTCCGCTCTCTAGGAGCGGCCCAGCCCTCCGGACGCCGGCCCTGCCAGTGGTATCGCCATTACGCACGCTCGCCTGGCAGGGCCGGTTTTTCAGTGACAAGTCACCCACTCACTCCGAGGCCACGGCCCCGGAACATTCTTCCACACATGCGGCGGTACCTGCGATGGGAGGCGGGGACATCCCCCCATCCGGTTACCCTCCGTCCACACATACTCAATCCCCGGCCGCGGGCACTTGGTAGGGCACCCACGTCCGGCGATCCACTCATCACTAGGGGGGCCTTGGGCGTACACCCATGATCCCCCCCCCACTCGTTTGACACTCGCCCCTCGGGACGAGCGCACCCCACGTCAGTGTGCCTGCGGCACACACCTTTCACTCATTCGTTCATACAAGTACGTCCTGACTGTTTGGTCAGGTCTGTACCCCTGCTCTTTCAAACGCCCGTTCCCAGTCCTCGCGCCGTTGCATGACGGCGACGAGGTACTGGGCCACACGTTCCCAATCCTCTCTCGTTTTCAACATTATTTCGACGACGTTGTCCGGGGTTAGGTCCTCCCCCACGGACAACGAGGCCCTCCACAGGTCCCCCTGCACCGCTTCGCACTGGAATAGGGCGTGCTCCGGGGAGTGGACAAGACAACCCCAAATCAACGCAGTGACGAGAGAAGAAGCCCCGGAAAGGAGCACGAACAAGGCGGAGGCAACACCCACAACGGCATGGGGAAACGCCAGCGTGTCGCACCGCATGTAAATCCCGCACGCACATGCGAGAGTGCGACACAAAGAAAATAAGAGGCAAAGAAAAACGCTACGACAAAAGAAAACAGTGTGCGGAAAAGAAACAGCGAGGTAGGCATCAGCGTAGTCATGCGGGAAGGAAAGGAAGAACCGCAGACGAGTTTAGAAATAAACACCAAGGGGCAATGCCCGATCATAACAATAAACATTGAAGGGAGAGAAATTAAAGCCCTTATCGACACAGGAAGTGAAGTTACATGTATCTCGGTAGAAAAATACGAGGAGAACAAGGGAAAGTGGGGAAGGTGCCCCACGCTGCCGACGAGGACAATGCGAGTAGTGGGAGCGACGGGCAGAAAATCGGCCGTAGTAAAGAATCAACTCCTGGCAAAGGTGAAATTGGGAAACATAGAAATGGAAATCGCATTCTTAGTAGTACCTAACTTGGTACGACCATGCATACTGGGAATGGATAGTTTAATGCTGCTCAAGTGCCAAATAGAAATGGGAAAAGAGGTGGTGAGGTTTAAGGAAGGAGGAAGGGATGAAGAGGTCAGAGTGGAGAGAGTAGAAGTGTCAAGAGGATAGAAAAGGATAGAGGTGGTCGAAGAATTCGGGTGGACGGAGGAGAAAGGCGAGGATGCGGAGAAAAAAGCGAAAGAGGAGGAAATTGGAAAGAAGATGGAGGAGTGTAAAGGACTCACCAAGGAGGAGAAAAAAGCATTCCGGGATCTATTATGGCAGTATAGAGAAGTGTACAGCGACCAGCCTGGGAGGATGTGGGTGTACGAACATAAATTATAAGTAAGCGATGAGACGGCGTACATACACCGATCGTACCCGATTCCGATGACATATCGGGAGCGAGTAAATAAGGAAATTGAGATGATGATGGAGCAAGGAGTGATACAGCGATCAAACAGCCCATATATAAATATATGGATTTTCACTTTTTCTTACGCCCTCTTTCTTTCCTCCGTCCACTCCCATTTGTGATACGGATTTATTTCGTTGCAATATGCTTAGTCCTTTTACTGAATTTTTTATTTTCAGTTAATTTTAAACATCCTTGATAATCTTCGAAAATAATTGTTGGACCATCTTGTTGTACTCCAAAATCTTTTAACAAACGACGTAACCATACTCCTTCTTGGCTTGCTTCCGCAAGTGCTATATATTCTGCTTCTGTCGAAGACAATGCGACGCAATCTTGCTTCTTGCATCCCCAGCTTATGGTTCCGCCGAATACTTTAAATATATACCCACTATTGGATTTCCTGTCTTGATTATTTTGCGCCCAGTCTGCATCCGCATACCCTATTAATTTATCTCCGTTTTCATCCTTAATATTTCCAAGCCTCAATGTTAAGTTTTTCGTTCCTTTTAAATATCTTGCAACTCTTTTCGCTTCATTCCAGTCTGTCTTGGTGGGTTTTATGTTATGCTGACTTAATATACATACACTTGCAGCTATATCCGGACGTGTATTCACTGCTATATATAACAATTGTCCAATAAGCATGCGATAATTCTCGTTTTCTTCAGTAGGTTCGTCTTCTCTTGCTTTAATATATCCAGCGTCTAACGGAACGTTCGATACTTTTGCATCCTTCAGACCGACTGACTCCGACATACTCTCAATATATTGCGGTTGACTTAAACTAAATATAGAATTCTTATTTCGCTCAATGCGAATACCTAAATAATGATGTAGTTTTTCTAAGTTAATTAAATCAAAATGCTTATTTAAACTATTTCCTATATTGAGTATAGCTTCTTCATTTTTACTGGCTATAATTAAGTCATCAACATGTACAATAATATAACATTTTTCTTCTTTAACATGCCGAACGTATAAGCATGGATCTGCTTTCCCTTGAATAAAATTATGTCCTTGTAATATATCGTGCAACTTTTCATTCCACGCATTTCCTGCCTGCTTTAAGCCATACAATGTTTTATTTAATCTGCAAATCATAGTTTCTTTTCCCTTTTCTTCAAATCCTTCAGGTTGTTTCATCAATACCGTTTTCTTTAAATCCCCATTAAGAAAAGCTGTTTTTAACCGACTTCGAAAAGGAGGAGGTTACTCTATTCGACAGTGGGCGATCTTGCTTTTTTTTTTTTTTTTTTTTTGTTTGTCCGGCCATAGCTCCGCAACCGGTTGACCAATCGAAATGAAACCAACTCTAGTTGCTAGGTTTGGGTCTCCCATTGGTCCCGTTTAAAAAATTTTTCCGAAATGTTTATTATTAACAAAGTTATTGCAAAATTAGTACTTTATTTTTGTTTGTCCGGCCACAACTCAGCGACGGATTGACCAATCGAAATGAAACCACTTCCAGTTGCTAGGTTTGGGTCTCCCATTGGTCCCGTTTAAAAAATTTTTCCGAAATGTTTATTATTAACAAAGTTATTGCAAAATTAGTGCTTTATTCAGATTTATCGCAATTTCTTTTTGAATGGGATTGATTTATTGTAATGAAAGAAACTATTACTATCTTCTTAGAAATAATTAGCAGATATTAATTATATAAAAAATTTATTAATTGTTGCAAAATAATTTGTTTATTCCTCTATATCTCCTCAAGGACTTCACATATCGGAACCAAACCTTTTCGACCCTTTCGCAAATATTACCCACTCTCTAACATTATGCGACACATCTTCAATTGTTGTTATGTTTAAATTGTTATTGCAAAATTATTTGTTTATTCCTCTATATCTCTTCAACGACTTCACTTATCGGAACCAAACCTCTTCGATCCTTTCGCAAATATTACCCACTCTCTAACATTATGCGACACATCTTCAATTGTTGTTATGTTTAAATTGTTACTGCAAAATTATTTGTTTATTCCTCTATATCTCTTCAACGACTTCACCTATCGGAACCAAACCTTTTCGATCCTTTTGCAAATATTACCTACATAACTTTATTTCCACATCTTGATCGATTATACACTAAAAAGTATGAAATAAAAAAATTTTTAACAAAAAAAATAGAAACCGACTTCGAAAAAAGCGCTAAAAAGAATGAAATAATTTTTTATGTATACCGACAATATTCGATTTCATCATTATCATACTCAGAATATTGCAACTTTTTCGGAGGCGACAGAAAATTAATTAACAGTACATTAATAGCCAGAAATTCACGGACATTGATGGATATTTATGTATTAGGCACTTACTCCTTTGTTCGTGAAAATGACCGTGTTGGAATATTTTGTGTCGCCGCCGAAAAAGTTGCAATATTCTGAGTATGATAATGATGAAATCGAATATTGTCGGTATACATAAAAAATTATTTCATTCTTTTTAGCGCTTTTTTCGAAGTCGGTTTCTATTTTTTTTGTTAAAAATTTTTTTATTACGTCATAATGATAAACGTGCATGTTTTCTTTTCCTGCAATTGTTAATAAAGTTCGAAAAGTGCTTTGCCTTACTACCGGTGCAAATACTTCTTCATAATCAATTCCATATTTTTGCGAGTAGCCTTGTGCCACTAGCCTTGCTTTATGCCTTACGATGTTACCTTCTGGACTTCTTTTTATTTTAAAAATCCACTTACATCCAATAACCTTGGATCCTTCTGGTTGTTCAATTAAAGTCCATGTTTTGTTTTTCTACAGAGAATGTATTTCATCATCTGCAGCTTTTCTCTATTTTTCTCGATTGACACTCTTCATTGCTTGCTTGAAACATTTTGGTTCTTCATAGGCTACATTTAAACTTGCATCATACCTATCTGGTGATACTCCTTTATTACGCCTTTCTGAACGCCGCATTTCATTGATCTGTCCATCTTCATATGCTTCTTGAATTGGTACAGATTCTGCTTCTACAAAACCATCTTCTTCGCTCTCTGCATCATCCGACTTGTTATCTTGCTGTAATTTTGGTACAATCGTTAACGTTTGACTATCCGTATTGCTAACGCCATCCGCATGAATTTGATTAAACATTACATCGTCATTAAATACTACGTCTCTACCGATACTTATTTTATTTGTTTCGGTGTCTAATAGTCGATAACCCTTTGATTCCTCAGAGTATCCTACGAAGATTAACTTTTCAGCCTTTTCGTCCAGCTTCTTACGGAGTTCCTTTGGAACGTGAACATATGCTACACAACCAAAAATATGCAAATTTTCAATGTTGGGTTTCCTTGAATACCACAATTCATATGGCGTTTTAGTTTTACAACGAGTCGGTAGCCTGTTTTGTAAATAATTCGCCGTATTAATTGCTTCTCCCCAATATTTCTTGTGCATTCCGGCGTCTATAAGCATACATCTCGCCATTTCGATCAATGTTCGATTTTTCCTTTCGGCAACACCGTTCTGTTCTGGAGTATAAGCCACCGTATATTGCACTCTTATGCCTTCCTTCTTAAGGTAATCCTGTAGTTCGTGATTTACATACTCCCTTCCTCGATCTGATCTAATAACCTTTGGTTTTCTTTGAAATTGTGTTTTAAATAATTCTACGTAATTCATATGGCGTTTTAGTTTTACAACGAGTCGGTAGCAAAAAAAAAGAAAAAGAAAAGACGTTGAGGAAGGGTGTTGGTAACAACGATCTTTTCTTTTATTAACAATAACCATGGGTCGGTAATTTGTCCATAGGAAGTCACGGCCAACAGGTTATGGGCCCAGAGAAATTAAAAAAGTAAAAGAAAATAAGTTCATATAAATAATACATTCAGTAATAGAAAGGAAAATAGCGTGTAACGGTGCATATCAAGTACAAAAAGGAAAGGCTCGCATCAAGTAAATATGGTGGAAACGACTGGATTTAAAATTGAGAAGTTCAATAACGAAAACTATCAAGTATGAAAGTATAAGGTCGAGCTTCTGCTAATAAAAGAAGGCACGTGGAACGTGATAAACGACGCACCTCCGCCACAGCCACCTACAGTCGAGTGGCAAAGAAAAGACGATCAGGTACGTGCAACGATCGGTTTACTAGTGGAAGATAACCAACTTATCCACATTCGGAAATCCAAATCTGTACGTGAGTCTTGGGATTCTTCAAAAGCATACCATGAATAATCGACTTCAACGAACAAAGTATTTTTATTAAAGAGGATATGTAATTTAAAGTTAGAAGACGGAGGAAATATGGAACAGCACATAAGTAACATGTTGAATTTAGTAAATAAATTAGCTGCATTAGGCGAAACACTTATGGATAATTTAGTCGTAGCGATGCTTCTAGTAAGTCTACCAGATTCGTACAGTACACTCATCACAGCATTAGAAACGAGATCGGAAAATAAATTAACGGTTGAACTCGCCAAAGGAAAATTAATCGATGAATATAGACGACGGACAAATATGAAATGCGAAGACTCGATAAAAGAAACAGCTATGAAAGTATCTCCGCATAAAGTGCATACAGAAGGGAATAAAGCAAAATGCTTTTTTTGTAAAAAGACCGGACATATGTAAAAAGACTGCAGAAAGTACCAGCAATGGAAGAAAAATAAGGAGTCCGCGAATAAGGTTATGTCTGCGAATAATTCCGATGATTTTTGTTTCCTTACAGAAGAAAATAAAAGAACGCAATCGCGAAAGAGTCAATCGCGAGCTCGGGAGATTTTTCCGCACGTTCCTAGAAAACAAGCATGCACAATGGATAGACTGGATACCGGTCATCCAAAACTGCATAAACGAAGTGCACCACGAGACCAACGAATTGACGCCAGTACAACTACACGAGGGTGAAAAACCACAGAGAGCGTGGACGACGTAGATTCCCACACACAAGGAAAACAAAGACACGCCATGGGAAGAAAAACTGATAATGGCTAAGGAACGAATTCGAAAAAAAGGAAAAAAACGGGCTAACCGATTCAAGCGAACACACAAGCTCACGGAGTTCAAAGTGGAAGACTGGGTGCTGGTAAAAGCATGCAACGTGTCAGACTCAATAAACAAAAAGATCGCGAAATTCCTCGCGCTCTATGAAGGGCCATACGTCCTTGAAAATCAAATCTGAGCAGCAACGTTCGTTATAAGAGACCCGACGACCGGTAAGGAGCGGGGGAGGTTCAGGGCCAAGCTAGGCGAGCGGCGCGCGGCGATAGATACAACGGAGGGGACCCAATTAGGCGAAAACAATTGCGAGCACATGGCATCAAGGAGGTGGGGGGTCGGCGCTGATAAGCCCGGTAGCCAAGAATATCGATCTCGAGGATTTTCTCACAATTTCAAGTCTTAGTTTTGGGTCGGGAATTTTTTATTTCGGAGTTCAATGCAAAAAGCGTTCGTTTTTTATCACGACTCGCATCGCGAAAAGTGGGTGTCCCAGTGAGAGAGAGAGCGAGAGGGAAAACACGAAAGTTCCTTCTACGATTCGATCGACAAGCGGAGATCACCATCGGGAAGCAATAGGAAAAGAGAGACAGAAAGCGAGGTAGCGGGCAAATCTAATTAGTGCGAAAAGAAAAGCATCGGTTACAACGTCCCACCAGATAAGTGTTTATATTTCTTGTCTATACCCGAAATCCCAGTAGGCTAAGACGTAAATTAAGTGTATGTGTGAGTCAGAGCGTGTGTGTGTGCGTATGCCGAGCGCGGCGAAAAGGAGCGAGGCGAGCGATCGACAACACGAGAGATCAACAAAACGATCAATCAGCTGTACGAGAGCATTGACCTCGCGTCAATTCGGCTCGACAAATCAGGAATTAAAATAAAAAAAATTGAAGGGATTACGAGAGTAAGTTATTGCACAATTTTTCCCACATTTCCTACTGCCAGTCCTGACAAGGAGAGAACTCGACGAGGAGGTAACGGGGTAAGCGAAGGGAGAGAAATGCATTACGTTACAATAATAAAATATATAATAAAAAAAAAAATAAAAAATCACTTCGTACACGTAGCGATATCCAGTGAGTGTCAGTAATATTCGTACACCTTTTAAAGCATAACTTTTTCATAATTGAACCAAACGATTGGTGTTTTTGCAAGAACATAGAATGATTAGTTTACTACATATTCTATTTTGATTTTTTCGAAAAAATCGGTATCTTCGAAAGTACAATAAAATAGAAAAGGACATTGTGTCAACTGTTTCATAGATTGCAGAAAATTTTGTAAATTAGTGATATGTATTTAACTAATCCTATATTCTTTCAAAAACTCAAAACGGTTGGTTTAATTATAATAAAGTTATTCTGCTTCAAAGGGTGTACGAATATTACTAACACTCACTGTATATCACTACGTGTACGAGGTGATTTTTTGAAGTGATTACGATTATTGATATATTTAATATTGAGAAAAATGAAATAAAAATAATATATTCTATGTTTCAGAAGGTCGAATTCGTAAACGCGGCGGAAGGGGGGGTCGAGGGCGAGATGGGCCCAAAATAATCACGGCTGCTCCGGGCACCGCGGCAAAAGACGGGGGGGGGGAGTAAACATAACAAAACACACTATTATAATGAACTAAAAAATGTAAAAAATAAATAAAAAAAAATTTAATGTAATTTTAAGGCTTTATTTAATTCTCTCTCAGGCGTACTTTATCCCCATTCTCTTGTTTTTGAACACTGATCAGATAGAAGTGTGCAGCCTTCCTTAATTATCTCTTCTAATTATACATATCTTCTACAAATCCATAGACGTACAATCTCAAATTAAATATAATGATAAAATCGGTAGACTGCAATACTTCAACTGGTAGAACTCTAAAAAATTATCATGAGCCGAATATAAAGTTTGTAGAGTATGTTAGTACTTTTTCAGAATAATTACATTAATATTTTCTTAGGTGGTTCCAAAACTAAAGCTGGACCTTCCACAGGAATTGCTTCCGATTCGTGCCGTGACGCTGGCGCTGAACGGACGTGTTTCACTTACAATGGGAGGACGCGATTTGGGAACTGAAGTTCGGGACGAAACTTCGTGTGGTTGCAGTAATGCCTTAGGGTGTCACTGTGTCCAACGGAAAAAATGCACTGGCCAGCCAGTTTTGAGAAATAACGTTTCAAAGATTTCATCTACTCTTACATATGAAAATGTGTATAGTCCCGAACTTCATTTCCCAAATCGCGTCCTCCCCTTGTTAGCTCAGAGGTAAACAAATAAAAACGCTAGCTCTGTGAAATCGAAATTTGAACGGGCCGTCCGCCCGGCACTGCGCCGTGCCGTGAACGAGTACGATTGCTCTACTCAATCTTTATTAAAGTAAAGTATAGTGAAGTGAAAAGTGCAACGATGACCTCTGACTACAGGTGTCATCCCAACCCAACCACCCAACCAGAACCAGAAACACATCAAGTCACCAACGTAAGGAGCTCCAGTTATGCTGCTATTACTCAAAAGGACCAATTTCCCCAAAAAGACCAAGGACTAATTCTGGAATATAAAGAAGGAGTCGTCCTCGCTGATTCTACATGCGATATAGGAAATTTAGTTCAACCGAGTAATGTTCTTTTCTCGTCCAGAATCTCGAACAACCGAGTATGTATCTTCCCAATCAACAAAGAAACCGTAGATGAACTCACTAGTAAGTACCAGCACATACGGATCGGTAATCGGACTTAACAACTATTCGACAATACACAGAAACCGTACAAACTGTCTAGCTGCAAGTAAAGGAGTAGCAATATATATAAGCAACAAACTACACTATAAAGAAAAACAACTAAACACAACCCTGGAAGCAGTAGCTGCATCTATGCAGATAAATCAGACCAATATATGCTTCTGTAATGTATACATTAACAACAAAACGCCAGTTGAAATCGAAGTTCTACGAAAACTTATCGACCAATTACCAAAACCATACGTACTACTGGTCGATTTTAATAGCCATAGCACCCTATGGGGCTCTAATAAGACAGACTCAAGAGGCAAATCAATAGAAAAACTCATGGAAATCGCAAATATAAATCTGTTAAACGATGGCAAACCAACGCATTTCAACCTATCAAGTGGGAATCCAAGCTCAATTGATCTCACCTTTTGGAGTCCATTTATAGCAGACCTAATAAACTGGACCGTCCAGGAAGATTTATACACAAGCACCATTTCCCCATAGTAATCCGAATAAATAACCTTAATGACTCCGAAGTTACCCACACACCGAGATGGAAAATTAAGAAAGCCGGCTGGGAATCATTTAGCGAAATTATCCAAAACGGAATTCACAAACTCACAGAAATCTCCACACAAATAAATGTAAACATCAATGAAATTTTACACACATTTAACTCTTAGATGGCCGGCTTGACGCCATATGGCATCAAGGCCTATTTGACCTTTGTTTGGTTCTATTTTCTCAGAGATAATAAATTTCAAATTTGTGTACATTTATATGTAAAAGATTCCAGCAAAACCCCGATCTACCTTCAGAATTTCGAAATTCAAAATTACGGATGTAATATAGAAAAGAAGGTTGTTGATGCTATATTTTTTAGTTTATAAAAAACAAACTTTTATGTTTGTTTTGTATATATATACATAAATACTGCAACGACAATCTCTCCTCTCGCGGATTCGTAAGTCGGGGGAAAGGGTTAAGCCCTGCCGAGAATCGTTTCCACCCGGATTGTCGATGTCAAAAAAGTTTACGGAATAAAAGATAAGTTCTCGAAAGCGGAATACAATAGTTTTCGGTACGAAATGATTGTTAACAGAACGCTAAATAAAATAAAGAGGATTCTAACTGTGGGTTGCTTTCTCCACGAATACTAGGGGAAATAACTGACACGTGGTTACTTGCGGTTACAACTACTCAGTCTTTTATTTCAGTCTACACTCTCGTGTCCGGAAACGGAATGGAACTCTCTCGTCTCCCTGCCGGAAGTCCTCTCGACCTGCCTCTGGCGGCGGCTTACAATAGTTCGCCTCAACCACCAGCAGGTGGCGCTACCGTGCTCTCGCAACGGCCGCCACATCACCCCCCTTCCAAACTTCAACCCTTGGTTGATGAAGGAGTTCATCCATACAATATATAAAAAAAAAAACGCACACAATTTGTTCATTCATACCCTATGTACATTAAACTAACTTAAAACTAACTCTTCGCATTTCTTTGGTTTTTGTCGTATCGTTTATTGCTACCTCGCACAGTCCATATGCTGGTTTCAGTCTATCTAAACTAATATTGCGAACCGTATCTCCGATTCTTACTCCGAAAAATTTTTCGTGTCTATCGATCACTTTGAAGGGACCTTCTTACGGTGATTGCAACGATCCTTTTGTGGCATCGTTCCTGATGAATACATGTGAGGACGTTGACAATTCTTTGAACACAAAAGTTGACTTATTGCTATGATCGCTCGCGGCCGCTGGTCTCAACTTCGCGATATGTTCTCGCAATTGCTCGACGAAATTCGACGTGAATTTGTGCGTAGCCGCGATCAAAAATTCGCCTGGTAGGCGCAAACTTTCGCCATAAACGATTTGCGCTGCGGACGCGCCTAAGTCGTCCTTCAGTGCCGATCTCAGGCCTAGCAGAACCAACGGGAGTACGTCCGACCATGCGCTGGTGTCTTGCGCCTTAATCGCATCCTTGAGCTGACGGTGGAATCGCTCCACCATCCCGTTAGCTTGCGGATGGTAGGCGGTGTTCGAAGGTGCTTGGCTCCTACAAATTTCGTCAACTCATTGAATAGACACGCTTCGAACTGCCGTCCTTGATCAGTGGTTATCCGCCTAGGTACACCAAAACGCGCGATCCAATTCTCTATGAACGCCCTGGCTACGGTTTCGGTCGTCACATCGGAAATTGGAATTGCCTCCGGCCAGCGCGAGAATCTATCTACACACGTCAGACAATACTTGAATCCGCGCGACATTGGCAGAGGGCCGACTAAATCTATATGGACATGCTCGAAACGAGCTGAAGGTGTCAGAAATTGTCCTAACGGCGTCTTTACGTGACGTGTAATCTTCGCCCGCTGGCACGCCATGCACTCCCTGGCCCATCTTCTGCAATCACTCTTTACCCCGGGCCACACGAATCTCTCGGTTACTAGCTTAGTTGTGGCTTTAGCTCCGGGATGTGCCAGCGAGTGCAGAGCGTTGAAAACTTCTCGTCTGTGAGCCTGCGTAACGAACGGTCTGGCTACACCTGTCGATAAATCGCACATTATTACGAGTCCGATGTCCGGAAGCACTACCTTCCTGATTATCAGAGACGACTGAGTTCGAGCTTGCGCAATTTCTGCATCGCCTTCTTGCGCTGCCTGCAACGCTTGATAATTAATACCGCGCGTTATCTCGCCTACCCGCGACAGCGTATCCGCTACAATGTTTTCCTTGCCTGCCACGTGCTTGATGAGCACGCTAAATTGCGCTATGAAATTTAGGTAACGAAACTGTAACGCGGTGCATTTATCTGCTTTCTGCTTGAAAGCAAACGTAAGCGGTTTGTGGTCTGTGAATATCACGAATTCCCTGCCTTCTAAGGCGTGTCTAAAAAATTTTACAGCCGCGTACATAGCTAAGAGCTCGCGATCGTACGCACTATATTTCGCTTGCGCTGACGTTAACTTACGCGAGAAAAAGGCGATAGGGCGCTCTCCGGAAACTGTTTCCTGCTGCAAAACTGCCCCACCGCTACGTCAGACGCGTCCACGTAGAGACTCAGCTGTCCCCTCGCTGCGGGATGAGTTAATAAAGTGGCCTGCGCAACTGACTTTTTTGTTTTCTCAAACGCTTCGCGCGAGTCATCGTTCCACGACACGCTCTCATTGCCTTTCCCTGTCATGGCTTGCACTAACGGGAGTTGGGTTTCCGCAGCCGACTTGATGAATCTACGATAGAAGTTCACCATACCTAGGAACTGTCTCAGTTGTTTTACCGTTTTTGGCTGTGGGAAATCTAAAATCGCTCGAATCCGCTGACTCGACGGCTTCACCCCTTCGTCGTTTACGGTGTAGCCGAGGAAATCCAACTCTCGCTTGCCCAACTCGCATTTACTAAGATTAATCTGAACGCCGTAGTCCTGCAAACGACTGCATAATTGCCTTAAATGTTGCACATGTTCAGTTTCATTACGTGACGCCACAAAAATATCGTCAATATAAACATAAGTAAAATCTAAACCTCGAATGACCTCCGCCATGAACCGCTGGAACGTCTGCGCCGCGTTGCGAAGTCCAAACATCATCCTCGGAAACTCGTACAAACCGAACGGAGTGGTTATCGCTGTCTTATGGATGTCCTCTGCAGCGATAGGAATCTGATGATACGCTCGTACCAGGTCCACTTTGGAAAAGACCTTGCTGCCCTCCAGTTGCTGGTTGAAATCCTCGATGTGCGGGATGGGGTACTTATCTGGGACGGTCCGGGTGTTCAGCGCTCGGTAATCGCCACAAGGACGCCACGTTCCGTCTGTCTTTGGCACCATGTGGAGCGGCGATGCCCAACTGCTGCAGGACGGCCTGGCGACGCCTTGCTGGAGCATGTTTTCAAACTCCTTCTTAGCCATGGCTAATCGATCCGTGGTAAGCCGGCGTGGTCTGCTGGTTACTGGCTGCCCGGGAGTCGTTAGTATCCTGTGCACTGTGTCATGCTGCTTACCGCTGGCACGTTGCGCCGGCCTGGTAATGCCTGGAAACTCCTGCACGATTTCCTCAAACCTTGTTCGAGCCCGCAATGTCCTGATCGAGCCCGTTCCCACCGTGGCTTCGACACCACTCACCGTTAATCTAGTTGTACTGTCCACCAGGCGATGCCTTTTGACGTCTACGAGGAGGTCATGGGCTGCTAGGAAGTCCACTCCGAGAATTGGATAATCTACTTCGGCCACGACTAAATTCCATACGAACTGCCGCCGCAGACCAAGGTTGAGTGTTTTCCTCACTGTTCCAAACGTTCGGATGGATGTACCGTTTGCTGCTTCTAGCATCATGTCATTCACCGCTGTCTGCCTTACCGACCTCTTGGGGTAAACACTTATATCGGCTCCTGTGTCGATAAGGTAGCGCTCGCCAGAAGTTCCGTCGGTAACGAATAAGCGGCTTACCTTCTGGGCCGGAAAGGTGGCCGCGTTCACTTTTCCGGTGGTGCAAAATCCTTTGCAAACTTGCACGGCGGGATGCAACCGTTCGCTTTGTTTCCAAACCGCCGATGTTTCCAGCAGATCCCGTCTTTGTGAGTGCGGCTCGACGATTTGCTTCGCGCATCCTTGGAAGCGGGGGTTAGCTCTCTCGGTCTGCCACGAGATTTCTGTTGCTGTACCCAGGTGAACACTTGGTCTACGCGACTTGTTAGCTCTCGTAGACGCTCCTCTATGCTTAGATGGTCCGGTTTTGTCGTCGACACGGCTGCCATTTTGTGTGTACCTGCCACTTCTGCGATCTTGTCCGCCATTGTCGCCAGCCTTAACGTATCGAGGTCGCCCTGCGTTGCTAACAATGCCTGAGTGTTCTCAGGCAGCCTGCCTAGCCACTCGAGACAGTAAAGACGATACAAGTTATAAAATATAATAAAATCAAGGTTTATTCAATACTAATTCGGTTGGTCGGAGTCTCTTACAAAAATCAGAAAAGAAACAAAGCTATCAAAGAATTACAATCTCTCCCGTATTCGAATTCGCTAACGGTTTCGACCCGGCCGAACTCTCTCGAATTACGGTTAACACAGATTCGCCAAAGAAAAGAATTTTACAAAAACCTCGGATACGAATTCCGAATTCTATAAATTGTTCAATATAATATTTCTTCCGATACGCAATCGGATTCGATACTTTACAACTTTTTCGATAAAAGAAATCGTCTCTTCGCGGAGACCGAACGACTTCGCAAGCTCGATTCGCGTGTCCGTAAATTCAATAATCTTTTTCGAAAACTAAAAAGAAAGCTAAATCGATATAATTTTCAATTTACCAGAAAGAATTAAGCAAAGAATCTACTCTTTACAGACTCCGATAAACCGGTATTCAAAATTCCAAAATTGAGGTTAAATTCCCTCACCTGTGACTTCCACAACGCACGAAAACAGAATAATTTTTCGGGATCTATTGTCCCGAAAATCGAACTCCCGAGCTGGGCCGACGGCGCCCGAACCTACCCGAACGGACTCGTGCGATCCTGCGGATCCTAACCTATCCGCGCTCTCGCTTGTCGCCTCGCAGGCGCGCAATTCGAACGCGTAAGATTTCTTTCGCTACGTTCGCTTCGCTCTCGTTGACTTTATCGCACGCTTCTCGCTGCTTTTTCGAATTCGTTGCGTTGCTCCTCTGCACGTCGACTACGAAGACTTCGATGACGATTATTCTCGTACTTTCACGTGCTCTTTGCTCGTGCAAGAAGTCAGCTGTCGAATTCGTTGTTCGTAGCTTTCGTTGATTCTCTACGTCGTGTCGATTCTCTCGTGTGAAACGAAGTTCGTTCTTTGTAGCGTCTCTTTTCCGTCGGAGTTCGTCGCTGGGTCCTTTATCTCGAATCCGTTGTCGTTATCTCGTCGGTTCTCTCGGAGTAGTCGCAATGCATGAAATATATCGAAAATAATAAATGAAGGTACGAATTCGCTTTTTCGAGGCCTCGGAAGTCGTTCGATCCCGCTTTCCATCGGTAACGCAGATCCCTAATTGTCCGGTTCCGTGCGTGTACTTCTTTTATGGCTCGATTATAGAGAGAGAGGAGAGATTTTGTGGCGAGTATCAAAGATACCACGTCACAACCCCTCCCTCCTTAATCGGCACTTACTTCTTTTAATGTTTCGGTATCGGAGTCGGATTTGTCTACTGTGGCGGATCGAACTTCCGAAGCCTTTACTTAGCTGTAACGATAATTGACAAAATCATAAAATATAATGAGTACGGCATGAAAGAAAATGAAATAAAAGAAAAAGAAAAGAAAAGATTAGAGATGGTGTCGTTTTGACTTAAATTAATTTAATATTAATTTAAGATCCTTGACATGATGCTTGCCTGCTTCCTTCCCGCGTACGTCCGCTAATTCCACGACAACGGGCGATAATATTTTCGAGATCGTAAACGGACCTGCGAATTTCGGTGCGAGTTTCGAAGCTACATTTTAAGCCGCTGACGACATGACTCGGTTTCGCTTCCATACGTTATCTCCCACCTTGAATTCGGTTTCTCGTTTTCGAGCGTTATAATAGGACGATTGCGTACGGTAGGCCTTTTCTAAGTTTTTCCCTACTATTTCTTGCAACTCGTGCAACCTCCCTACGCGATCTTTCCACCCGTCTACGTCCGGTTCCGTTAATTCGAGGTCATCTTCCTCCGTTTTCCTAAGTGAACGTGGCGGTCTCGGCTCGCGGCCGAAGTTCAAATACGCAGGACTAACACCAAGAGAAGAGTGGACAGCCGTATTATAAGCGAATGTGAATTCGTTTAAGTGGACGTCCCACTCGCGGTGATCGTTTTCGATATAAGCGGTAATCATCGTTTTTATTACTCTATTCACGCGTTCGGTCGGATTAGCCTGTGGGTGATACGGTGGAACGGTCGAATGAATGATTCGGCAATCGTTTAAGACGGTGTCAACGGTCTTATTCATGAATTCGGTCCCATTATCCGTCAGTAATATTTCCGGCGTTCCCCAACGGTATATGACGTGATTTAAAAACGCATCGATAATACTTTTTCCGTTCGCCTTACGTAGTGGCATGCACTCTATCCATCGCGTAAATACGTCTTGGAATATTAAGATGTAAATGAATCCGGCGGTACTTTTTGGAAACGGTCCCATGACATCGGTGCAAACCATCACCCATGCTTGATCTACGATACGTTTCCCCATAAAACCGTTCGGCGCGAGCTGACTAGACTTGCACGTCTGACATTTCACGCACTTCCGAACGTACTCTTGAATGTCGTGGTACATTCCCGGCCAATAATAATTTATTACTGCGCGTTGATAAGTTTTCTCGACGCCTAAATGACCGGCGGACGGCTCGTCATGCGATTCTCGTAAGACCTCCTGCTTTTCCGGGCGGACGACGAGCTTCCATTCCTCTAAGTCCGGTAACGCTCGACTTTTTAATGGATTCGGGCGATGATAATATAATTTTTCGTCCTCTACCTTCCACCCCGGAAATCGTTTCGGAAATCGGTTAACGGCTTCTACGCGACGATCGTACCACGATGCTTCTTCTACCTCGGCTATTTCCCCGCATACGGTTACTTCTCCCTCGGGTTCTTCCTTATACATCCTCGACAACGCGTCAGGAACGTTATGAAGCGCGCCTTTTCGGTAGACGATATCGAAATCGTAATCGAGCAAATTAAGGGCCCATCGGCTTATTCGGCCTGTCTTGTCGCGAAAATTGTAAAGGTAACGTAAGTTCGCGTGATCGGTAATTACCGTGAAGTGTGAACCTTCAAGGTAATGACGGAACTTTTTAATCGCCCACACGACAGCCAACCCTTCTTTCTCGGTTACGGAATATCTAGTCTCGACGTCAGTTAAAGTTCTACTTGCGTATGCGATTACGTATTCGATATCGCCCTCGGTTTGGGTCAGAACGGCTCCTATCCCGAAGTGACTCGCATCGGTTTGCAAAACGAACTGAAGGTCGAAATTAGGACAAGATAATACGGGAGCAGTCGCTAAACTTTGTTTTACGGTATCGAATGCGACTTGTTGTTCCGTCTCCCACTGCCACCGTACGTCTTTTTTCAATAATAGATTCAAAGGTCCGACTTTCTCCGAATACGCCTCTATAAATCGACGATACCACGAGGCCATTCCTAAAAAGCGTCGTAATTGACGTACGTTTCGCGGTTCTGGAAAATTTAAAACGGGTTCGACCTTCTCCGGATCGACTTGCAAACCATGCTGATTGACACGAAAACCTAAGTATCGTACTTCGTTACGGCAAAATTCTGACTTTTCGCGATTTATTTCGAGTCCGGCTTCCCTAATCTTTCGCATCACGCGCTTCAACCATTCGAGATGCTCTTCGAACGTTTCGGTAACGATAATTATGTCGTCTAAGTAAGCGAATGCGTGCGGTTCCATTTCGGCTCCGATCAATCGATCGAGCAACCTTTGAAATGTCGCCGGCGCACCCGTCAACCCGTACGGCATTCTTTTGAATTGAAATAGTCCGCGACCTGGTACTGTAAACGCGGTTATTTCGCGACTATTTTCTTCAAGCGGTATCTGGTGGAAAGCCTGACTTAAATCGAGCGTCGAAATATAACGAGCGCGTCGTAGTTTACTTAAAATACCTTCCATATGCGGGAGCGGATACGCGTCCTTTTTCGAAACGGCATTTACTTTACGAAAGTCGCAACAAAATCTATAAGTTCCGTTCGGCTTTTTAACCATCACTATCGGGCTCGACCACTCGCTATTCGATCGTTCGATTACATCTTCCGCGAGCATACGATCAACTTCCGCGTACATCGCCTCTTGTACTGTCGGCGAAACCGGATAATAACGTTGTTTTATTCCTGCGTGTCCTTGAACATCGATTGTATGGCGGATTAAATCTGTCACTCCTCGCGACGGTCCTCCACCCGATAATTCCTCCGCGATTAACCTATCGATCTTCTCGCGTTCGGATTCGGAAATATCCACGATCCCGTCGCAGGTATCCCCACCCGACGGATCCGGAAAAGAACGAAACGGAATTGAGATATTCGAAAAAGCGGTCTTCCAAGATTCGGTTCGCCATCGATAATAATTTTAAATTCTCGAACTACATCCATCCCTAGGATGCAGTTCGACGATAAACGCGGAACGACGTGCAAGGCTAAGTCCCTACTCACGCCTGCCAGTTCGACGACGGCGGTGATTTTCCCCTCTACCGTCTCTTCCCTCCCGTCCGCGTAATGCACCGTCTTCAAATTTGACCGTTCCACTCGCGTTTCTCCCTCAAAAATTGCTTCATTACCTTCGCGTCGAAGAAACGACCGCGAAGCACCGGTATCGAGGAGCGCATATTGCGGAACGCCGTTAATTTTTATTTTTACAAAGATTCGACTACTACGCGGTTCGGATTCGATAATTTCGCACTCCGCTGTCGAGATCGGATGCGAAATGCTACTCGTCGACGCGCGACGGGCCTTTTCCCGTTGAGGGGAGGTCGGCTTGGCCCGAACCTTCACTCCCCTTTCGCGTTTTCCGGAACTTTATCTTGAACTTGCTTTTTATCACACGAACACGAGCACGACGTCGACGGCTTTTCTTTCGGTTTCGTTTACCGACTGCTACAACTCGAGCACGTGGTCGTTACTGCGTCCTTTTTCCCGCAACGGTAGCAAAATTTCTTTCGCGGTTTCGGACACTCGTTATACCGATGGCCAAATTCTCCGCAATTCCAGCAGCGTAATCCCGTTCCCCTTTCTCCCGAAGCCGAAACTCGCGGTTTCGTATCTGAATTCGATTTCTTAGAGGGATTACTATTGCTCGGATTTTGCGCTGAATTTGCCGGCCTATTCCCTCCTATCGCATCTATCGTGTCTACTACGTTAATTTTTCCGGTCTTATTTTTCTGATTAGACGGCACCCATGCGAATTCGGGATATACGGAATCGTCTACAGAAGGAGGCGGTCCGTATTTCTTCATTCGCTCCCATACGAATTCACGCTCCCTTCCTAACTCGGCTAAAGTATCGAAATCGGTAGCATCGGTTAATTTTATATCCCGTTGGAATTCCGGTCGCAAATTAACGTATGCCATTCGCCATTCTAACTCGCTCCTTCAACGGTAACGGCGGATAAACTCGACTTAATAATCTTTCAATGTTAATTAGATAGTCTTCCACCCGTTCCGTTTGCCCTTGCGTACGCGCGCGAGCCTGATCTAACGCGCGCTCGGGACGATCGACGGCGCCGAATTTCTTCACTATCGCGAATTCGAAATCCTGCCAAGTCACTGATTTTTACGCAAACGGTACCATTGACGCGCGGGTCCGGTAAGTAAAAGCGGAACGACACGTAACATTTCTTCATCTGTTATCTCTACAATTTCCCGTTCTTCGTCTATTCTTTCCAAAAATTTCTCGACAGACGGTCCATTCGGCTTTCCGAATTCTAATTTCCACCGACCGGGTATCGCATAAAGCTCCTTACTCGAGCGGCGGCTTTCAAAGTGTGACGACGAATACGTGACGTGTCGATCAGCTGTTTCTCGCTGTCGGCTCGGACTCGTAAATCTCGCGGATGCGGTGGCCTGCCCGTCGCTATCTCTCGTTCGTCTCGAATAATTATTTAACGAATAATTTCTTTCTTCGCGTCGGCTATCCTCCGCTCTCCCGATTTCGTTCGTCCTTTCTTCTAATCTTTATTGCGATTAAAATTTATATCCTGCGTGGGTTTTAACGATAGTAACTTCGCCTCAATAGTGGAAGATATTATTTCTAATAATTCCGATTTCGAAATCGTAACTTCATCGTTATTTCTCGTGCCTACACGCGTGCTCGGTTCGCCTGTCACCGGCCTCCCCACCCCATCTTCCGCGCTCGCGAAGGTAGCCGAAGTCTCGGCGGACTCGCCCGAGAATTCGACTCGGTGGTGGGGGTTCTCGGCCACGCGACGCGTCGGCTCCGGCGGTGCTACGGCGCTCGCTATCCCTTCTCCTACGCTAGGATCGCTTATAACGGGTGGCCCTCTAAGAGTCGAATGTGCTATCGGGTGCGCGTAATTTAGCGGGCCTGTGGTCGGTTGAAACGGCGCGACATTTGGATTTAACCCCGTGTCTTCCACCCGTACCGTCGGAATTACTGATACGGTGGTAAAGGTCGTGTACGTGGACGATGCTCCTACGGTGGTCGCGAATGTTGCTAACGCGGTCGTGGTTACCACACTCGCAGCTTCGCGAGTCGTTATTCGTATTTCGGGTTCGAATTCGCGTGTAATCTCGTCAAATTCATAAAACGCGGCTCCTTCCCCTACACACGGCCTACCCGATTCCTCTCTCCCGCTATCTACGGATTCGTTATCGGTTTCTGCGTTAGCTTCATCTTCGTCGCCCCACGTTACTCCCCGCTCTCCACCTACCCGCCTGCTTATTCGCATCAAACGGTCGCGAAGCTCGTCATCATTGCCGGCATTGTTTACATTCATCGTAGACAAGATGCCGCGCAATGCCCTTGCCGATAGGTGGAAGGCCCACGATCCCGGGTATGACTCACGCCTTCCGAACGTTCTAGTTTCTCGCTCTTTGTCCATTTCCGAATTCAAGTACCCAAAATTTGCTATTTTCTACCAAAATTTCGCGGTCACTCGCGGTCACTCCCGAACACTCGCGGTCACTCCCGGACAAACGCGAAAAAAATACAAGCAAGCACCAGATCAAACAAAGAATATTATACAAGAGATATTGGACGATACAAACAAAAAGTTTCTTTATTGTCTCGAGAATTCTCGGTCTTTCTATTGAGCTCCCCACAAGGGATGCCAAATTTTGCAACGACAATCTCTCCTCTCGCGGATTCGTAAGTCGAGGGAAAGGGTTAAGCCCTGCCGAGAATCGTTTCCACCCGGATTGTCGATGTCAAAAAAGTTTACGGAATAAAAGATAAGTTCTCGAAAGCGGAATACGATAGTTCTCGGTACGAAATGATTGTTAACAGAACGCTAAATAAAATAAAGAGGATTCTAACCAAAGAAGGATTCGCGTTCGCAACCGGAAAGGTTAGGGACTCGATAAACTCTACTCGAGACAGTAAAGACGATACAAGTTATAAAATATAATAAAATCAAGGTTTATTCAATACTAATTCGGTTGGTCGGAGTCTCTTACAAAAATCAGAAAAGAAACAAAGCTATCAAAGAATTACAATCTCTCCCGTATTCGAATTCGCTAACGGTTTCGACCCGGCCGAACTCTCTCGAATTACGGTTAACACAGATTCGCCAAAGAAAAGAATTTTACAAAAACCTCGGATACGAATTCCGAATTCTATAAATTGTTCAATATAATATTTCTTCCGATACGCAATCGGATTCGATACTTTACAAATTTTTCGATAAAAGAAATCGTCTCTTCGCGGAGACCGAACGACTTCGCAAGCTCGATTCGCGTGTCCGTAAATTCAATAATCTTTTTCGAAAACTAAAAAGAAAGCTAAATCGATATAATTTTCAATTTACCAGAAAGAATTAAGCAAAGAATCTACTCTTTACAGACTCCGATAAACCGGTATTCAAAATTCCAAAATTGAGGTTAAATTCCCTCACCTGTGACTTCCACAACGCACGAAAACAGAATAATTTTTCGGGATCTATTGTCCCGAAAATCGAACTCCCGAGCTGGGCCGACGGCGCCCGAACCTACCCGAACGGACTCGTGCGATCCTGCGGATCCTAACCTATCCGCGCTCTCGCTTGTCGCTTCGCAGGCGCGCAATTCGACTCCTCCATGGTCTACTGCCTTGTCGTGGCGGAGGAGCTTAAGTAGCCTAACTCCCAGCGCTTAGACCGGCTGGAGGCACTGCGGTGTTCTGCACTGCAGTGGCTCGTACCGGGCGGCGCTGGGGGCGGGGCCGTGAACTAAGAGTAGACCGTCTGTTCTATGTTGTCCTTGTGCTTACTCACTTTGTCCGTGGTCTACATGTGTGCGGTGCGTTTCCAGAATGAGTGGGCTGCGGTCGGCCCTGGTGGATATTCCCCACAGACTAACCAAGGGTGGGAGTAGTAGCCCCCCGACCGTGTGCTGCGGATATGTTAGTACCTGACCTCTGTGCCGTACCATAGGTAAACGTAAGTCCTCCTAGAGGGGCAAAGGTCCTGGGAAAGCACATGTTCAATGTGGAAGAACCGCTACCGCAGTATGTTAGGAGCCTATGTGGGGGTTGAAGCTAGGTAACCGGGCGCAGGTATGGAGGTCTACCTAGGCCAGGTATCTCCTCATACCCTGCCAGCTGGGAGAATAGCTGGCGCCGTCTAGCCTGAAGTTGTGGGCCCCTTCTCGGAAAAGGAAAGGGTAACCCACCTCGATAGGGGTGACGTTAAACCTTTAGCATCAGGCGGGAGCGCCAAAACTCTAACCGCGACACCGACACCGCGGCCGGGAAGAGGAAGGAGATCTCGCCGGCGGAGGATGGGTGGCGGACAAAGAGGCACAGAGAAACCGGGCCACCACCACCACCACCATGTGAACCCGAGACAGGGCCGAGCCCTGGCTCGAGCCGCAGAGCCCGCGCCAATGAAGAGGAGCAGGAGCGTAGGCCCGTGCGAGAGAACGTCTACGGAGTCCTCGCCAGCATGCAGGAGATGCTGGCGGGACTCCAGCGACAGGCCGGGTCGAGCGCAGACAGGGGGGTGGCGGGACCGCCTAACACTGGCGCCACCGCGACGCAGAGGAGGCGTGCGAGACGGAAGAGGAGAAAGAAGGCGGCTGCGAAAGAACCGCAGCCGCTGATGGGATCGGAGGGGCAGGGTGGGGGGGAGATGGAGCGACAGACTCCGTCCGACCCCGCTACCCCGCGCGAGGGTGGGCAGCCGGGACTGCCCGACTCGCCGACATGGGCTATGGTGGCGGGGAGGGGGGCTCGTGGCCCTGCCGCGGGACAACAGCGGCCGCGGCAACAGCCAAAACAGCAGCAGCCTGCGACACGCACGGGGGAAAAGCCTCCTAGACGACCGGACACCGACGCCATACGCGTCAGGCCGACGGGAGAGAGGCCGATGTCCATGGCAGAGGCGGCCACTAAGATGAGGGGGACCGTGGACATCAGCACCTTCAACGTGCGCGTGGCGACGGTAAGAGGGACCAGGGCCGGCGACCTCCTGGTCGAAATGACCAAGGAGCGGGGGGCCGACCAGTCGGAGGTGCGGCGACTAAGGGACGCCATCGCCGCAACCTTCGGTGGGCAGGCGGCGGTCGACGTCCTGACACCAAGGACGGGCCTGGAGCTCGTCGGCCTGGACGTCGCCACGACGCAGGGAGAAGTAATCCGCGCCGTCGCCACGGCGACCGGGCTGGCGGAGGACGTCGTTGAGGGTGGGGTACATATGAGACCATCATGGGGAGGGCGCATGGCAGCCACGCTGGTGCTGCCGACGGCGGAGGCTAAAGAACTTGCCAAAGCCGGCAGCATCCGCGTGGGCTGGTCGCTGGCAAAGATTAGAGAGCGAGTGAGAGAGCAGCGCTGCAAGAGGTGCCACAGGGTGGGCACATCGCTGCTGCCTGCCAGGCCAAGGAGGATAAGGCCAAACAATGTTTTAGGTGTGGCCAGGAAGGGCACCTGGCGCGGGCCTGCGTCGGCCTGAGACCCGCAACCGGGGATGGGACAGAGGGTGGAGAGGGGGTAACCCCCCCCCACCGAAGGGGGCAACAGCGGGGCTCATAGCAATGGCCCATAGAGTCATACAGTTAAATGCGAACAGGTGTCGCGCGGCCCAGGACCTGGCCTGCCAGATCGTGGCGGAGAGGAGTGCACAGGTGTTGATCCTCAGCGAGCCCTACAGGGCCCCTGAGGGCCGCACCTGGCACTTCGATCTGACCGGTCTGTCTGGGATCTGGGTCCTGGACCGCGGCCTGGGTCGGGTGAAGCTCCTGGAGAGGGGACAGGGGTACGTCGCGGTCGGAGTGGCGGGTATGTGCATCGTCGGATGCTACTTCTCCCCCAACATCCCGCTCTCGGAATTCCGGGAGCGGATGCTGGATCTGGAGGGGTGCATCCGGCGATGCTCGGGCCCGACCCTGGTCGCCGGGGACTTCAACGCCAAGTCGCCGGTCTGGGGAAGTCGTATCGAGGATGCGAGGGGGGCGTCGCTGGCGGGGCTGATGGCGTCACTCCGGATGGTGGCGGCCAACCACCAAGGTTGTGCCGACACCTTCCGGAGGGGCGGGTCCGGCTCCGTCATCGATGCCACCTTTGTGAGCGATGGTCTGGCGAGCCGACTGAGTGGGTGGGAAGTCCTGGAGGACCCCACCCTCAGCGACCACCAGGCCATTGAAACTAGATTGAACCGGCCGGCGGCGGGGCGTGGAGCCCAGACGGCCAGGGGGTGGGTGCTTAGGCGACTCGACCCGGAGAAGTTCCGGGAAAAGATCGCCGAGGCGCGCAGGTACTGATGGCCGAGAAGGGGCGAAGAAGCCGTCGACGGGGAGGTGGTGGCACGAGGGCTGATCGCGGGGCTCGTTGAAGCATGCGATGCGGCCATGCCAAGGAGGAAGCCCGGGAAGCCGCGGAGGGCCGTCTACTGGTGGAACCCTCAGGTAGCGGCCCTTCACGAGGAGCTAAGAAGGGCGCGGCGCAGGGCAACAAGGGTGCGGGCTAGGCACCGGGAGGACCCGGAGAGGGTGGCCGCTGTGGAGGGCGAGCGGAGGCGAGCCAAGGTGGCCCTAAAAAGGGCCATCAAGGCTGCGAAGAGCTTGGCCTGGTCGGACCTCATCGAGCAGGTCGATGGGGACCCGTGGGGACTCCCGTACAAGATCGTGCGGGGGAAACTGCGCAACCGTGACGCGGGGACGGGTCCCGATGATCTCGCGGATATGCGAAGGATCGCCGGGACCCTGTTCCCGCGTAGGGAGGATCGCCCTGTGGCGCTGCGGGGGTATGAGTGTGGTGGCCGTGACCCGGGCTGGGACTGGCTCTGCAAGAGCAGACAGACCCAGTACCCGAGCCACGGGCAAGGATGCATGGGGACGACCTGCCCCCGCGGGGGGCGTCGGCGAACAGCCGGTCCTCGCCGCGTGGCGGCGGTCGTTGTATGAATGTGCACGAACCGGACACACGGACTGGTGTCAGCGTAAGCTGGCCTGGACCGGGGCTGGGGAGTGCGAGCGTGCGGGGACTTGGGGGGTGTGAGTTTGGGACCCGTGGGGACCAGCGGGAACGGGTCCGTCCTAGGACGGCGCGGGGTGTGTGAGTGAGGTGGCCGCGACCCGCGGGGAGGACCGGTGAGGAGCCGACCTCACTGCGTGGACGCGACCAGGTGCGAACGGGCGCAAACCAGCCGCCCGGCCCGGCGTCGGCGTAAGTCGGCACGGGCTTGGTAGTTGGTGAGCGGGTGTGCGGGGTGCGGCAGTAAGGCCGAAAGGGTATAGGGGCTGAGTCCCCACGTCAGGATTTTGGGGTGCCCTTCGCCGGGCACGACCCAGCACAAGGTGCGTCCTGACGGCCCATACTCCCACAGAGGCCCCCCCCCTCGTGATGTGTACCCTAACGGGTGATTCCAGGGGGCGGGGTCCGGGGAGGCGGTCTACTGGCTGGGCCAGAGACCAACGTGGAGGTTTTAGTCGGTAGGAATCCGACACTACCTCGCTTCGGCGAGGTGTCTTATGCAAGATTTCCTCCACGAAAAAAAAAAAAAAAAAAAAAGGCGCGCAATTCGAACGCGTAATGCTTCATACAGACTTGAATGTTTTGCCGAACGACGAACAGAATAACGAACCGAACGGCGAATGCAATGAAAAATGGACATTACTATCGCCGAACCGAACAACGCACGGAACGGTTTTGCGCTGTTCCCGCAGTTTCTCGCGAACCATGGAAGCAGCCGCAGCGTATATTTATATTCATTATTCGTTAGCTGCGAAGAAAGAACGACGACAATCAAGAAGATGGTGGCAGACAAATGTATATGCACTAAGATATACAGAAAATACCAGTAGTTTAGTGAGTGACTTAAAGTTGCAAGCTGTAAGTGGGCATTACAAAAATTTCACAATAATGACGCCTTCTGATTTTGAGTATTTACTAAATAAAATTGGTAAAAAAATAGAAAAAAAGGATACTGTGCTAAGAAAAGCAATATCAACCCAAGATAGATTAGCATTAACTCTCCGCTTCTTAGCAACAGGAGATTCATATAGCAGTCTTCAATATTTATTTAAAATCTCCAAACAGTCGATAAGCAGCATTATACCAGAGGTTTGTGTAGCACTTATAGATGTTTTAAAGGAAAATATCAAGGTAAGTACAAAAATAATTTTTATTTTTATTCATAAAGAAACTTAAAGAAAGTAAAAAACTAAACTAGGAACACATTTGTTGCAAATAAAAATATTTTTTACGCTTCATAGAAATAGTTCATCAAAGTAAAGTAGTAACTTCATAGTAAAGTACATCAAAACACATACTGTGACGTTGCACCGTACGCCCGGTGCACGGTGCACTCACAACTCGTCACGCTCTTCCACGAGAGACGCTAAGCAAGGGCCAAAACAGATGTTCGGTAAAAGATTTCTAGTTTAATGGGCGCCAGGTGACTTACGGTCACCACTCGAGCCCGAAGCGAGAGTTCACAAATTATAATTGAATGCAATTATACTCGTGGCTGCGTGAAACGGGAGTCGTCCGGCTAGTCGGTCCGCACGAGGCGGTAGCGGAGAGGGGGGTAGGTAAGAGAGTTTCAACACGACTCGGGCGATTTTACGTTAATAGAAAGAAAAGTACAGAGAGTTTATTCAAGAACGGAATGATATACAAGGAGTGACCTTCGGTGAGACAGAAAGAAATAAAATACGAGTTGGAGTAGGCGTTAACGGGAAATGCAATTAACTGAATTATAACTTATTGTTAGCTTAACGTGGCTACCAGATTTCGAACGCGGATCTATCGTAGACGATCAAGTACATTTACAAACGAGTACGGAGTCCCTTCTCATTACATACGATAGCTACACGGAACAAGTCCGAGCGCGATTAACGCTATTATAATTCGGTCAGAGATCGGATTTCTATCAAACTCCAAAGCTATGCACGGGAGCCACGTGGTTTGCTCCCTTCTCTCTCTTTTTTTTTTTTTTTTTTTCCGTGGAATAATAGTCTCGATTGGAGTACAATATTTTCTCTTTACACGCGACAGTTTTGGACTACCGGAAATTAAGAATACAACACCGATATGTATTAACAAAGAACTTAGCGCAGTCGTTATGTACAATGGAATAAAGTAATTATGCCGCTCTCAGGACGACGCTTCGACAAAAGGTGGATTCGAACTTTAAAGTACCTTTGCACCGAGCAACGACCGATCATAAGACGCTCCAACCCTACTCATGATGTACCTTTTTGATCCCAGCCGACTCTCCTTTCAACAAGTCACACGAAATCTCACGCTATACTTTAACCAGGATCCGTCGGGAAAAGGTAACGTAGAATATTCTCTCGTTACTATTTTCTCGGTATCCCTAGCGCATTTCTTCACTACAAAACGCTGGCTGGTACATCGTTTCAGGCGGAGATCTTTATACGGAAGGCAACTCTTTGCGAAATTATCTTACCAGACACTCCTCCGCTTTCTCGTTTTGTGGGTTGTCGACGGTACTCTCTCTCTCTCTCTCCCTCGTCCTTCGTTCGTCTCTCGGTAGGCGGTCGCAAAGCAAAAAGAATCGCACGCACTGCTCTTTTGGAGCGGAAACTAAGTGGAGCGGTCGCGAGTCCTGCGCTAAGTGAGGAGCCGATTCCTCGCATCCTACCTACTCGCCGCTTAGCGTCACGTGACTTCACGTCACGTGCGCCTCTCCCCGCTTTCGGGTATCTAGAGTGATTACCGCGAATCTTTATCTTCGGTATCGATAACCACTCGACGCGTTACTTTATCGACGCGTCAGCTTTACGGATCGCTCGATTTCTATCGCACGCAGTCGATGGCCACGCAGTCATCTACACCTTCCGGGGTGGAGGCTGGTGTTTTTTTCTCCCTTGCTCCCACGGTGGACTCGACGGTATCCTCTTTCGGCGGCGGTAGGTCGGTAGAGGTGCTCCTCGATGCTCTTCCTGTTTTCCCTGTTCCTTTTTAATCCTTTCTTCCGACGAACGGGATTGACGAGTTCCTTCTGATTTTTCCTCGGTGTTTTTCTCGGTCGACAGCGGTGTCCAGTCGGGATGGTACATGCAAGAGGTTCGAATTGTATTACTAGTCTGTTCGGAATTCTTTATTTCGTCCTGAGAGATGTGCGACGAACGAAGCACGAGTACTCTTCTTGTGACGACGTCACAAATGCCCCCCCCCCAAACTACACTTGCCGGGTAGATAACCCGCAAAGAAGACACTTCTTCCTTTTTATCAGATACGGAGTCTCATGTTCGGTCGCAGCACGATCACTCAGCGGACTTTTGAATATGGTCAAGACGAGCAACAAAAAAAAATAGAAAAAACTTTTGGTCTTATGAGGTTACTTACACATCGTTACTGCTCGTTTTTTTTTTTTTCGGTACTCCACTGGACAGACTGACGATTACGACGAAGGTTTTCCAGACGGCACAAACATTTACAGGAAGGTTTTTTTTTTTTTTTTTTTTTTTTTTAAAAAAAAACTCGGTCTCCTTGGTTTACAATTAACCGGGACTATATTTTACTTCGATGGTAGGAGATAACACATAGATATACAAAACAAAAAAAACGTTACTTTCCCTCCCCCTTTTTTTTTCTTTTCGTAGTCTTAATCGACTAAACGGTAGGCCGATAGGAGGGCGGAGGCACAAAAAAAACGAGAACAAAAAAAAAGTATCGAGGTACTCTGCTACTCATATATATGAAAAAAAAAAATATATATATATATATATACGGAAGAAAAAAAAAAAAAAAAAAAAAAAAGAAAGAGGAGAAAAAAAAATATATATATAGGGTTTCGGTAACCCTTCCGGACTCTAATATTGCCCGGGCCACAGCTCTTTCACGTCTTCGGGCTTACACGGGCGGTAGGGGCCCTCCGCCTTCCATCCCTCCCCGCAGCGGTCACACTCTTTGATGGTGACCCCCTTCTTCCCACACCGGTAGCAAAATTTTTGTCGCGGATACGGGCAGCGGGAATATTTATGCGACATTTGTTCGCAGTTGTGGCACGCTATCGGGTGTTTTGGTTCCCGAGCCGGTGGTGGTGGTGGTGGTGGTGGTCCTGGCTTTGGAGTGCCCTTGGGCGGGCGTAGCTGGACTCCCCTACCGTGAGAGGCGGGGGGCCTCCAGGACTTCCGTTCTGGGGACCGATCATTAAACGTCGGTATTTTCCCCGGTAGCGATGGTGGAGATGTCGTCATTTTTTTCTCCTCCCCTTCCCGTGCATGCCGCCGTTCCATAATGAGTGACCACTCCTCGGGATTCAGCTGAACATAGCGCCACCCGGTGGGTTCAGAGGTCATTCCGGTAGCTCTTTCTTTTTGTTGTGGAGTACGGTAGCTGAGGAGGATGGGGAACGGATGGTAAATTACAGTTATCGTTTCTTTCCTACCGCCGATTCGCCACCGTTTTTATAGTGAAACACTACTGATACGCTTTCAGATCCTGTACATGAATTTTTCCGACAATTCGTCCTATTGTATCTTTCACCTCGTACACCGTGGATGACAAAACACGACTAATGGTGTGCGGACCTTCGAAACGCGGTGCTAACTTAGCCGAAAATTTTCGCTCGGCTGACGAGAGCGGTCGGTGCCGTACGAGAACTTGGTCGCCGACATGAAAACGAACATCCCTACGTCGGAGATTATAATGACGGGCTTGCCCTTCCGATGCTTTTTCCATGTTTAGTTTGACCCATTCTCTTAGATTTTTCAATTGTCCCATTTTTCCGAGCCATGCTTTCGGCTCCCCCGGCTCTCCTGCTTCGCCCGATTCGGCCGTCTTTCGAAGAGAGTGTTGCGGTACGGGATTTCTACCGAAATTTAAGACCGCTGGGCTGCATTGTAGCGAGGAATGGTCAGCGGTATTATACGCAAATTGAAACGCGCCTAAGTGTTTATCCCATTCAGTGTGTTTTTCTCCGATAAATGAGATGATCATGGACTTCAAAACGCGGTTCACTCTCTCCACGGGATTTGCCTGGGGGTGATACGTTGGCGTCGTGACGTGGCGTATACCATATTCTTCCGCGAGAGCTGTTATCGTTCGGTTTACGAATTCCGTACCGTTGTCAGTAAGTACCGTGTGCGGTGTACCCCACCGGTTAAAAACGAGTTCTTCTAACGCTTTTTTAATTGACTGGCCCGTAGCTGCGCGAAGCGCCCTACACTCGATCCATTTTGTGAAGAGATCCTGTAAGACTATGACGTAACAGTACCCCGACTTACTACGCGGGAACGGACCCATGACGTCCGCGGCTACGGTACTCCACGGTTCCTCTACGCGGCGGTAACCCATAAGTCCTGCTGGAGCCCGTTGTTCCACCTTCGACTTTTGGCAGGTTACACACTGCCGCACATACTTTACTACGTCGCGAAAAAGTCCTGGCCAATAATAGTATGCGGCGATTCGCTTGTACGTTTTGGCTACTCCCAAATGACCGGCTTGCGGTACGTCGTGGCATTCTTTAAATATTCGAGCTCTCGTTTTTAACGGTATCACTAACTTCCACGGTTCCACTTCCACGTCGGTGACATCAACGTACGGATCGTCACGGTGGCAGTACAACTTCCCTTCTCGCACTGACCAATCAGGATATTTATTTGGCGAGCTTTCGACCCTTCGAAACTGTTCGGTGTACCACTCGTCCTGCGCGTCAGAAAACGGATCGTCTTCGATACTATCGACATCGAGCAACGCTACGGTATCAGTGTTATTTTCAAACATACGGGAGAGAGCGTCTGGCACATGGTGAAGGGCACCTTTACGGTGTTTTATATCAAAGTCATATTCTAATAAACTCAAGGCCCACCGCGCCAAACGGCCGGTGGGATCTTTTAAATTATGCAACCATCTGAGGCTACTGTGGTCAGTAATTACCGTAAAATGGTAGCCTTCTACATACGAGCGAAATTTCTCTTTTACTGCCCATACCACCGCCAAACACTCTTTCTCGGTAACGCTATATTTCCTCTCCGTGTCCGATAACGACCGACTCGCGTACGCGATAACGTGTTCCACACCGTCCTTAATTTGGGTCAATACGGCTCCTAATCCTACAGAGCTCGCGTCGGTTTGGACTGTAAACGGTAAGTCGAAATCGGGTCGGGATAACGTCGGTGCGGACATTAAGCTCGAACGAATATGATTAAAGGCGTTTTGTTGCTCCTCTCCCCATTTCCATCTGCACGTTTTCTTTAGTAACTTAGTTAACGGCGCGATAGTGGTGGCAAAGTCCGGGAGGAAACGACGGTACCACGAGGCCATTCCTAAGAATCTACGGAGTTGCTTTAAATTGACCGGCACGGGATACTCTAAAATGGGTTGTACTTTTTCGGCATCCACTTGCAAGCCATTTCGATTTACTAAAAATCCTAGGTATTTGACCTGAGATCGACAGAACTCGCATTTATCTGGATTTATCGTCAACCCTGCCTCTTGAATTTTACGTAAAACACGACGTAACCATTCCAGATGATCTTCAAACGTCTCGGTGACTACGATAATATCATCTAAGTACGCAAACGCGAACGGTTCCATGTCGGGACCAATTAATTTATCTAGGAGACGCTGAAAGGTCGCGGGAGCACCGGTGAGTCCGTACGGCATACGCTTAAACTGAAACAAACCCCTTCCAGGAACGGTGAAGGCGGTAATCTCTCTACTCCCCTTTTCTAATGGTACCTGGAAATACGCTTGGCTCAGATCAATGGTGGAAATGTACTTGGCGCGTCTAAGTTTGTCTAATATCGCGTTCATATACGGTAACGGGTATGCATCTCTCTTCGAGACTCCGTTTACTTTTCGAAAGTCTAAGCAAAACCGGTACGTGCCATTAGATTTTTTTATCATTACGATTGGCGTGGACCATTCGCTGTGAGATGGCTCGATAATGTCTTCCGCTAACATCCGATCCACTTCCACCATGATAGCCTCGTGTATTTTTGGGGATACTATCCGATATCGTTGTTTAATCGGTAAATTATCGCCTACGTCGATCTTATGCTCTATCAACGTGGTGAAGCCGAGCTTCACCGGTTCTTCGGGGACTTCGGCCCTTAATAGCTCTTCTAGTCGCGACCGTTGCGCGGTACTCGGTTCCTCTAACCCGTACATACTAGGGATATTCGCCAACGGCTTCCCGTCGGTCTCGAACGGATATTTCCTACGAGGGGATTCGATAAAGTTCCATCTTAAGTTACTATAGTCGATTTGAATTCTAAACGTATGCAGAAAATCAGTACCCAGGATACATGGTGCGGTCAGCGCCGTTAACATGCGCGCGGGCACGCACTCCGATCGGCCGTGGAGGGCGATCGGTAGCATTACCTCTCGGAAAACTTCCTCGTGGATCCCGGTTGCCGTTCTTACGCACGCTCTGGGAGCTGTAACGATCGGGAGTTTCAAGGCCTCTACTAAGGTTATAGCGGCGGGACCCAAGAACGTTCGGCTCGCGCCACAATCGACCAAGGCCCTTACTGGATGACCTTGAACGAGGATCGTCAGGTACAAGAGAAATCCGCGGGAGCTATCGCCTGGTGTCGGGAAAATAAGCTCACTCACTCCTAACGACGCGAGACTATTACGGGGAGGCGGCTTGGCGTCTTTTACCGTCTCCCGAGCGCGTTTCCCGAGCAATCTGGACATGTATTCCGCGTGAATCCCTCTCTATTACAACCGTAGCATCGCCTTGGGTTAGGAACGGTACAATTTTTAGCCGTGTGACCGGGCTTTCGACAACGCCAACAGACTATCGGTAACGTACGACTCGAGGGAGGCTCCGCGCCTGTGCTTGGTCCCCTCGCCTGATTCCCGTCCGTGCTCGTGGTCGTCGCGCCGGGCGGGTTAGTCCCGATGTTCCCTTCTCGTGGCGGTAGGCGCCCTCCCCTACCTAACCCTCCAACGCGCGATTCATTAGCCGAAGTCGTGATATTATAGGCGGTATTCACCGTCCTTTTAATCGCGCGAGGTGCTCGGTAAGCTAAATCGGGGAGGAGCGACTGCTCAGGAGGCGGGGGTGGTCGGAAAGTATGGGCTAGCTCATAACTCTTTTCTATTCGCGCGGCTAGTTCCTCGAGATGGTCGAGATTAAGGATGGTTTCCCTATGGATGGCTACTTGTAATCGCGGTAGCATGTTCCGATGGGCCAGATGTACTAACTCGCGAGAATTCATAGGTGGTTCGACTCGACTCGCCATTGCGCGCATGCAGGTGAGATAGTCTGCGACAAGCTCGAACTCGCCTTGTGTTCTTTTAAATAATTCTTCCCTTATGGCGAAATAGAAATCGGGAGCTTGAAATCGAGAACGGAACGCCCTCACGAAATCCTCCCATGTCCTAAGCTCGGTTCTACGTGCTCGGTACCAATACAACGCGATTTCCTCCAGCAAGAACGGAATCCCATCTAAAAGATCTTGATCGCGTACGCGGGCCACCCTTCTCCCTTCGGTAATGCGAGCGAGAAAGGCCTCGGCGTCTTCCCCCCGCTTGCCGCTAAAATGCAAGTTCCATTTCCGCATAATTTCAAACGCTCGAGTGTTCGCGTAGAACTCATGTGGCCCAGAAAAATTAGCTACCCCCGGTAATCGGTCGATTTCAGGGTTGCCTTGATTCTCTTCTCGCGCCCGCTCCCGACGCCAACGCGCAAACTCCTCATATTCCTCTTCGGCGAGCACGACCTCCGCTCGACGCCGAGGGTTACCCCCGGTATGGTCATGGAATAAGGTACGTCGAGGCGCGAATCGCGAGTTCTCCCGCCCCCTCTTACCCGGTATCTCTTCCTCCAACCTAAATTCATCGATTCCGCCCACTTCGAGGTCGAGAAGCTGAGCGAGATCTTCCTGGGAGTCTACTAGGTCGCGCGGCTCAGACGCAGGGGGTGGTTGGGACGGAGGCGGCAAGGCGGTCAGGTCGGACGACCCTTGAGATTCCGCGTAGGTGGTAGCCACGGGATTCCCCCCCTGCGGAGCTATGACGGTATGCATCGAACTCGGGGTTAATACTGAGTCGTCCACTCGTCCGACCGACGGGCCCTCCAACCCCGGAGCGGTAAGCTGTTTCCCTTGTCCTAACGATTTTTTTAATCTACTACGACAAACGCATAGAATTCCCTCGGTAGGCAAGCCACGTCTTTCTAATTCCGCCTTGATTTCCTTCGCGGTAAGGGATAAGACCCAGTCCTCGATCTCTTTATCCTTCGTGCCAGGCATTGTCGGTATTAGGGACTAGCGATAAGAGAAGGAAGAGTAAGACGAACGAGAATGAAAGAGTAGAGGAGAGAAGCGAGAGAGAAGGGAAAAAAAAAATTTTCCCCCACCCGACCGTAATGGAAGTTGTCTGACTTGCTAGGTACGTCTTAATAGACACCGGTGAATAGATAATGGGATAAGTAATCACAACGCCCCTATGGGCACAAAAAAAAACTTGAATAAATTAATACACTAAGACAACGCCGCTATAGGCGCGGAAACTTCAATAAATTAACAAACGAATAGAACGCCTCTATAGGCACAGAAACTTGAATAAATTAATAAACACTCACAACGCCTCTATAGGCACGGATACTCGGTTAATAAATTAAGAAACGAATACAACGCCTGCTATAGGCACGAAAACCTGAATAAATTAAGAAACGAACGCTACGCCGTAGGAGGCACAGAACGAGTATAAAAACTATACCTTGGACGTGACTAAGAACGTCACCCAAAAAAAAATCTTTAAATAATTAAACTAGAGAAAGAGCAAGAAGAGGAGAAAAAAAAAATTTTCCCACTTCTCCTCGCTAAGGATATTACAATTCTATGAAGAATTTTACCGGATTAACGAGCAGGTGGATCAGGCTACTGATTAATGAAGAAAGGAAAAAAAAGTACAAGAAATTCTAAAACGAATCTCCTCTCACCGGAATTTAGAACGGTGGTGTCTCGGCAATTACTAATTGGTCACCCGTTACGGTTTTCGATACGTGAGCAATGCGTGTTCGAGAAGTCGAACGGACAGCCGATGTAAACACGCGCTCGGCGGCGAGCTTTGTTCTCGTTCGCGCGCCTCACGATCGCGCGATTCTCTGTCCTTGTCGGTTTCGTGAGACTTCTACGCGGTAGTGAGATTCAGTTACCCTGATTAACTTTTAAACGTATCTATTACGGCATACGGAGACCACAAAATGTAAATCGGCGAAATTATTCTTTCCCTGATCGAATGGTATGTCAAAAGCGTGTCAGTAGCGTTTCATTCAATACATATGATATCGCGATAAATTACATGTAATAAATAATCATACACATAAGACAATATCCTAAACACATACAAAATCGCGAGGGAAGATTTTCTCGTCGTCGTGAGAGCGGTTAAGCGCGTGCTATCGCTTGCCTAGCGGTGCGAGCGTCGTTGTTTACTTCGCCGTCCTTATCCGCGCTACGACCTTTCCGATATTTTCCTCGCGGTACGTTACGTTCTCGAACGTTCGAAATCTTTTCCCACGTGAGCTATTTTCAATCTTTCGAACTTCTTTCTTTTCTTTCTTAAAACTCGAGCCCCACGTTGGGCGCCAATTTGTGACGTTGCACCGTACGCCCGGTGCACGGTGCACTCACAACTCGTCACGCTCTTCCACGAGAGACGCTAAGCAAGGGCCAAAACAGATGTTCGGTAAAAGATTTCTAGTTTAATGGGCGCCAGGTGACTTACGGTCACCACTCGAGCCCGAAGCGAGAGTTCACAAATTATAATTGAATGCAATTATACTCGTGGCTGCGTGAAACGGGAGTCGTCCGGCTAGTCGGTCCGCACGAGGCGGTAGCGGAGAGGGGGGTAGGTAAGAGAGTTTCAACACGACTCGGGCGATTTTACGTTAATAGAAAGAAAAGTACAGAGAGTTTATTCAAGAACGGAATGATATACAAGGAGTGACCTTCGGTGAGACAGAAAGAAATAAAATACGAGTTGGAGTAGGCGTTAACGGGAAATGCAATTAACTGAATTATAACTTATTGTTAGCTTAACGTGGCTACCAGATTTCGAACGCGGATCTATCGTAGACGATCAAGTACATTTACAAACGAGTACGGAGTCCCTTCTCATTACATACGATAGCTACACGGAACAAGTCCGAGCGCGATTAACGCTATTATAATTCGGTCAGAGATCGGATTTCTATCAAACTCCAAAGCTATGCACGGGAGCCACGTGGTTTGCTCCCTTCTCTCTCTTTTTTTTTTTTTTTTTTTTCCGTGGAATAATAGTCTCGATTGGAGTACAATATTTTCTCTTTACACGCGACAGTTTTGGACTACCGGAAATTAAGAATACAACACCGATATGTATTAACAAAGAACTTAGCGCAGTCGTTATGTACAATGGAATAAAGTAATTATGCCGCTCTCAGGACGACGCTTCGACAAAAGGTGGATTCGAACTTTAAAGTACCTTTGCACCGAGCAACGACCGATCATAAGACGCTCCAACCCTACTCATGATGTACCTTTTTGATCCCAGCCGACTCTCCTTTCAACAAGTCACACGAAATCTCACGCTATACTTTAACCAGGATCCGTCGGGAAAAGGTAACGTAGAATATTCTCTCGTTACTATTTTCTCGGTATCCCTAGCGCATTTCTTCACTACAAAACGCTGGCTGGTACATCGTTTCAGGCGGAGATCTTTATACGGAAGGCAACTCTTTGCGAAATTATCTTACCAGACACTCCTCCGCTTTCTCGTTTTGTGGGTTGTCGACGGTACTCTCTCTCTCTCTCTCCCTCGTCCTTCGTTCGTCTCTCGGTAGGCGGTCGCAAAGCAAAAAGAATCGCACGCACTGCTCTTTTGGAGCGGAAACTAAGTGGAGCGGTCGCGAGTCCTGCGCTAAGTGAGGAGCCGATTCCTCGCATCCTACCTACTCGCCGCTTAGCGTCACGTGACTTCACGTCACGTGCGCCTCTCCCCGCTTTCGGGTATCTAGAGTGATTACCGCGAATCTTTATCTTCGGTATCGATAACCACTCGACGCGTTACTTTATCGACGCGTCAGCTTTACGGATCGCTCGATTTCTATCGCACGCAGTCGATGGCCACGCAGTCATCTACACCTTCCGGGGTGGAGGCTGGTGTTTTTTTTCTCCCTTGCTCCCACGGTGGACTCGACGGTATCCTCTTTCGGCGGCGGTAGGTCGGTAGAGGTGCTCCTCGATGCTCTTCCTGTTTTCCCTGTTCCTTTTTAATCCTTTCTTCCGACGAACGGGATTGACGAGTTCCTTCTGATTTTTCCTCGGTGTTTTTCTCGGTCGACAGCGGTGTCCAGTCGGGATGGTACATGCAAGAGGTTCGAATTGTATTACTAGTCTGTTCGGAATTCTTTATTTCGTCCTGAGAGATGTGCGACGAACGAAGCACGAGTACTCTTCTTGTGACGACGTCACAATACATATAGTTTTAATACAAAATCTAATATCTACATTTATTCATATGCTTCGTAATTGACACTACCATTTGAATTTGAGGCATCTGAATTGTTTGGGGAAAAGCTTGTGTAGTACTGACTTGCTGGGGAAGACTGAGGAGATGGTGTAATAGCGTGAGGTGAGGTCTTATCGGGAGTTTCGGATAAAAGTATACTGGAATTTGGAGGTTTCGGATTGGAAGAATATGAATTTGAGTTTTGATTGTAATCGTAATGGTATGGTTGCACTTGATGATAAGTCTCTGGATTTAAATGTGGAAAAGTTTGTGTGGGGTACTGTATAGGAAGAAGTTGCTGATTGGGAGTCTTGTACCAGCCTCTGTCGGCTTTAAATAAAATTTGCATTATTTCTTCTTGTACAATACTACTCACATCAGGAGTATAGCCTTGCAATTTTTTTGATATTAATTTGGCAAAGATGTCATGCACGTTTTCTTCCGTTCTCGATCCAGACGATGCCACCGACGCTGATGCTTCTAGAATACTGAAGGCCTTATCTAACCTTTCATCTTGCAATCTTTTTCTGTTTTTTCGAGGTGGAGGTTTTAAGGGCGGTGGCATTTTGTCCAAATTTTCTATAGAAGGTGGCGGCATTTGGTTTACATTTTTTGTGATGTCTTGTAAAACTGTATCTTCCGGTGGCGTTTCTCTTTCTTCAGATGAACTCGAATTGTCGTTCCTTACTAACTACAAATAAACCATATTTATTATTAAACAGTTTAATACTCACTACATAGGGTCGCCTAATACAGACGATAATATATAGGTTCAAGCATAATAGCGTCTATTTATTATTCACAGATACCTAAAACCGAAATGGAATGGATTGGAGTTTCAAGGCAATTTGAAAGAAATTGGAATTTTCCGCATTGTCTAGGAGCCCTAGATGGGAAGCACGTTGTAATTCAGAAACCAATGTTGAGTGGTTCTGAATTTATTAATTATAAATCCACGTTCAGCATAGTACTGTTTGCCTTAGTGGATGCTGATTACAACCTATTATTCGTTGATGCTGGTTGCCAGGGAAGGATTTCGGATGGAGGTGTCTTTAAAGACAGTAAATTGTATAAACAAATGGAACAGACAGGTTTAAACTTCCCTCAACCGATTGCTTTAAGAAGGAGTCAAAAGGCAATTCCATTTTTCTTTATTGGTGATGACGCTTTTGCACTAAGCGAAAATGTGATGAAACCATTTTCAGGGTATTTCCCTAGACAATCTTTGCAGAGAATTTACAACTACCGTATCTGTCGAGCTCGTAGGATAGTAGCACAGTATATACAGTAGCGAAACTCTCGACAAATCCTTTGTATTTTGTGTTGGCCAAAATTGAGTGCGCATGCGCGAGCCGGGCTAACTGCACGGTAACGCCATCTGAACTTCTTTCTCACTTGCTCTCACGTTTTCGCTCTCTCTCGCACATTAGTTACACCACTAGCCGCAGAGTAGCGCCTCGATCAAGTGACGCTTACAGGACCAAGCGCGTGGCGTCGTTTCGGTTTTTGTTTCAGGTATCACTGGATATTAATAATTGTTAATAATAGCGTAAAGGAAAAATGAACGTGAGGCAAATCTGTGCAGTACCAATGTGTTTCTCACCAGATGATACGCCCAAAAATTATTTTAGATTTCCAAAGGAATATGACAGGTACAACACCGTTTTAGAGTTATTGTTGTTAAATAAACTATATTTTTAATAGTACCATGGACATTATTTTATTATTGATAAAATGGTATAATATTTCCAGATGGCTGCAATGGGTACATGCATGTGGAAGATTGGATTTAGTATCTAAAGGTCCAGAGTAAGCTTATAGGAATTGTCGTTTGTGCCATTTGCATTTTGAAAGCAAATGGTACAAACGGAGCAATACTAGAACTTACCTTAAACCTGATGCTTTGCCAACGATATTCTTTCAAGTTGGTTGTGAACAACAGTAAGTAAATAATTATTAATTTAATTTAAGTTAAGTAAGGGAAATAATTTTGTTTCATATGAATAATATAATTATAATATTCACATGAATAAAATAACGAGGTAATGTATAATCATTTATTTTAAAAATGAGGATGAAAAATAGAACCTTATAGAAATCTTTTTTCAGAAATGGTACAATTATTCGAGACGAAGAAGAAGAAAAAGCAGTTCTACAGGAAGGAGATGGGTATACTAAGCAAAGTTATTTCATATTTAGTATAATAACAATATTGTATAGTATAGTGATATGTTTCTTTTGTCGTAGAAATTCATGTCCCAAAGGAACAGCAGAAGTGCAGGAAGAGAATAGGTAATTCATATTAACAGAAAACTTTTTAATTTTCAATGAGAATTATAACTGATGGAATTTTATATTTTCAGCAATGAAGGAACTTCAAAACTATTCCCGCCAATTGGAGTGGTTAAATTAGAAGCAGCTGAACCGTAAGTTCTTATTTACTAAATTAGAGTGAAACATATATTTTTATCTTTGTTATTTGTTATGGAATCAAATTTTGATATGAAATATTGTTACTATTATTAGAATAGATTAATAGACTATGCTATATTATAATGAAACTAGTGTAGTTACTTTAGTCGGAATAGAATTTAATTATATATACTAGCTAAACTTTTTTAATTTCAATATATTTTAGAAGTACATCTACTGAGAGGCCTGATAACGTGAATAAAACATCCGACACACCCAAAGTAAAGAAATTACTCCGCAAGTGTAAAAAATTAAAAGCGTAGAATCGATCGCTACGCGAAAGGATCCGGCGGTTTCGCTTGGAAAAGAAGAAAGAAACTACAACAGTTGGAGAAGACGAGTGTGGTCAATTAAAAAAATTAGGAAGAAAGTTGTTACCGCACAATTTTTATGAAATATTAGAAGCGCTAATCGATACAAAATTGAAAAGTAAACGTGGCAGAAGATACGACACCGAGTTTAAAAGATTCGCGTTATCTTTATATTTGTTGAGTCCTCGAACTTATAAACAAATTGAACATTCCATTGCTCTGCCATCTGTACGGTCTTTACAGTTATTTACAAAAAAATGGGATATTGTGCCCGCTTTAAATGCAAAAATTTTTGAAGCTCTTAAATATAAATTAAAATCATTGCCTCTTATGGAGCGTCATTGTATTGGTTAAATGCATTTAACGTATTTTTTGTTTATATTGTAAGCATTTTATGTTGCATATCATACAAAAATATTGAACAATTTTGTATTGTAACAGAAATAAAATTTTATTGTAGACTAAAAATGTAATATCTTTCTTTCATTCTTAAAATAAACATATACTTTTTAAATATCAGTAATACTTGTTGTAAATATAGCTTTTGCATGAGCATATTGCATAAATAGTTGATACTTATACAAATTTTTGCTCCAAGTGCGGAGCGTGTATACCGTGCTAGATAAATGTGCGAGAGAGAGCGAGAAACGTAAGAGCAAGTGAGAAAGAAGTTCAGATGGCGTTACCGTGCAGTTAGCCCGGTTCGCGCATGCGCACTCAGTTTTGGCCAACACAAAATCGGGAGAGTTTCGCTACTGTATATACTGTGATAGTAGAGAATGTATTCGGAATTATGTCAGCTATTTTTCGAGTTTTAAGAAAACCATTGCTTCTTGAGCCTGAAAAAGCACAGCTGATTGTACTAACAGTAGCGCACCTACACAATTTTTTGCGAAGAGATAAAACATCTCAGCAGTTATATACACCACAAGGAACCTTTGATCAAGAGACGGAAGAAGGGAATTTAATAGAAGGGAACTGGAGGACAATGATTGGAGAAAATGCAGCTTCATTACTTCCTTTAAGAAACACTCCACGAAGATCAAGTAACACGGCTCAAGAAATACGATTAGAATTGGCAGAATATTTTATGACAGAAGAAGGTCGAGTAGAATGGCAAAATGAATATGCATGAAATTTTGGTTACAAGAAGGTATACAATAATTACTAAGGGAAAAAACTGAACGAAAACTTACTGTATTTAATCTTGGCCTAGGTTCATCTCTGTCCTGCAGGAATGTCATTGTTTTGAAGGCGAACCAAGTACTTTCATATATGCTATCTCTTCCTATAATATACTATAACGTATCGCTTTTGTGACCCTTTTTCTTTACGTGACCTATTGCACGATTCGTCAAAAGGACTGGCAGTGGGAAAAGTAAAGGATTTCGCAAATTATTACACCAAATTCTCTTTTACTTTCTTTATTTCCTTAGACTTCTTCCGTCACGGTCGATGCTCTCGATCAGCTGTTCAGCCGTTGTTTTTATGCACGGGTTGCCGCCGCGCTCGTTGACGACGCTTATCCCGACGCACACTTACCTAAGTTCTTATGCCTACGCTCGGTCTTATTCTATTTCGCCACACACACACGTCTTCTCGCTCTCACTCACTCGTTCTCTTACCCTCACGCAATCACTCGTCGCACGCGCTCACTCACACGTTCCTCTCACGCACACTCACCCGTCTTCTTACTCTCACGCACTCGCTCGTCTCATGCACTCACTCACACTTTCCTCTCACGCACACTCTTAGCCTACTGTTTATCTCCTAAGAATCGTATGTATCGGTCGTATTCCTAAACTACGTATGTTATATCTAATACTATGGGAAGCTTAGGCAGTAGGTAATAAGACGAATACTCTTACTTTGGGCGACGTTGTAACGTATGAATGTGTTGGTCTGTAGGCAGCGGACTCGGATCTCGCACTTTCGTACCTCTCTATCGTTCTGACGGTGATCTCTTTCTCTCCGACACCGGTATGGAACACCTCGCGTTCTTCGCGACTTTTGCGATTTTACTGCTTTAGATACTTCCACTGACGATTTATAATTTTTATCTCTTTTAACTTTGCACGGAACTGTTTAGCACTTCGGTCTACTTCCAAGACAAGACTCATCTTTTCTAGCCTTGACTCTCCTTTTATATGCAATTTCCTACTCTATGACCTCGCGTGCCTTTCTTTTTCTGAATCTAATTGGTGCCCTACCTCGCCGTTTGACCAGGTCATTTCCTCGCTTCTGGAATTTACTTAATTATGGCAACTTTTGGTCGCTTGCGCATACGCGCTTCCTTCGAGTGCATCCGTCCTTTTCTAATTCCCTTACTTTTTTCTTAGATATTTGCCGCATTCCCTATGTCTATTTTTAGACCTTCTTGCGTTTTTTTTATCTACGTATTTGATCTTTTTTTTTTTTTTTCTACATTTCGATTGTACTGATCTCATCTTTCTGGAATTTACTTTATTGTTATCATATTTTATTTTAATTGTTTGTCGATTAACGCGTTACGTTACAATACATACTTGTTTAACAATAAAATAAATTAGATAACCCTTTATAGTAAACATTTTATTACTTAAAAACCTACCTGTCCCTGTTCCTCGGCTCTTTTTAATTTTAGCATTTTCTCGTCGAAATGACGATAATAATGAGCACATTTTCCTCTTGCATTCTTCCGGATCTGCATTCATTTCTTGGCCAATATCCGCCCATGCGTCTTGTTTTTTAAATTTATTATAATGTTGTGGATGTTTTACTTGCCATAATAATTCATGTTGCCGATAAACATTAATCAGTTCACAGCACTTTTCGTCTGACCATTCCATTACCGCTATCTTAAATACTTAGATATGCTTATAAATTATAAAATAATACAAAAAGCACAGAAATTAATTGTACTGCTCGATCCACACACTCTGCGAGGCAAACGCAAGACTATCCGAACAAGAGTATGTAGAGGACACTTCGCATTGTTTTCTTCGTGCTCCCGGCTAAACCTGCAAACACGTTCGCGCGCGTTTCCTTTGATGTTCGTTAAAAAACCGACAACCGATGGGAACGACGACGCCACGAACGCGAACGCTAGGATTTCCAAATTTGTTCGCGAACGCGTTCGTGGCCCGTCCAAACTGGTGTTCCGTTCGCCGTTCGGTTCGTTATTCTGTTCGTCGTTCGACAAAACGTTCAAGTCTGTACGAAGCATAAGATTTCTTTCGCTACGTTCGCTTCGCTCTCGTTGACTTTATCGCACGCTTCTCGCTGCTTTTCCGAATTCGTTGCGTTGCTCCTCTGCACGTCGCGTCGACTACGAAGACTTCGATGACGATTATTCTCGTACTTTCACGTGCTCTTTGCTCGTGCAAGAAGTCAGCTGTCGAATTCGTTGTTCGTAGCTTTCGTTGATTCTCTACGTCGTGTCGATTCTCTCGTGTGAAACGAAGTTCGTTCTTTGTAGCGTCTCTTTTCCGTCGGAGTTCGTCGCTCGGTCCTTTATCTCGAATTCGTTGTCGTTATCTCGTCGGTTCTCTCGGAGTAGTCGCAATGCATGAAATATATCGAAAATAATAAATAAAGGTACGAATTCGCTTTTTCGTGGCCTCGGAAGTCGTTCGATCCCGCTTTCCATCGGTAACGCAGATCCCTAATTGTCCGGTTCCGTGCGTGTACTTCTTTTATGGCTCGATTAGAGAGAGAGAGGAGAGATTTTGTGGCAAGTATCAAAGATACCACGTCACAATACATACATAAAAACTTTCTTTCCGAAAAATTTCAATCGAACGTGTGCTTTACCGTACCGGGCCGGCATGACGCCATATGGCGTCAAGCTCAATTTGACCTCTATTTGTCCCTAACTTGGGGACTTAAGATACTTGTTCAATGGAAATAATGCACTTTTTTTTTGCAATCCCGGCCCTCTAAGGGTTAAAGAACTAATAATTAAGGCTTGCAACCGACCCGAGTCGGGTGTTCCCTTCTTCTTTATTTTGAATGACTCCGTCTCCCCAGCCGACGTACGATGTTAGTGCGTAAGATGGATGCACAAGAGAAAAGTGTGAATGAGAGTTGAGACTTGAAAAAGTCTGGAGTCAGGTGCGAAAAAAAAATAGGTTTATTCCTATCCACGCTGATGGGAACCTTTGAGGTCGAGAAGCTATTCTTCTCCTAAAAAAAATATGATCACAAAAGTCGCGCGAGGATTCGAGATCACAATTCGATCTCTTTTCTTTGAATCCGATTTTGCTACGTACGGAGTGAAATATAAATAAACGATACCAAAGTCGCCTAAATTTGCGTGACGGAGAGAAATTGCGTTATTGGTCTTTTACTTGGAAAATGAGATCGAAATAAATTAATACGAGAAGTACCGCTCGCTACGTGAGTTTATACCTAATTGCGTTTCTGTCTAACTAAGTGCGTTTGACGCGTGCCGCTACGCTCGCACGCGTGACCTATACTATGTAAACACAACGAGTCGTTTCTTACGGCGAGGTATACTGCCGATACCGAATTAGCGTGGAATCTTCCACGTTCGCAAATCGAAAGATTTTATATTCGTTTTCACTCAGAAACTTCTTTTTGTTACTCCGTCGTCCAATATTGACCGCGAGCAAGCTCCTCTAACCCACGAGAAAAAGCACGAATACACTCAAATTAGGTACCAAGAGCCGAAAAGAGCGTATGTTCTTCCTCACATGGGAACGTGTTTGTTGCACGGGTAAGTTCGGGTGCATCGGGTACCGAGAGCCGAAGACCTAAACACTCGTGTTTCCAACCACGTTCTTCAACAACGATAAACGTACAACTTTAATCTTTGATTAAGCCGAGGAAGTAGGGGCTGGTATGAGCCGTGACCTAAATCCCTGACCTTCGCTAATTAAGTCTCGCGCTTATCTGATCGTGCAAAACACCTCGGTCGTTCGATGTCCTTGGACGGTGTTACGAGTTCGGTATTGCACGATTGTACGCGAAGGATACACGGAATGCGGTAGACACGTTATACGTTGAATAACACCGTTTATTTAAATAAACAAGCAAGCACAAATAATACAAGGCGGCACTTAACAACGTACAAAAGGCGGTATCGTAAAGATACAAGCGGTAAAGCGTTATAAAGCGGTAAGCGAAAGAAAGCGGCAGAACGATGTGCATAGAGCGACAAGCGAACGCGAAGTGACGAGTATTTAAATAGGATAGAGGAAAGCGGGTAATAGCGGTTATAGAGAAAAACGTGTGAATTTGCGGGTCGACGACCGGAGTCGGCAAGCGCCGCTATTACCTTTGTCAGCCGATCAGCTGACGTCAACGCACCGAAATCATAACATTCGCGGTGACATTCGGCCGAGAACATAGGCTCGGTAAGCGCGCGTGTTTACTTCCGAGCTCGTTGCTTCGGATCGCACGCGTGTAATACGAATTACTTGCGATTTAAATACGTGCATTCGGTGATTCCTTTATGCGTGCCTTTAAATCGGAACATACCGCCCGCCTCGTGAGGCCCGGCCTCACGAAACGAATTCAATAAATAAGACGACACGATTACAATTCCCGAGAAGCTCGGCCGCTACGTTTCGAGATCGCCGAGGGGCAGTCGGCATATTTTGACGAGCGGACGCACGAACACGCCTTGCGCCGTGCGCACGGTGGCCACGCGGACGCGTGCATCTTCTCCCGGATGCAGTTCGGTTATCCGAGCCAGTGCCCACTTCGTGGGCGGATAGCGTTCGTCCTTGAGGAGGACTAGATCGCCCACGTGGATGGGTGGAGCGTCGTGTCGCCACTTCGAGCGACCTTGCAGCGCGTGGAGGTACTCGTCGGCCCATCTTCTCCAAAACTCTCCTTGCATGCGACGAAGCCGCTTCCACCGGGAAAGCCGATTCTCCGGGACGTCGAGATACGTAGGCTCGGGCACGGCGTTGATCGGTCCGCCGATGAGGAAATGTCCCGGTGTGAGAGCAGCGAGGTCCTCCGGATCGTCCGACATTTACGGACTTGACTGCGCTTTCCCAGATGCCTCCGAAGTGTGGTGCGGAGGGGGGATTAAAGCGCCACGTTGTCCCTGCATCCGCCAAGTTCTGCACGATGTGGCCGAATTCCCGTGAGGCTCCGTCGAATAGCGTGCGGAGAGCGGAATCGGCTCCGACGAAGGTCGTGCCGCGATCGCTCGTTAAGGTGGCGCATATCCCGCGCCGAGCGCAGAACCGATGGTAGGCGGCCAGGAATGCGTCGCTGCTGTAGTCGCTGACCACTTCGAGGTGGACGGCGCGCGTCGCGAGGCAGATGAAGAGCGCGATGAATCCCTTGTACGGCTTTCGACCTCGTCCTTTGGCCGTTACTAAGGAGATGGGTCCCGCGTAGTCCACGCCCGAGTGGAGGAAGGCCCGGGTGGAGGGCGTGACCCGTGCAGTCGGCAAGGAGGCCATCAGGGGAGGATGCGGTTGCGCTCGTTGACGGAAGCACGGGATGCATCGCCGGATGTGCGAGCGCACAGCCTGTCGTCCAGCGGGGATCCAGTAGCGCTGTCGTAAATAGGCCAAGGTGACCTGCGTGCCTCCATGTAGAACGGCGAAGTGCGCCTGGCGGATTAGTAGCGTCGTGAGCGGAGAATCTCGTGGAACGATGACCGGATGTTTCTCGTCGTAGTCCAAGAGGGCATGTTTTAGCCGCCCGCCAACGCGCAAAAGGTTGTCCGCGTCGAGAAACGGGCGGAGTGGTGCGAGCGTGCTCCGACGCGGCAAGATGCCACCTTCCTTCAAGCGCGCTACCTCGTCCTCGTAGTGCAGGCCTTGCACGTGACGAAGCCAGAAGATGCGCGCCTGCTGCAGCTCCTGTGGATGGATGAAAGGCTCCGGCTTGCTGGACCCGTCGTCCGACGAGGCTCGGCTAGTGCAGCGGCGAAGCCGGTGTCCGAAACGGCGCACCCACGCCGTGATCCGTAGGAGACGTTGCCACGACGAGTATCGGAGCAGAAGGTCCCAAGGTGACTTTGGCGGCGATGAAGCGACGTGCGAGCGCACGCGAAGTTCCCGCTCGGTCTCCGGAGTACGGTCTGGGTGACCGGTCGGCCAACTCGTAGAGTGTTGAAGCAGCCACGGAGGTCCGGTCCACCAAAGAGGGTGCTGCACCAGCTCCGTTGCTTCGATGCCTCGTGATGCGCAGTCCGCTGGGTTCTCGATACCTGGAACATGATGCCAGTGAGCGGCCGCGAGGGTGCCCTGGATTTCGGCCACCCGGTTGGCGACGTAGGTTTTCCATTGCCGAGCGGGTCCTCGCACCCACGCCAAGGTCACCGTCGAGTCCGTCCAGAGGTGGACGGGACAGTGTGAGAGCTCGAGCACCTCTTGCACCCGTTTCACGAGGCGGACGGCGAGAAGCGCCGCGGTGAGCTCCAGGCGAGCAAGAGTGACCGGCTTCAACGGTGCGACCTTTGTTTTGGCGCCGACGATGACGACGCGAGCAGTGTGGTTCTCGTGGAGGGCACGGAGGTAGACCACGGCAGACATGGCTCGTTCAGAAGCGTCCGAGAACCCGTGAAGCTCGTAGCCCAACGCGGCGCCGGTGGTGCCCAGCCAGCGTGAAATGCGGATATCCGCGAGCGCCGAGAGGTCCTCGGAGTAGGCGCGCCAGCGAGCGGCGTACTTCGTCGGAAGAGGCTCGTCCCACGAGGCACCCAGCAGCCAGAGCTCCTGGAGGAAGATCTTCGCCGAGACGACGACGGGAGCCAACCAGCCGAGCGGGTCGAAGAGGCGCGCGGTGGCGGATAGAACAGTCCGTTTCGTGACGTTCTCGTGGCTCGATTCTGGCACCTGAAACCGAAAACAATCGCCGGAAGCCTCCCAATTGAGGCCCAGCGCGCGGAGGACGGGTGTCTCCTCGAGGCGGATGACCTCTGTTGGCTCCAAGGCCTCGGTCGGGAGCGTGGCGAGGACGTCGGTGCAGTTGGCTGCCCACTTCTTCAAGGAGAAGCCGCCCGCCTTGAGGAGATCCACCAGCTCGTCGCGGAGTCGCTGCGCCTGCTCCAGGTCGTCGCCGCCGGTGAGGATGTCGTCGACGTAGGTGTCCCTCTCCAAGGCCACTGCCGCCGAAGGAAAGCGAGTTCCCTCGTCGAGGGCGAGCTGCCGCAGAGTGCGACTCGCCAGGTACGGCGAGCATGCGAGGCCGTAGGTCACGGTGGTCAACCGGTACCATCTGGGAAGGTGGGTGGTAGCGTCCCTCCAGAGTACCTGCTGGTAGCGCCGGTCGTCCGGATGCACCTCCACTTGGCGGAACATCTTAACGATGTCGGTGGCGAAAGCGACTCGGTGGCGGCGCCATCGCGTTATTACGTCGGGGAGGTCCGCCTGCAACCTCGGTCCGACGTGGAGGCAGTCGTTGAGAGAGCGACCAGACGAAGCTTGAGCGGAGCCGTTGAAGACGACCCGAAGTTTCCCGCTGGCGCCGAGAACTCCGTGGTGCGGCAGGCAGTAACCTGCAGCGGCGTCGGCGTCTGGAGTGGCGGTGCTCGGAACCATGTGTTGCAAGGCCTGGTACTCCTCCATGAAGCCGCGATACTCCTCCGCTAATCGAGGATTCCGCGCAAGCCGCTTCTCCATGCGTGTGAATGCGTGGCGCGCCACGGTGGTGGAGTCGCCTAGGTCCGGTGCGGTCGTCGTGAAAGGGAGTCGCACTACGTAGCGGCCGTCTGGACGGCGCCGGCAAGTCTGCTGGTAGTGCGCCTCACAAGCTTGCTCGGCCGGGGAGAATGCTGGTGGTGTAGCGGTGACCTCCTCCTGCTCCCAGAACCTCCGTAACGAGGCGCTGAGGTCCTCGTCGACGCTGCACTGGAAACTGGCTACCTCGCTGCTGGCTCTCGCTTCTCGGTGGCTGGCCGCTTGGTCCTGCACCGGGCCGGACAGTATCCATCCCAGGCTTGTCTCCTGGGCCGTGGGAGTCCCTGGCGGTCCCATCCTGAGACCTTCGCGGAGGAGAGCGGCGTAGACCTCGACGCCGAGAAGTAGATCTACCGGAGCGGAGTGGTGGAAGCGAGGGTCGGCCAGTTGAAGTCCGCGTAAGTGCGGGTAGTCCTGCAGGAGCACGTCGTCAGCGGGAAGGTAGCCTGTGAGCTTCCGCAGAATGAGTGCCGAAACGGTGAACGTTGGTTCGGCGGCGGTGGCCGCCGACAGCGTCAGCGTCACTTCTCCTCGCGTGTTGCCGGCCGTCTGTGCGCCGATGCCCTTGACCGGTATCGTGGCGGCGCGGCGAGGAAGTCGGAGTCGCTGTATCAGGTCCTCAGTCACGAAGGAGGCCTCAGAACCCTGGTCCAGCAGCGCTCGCGCGATGGCTCGTTCTCCCGTTGGCAGGTGCAAGGTCACCAATGCAGTCGCAAGGAGAACCTTGCGCGTCGATGGTCGCGCGGCCTCGGTCACCGTGAAGACGTTGGTGGCCGCGTGGGCGGCCGGAGGGCTGCCGGACGTCGCCGGTGCGGGCGCTGGCACGTTCGTCGTCGATGTTCTGCCCGGGGCTGCAGCTTCCGGGTGCAGCAGCGAGTGATGACGGGCTCCGCAGGTTAGACAGCCGCGGGTGGACTGGCAGGCGCTAAGCTGGTGGAAGCCGAGGCAGTTGAAGCATAGCTGTCGGTTCTGGACGAACGTCTGCCTTTGCGTCAGCGGAAGCCGGCGGAATTTTTCGCATCGAAAGATTGGATGCGGACCCTTGCAGGAGGGGCAGCTCGTCGCCGGCGCAGCAGCGGCGTGCGCTTGCACCGCGGAGCGCGAAGGACGGCCCTTCTCCTCGGTAGGAGGGGCGGACGAGGAAGCTTGGTGCGTGGCCATGGCGTCCAGGGCCCCGAGACGTCCTTCCAGGAAGGTCTTCATCTCTTCGAAGGTGGCTGGAGTCTTCCTTGCTCCCAGATGTAGCTCCCATTCGCGACGAGACGACGGGTCAAGGCGCTGCGTGGTCAGGTGCACTAGCCAGTCGTCCCATTGATCGACCGGGCGACCGAGAATACGAAGCGCGCCGAGGGCATCTAGGACTCCTCCGAGCAGTCCCTTGAGTCCGGCCGCCGTTTCCTGCCGGAGGACGGGAAGGTCGAGAATGCCGGCGATGTGCGTACTCACCAGCAAGCGGATGTTCTCGTACCGCTCTTTTAAAAGCTCCCAAGCTCGCGTGAAGTTCGCTTCGGTGACCGGAAGGTTCCGAAGGAGCTGCTCCGGTTCGCCTCGGAGGCTGGTTTTCAGATAGTGGAGCTTCTCCACCCCGGTCAAATGCGGATCGTCCGCGATGAGCGAGCGGAATAGGTCGCAAAACGGCCGCCATTCCGCGAAGTGCCCGCTGAAGGTCGGGCAGGTGATGGTCGGCAACTTGCGACGTGGAGCTGCGACCGGAGCGGCGGCGGGAGCGTGCGCGCCGGACTCCGCGGCCACGTCGGCGAGCATGGCTTTCATAGAGAGCAGCGAAGCCTTTGTATTCAGGTATACTTCCTGTCCCTGCTCGAAGATCTCCTCTCGGAAGTACGGCGCCAATTCCTCCTCCTTTCGCGACGGCCACAGATTGTCGTGGTTCCGTTCGAATTTCTGCCACAATTCCTCAAGCAGATCGAGACGGGCTTGCACCACCTCCCGGGTTATATTTTGCTTCCCGAGCTTCTTCAAGTTCTCCACTAAACGGGATATCCTGTTCGCAAGCGCGACCTGCGCGTCAACGACGTCTCCCATCGTCACACTTAACACTCGCGATAATTCGGAAAACGCGTCACGTATCTACGGTGCCGGAATCCGGCTCGAAGGACCACAAATGTACGCGAAGGATACACGGAATGCGGTAGACACGTTATACGTTGAATAACACCGTTTATTTAAATAAACAAGCAAGCACAAATAATACAAGGCGGCACTTAACAACGTACAAAAGGCGGTATCGTAAAGATACAAGCGGTAAAGCGTTATAAAGCGGTAAGCGAAAGAAAGCGGCAGAACGATGTGCATAGAGCGACAAGCGAACGCGAAGTGACGAGTATTTAAATAGGATAGAGGAAAGCGGGTAATAGCGGTTATAGAGAAAAACGTGTGAATTTGCGGGTCGACGACCGGAGTCGGCAAGCGCCGCTATTACCTTTGTCAGCCGATCAGCTGACGTCAACGCACCGAAATCATAACATTCGCGGTGACATTCGGCCGAGAACATAGGCTCGGTAAGCGCGCGTGTTTACTTCCGAGCTCGTTGCTTCGGATCGCACGCGTGTAATACGAATTACTTGCGATTTAAATACGTGCATTCGGTGATTCCTTTATGCGTGCCTTTAAATCGGAACAACGATACCACTCTAGTATTCGATTTGAATTGTTGAGAAATTTACTGTTTCATTTATTAAAATGTTATTATTGGAACGACGGAGTTATGCCTTTAGAACTTCGGACTATGCCGTGAAGCGGCTTGTTTCACGACTCGTCGGTTTGACGCGCCTACGCAAGTTCTTAAGTGCCGGAGACGGTTTGCTCGAAGCTTACGTATCGTTTTTCGCCGATAAATTCTACTCATTTCCGAATACCAATAACAAGACAATATAAAGAAAACAATACTTTAAATGTTACTTCACATACAATCGTTAGGCAATCGTATGCTGCTTAAGAAAGAAAGAAAATTTACGTGATGACTGAGGGATCGTAGAGGACCGAGAAGCGGACCTCTCTATCCTGATCTATATAATTCGCGAAGTGATCCCACAATAACTAGACCGTGATTTTGGCGCTCCTTATATATCTGAGTACTGTCAATTACGATCAATGAAAAAACTATATTTGGCTTTCATTCAGGTCGTTATTTTAAATTTAATTACCACGATATTTAAATGTTGAAAAGTAATAATAAAGTAACATACGAACATAAGTCGATGGATGTACTAGAGTTAAATGTGGATAATTTCATCATCAAACGTTTCAGCCATATGTTCATGGCCCTCTTCAAAGGAGTAAAAACCAATACAAAAAACAATAGTACATCATCCTTAATTAAATTATGATATTATGGCGTAAAACGAGCTGTTAAACAATTTAGAAACATATTGAAGAGTGATGTTAAAAAATAAAAGTATTAATATAAAATCACGAAGGCTAAATCGATGTTACGTGCCATCGTCAGTATGAACTCCACAACGCTCTTCTCGCTAACAAGGGGACATTACGGCCTCAGAAATTGACTTCGGGATGAGACTTTGCAGGTTTGTAGTATACCTTTAGACTATTCGATTTGCAAAGTAAGAGCGCGCACTAGCCATAAACTTTCGAGAAAAATGGCTTTAAAGTTTTACGTGTAGGACGTATACCGGTCACTTTGAACACCATCCAAGAACAGCGAAGTGGCCGAGTTGTAGCGAACTCGCTTGCGGCGCGGCGGGTCCGTGTTCGATCCCTGCGTGTGGAAACTTTTTTTTTTTTCCAATTCTTTAAAATATTATAAAAACTGTGAAATAAAGTTACTGACATACTAATATGAAGAATTTAATCATACATAATTTTTTCTATTAATCAAATTTGGGGAATATCGTCTTTCTTGCTCAATTTTTTATTTTATTTACAAGATCCAGAATGATAATTGCCATAAAAAAATTGAAAACACAAAATATTATTACATCTCGCACAATTTGTGAAGGAAGATTGTTCACATGAACAACCCTTTTTTAAAAGTTCTACCGGAAAACATACTTCATTTACATTCCTGAAAATTTCTGTTTCGTCAGAGAGCTTGGAAGCGTACCAGCCATACCGGATCATTTTATTAAAAATTGGCGATGATAATTGATGATGCACTATTGATTGTATTTCTATGCAGTCCTCACGGGAAGTTATTTCTCTATTATTTTCAATCAGATTAAATTTTTTACTTCTCTATAAAAATAGACATCGCAAGGTTGAACAAGTACATTTGGAGTACTTCGGAGGACACTTGGAAGAATCACTTTAATTGTGCAAGTAGGTGATTTCTCGTCATCCTGAAAGATTTCGTCATATAATTCAGGCTTTGTTTGTCCTCCTCAAGAGTCAATAATTAACAGTAACAGTCATTTCATTAATAGAAAAAATTATGTATGATTAAATTCTTCATATTAGTATGTCAGTAACTTTATTTCACAGTTTTTATAATATTTTAAAGAATTGGAAAAAAAAAAAAAGTTTCCACACGCAGGGATCGAACACGGACCCGCCGCGCCGCAAGCGAGTTCGCTACAACTCGGCCACTTCGCTGTTCTTGGATGGTGTTCAAAGTGACCGGTATACGTCCTACACGTAAAACTTTAAAGCCATTTTTCTCGAAAGTTTATGGCTAGTGCGCGCTCTTACTTTGCAAATCGAATAGTCTAAAGGTATACTACAAACCTGCAAAGTCTCATCCCGAAGTCAATTTCCGAGGCCGTAATGTCCCCTTGTAAGAGGTACGTTACACGATTGAGGAAGGTTATTAGACAAGAGATCTGTTTTTTTGCTGTGTACATTTTTGAATTGTCCGTGAGGTGGTGGATAGAACCGATCAAATTAAACGTACAGGTGCAGGTGGTTTGAATATTTTGAAACCTCCCGCAACACATACAGGTGTGAGAGAGGGGGTATGAATTTACATTGGATACTTACGTGGTTACGCTGGCCAATCGTGAGCGTGAAAGCATTGTCGTACTGAAACTAAGTTGAGCGCCAACATTTGAAACGCAGTTTCGTTACATTATAAAACATTATACAGAACATAATGAAAAAATGAAAAAATATACGAGGTATCATAAGAAACCTACGATTCAAACGAAAAGTTCGATGATGTTGGTAAAATAATCATTTACCTCATTATTTTCTGTACGAGTGTTGACGGTATTATTTAACATTATATGGAACGTTTCTGCTATTCTCCTTTTTCTTGTATCACTTTCGTGATGGAGAATGTCTACGTTGTTAAGATCAAATGTATGGCCTGTATCCATAAAATGATTAACAACATCCGTGTGATGGTTATGTGGATGTGTTATACTTAGTTTATGCTGGTTAATACGACTAGAAAGGTATTGGCCAGTTTCACCTACATAGCATTTTTGACAATTACTGCAATTGAATTTATAAACAACGTTCGGTGTTTTGTCTTTGTTAAGTTTGTCTTTAGTGGACTTAAAAATTGATCTGAGACTGTGGTGTGAATTATGCGTAATATGGTAATTATATTGCCTAAAAATATGACCAATACTTTGGCTGAGACCCGGAACGTACGGTATGACACCCATGTTTAACCATGAGCGTTCACCCATACTCTCACGTTTCTGCAGCTTTTTGTTTATGCATCCAACGGGATGGTACATTCATGTATCCTCTGTTTAATAACGTTATCAATGAAGTTAGCCGGATAACTATTGTTTATTAAAGTGTCCTTGATCAAATTAAGGTTGTCAGTACGGTAAGTGATGTCTGATAATTTAACTGCTCTATCCACCAGACCTTTTATTAATGCTATTTTGTTTCTGGTAGGATGTACCGAATGAAAGTTCAGGTATCTACCCGACCAAGTTTTTTTGTGGAACCAGTTACAAATGATCTTGTTGTCTATACGGGTAAGTGAAATGTCTAAAAAACTGATTTTATTATCAATTTCTTCCTCAAAAGTGAACTGTAACCTCTGGTTGTAGGAATTGAAAACCGAAAGAAGGCAGTCGAGTGAGCCCCTAGGAATAGCTGTGATGATGTCATCAACATATCGTTTGAAGAACGGGAGATTGAACGGTAATTTATTTAAGCAAAATTCTTGTAATTGTTCCATGACTAATTCTGAGAGAACAGGTAATAACGGAGAACCCATTGGGCTTCCAAAAATCTGTTTGTAGGTTATATTATTGAATGTGAAGGTGGTAGCCTCCATGACGAATTTAATGGCTTCAACAAATGAGGTTTGTGAAATTTTTGTATGAATTTTAACTTTCTCCAAATTCTTTTTTATCGCAGCTATTACTAATTTTATAGGGATGTTCGTGAAAAGCGCAGTGACATCCAACGATATCAGATGGTGATTGTCAGGTAAGGATACTCCATCTATAAATTCTTTAAACTGCCAACTATCTTTAACAAAATGTTCATTGTTACCTATTATCTTATGCAGAATGTCAGACAAGTACCTCGCCAACTTGTATGTCGGTCCATTGATGCTGGATACTATAATTCTCCACGGAGTGTTTTCTTTGTGGATCTTAGGCAGTCCATAAGCGCTAGGAGTGACTGCGTTATGGATTTTAAGATGTTTACTTAAGTGTTCCTCAATGTACTTTTTTTTTAACCAAGTGTCTATAATAAAATTGTTCTTTTTCTGAAAAGTGAAAGTGTTATCAGTACGTACTGTAATATAAGTGCTATTGTCATTTAACATTTCCTGTATACTATTATAATAATCCTGTTTATTAACCAATACAGTGATATTACCTTTATCAGATAGTGATTGTCAGGTAAGACAGGTAAAAACTACGAAATTTAATTTAATATTTCGACCGAGAGATTCTAATTAATGAAAAAACTATATTTGGCGTTCATTCAGGTCGTTATTTTAAATTTAATTACCACGATATTTAAATGTTGAAAAGTAATAATAAAGTAACATACGAAAATAAATCGATGGATGTACTAGAGTTAAATGTGGATTATTTCATCATCCAACGTTTCGGCCATATGTTCATGGCCCTCTTCAAAGGAGTAAAAACCAATACAAAAAACAATAGTACATCATCCTTAATTAAATTATGATATTATGACGTAAAACGGGCTGTTAAACAATTTAGAAACATATTGAAGAGTGATGTTAAAAAATAAAAGTATTAATATAAAATCACGAAGGCTAAATCGATGTTACGTGCCATCGTCAGTATGAACTCCACAACGCTCTTCTCGTTGGATGATGAAACGTTGGATGATGAAATAATCCACATTTAACTCTAGTACATCCATCGACTTATTTTCGTATGTTACTTTATTATTACTTTTCAACATTTAAATATCGTGGTAATTAAATTTAAAATAACGACCTGAATGAACGCCAAATATAGTTTTTTCATTGATTAGAATCTTTTTTTTTTTTTTTTTAGTATAGCAGAAGTAGATGGCAGCACAGCCACCTATGAGTCGTACCTAAAAGATAGTTCTTTTTTACCGACTGAAAATAAAGTATTAATTGGTATAGCCTAAAGAAAGTAGAAAATTGCACACACGCGATAAAGGTAGTATGAGAAAAATTTTCAAAAAATCTCATAAGCACTGAAGAGAAAACATTCATACATGCACACACATTCACTCACAGACAAGAGTGCATAAGCACGATAAACAAGAATAGTGTGTAGAATTTTCATCCCGGAAAGTACGATAAGATGAAAAGAGAATGACCTAAAGGCACGCGAAAGTAAAGTAACAATTATCAGTCAAGAATCATCGGAATTTTAACTCTGACCTTATATGGCAACAGTTCTGTTCTGAAACTTCCAGTCTGGGAGACAAGAGGATTAGGGTGATTACCAACTTTGTAGTTGGTTATTAATTTTTGAATAGCCGAATCAACAGTCGGAATGTTATATTTTTTATACAAGGCAGAGGTTGACTTCCATGACGGAGTCCCAGTTATAACTTTAATCATTTTAGATTGACACCTCCTGACTTTCCATTTGGAAGCTTCAGAAAGACTGTTCCACCAAATCTGCGCCCCGTATAAAAGAATAGGACGAATGCAGGCAATGTAAGTCCGAATTCTGAGACTTAAAGAGATGTCAGAACCCGGTTTAATGAACTGAGATATCGAATAAAAAGCTGCAAAAGACTTTCTTATCCTATCAAGGAAAGCTTCATGCCAGTTAAACTTAGAATCGAGCACGACGCCTAGGTACTTGACTGTTGGCTTCCAATTAACTTGAATGTTGTCAATAACGACTTTATTATTATTATACGCGAGCGCAGTCAAGTCTCTACGTCTTCTAGTGAAATAAATAGCTTCTGTCTTGGCGGGGTTAACCACCAATTTCCAAGCTTTGAAATATTCTAATATAATCGCGAGGTATTCGTTAATTCTAGAAATTAAGGTCCTCCTACGACCTTTGGAAGTTGACGCGAACAAGGCAGTATCGTCGGCATACATTGCATGTTTGATCCAATCATCAAGAGGAAAATCATATAAGTATAATATAAATAGCAGGGGACCCAGAATGGAGCCCTGCGGTACACCCGTTATAGACTTGAAAATAGAGGATTTCCTGTGATCAAAAAACACATAGGAAACTCTGTTTTTAAGATAAGAATACAACATCAACGTGATTCTAGGTGGAAAATTCAATTTAATAAATTTGAAAATAAGGCCATCGTGCCAAACCGTATCAAAAGCTTTAGCTAAGTCCAAAAGAACGAGAACCGTGTCTCTTTTCATATTTATATGGTTTGCAATGTGCTGAGCAATTCGAACCACCTGGTGGGTTGTATAATGACCAGCACGAAAACCAAATTGTGAATTTGGAATAATTTTATTAGTGTCCGAGAAGTCAAGGATAGCATCAAACATACAACGCTCAAGAAGCTTGCCAAGAATGGGAAGCAAACTAATAGGACGATAACTGAAAGGGTCAGCAGCAGGTTTCCCAGGCTTTAAGATTGGGATAACCTTTGCCACCTTCCAGATGTTAGGAAAATACGAGTTTGCAAGACAAAATTTAAATATGTAATACAATTGGCAGATAGGTTTTCTGCCAAGATTTTTAAGCATAGGAACAGTTATACCATCATCGCCAGGTGCTTTGTTGTTTCTAAGTTTAGAGATTGACTTTGCAATTAATCTGGGGGAGCAGAACTTACCCCATTCAAACTCAGAATTACGGTTTTCAATAGCTTCAAGAGCAAAATTGTCAAGACAAGAGTTTACTTCTTGGGAAAGAGAAGATTCTAAATCATAAGCAGATTGATGAATCTTAAAAAAGTTGGATGCCAAAGCATCAGCTTTGGCAAAAGAATCCACAAGGACAGTGCCGTTTGTTTCAAAGGGAGGAGATTTTTCAAACGATTTAAAAGCTTTAACTTTTTTATAAGTGGCCCAAAAGGTAGGGTCAGCTGACTTGAAACTTCTGATAAATTTAGCCCATTCCATCTGCCTTACATAAGAAATGCGAGACTTGATGGATCTGGATAGTTCTTTACAAAGGACAAGATAATAATGATCACCGCACCTTTGAAACATTCGACGCATCCTCCTACGCTCTATTATGAGAGCTTTAAGATTCGCATCATTTACTAAGGCATCCAATCTAGAATTAGCCGGACAGGCTTTAACAGGAACATTAGAGCTTTTGGAGTTCTTAAACGAAAGATGTAAAATTTCAGTGAGATTATTGATAGTCATTTCAACATCAAGACCCGATTGAAACGTAGTTTGAATGGGGTAACTATTTACCAGTCTCCTGTACAAATCCCAGTCAATGTCATGATCAGTTTTATCTTTATTAGGCTGAACTCTGACCTCAGTAGAAGTTAGTAGCACCGGTCGATGATGGGTTCCAAAATGCTCCGTTATTCTACAATCGAATAAAATAGAGAGATTAGTCAAAAAGAAATCAATCAAGGACGGTCTAGAGTGTGGCTGCGCATACGTAAAATCATTAGGATAAACAATGCCAACGTCATACCTGGTTAGAGCTTCAAACAAAGCCCTACCTCCGGCGTCTGCTCGGTGGTTATTCCAATACCGATGCTTACAATTCCAGTCACCTCCGATGAGAAACGGATTTCCAATGCGAAACAAGCACTGGAGGTCCTCAGGACGTAGAACACGAGACTTGTCAGGCGGGCAGTAGAACACCCCCACGTGAACCTTAAAGTCAGTCAAGTAGATGGAAACGAAGTCCTCTTTGGGTAAGTCCGCCGAGGGTCTTGGAACTGTAAAAGTAATGGAGTTCTTAATAATTATGGCAACTCCACCTCCTTGGCGCCCCATCGCCCGCTCAACACGGACTATGGTATAGCCAGGAATAGAGAAAGCGTTAGACGAGGAAAACCAAGTTTCTGTCACCAAAAGCAAGTCAATATTAAGCTCATGCAAAACAAGAATGGTCTCATTACGCTTGTTTCGCAAGCTACCAGCATTCCAAAGCAGAATGGAGGGGAATTTAACCATTTAATTTATTTGTAAGCAGACATAACTTTCCAAAAGACTTGGAACCTTTCACTATTTGTGGAGCATTGGCGAAGCCTAGAAACAAGTTCAGAGGCCATGCGTATCATAATGTCAATATCACAGACTGAATTTAACTCATCCATGAGACCATTCAGTTGATTGAGCTTATCGGCACCAGTAGAATTTACAGAAGGAAAGTCACCAAGAGAGGATAGTGGACGAGGAGTCTGCGACTTAAGCGCACTTGCATATGACATGGAAGAGTCAGGTCGAGGAGCATAGGTTGCATGCGCATGCACGGAAGAAGAACGAGGAGGAGCTGGAATAAAGACACTCTTTGTGACAGCCGGAGAAGAAACAGACTTAGGAGTAGCACGACTTTCCAGATAGCGTGTCAAGGAAGGACACTGAGAATGATTGGCAGTGTGCGAGCCACCACAATTCACACATTTAAGAGGAGCATCATGCCCATTTGGGCAGTCCGAAGAAGAATGTTGTCCTGCACACTTGACGCACTTAGCAGGAAAATTGCAATTTATGGCCGAGTGACCATAAGCTTGGCACCTGAAGCACTGAGTATGCTTGCGCTTAGAGAAATATTTCTCCCAGTAAACCCGTGTACTGAAGAGAAATCTGGCACCATTAATTTGCGCCATCGTAGTTCCCACCGGAAAGGAGACTTTGTACAAAGCGAACAGAGAATCTTGGTTTCTACTAGGTATGCGTACACACGAAACCGGATTTAGGTTAGGAGCAGCACTTTTGATTTCGGCGAGAACTTCAGTGGGTTCGATAACCGGAAGACCCTTCAATACCGAACTGATCGATTTATCTTCTGGAAATGTGAATGTATAATAAGGCACTTTGGTAGACGAAAGCACCTGTTTATATTTTAAGTAATCAGTAATTTTGAAAAAATTGATACGAACCCGGTTTCCTAAATATTTAATCTGGAAAGAGTCGCGACCAAAGTCTTTTATCATCGATTTCTGAAACTTGATGATATCAGAATTAAAATTTGACACATAAATCGGTGGAGGTCTCCTTTCCACGCGAGATATAGACGGCACTTTCGAACTGGCATTTTTAGTTTTCGAAGAGTCTGACGAAAGGGTTTTAAGATCTGCCACTTGAGAGTTGGCTTCTTTTTCAGAGAAATGCGAAAGAATGTCCAAACGGTTGCCCGTTTTGACTTCGAAAAGAAGAGATTCCTCAGGAAGATCTGACGAAGGAGGAGGCGGAGGGGGAGGAGAACTTAAGCGCGCCGGAGGCAATGGCGGAAAAACGTCACGCGCGATGCCAGAAGAAGCGGACATTTTTTCGACAGGAAGATCAACTAGCTTGATCTTCTTGCTGCTAGATTTTTTGGATCGATCATGTGAAGATGATCGATTTTTAGAAGTCTTAGGCTTCGCAGAGCGAGATGGAACCGGACCAATCGGGCATATGAAAGTAGCACGTGAGGAATCGCAAGATGAAGCAGCGTCAGAATCACCGCTATTTGTTTCCATTTTGTCTAATGGATATAAATCGAGAGACATACTTATGTCTCTTGAAGAAGAAGAAAAAAGAAGTGAATCAGGTTGAGCGCCACTGCCCGGCGTAGCAACGGTCGCGGCAGTAACAGATGAAGCGGAGGGGGAAGGCAAAGGGAAGACAAGAGAATCTTTATCACAATGATAATTAGAAAGCGAACTAGGTTTTAAGATGGATGCAGGAGTAGAAGTACCCTCAGAAGGGTACTTAAAGCAAGCTGGACTAGCCTGGCCCGCCGAGTGGGCCAGCCTAGCAACCGGAAAATTCAAGCGAAACTACACAGATTCACGCACCATACAAACCGAAAAAATAAATTCGCGAAACAAAAATACTTAATTAATTAATATTCCCTAAAGGAGAATATTAACTATGATCACGCGCGAAACCGAAGGCGCGAGCACGAACACGAGGTCGACCGTGAAAATTGAGGTTATGCTTGAGAGTGTAATCTACTCGGAGAGCGATCCGAACGGAACGAACGACGAGCGGAGAGTGGTTTTTTCATTGATTAGAATCTCTCGGTCGAAATATTAAATTAAATTTCGTACTGTCAATTACGGACCATGAAGTAATTTACGTCGATACATTTGCACGGTAGATTTGTACGACGTGTGCGACATCTCATGCGGCGATAATTGCTTTGTTGTGTTGATCTACTTATCGATCGAATCTATAGTTAGTACATATGCCTTTCGATCTCTTTCTCTATATCGAGATCGATATTGTAACGTATAGCCTTTCTTACCTTTTTACTGGTACGCTACTTTTTCTCCTCGTTCGGTCTTTTGAGGACTGGCAGTGGAAAGTGGGAAGAAAATGAACTGAATTCCGCGAAATATCACTTTAATTGCGTTTATTCAAAGCCTTTTAATACCTTTGTTATTATCGGCGCTCGAACGGCTGATCGCTCCCGGGTTTGTTGATATTTCGTCGCTCTCGCTTTTCACACACACACACTCTCTCATATACGTGGCTCACACATACTCTTAGCCTATGCCTTATATTACTGGGATTTAGGATGTACACAAGAATTGTTGACACTTATCTGAGGAGAGGTTGTAACGCTGTCCCGCTATTGTCTTCTAATTGGATTACCCGCTACCTCGCCTATGATTGCTCTGGCGCCGACACACGCGTCTAAATGATTTTAAATTAAACACTTTCTGCACACTCCGAAATTTAAGATTGAACGCAACACTATGACTTTTTGAAATTGTGAGAAAATTCTCGGTCTCGAGCTATTCGGTTCTTCGGTTTATAAAGGGCTATTCCCACTCTTACCTCATCTCGCGAGATTTGATTTCGATTATTTAATTGGGTCCCCCCCGTGTCCCTTTTCGTCGCGCGCCGCTGGCATAGCGCGGCCCTGAACTTGCCGATCGACGTCGGCCCGAGTCGTCTCCGATCGGGCTTCCTCGTGCCTACCCGTCTTAATTTCTTTCGCCGTTTCTTGCTTGTTGTTGCCTTTTCGCGTTCTAAATTTAGATTTCTTCCCGTTTCTTATATTACCTATGATCTATTGTTCGCTTAATCTAATTTCCTAGCTTGCCTATTTCTATTTCTAATCCTCTCTTTTTGATATTAATTATTCTAACCATAAGCGTTACGTTACAATATAGAGAAAGTTATGACTATGTAGCCGGACGGTTACAGCCTGCAAATAAAACCATACCGAAATCAAGCACATCACAACAAAGTAAAAGTGTACCCTGGTGGAACAACGACTGCGATCAAGCAATTAGAGAAGCTAAACGAGCCTTTAACTCTTACAAACGCCACAAGACTGACGCCAACAAAATAGAGTTCAAGAGACTCAAAGTCAGAGCCAAAAGAACAGTCAAAGAATCTAAAAGGAAATCATGGCTTGAAAATCTATCTTCGCTCAACCATAGCACTCCGATAAGCAAGGTATGGGAGAAAGTTAAAAAAATCAACAGAAACAGTTATCAACCTGGTATCACAACCTTAATCGATAGCAACAACTCTGTTATAAGTGATCCTGTGGAAGTAGCAAATACCTTAGCCAGAACGTTTGCCGAAAACTCCAGTGATCAAAACTTTGAATCCGAATTTCTTGAACATAAAATGAGAGTTGAAAATGACTTTAGCATCGAGGATCTTTATGAGAACATGAACACCAACCCCATGAACATCCCCATCCAGCTAACAGAACTAACCAAAGAACTCAACACCTGTAAGAACAGCAGTCCAGGTCCTGACCTAATTCCCTACGTCTTCCTCAAGAATCTTCCTGAAAGCGCTCTAAAATACCTACTTGACATATACAACTACATCTTCCTAAACCAAACATTTCCTAACCAATGAGAGAAGCCATCGTTGTCCCGATCCTTAAGCCAGGAAAAGATAAATTCTCCAAGCTAAGTTATAGACTTATAGCACTTACATGCTGCATGTGTAAACTATTAGAAGAGATCCTCAATATAAGATTAAGACAGTTCCTAGAAGCCAACATGATCATCTCAAAATACCGAAGCGGTTTCAGACAGCGTTGCTCTCCTACCGATTGCCTTGTCTCCTTAAAATCTAGCATCTGTGAAGCGTTCAAGATGAAACAACACGTAATTACAATATGCCTAGATATTGAAAAAGCGTACAATATGCTGTGGAGAACAAGGGTCATTAAACTACTAATAGAACATAAAATAAATGACAACATGTTAATATTTATATTAAACTTCCTTTCATCCAGGACTATTCGTGTAAGAGTTAATGGATCATATTCCGATACAACATATATTACCAACGGTGTACCTCAAGGGGCGATATTGAGTGTAACACTTTTTCACCTCGCCATCAATGACGTCCAAAAATGCTTCAAACTGCCAATTAAATATACTATTTATGCAGACGACATAACTGTTCTCGTTGCAGGAAAATCCATAAAATCTAACCGCGACATTTTACAAGACGCTCTTAATAACCTTCAAAGGTTTTCGTCTACTTCATGCTTTAAATTCTCCAAATCAAAAACTTCAGTAATCATTTTCAGTAAAAATAATAACATTCAAGAAGAAGACGTTCAGCTTTATCTTGGAAATAGTCGATTACAAATCACCCAAAGTATCAGAATACTCGGTCTAACTTTTGATAAAAGACTCAGCTGGATCGATCACTTTAAATCACTGAAAAACGAATATACCAAAAGACTCAACATTCTCAAAACAATTGCAGCCAAAAACTGGGGAGCAAATCAGAAAGTCCTAACACCTACAAAGCACTCATATGTTCCAAAATAGACGACGGAAGCATCGTATACAACTCAGCTAAACCTAGATTATTAAAAATACTAGATCCCATCCACAATTCTGGTGGGAGAATTGCTACAGGCGCCTTCCGTACAAGTCCAGTCAATAGTATACATGCCGAAGCCAACTTACTCCCTCTAAAACTCAGACGTAAACAACTAACATTATCATATGCATCGAAACTAGTCTCAACACTGATGAATCAAGCTTATGATTACCTACAAGGACACTACAAATCCACAATTTGGGACGAATCGGCCAAACAACCTTCCTTCCACAGGAGAGTACAAAAATACTTAGAGCAAAGCACAAACACTCTAAGACAAGCTACTACTACTCTTACACTACCAACATTACTAAGAGACAACCTTCAGGACCATGGCTCAGTTGATACCCCTCATCAAGATATCCGGAAACAAATAACCAAATGGATCAAATCTGAATGGAACGACATGTGGAAAACCCAGCACTCGCTGTTACATAAAATAAAAAACAATATCTTTGAAATTAGCCCCGCTATTTCCCTCTAAAGACAGAACCAAGTTAAAATCACAAAACTCAGGATTGGACACACAAACGCAGCTCATCTCCATTTGATCACAAAAGAGGATCCAGAAACATGCGACAACTGCGATACCCCCCTCACTGTCGAACATTTCCTTTGCCAATGTCCCAAATTCAAAGACGTCCGTAGGAAACAAAAAATCTCAAACACCATTGAATCCCTCTTCAAATCAAAATAACAATGTACAGAAATATTGAGATACTTAGAAGAAATACAATTGATACACCGCCTGTAACTAACTATTGTACCCACTATACTAGTGGTCACTAATACCCAAATTGGGGGATGTGACAATAAAATTTTAATAAAAAAAAAAAAAAAAAAGGAATTGCTTCAACCTTTATAAATTTGGATCACTATGTAACTTACAGTATTCCCAATGATTTCTCTATTTACACAGCGGAAAGTATAGTAATATCTGTATGTCTTACTGATGAACCAATTTCATGTATTTGCAATATTCTCTGACGCGTTCAGCGTATTCCAAGCCTAGTCCAGCAGCAGCTTCTCTGTTAATACCAATAAATATACCATACAAATTAAAGAAAAATTAGAAACAATTAATAAACAAGGGAATCGAGTCAAATTCACATGGATTCTTGTTCACAATTGTATAATGGGAAACAAAATGGCTGATCAACTGGCAAAACAGGCCACGATGAGGAAACGTGATGCTACCGACAAGATACTATTCACAGACTACCAATTTAAACAAAAAAATTAAGGGAAATCATTACTTCAAAAATTTTCATAATCCTGGAAGAACACACACACACACACACATGTATACAGGGTGCCCACGGTTGGAGGCCAGAAAAAGAATGGCATGTGCGACTGATTTTTCTGAGTCGAAAGTAGTCATAACCAGCTATAGGGTGGCAGGGGCCCCCCCAACGAAACAGCCTTGCTGTTTCGTATTAGGCACGACCGTGGTAATAATTCGCACAGTAAATCGGCTCGCTACGCTCGCCTATTCCTTTTCTTATGAGAGTACAGGATAGCTGATTGCGGCCGTTTGACTGCCGCTATCTGGCCGTCGGGATAATTTTTTTTAAAATACCGATTACATTAAAACTCGTTTCTGCTCAAAAAATAAAAATGTTTTTTCGTTCGTCATGTTGTATTGCTTCCCTGAAAAATTTAAAAAAAATTTACGTTATTAGTTGTCACTACCTTACATATTTGTGCAAAGTTTTAATTGTTTGCCTATTATAGAAGATTTTTTATGAATTTTTTAATTTTTAAAATGCCCGCCATTTTGAAACCGGAAGTCGGATCGAATCGAAATTGTTAGTGGATCCTCGTCGGATGTAACTGGATTTGCCGTGTAAATTTTACTTCGATTCGTTCAGCCGTTTAGACGCTAGAGTGGATACACACACACACACACACACACATACATTTAGATCTTGTTATGAAGCATAAAGATCCAAAAGGGTTTTTGGATATCTCCAATAGTTTCGGAGATAATCGTCCGTTACACTTTTTGCTCGATCGAGAGCATAAGGAACTCCCTGCGGTCGTGCCTAAAAAGAAACATATGCCAGGTTAGTTTGCGAGCTATTAATTAATAACGATCTGCCAATCGTGAAGCGCGGAATCGGTAGCCATACCAAAACTCTAGCCAAGCTATGATTGGACCGGCGGGCGATAGAGAAAGAGAGAGAGAGAGCGAGAGTGAGAGAAAGAATGAAGGGCCTGGTGGTCCGTCAACGTAAGATAGCGCCGTAGAAGAAAGCTAGGGCGAGAGACAGAGTGAGCGAGAGAGAATAGAATAGAATAGAATAGAGCATTTATTAAATCTCGTGGGCGATCGCCCGTACAGATTAGTGGAACTGTGAGATAGAATTAATAACAAAATAATATAATATAATAAAATACAAAAAAAATAAAATAAAATAAAATAATATAAAAAATAATAGTAATAATAGTAGTAGTAATACATAAGAGTCAACAAAACAATGGCGCAGTAAACAAAAGGGAACAGAAAAATAAAGAAAATAAAATAAACTTTAGTACAGAATAACGTAAAAATAAAATCAAATAACAAAATAAAATTTAGTATTAAATAACATAACATAAAATAAAGAAAAAAAAAAAGAAACCAAAGTAAAAAACAACATATAGAACATAATGGAAATAATGAAGATAATGAATATAATCAGAAATACCAAATTAATTAAAAGCAGTTTGCTGAAAAAGGAGAAGGAGAAGCTGCATGAGACCCAAGCGTGATTTAACTAATCACGAGTCAGAAGAAATTTATAAAGCCTAGTCTTAAAACCAGAGAGCGTTTCGGCTTGTCGAATATCCAGGGGCAGGGAGTTCCAGATGTAGCACGACTGGACTGTCAGCGATCGTCCAAAGATCGAGGTCCTAAAATGAGGAATATGGAGCTCACGCTCTGACGACCGCACCGAACGCTGGCACGCTTCCGATCATAATACATAGTTACAGGCGATATAGTCAGGTAAGACGTTAGAAAAATACAAGAAGATGAAGCTCGGAATAAGGTAAGTACGCCTGTTTGTGATCGTGTTATGTCCGCCAATTACCTGAGGAATATTTGGAATTTCGATTTAATAAAGTAAAAGTCTGCGCGGCAGACGGGTTAAAACCCTCAGGTCATTGACTGTCATAAACCTCGTAAAGAGTGCGAGGCACAGGCGTTGGAATTTTCCGTGTGGCGTCGAACAATGCATCGACGTCCCACGGAAGAAGAAACAAACCATGCGCCTACCCGTAAAATCGAACACCATCGAAGCTTAGTTTTTTCTCCATATATACAAACTCTCGAACGCACATCGCCTAAGTCACGTACGCAACACCTCGAACAAAGGCGCCATACAAGGCACGCGGTACAGTCCGCTACAGAAATAACAAAAAAAATAGAAACCGACTTCGAAAAAAGCGCTAAAAAGAATGAAATAATTTTTTATGTATACCGACAATATTCGATTTCATCATTATCATACTCAGAATATTGCAACTTTTTCGGCGGCGACACAAAATATTCCAACACGGTCATTTTCACGAACAAAGGAGTAAGTGCCTAATACATAAATATCCATCAATGTCCGTGAATTTCTGGCTATTAATGTACTATTAATTAATTTTCTGTCGCCTCCGAAAAAGTTGCAATATTCTGAGTATGATAATGATGAAATCGAATATTGTCGGTATACATAAAAAATTATTTCATTCTTTTTAGCGCTTTTTTCGAAGTCGGTTTCTATTTTTTTTGTTAAAAATTTTTTTATTTCATACTTTTTAGTGTATAATCGATCAAGATGTGAAAATAAAGTTATGTAAGTAATATTTGCAAAAGGATCGAAAAGGTTTGGTTCCGATATGTGAAGTCGTTGAGGAGATATAGAGGAATAAACAAATGATTTTGCAATAACAATTTAAACATAGTAACAATTGAGAATGTGTCACATAATGTTAGTAAGTGAGCAGTATTTGCGAAAGGATCGAAAAGGTTTGGTTCCGATAGGTGAAGTCGTTGAAGATATATAGAGGAATAAACAAATAATTTTGCAAAAACAATTTAAACATAACAACAATTGAAGATGTGTCGCATAATGTTAGAGAGAGGGTAATATTTGCGAAAGGATCGAAAAGGTTTGGTTCCGATAAGTGAAGTCGTTGAGGAGATATAGAGGAATAAACAAATTATTTTGCAACAATTAATAAATTTTTTATATAATTAATATCTGCTAATTATTTCTAAGAAGATAATAATAGTTTCTTTCATTACAATAAATCAATCCCATTCAAAAAGATATTGCGATAAATCTGAATAAAGCACTAATTTTGCAATAACTTTGTTAATAATAAACATTTCGGACAAATTTTTTAAACGGGACCAATGGGAGACCCAACCCTAGCAACTGGAAGTGGTTTCATTTCGATTGGTCAACCGGTTGCGGAGTTATGGCCGGACAAACAAAAAAAAAAAAAGCAAGATCGCCCACTGTCGAATAGAGTAACCTCCTCCTTTTCGAAGTCGGTTAAAAATTAGGAGAATGCATTCCTTAAATAATAATGTTGCTATTTTTCTTCCTTATAAATGGTCAAATAGTGTTAAAAACGAATGAATATTATCATGTTAATTATTAAAGTAATTTAAAATTCCATGTAATAAAACGTACCATCAAATAAGGAAGGAATAAACAACACGTATAAATAAATAATGTTAATAATAGGATTAAATCTAAGGTGAAGGTATAGATGCATGAGGAAGTAGAATGTAGTATGCATGTCATAGCAAATTGAGAGCGAGTATTAGATAATTGTTATTATTCAATACTTTAAATAATAATTAAACAATAAGAGTAGAAGCATGAGAATGTATGTGTGATTTAGTGTAGTATGAGTGAGGAAATGTAATGTTGCATGAACGCATGTAAATGTTAATTAATTAGTTAGGTAAGTTAATTATTAAGTAAGTAAGATGCGGCCAAAGAGCAAAGGGAGGGGACTTGGGAGCGCGCTTACGCCGACGCCTAGGTGCGAATGCACCAACTCCCACTCCTGGCTAGATCATAGGGAAAACCTAGTCCCCACTATGCGCCTCCGAAGTTCAAAGGTCCACAGCCAATGAAGGGCCTAAATTTGGAAAGTAGGAGGGGTTTTGGTGGATGGCTAGTTTTTAAAAGCGATGGCCGAGCACGGCTCGCCACCATTCGTATTCAGAAAGTTTTCACTTAACATTTTCCGATTTAAATTAAATTCGATTTCGTTTCCTTCGAAAAACGTATTGGGAAGCTAATCCGACGAGGACTTTGAAGAAGTTGTATTTGATTTTAAATCCGAAGCACTAAAAAAATTGTAAGTTGGTTTTTCACTATTTACTAATTAAATTCATGTGTGTAAATTGTTGTTGTTCAACGTAAACGCTTTTTCCTTTTTCTCCTCCAACCTTTTCCTTGAAATAATTTAGGGAGCGCGCAGTCATTTGCGTTCTCCCTTATAGAATAAAGAGCGCGCAATCACTTGCGTTCTCTTGTTTTCTCTTGAGTAATAATAAAGAGCGCGCAGTCATTTGCGTTCTCTCGTTTTTGGGGGTGTTGGTCTAAAGAGCGCGCAGTTATTTTGCGTTCCCTTTTTACCTACACCTTAATTATATAAACACATTCCCTTGACCTCCTTCAATAATAATTATAGTTGGTTTCATTAAACATTTTTTGATGCGCGCATTTTCCTGCGTTCATCCTAAAGAGCGCGCAGTTGATTTGCGTTCTCTTTGGATATTAGATTTTTCTCTCTCTTTCTGTGATATTTTATTCCTTCACGAGCGCGCTGTTCAATCTGTCGTTCTTGTGAGGATAAATTGATTAACAGAAAGAAAGGGTATAATTTAAGTTTTTCTGTAGATGGGAAGGTCAAGGCGAGCCGGAAAAAAGACCTCATTCAAGAGGAATTACTGTTTTAAAAAACCGTGGCCCGTACAGAAATACTCTCCCGTTTCTCCTCCCACTTCATTGCTAGAGGAATATTTGGCCACGGTACATCCTTATACGGATTTTGTGAAAGAATTCGAGGCAGCGTTACAAAACTTTGCAAATAAATAAAGGTAAATCTCCCTATTTTAATTCTCTCTTTCTCTCTCTCTCACGACACTCTTTTCCTCATCCCAGGGTTGCGTCGCGTAGACGCTACAACCCCAAAAGAGGTAAAATATCTTTGTTTTTCCTTTCCTTACCAATTTATTCATCTATTAATATAATTATTGTTATTGTTCTCCGGGACGTAACATATTTTTGGTGACAGCGGTGGGATTTTAGTGGTTTCGAGAATTAGGAAAGAGGATACGACATCTAGCGGAGTACTTTGAAGTCGTCTGTGGGTTACGGGACGTAACAATCGTTAGCCAGCCCAATCGTTTGAGATGCGGGGAGATGTGCTCATCCCTTCTCACGTCAAGCACAAACCGAGCACAAGCATTAAGAGCACGCTGCAGTTTCGTATTTAGAACACCGGGGAGGTCACAGTAGACAACCGCACAGTAATCGAACAGCGGAAAAATTAGAGCTGTTACCAGCCATTTCCTCAGCGGAGGTGAGAGAAGATGTCTGTTTGCCTTCAGTTGAGACAGGGTGCTAAAAACCCGATTAGAGATTGAGAGGACTTGTCGATTCCATGAAAGATTTCGACTGCAAGTTATGCCAAGAATTCGAAAAGACTCCACATAAGGAATAGGCTGGTTACATACCACTAAGGCGGGAATACTCTCGTAATCCAAGCGCCTAGTGAAGGTCGGGATACCGAGGATGACTGCTTTGGTTTTAGAAAGGTTTAGCTTCAGTAGATTATCCGAAGCCCATGTATTAATAGTCGCGATATCTTCCGAAACTAGACGGATACCATTCTCAATCTCGTGCGGCGAGCACTGCAAGGTTATGTGCAAGTCGTCCGCGTAGAGTGAGTATTTGCAATGGCGGATGAAACCCGGAAGATCCAAGATGAATAGCGGGAAAAGCCTAGGACCCATGACCGAGCCTTGAGGTAGTCCGAAGAACTTACCCAACCAGGTAGATTGTGTGCCGTTTGGTCCAAGAACTACTTGACGTCGTCCCGACAAGTACGACCTGAACCATTTCAGGGCAGAAAAAGAGAGGCCAAGATCCGCAAGTTTTCGCAGTAGAAGCTGGTGATCGACCAGATCAAAAGCTTTAGAAAAATCGAATAGGACTAGGATTGTTACCTGTCCTTTGTCAGCCCCTAGGCGAATGTCGTCAACAAGCCTGACCAGAGCCGCCTGCGTGCTGTATCCTTTTCTAAAGCCCGACTGATAAGGATCCAGGAGGTCCCTGTTAGTAAGGTATGCTGTAAGCTGCGAGGAAACTATTCTTTTCAGTAGCTTGGACAGGCAGCAAAGTAATGAAATAGGCCGATAGTCACTTGCACAAGTCGGATGTTTGATCTTCGGTACTGGTCTGACCAGTGCCCATTTCCAGATGGTTGGAAAACAGGACAGTGGTTAATGAGGCGTTGAAGATGTCGACGATGACAGGAAGCAGTGCTGGAAGACTCATTCGGATAAAATCGAAAGAGATATTGTCGACGCCAACCGCCTTTTTTCGGCATTTACCCAGGTGCTTAAGAACAACGCCTGGAGTGATATGCTGAAAGTGGAAGAGATTTTCGTTCCCAGAGGTTTCACCGGGATTTGGGAGGGGCAGCTCGTCTGCTCCAGCAAGCAGTGATAGTTGGTCGCGTAAGCCAACTAGCGAGAAGCAGCGGTTTAGCTCATCCAACGAAACGCATAGAGCTGGGGTAGTACCCTTAGGTTTGGACAGGCCTAGCCGACGAAAAGCTGACCAGATGGACGCCGGGTCACGAAGTTTGGGGAAAAGCGACGAATAATACTCCACTTTTGCCAAGCGAACAAGTGACTGTGTCCGGTTTCGAGCTGTCTTGTAGGACACGTAGTGACAACGGAGTTGAGTTTTCCTATAGAGTCTAAAGAGATTGTCCCTACGTTCCATGCAGCGTTTTATGTCCGATGTTAGCCACGGAGCCGGTGGTCGCTTTACCATAATTATTCGAACCGGAGCATGTAGGTTCAGAGCGGTATTTAACCCACTCGAAAGTGCATCAACGGCACCGTCGAGCTCAGAGTAGCGAGACAGAATCTGTGACAAATCCAGTGCAGCAAGATCGTGCCAAAGAGCAGAAGTGTCCACATTATTAATTGAACGGCATGTGATGAGCTTCTGAGAAGGACGAGGAGCCCGAATCTCATAGGTGAGAAATATGATCTCATGACCAGAGAGGAATGGCACTCCAGACTGACCGTGCGTTATGACTTTCGAAAACTGGTCAACCGCAAATACGTCTAGCCAAGTAACAGAGTGTTCAGTATGGTGCGTCAGGTTAAAGGGGACAAGTTCTAGATGTGGACTAAATAGAAAGTCCTGCAAGTGCAGCAAGTCGTACGAACGCGAGACTAGATCAGCATCAAAGTCCCCTGCAACAATAACATGTTTGTAGCTTGAGATATAATTTGTAAAATCATCCTCGAACTCGTTTAAAAAGCCAGTTTTAGGTGGCCGGTAAACTGCAGCTAGAAGCAGGGGGCTGGTGCCCACAGGTGTGACTTCAATCAGAAGATACTCCGGTTTAGCACAATATACGTCTGGCGAAGACGAGAGAACCCGCCATTTAAGGCATTGATGCAGGAAGACACCAACTCCGCGACCACGGATGAGACCACGGTCACGTCTAACTAGCACATAGTTGGGGAGCGAGACAGCTTCGTCCGGAATGAAATCGCGCAGCCAGGTTTCAGAGACTATGATGATGTGAAAAAAGTTATCCGTGAAATAACTCCGGAATTCGTCAATAGGTGCTGGCAAGGATTGCGCATTTATTAGAAATAGTTTCAGGTGACCATGCGAGGTGGTAGAGTTGTCGCGAAGGCCTCATGAGGAGGATGCACTCGAGGAACTAGCGCAAGCCTCGAGGGCCTGCTTGAGGTCACTCGCCGAGCGAATGGTAAAAGTGTTTGAGTCCTGATTTGCCTTAACACGAATAACACCATCGCGAACCCAGACAAATCTAATTCCAGATTTTTTAGCCTCCTGTTTGATGGTTCTTAGGAGACCTGCGACCTCGGGAGTTAAGTACTCGTTAATATAGATACGAGTCCGAGGCCAGGTGTCGGATAGCTCGTCAGCAGTCAATGATTTCCGAGTTCTGAGCGAGTTTGAAAGTGTATTGCGAAGAACCGCGGAGCCGAGCCATACGAATACCATCCTAGCCTCGCTCGAGACACGGGTACTTTTTACACGAGAAATTTCCCTGATATCTGTGGCGGAGAGATCCACTCCCAGCAACGATCCTGTAGCGAGAAATCTAGATCGGAGATTTTCGTCTACCGATTCCGGCAAACCTGAAATCATCAGCACGTTATTAAAAGTGGCCCTCTCCAGACGTTCAACCCGGTTAATCAGAGTATGATTCTGAGCGGTTAGGGACTCGACCTCGCTCCTAAGTTGAGTGTTCGCCGATTCGAGATGATCTGCCCTCGATACGAGACTTGCGAACTGCTCGCTGATAACTCAGTTCTGCTCAAGAAGTTGCGAGTTAATACTTATAACATCAGCAAGATTGGAGGAGAAACCATCAAATCGCGTGTTTATGGCGTCCAGCTTGCTATTAAAATCCAGCGTATGCTGCGACTGCGTTACGATGAAATTATTGAGTGTGTTAGTTAAGTTAGTAATAGCAGCAGCAAGACTGTCCGGAGTGCCCGGAGGAGAAGCCTGATCCATAAACTGACCTCGGACACAAGGCCCGCAAACAACCGCAGAGCGGTTTCGATATTGCGACTTAGCTAGCTGAGTGCAGTTCGGGTGGAAAGAACCACCGCACTGAGTACATATTATAAGGTGTTTCACGCTTTTCTTACAGCCCTTGCAATAAATCGCTATTCCCGATGCAGTCCCTCGTTGTGAATCTTCGGAGTCAGAAGACAACGGCGACTCGTTTTCTATGACCACCGTCGGTAAGGTAGAATGAACCGATCGCGTCGGAGTACCAGAGAGGACCGGTGAGGGCGTGTCTGATGATGCGTGTCGCGATCGGCGGCGCTGAGTATAACGTAGCAGAAAGCGAGGTTATGTGAGGCCCAGTTTGCAGGCAACCCGAAAAAATCGCTTCACCCGCGACTCGTAGAAAAGGAAGCCGTCGTTTATAGCTCAAACAAGCAAGAGCCGACAGGGGAAGCGCTTCTATCTGAAAAAGAGCCCGACAACGGGCAGACAGCGGCAGAAATTTGGTCGAAAGTAGTAATGTAGAAGAGAGTGTATGGTAGTACTTACAGACGGAGAGAGAGAGAGAGAGAGAGATGATGATGACGATGAAGAACTTTTATTAGCTGTTGCTATTATACATTATAATCCGCTTTATAATAAAATATATAATATAAACTACATAATATAAACTATATAAAACTAAAAGTTTTAGTACAGTAACAATTTAAAAAAAAAAAAAAAAAATATACAGGAGAGTTACAATTAAGTACATTAGAGTTTACTAATAATATTTGTATAATTTCTCATAAATATTTCTTCCTTTATTTTAGTCCGGAAATTTTTCAAGTTTCCGATTTGTTTAATTTCTTCCGGTAGTCCATTAAATAACTCAACTCCTTTGTATAATAAATCCTTTTGTGCGCTATTTGTTCTTCTAAACTCTATGTACATATTTCCTCTCTGTCTTGTATCATATTCGTATGTATCTCTATTGAGTTTAATTTTGTAACTAAATGGTAACAAATTATTCTTTAATTTATATATAAAAATGTATACATTATATGTATACGGTTATATGTATACTCTCACGGGTGTATCTCTTCGGCATCGCAGTATTACTCTCATAGCATAATTTTGGGCCTTTTGTAATCTATCCATTTCACTTTTATTTAACCCTAACATAATTGTACTGCAGTATTCCATGTGTGGACTCACTAGTGTCTTATATAGTAAGCATCTCAGGTTCGATGAAAACTCTGTTCCAACTCTATTAATAAAATTTATTTTATTAATTATTTTCTTTATTACATTATCAGTATTGTAACGTAACGCATGAAATGAGAATAGAATAATTAATATTAAAAGGAATCGGATGAGAAATAGAAATAGGCAGGCGAGGAAATTAGATTAAGCGGACAATAGATCAGAAGTAATATAAGAAACGGGAAGAAATCTAAATTTAGAACGCGAAAAGTCGTCAACAAGCAAGAAACGGCGAAAGAAATTAATACGGGTAGGAACGAGGAAGCCCGATCGGAGACGACGTGTGCCGACGTCGATCGGCAAGTTCAGGGCCGCGCGAAGCCAGCGGCGCGCGACGAAAGGTTCACACGGGGGGGACCCAATTAGATTAGTGATGGGCAACTCGAGTTATTTTACTCGAGTTACTCGAGTCAAGTACTAAGAGAGTTAACTCGAGTCAAAATTTTTAAAACTCGAGTTGACTCGGTGCGCGCGCAAGACAGATGTCGCGTCGCGCCCTTATATTTGATTACTCAATTTGATTTATTTACATTATGGTCACCAATTCTGGAATGAGGGCTAATTTTATAGGATCAACTAGAGGGTACCGCCAGAATGTGGGGTAGAAAAAAAGAAAGAAAGGTAGAAAGCAAATTAGCCCTCATTGCGGGAGAGAATGGTAAGACAGAAAACCATCACGCATTTGTTTACTTTTTTCAACTTTTGATTGTTGGTATTTTGCAAGTGTTTTGCACGAGTTTTGTGATTTTAGCAGTTTCATTTATTTCCAATCAAAATGCCTCCTGCATAACCTGGTTATGGCTTAAGACCGCGCATGCGCGTCACAGCCAGAGAAAAAGAAGAAGAAGAAGAAGAAAATTCACAATGCCTCCTGGCCAAAAAAAAAAGCGTGGCGTGGGAGTTTTTCTCGAAAAGTTGAGCCGCTCAATCGTTACATAAAATCAAGCCGAGTCAACTCGAGTTGCAACTCGAGTTAGTAGTCATTTCAACTCGAGCTACTCGAGTAAGAAAAAAATCAACTCGGCCCATCGCTAAATTAGATAATAGAATTCAAATCTCGCGAGATGAAGGAAGAGTGGGAATAGTACTTTATAAGCAAGGAAATCGAATAGCTCAAGACCGAGAATTTTCTCAGAGTTTCAAAAAGTTATAGTGTTGCGTTCAATCTTAAAATTTCGGAGTGTGAAGAAAGTGTTTGATTTAAAATCATTTAGACGCGTGTGTCGGCGCCAGGGCAATCAAAAGCGAGGTAGCTGTTGATCCTATTAGGAAACAAAAGCGTGACATCGTTACAACGTCTCCTCAGATAAGTGTCAACAATTATTGTGTACATCCTCAAATCCCGGTAGTATAAGGTATAGTCTAAGTGTATGCGTGAGCGACGTATCCGAGAGAGTGTGTGTGCGTGTGTGAGGAGTGAGAGCGACGACGAGCTCGTCGACGTACGAAAACATCGCGAGGGCGATCAGCTGTTCACGAGCGACTGCTGATCGAAGTAAACACCAACAGAGGCTTTAAATAAACGTAATTAAAGAGCAATTTCACGGGAATCATTTTATTCTTTGTCCATTTCCACTGCCAGTCCCAAAAAGACCGAACAAGGAGAAAAAGTAGCGTAGAAACAAAAAGGTAAGAAAGGCGATACGTTACAGTATGTATACCAAACTTTAGGTGTTCATCCATTGTTATACCTAGGTATTTGTAGGTTTTTACTTGTTCAATATCCTTATCATCAATTTTTATTTTTAATACATCATCTTGTCTCCATCCTCTTGGTTTTAATAACATAGTTTTACATTTACTTATATTTAGTTGTAATTTATTTGCATTTAACCATTTATATACTATTTGTAATTGCTTATTTAATTTAGTTTGTACTTCTATTATATTAAAACCTTCACAATATTTAATTGTATCATCTGCAAAAATTCTAATATTATTGCCTTTTTTTATAACTTTAACAATATCATTAATATATACAATGAATAATAACGGACCTAATACCGAACCTTGTGGGACTCCGTATTTAATTTCTTCTTCACTAGAGAATATATTTTTATATTTCACCTTTTGTCTTCTATTTTGTAAATAATCCTATAACCATGCTAATATTTTGTCTCCAAAACCATATGCTTTGCATTTTTTTATTAGTAAGTTTCTCTCAATCGTTTCAAATGCCCTCTTTAGATCTAGAAAAATTACTGCTACTATTTTTCTTTGGTCAATACTTAATTTCCATTCCGTTATTACACTTTGTATGGTTACCCCACATGAGTATGTTTCTCTGAAACCTGCTTGATGCTCGGTTAAAATTTTATTCTTTTCTATATATTCATATAACTGTTCTTTTACAGTAAGTTCTAATAACTTTTCATATAGCGGTAGCATGTTTATTGGTCGAAAGTTTTCACATAGATTCGACTTTGTCACTTTCGGTATAGGTATTATCGTAGATACTTTCCAATCCTCCGGGAAAATTCCTTCTGTAATTGAACTATTTATTATATCTAATACCTCTTCTTCCTTTTCCTCTATTTCAATTTTAAGTATTTTCGCTGTTATACCCTCATCTGTACCTTTTTTATTACCTATTTTGCTACATATCTTACGTAGTTTCACTCTATTTATTGGTGTAAATTTCTCCATTTTTGATTCTGTTTTAATTCTAGTAAGTAGTTCTAATATATACTCTTCTTCTCCATCCTCCTTTTTTATGTTTTCCCTTATTTCCTTAATACTATCTATAAAATAATTATTGAGTTTTGTTGCTATTATTTTACTATCATTGTATTCTTTATTATCTTCAAATTTTATTTTACTTACTTCCTGCTCATTTCTATTTTTTCCTAGAAAGTTTTCTTTTAGAGATTTCCACAGTTTTGCCGTGTCTTTCCAATCTTTTTCAATATTTTCTTTAATATATTCTTCTTTTGCTATCCTTATTTGTTTAACTATTTCATTTCTTTTCTTTTTGAAGTCCTTAAAATCATCCTCCTTACCTGTTCGAATTGCTTTTTTATATAACTTGTCCCTTTCCTTTAATTTAATTAATATGTTCGTATTAAACCATTTTTTGTTTTTCCACTTGCCTGGTATTGTTCTTCTTACAATTGGTGCTATTTTATCTATAATCTTTGTTATTTCATTTATAAAATATCTTGATTTTCTATTTATCCTTTCCTTAGTGTCTAATTCTTCCTCTTCTTTATCCTTTGTTATCTCACTTATTAAGCGCCTAAGTGTGTCGTTTTCTATATTTGTATACTCTCTAAATTGGATTATCTGATCTTCTATTTTTTCGCTATTGTTTCCTGTTTTGATATGAATTATGGAGTGATCTGATATTTTAGGTGTATGTTTTACTTCTACTTCTACTTTATTGTTTGAGAATACCAGATCTATCTTTGTTGAACTCTTTTCATCTATCCTTGTGAAATCCGTGACATATTGTTTAACAAGGGGAGGACGCGATTTGGGAAATGAAGTTCGGAACGAGACTTCGTGTGGTTATAGTAATGCCTTAGGGTATTTCTGTGGCCAACGGAAAAAATGCATTGGCCAGCCAGTTTTGAGAAATAACGTTTCAAAGATTTCATCTACGGTTACAAACGAAAAAGATTTACTCTTTTCACCAAGCGCTTCGGCGGTCGAGGCGGTAGCGGGTCAGCCTAGTAACCCAGAGGTTCCGTGTTCAAGTCTCGGACACGTGCACTTTTTTTTTCTTATTTGTGTGCTTTATTAAATCTTTTTTGTTTCTTACTTTTTACCTGTACTTTTTCCCGTATTTTGTTTATTAAAATATAACTTGTGCGATGATGTGAAAATTTTACTTTTCGCTTCAAATATTCAAATTCAACGAAAAAATAATTCCCGCGAAGATTGTATAAAAATTCAATCGATAGTTCACCATCAATTATCACCTCCGGTATTTCACGATATGATCCAATACGCATGGTATGCATCGAAACTATCCGATGAAAGAAATATCTTTAAAAATGTAAACGAGGTTTGCTTTTCGATTGATCCCCTTAAAAATCCCTGTTCTTGTAAACAATCCTCATTCATTCGATGCGCAAATTGCTAATTTATATTTGGTTTTCAATGTTTTTACGATGACTACCATTCAGGTTTTTGTACTTCTACATTTTTTTAACCGGCTTCAAAAAAGAAGGTTACTCAATTCGACAGTGACCTCTTTTTTTTTTTTTTCTTTTTTTTTTTAATAAAGATATCTACGCTACTTTTCTCCACGACTTGATTATTATTTTTCCATAGACACAATATTTAACACGTGATACGATTTGAATATTTGAAGCGAAAAGTAAAATTTTCACATCATGGCACAAGTTATTTTTTAATAAACAAAATACGTGAAAAAGTACAGGTAAAAAGTAAGCAACAAAAAAGATTTAATAAAATGCACAAATAAGAAAAAAAAAAAAGTGCACATGTCCGAGACTCGAACACGGAACCTCTGGGTTATTAGGCTGACCCGCTACCGCCTTGACCGCCGAAGCGCTTGATTAAGAGTAAATCTTTTTCGTTTGTAAGCGTATAAGAAATCTTTGAAGCGTTATTTCTCAAAACTGGCTGGCCAATGCATTTTTTCCGGTGGCCACAGAAATACCCTAAGGCATTACTACAACCACACGAAATCTCGTTCCGAACTTCATTTCCCAAATCGCGTCCTTCCCTTGTAAGACCTATACTATTCATTTCGTCTATTAATTTCTTTGTGTAAAATGGAGGTTTATTAATATCAATATTAAAATCACCTACTAGTATTAGTTGATTGCTTATGATTACCTCTTCACACATATTTTTAATGAAATTGATTGCATCTGCATCACTTCCACTTGGTGAATGATATATCACACTAATTACTTTATTCTATTTTCTTTGTTTACAACTTACTATTAGCATCCATGTATTTCCTGGCAATTTTCTATCCAAGATTACTTGACTTTCAATATCATTTTCAACATAGATAATCACTCCTCCAGTTCCACGTGTCTCTGCATTACATCTGTGTATTTTATATCCAGGTATATATATTTCATTAAATCCAATATCTTCGGTTACATGAGTTTCAGTCACACACAATATCCTTGGTTTCATTTTACCTATAATTAAATTCCCTATCTCATCCATTTTATTTAATAATCCTTGAACATTTAAAGTAATAATTTCATACTTACGTGCTCTTAATTGCTATATATTTTCATTTCTTATTTTACCTTTTTCTATGTGTATAATTTTCAAATAACAAGGACATTTTCTGTCATTTGCTACATGATTAATATTTCAATCAGTTATATTGTACTTATTCGTTCTGTTTGTACAATTTATACAAATTGGTTCAGTTTCTTTACACTCTTCTTCTTTATGTTCTTCACCACATTTGCGACAGTTTATTTTCTTTTTACATCAACTTGCCATAAGTCCAAATCCCCAACAATTAAAACATTATACAACAGATACATATTCTTCAACTTTATATCTTCTATATCCTAAATTAAGTCTACCTGTATATACAGGGTGTCCCATTTGAAACAGTACGGTCAAATATCTCTTAGGGAGGGCAAGTAACAAAAAAATGTTCCAAACAAAAGTTGTAGGGTTTTGAGGGGGACATTCGATACACGCATCATTTTGACCTTGCAAGGTCATACTTACAAGCTACAAGTGTAAAGTTCTTTTTTTAAATTGGCAACCGTATTTTTCGCCCTTATAAAACTTGTTCCTCTTGTTGAGACGTTTTCAAATACCTCACCATTAATGTAATTTCCTCTAATTTTATTTGAAAAATGCCACAAAAATGAGTTTTGTGGTTAACTTGAAGATTCAAACATCCTCGACGCGCCCTGGTACGTTCTTTTGATCTGTTTACCAACCGCAGCTATCAAATGTAAACAATAAACAAAGAATTTTCTTATTATCTCGAGGATTCTTCTATTCTAATCAGTTCGAATTCAACTAGAATCGAGTTAATATCTTTGGTATTTGATTAAACACACCATGGTGTATCCAGCCAGTGAAATTGTTGATATTTTACTCGTATTAGGAGAGTGTAAAGGAGTATATCGAGTCGCTGCTCGAACATATCGTGAGCGGTACCGTAATCGCCGACATCATCCTTCAGCTGCAGTTATCCGTAATATTGAAAGGCGTTGTAGAAGAGGGAAAATTCTTCGACGCCAACAACGACAACGAGGTATTAATCCTAACGATCCACGAGCTGTTACCATATTAGCGATGATTCACATGAACCCTCATATCAGTTTGATAGAAATTGAACAGGATTTAGGCGTACCACAAAGAATTTTGAAATCTGTCCGCTATCACCCGTATCACATAACATTGACTCAAACTTTGTCTGCGCAAGATAGGCAAAATCGTGTTGATTTTTAAAACTGGGCCATGCAAAGACTGAATAAGGATCCAAATTTTTTTCAGTACGTTCTCTTTAGTGATGAGGCAACGTTTCAGAGTACTGGGTCGTTGAATCGACATAATTGTCATTATTGGGCAAGGGAACATCCTCACTGGATTCAAACATCGATCATCAGCATCGTTGGAAGGTAAATGTGTGGTGCGGTATTGTTCATGGACAAGTAATAGGTCCATACTTTTTCAATGGTACTGTCACTGGACAGAATTACTTGGAATTCTTGCGCAATCAGCTGCCAGGTCTAATTAAGAACGTGGACTTGCAGACAAGACAGAGAATGTGGTTTCAGCAGGATGGTTCCCCACCTCATTTTACTCGAGGTGTAAGAGATCATTTGAATAATTCCTTCCCGAATCGTTGGATTGGTCGAGGTGGTTACATTTTGTGGCCTCCACGATCACCCGATCTTACTCCTCTCGATTACTATCTATGGGGTTTTATAAAAAATCTCGTTTACACGAATCGGCCGACCACACCAGTGGATTTACAAAGACGTATTGGGGAGGCTATTGCAAGCATTACTCCACAAGTTCTTCGAAGGGTTGTTGAGAGTTCCCGGCGTCGAATTGAGTTGTGCCTGCAAGTTAACGGTGGAAACATTGAACATCTTCAATAAACGCTCATGAACTTTCACACATGTTAGCGCTGCTTTTCTTCTTGTTTGAATCTTCAATTTGATCACAGAACTCATTTTTGTGGCATTTTTCGAATAAAATCAGAGGAAATTACATTAATGGTGAGGTATTTGAAAACGTCTCAACAAGAGGAACAAGTTTTATAAGGGCGAAAAATACGGTTGCCATTTAAAAAAAAGAACTTTACACTTGTAGCTTGTAAGTATGACCTTGCAAGGTCAAAATGATGCGTGTATCGAATCTCCCCCTCAAAACCCTACAACTTTTGTTTGGAACATTTTTTTGTTACTTGCCCTCCCTAAGAGATATTTGACCGTACTGTTTCAAATGGGACACCCTGTATAATTTTCTCATAATTATTATTACTAACTTGTAATATTATATTCATTTTCCCATTTGTTTTTGTTTATATATTTATAAATTACCTTTAACTCTTGTCCTTCTTTTCCTATTTCTAAATTGTTTTGGTTGCATAATGCCTTTAAAATTTCATTGTCATTCATCTTAGCTTCTTCTGTATCCACTCCTACAATTTTTATTTTGGGAAGTCTCACTCTAGGCACTTCTACTTTGTATTTTTCTTTCAGCTCTTCCTTTGCAGCTTCTCTGAATTTCTCTCTTTCAGTTGAATCTCTACAGCCTATAATTATTGATCCATTTTTTATTTTTTGAACCTTGGTGACACCAATTCCCATTTCAGATACTTTCACTTTTTCCTTGATATCTTTAACTGTTATTTTACTATCCTGTTCAACATTTGGTTTTATCATTAGTATTGCTTCATTTCGTTTTTCTTTTACTTTATTTGCATATGTTTCAAAATTAGATTTTCATTCCTGTTTCCTTTCTTTTTCTAATTCTTCTATACTTTCCTTAAGCTTTTTAATTTCATCATGTATTTCCTTCATTTCTTTTTTTACTATATTACTGAGTACTTTTTTTACATTCTCTTCGGTACTCATATTATTTGCTATCTTATTAATCATATCATCCATTTTATTCAGTTTTTCTAGTATATCTTGATTTTCTTTCTCATTTATATTTCCTACTTTAGAAGTATCCTCCTTGTTCTTTATAGCAGTACTTGGCCCTGGCTGCATATCTATACAACATATTAGTTTATTTTCACTATTTAGTACCCTTTTTGCCATAGCACATCCTTTATGATAGGACTTACCACACTTATTACATGTATTTGCGGCTATTGTTATATCTTTCTTACATTTATCACACTTAGGTTTGTCCATTTTGCTTATATTCCAATTTCTTCATACTCTATTGTTTATTTTTATTGTTGTATTTTCTTGTTGTAATTATTCTATTTTATACTCCGTATCCGGCACGTGTAACAATAAACTTAACCTAATTTTTATTTATCCACTAAAGTTCCTTTCCTCCTTTTTCTTATATATTTCTTATACCTATAGGTTTCCTTTTACTAATTTTTATCCACTACTTTTTACAAATTTTTGTTTTTTTTCTTCTTATATCTATTTAACTTAGTACTTATTATTCCATCCCAACACGTGGTTTTAGGTACTCCTAACTTAACTTCCACATGCGTATAGAAATTCTTACTTTTCTTTTCACCTATAACAGTTTATATCACTTTTTATATTTATTTTATTGGAAATCTTATCTTTTCTTTCCGTCAGTCTATTTTTACTAATTTGCTTTTATTTTTTATGCAATATAATATATTTTCCGTTACCCATGCCGAAGAGCTGCTGTTGCCTGAGAGAGAGAGAGAGAGAGAAAGAGAGAGAGAGAGAGAGAGTCAGTGCTACGAGGTTATCTTAAGCCGGCAGCTTGCGCCGACCCTCTCTCTCGCTCGCTCACTCTGTCTCTCGCCCTAGCTTACCTCTGCGGTGTTACCTTACGCCGACTGACCACCAGGCCTTTCATTCTTTCTCTCACTTTCGCTCTCTCTCTTTCTTTATCGCCCGCCGGTCCAATCATAGCTTGGCTAGAATTTTGGTATGGCGGCGAGAGTACACCTACCGCTTCCACGCTTCACGATTGGCAGATCGTTATTAATTAATAGCTCGAAAACTAACCTGGCATATGTTACTTTTTATGACTCCTTTCGACTCAGAAAAATCAGTCGCACATGCCATTCTTCGTCTGACATCGAACCGTGGGACACCCTGTATATATGAATACGATAGTTCTCGGTACGAAATGATTGTTAACAGAACGCTAAATAAAATAGAGAGGATTCTAACCAAAGAAGGATTCGCGTTCGCAACCGGAAGGGGCTCGATTAACTCTACTCGAGACAGTAAAGACGATACAAGATATAAAATATACTAAAATCAAGGTTTATTTGATAATAATTCGGTTTGTCGGAGTCTCTTACAAAAATCGGAAAAGAATCGAAGAAATCAAAGAATTACAATTTCTCCTGTATTCGAATTCGCTAACGGTTTCGGCCCGGCCGAACTTTCTCGAATTACGGTTAACAAAGACTCTCTTAAGCAAAAGATTTTTACACAAAACTCTCGGGTACGAATTCCGAATTCTATAAATTGTTCGATACAATAATTCTTCCGATACGCAATCGGATTCGGTATTTTACAACTTTTACGATACAAGAAATCGTCTTTTCGCGGAGACCGAACGACTTCGCAAGCTCGATTCGCGTGTCCGGAAAATTCAATAATCTTTACGAAAACAAAAAAAGAAAGCTAAATCGATATGATTTTCAATTTATAATATAGAATTAAGCAAAGAATCTACTTTCCAAAGACTCCGATGAACAGGTATTAAAAATTCAAACTTGAGGTTAAATTCCCTCACCTGTGACCTCAAGCACGCACGAAACTAGAATAATTTTTCGGGACCTATTGTCCCGAAAATCGAACTCTCGAGCTGGGCCGACGGCGCCCGAACCTACCCGAACGGACTCGTGCGATCCTGCGGATCCTAACCTATCCGCGCTCTCGTTTGTCGCCTCGCAGGCGCGCAATTCGAACGCGTAAGATTTCTTTCGCTACGTTCGCTTCGCTCTCGTCGACTTTATCGCACGCTTTTCGCTGCTCTTCCGAATTCGTTGCGTTTCTCTTCTACACGTCGACTACGAAGACTTCGATGACGATGATTCTCGTAATTTCACGTGTTCTTTTCTCGTACAAGAAGTCAACTGTCGAATTCGTTGTTCGTAGCTTTCGTTGATTCTCTACGTCGTGCCGTCGCTCTCGTATGAAACGAAGTTCGCTCTTTGTAGCGTCTTTTACGTCGGAGTTCGTCGCTCAGCCCTTTATCTCGGATTCGTTGTCGTTATCTCGTCGGTTCTCTCGGAGTAGTTGTAATGCATGAAATATATCGAAAATAATAAATAAAGGTACGAATTCGCTTTTTCGAGGCCTCGGAAGTCGTTCGATCCCGCTTTCCATTGGTAACGCAGGTCCCTAATCGTCCGATTCCGTGCGCGTATTTCTCTTACGGCTCGATTAGAGAGAGAGGAGAGATTTTGTGGCGCGTATCAAAGATACCACGTCACAATATACAGGGTGTCTGGTTTGAAGTGTCTGAGCGGCCAACTACATGTGCACAAGTATGACTTGAGTCGAAAAGCCTAATGAACTTTTTCAAAATTCGGCTTAGTTAACGAGTTATTAATTAACAAAATTTGCGGAGGAAGGCGGTACGCTGGAGCTCGTAACTAGGTGATAGACGAAGCAGTAGGAGGAGTGATCCACAATAACCAATAACAATCGTCGGAAGGTAACGCTTGATCAACGTGTTTACCTATCTCCCTTCTCTCTCACTCCCTCTCTGTTTCTCTCTACGACACTCCCTCCCGCAGGAGGCTCACGATGACTCTTTGTCTCTCTTTTTCTTGCTCTTGTGGATCACTCCTCCTACTGCTTCGTCTATCACGTAGTTACGAGCTCCAGCGTACCGCCTTCCTCCGTAATTTTTGTTAATTAATAACTCGTTAACTAAGCCGAATTTTGAAAAAGTTCATTAGACTTTTCGACTCAAGTCATACCTGTGCTCATGTAGGTGGCCGCTCAGACACTTCAAACCAGACACCCTGTATATACAGGGTGTCCGCTTCCTATATGTCAGGAGCTAAATCACGTGTAGCCAGGAATAAATAAAGCCGAAAGGAGTCATAAAAGGTAACATAAGGTGGGTAAGTTAACGAGTTATTAATTATAAGAGTTCGGCAAATCACGACGCGCGGAAGCGGTAGGCGGCGATCCGCGGCCACGCTAATCTAGCGGCGCGAGGCGAGTAGCGAGCGGGTGGGGCGCCCGAGCTCGTGGCCCACGTATGTAGACGAGCCGCCTACCGCTTCCGCGCGTCGTGATTTGCCGATCTCTTATAATTAATAACTCGTTAACTTACCCACCTTATGTTACCTTTTATGACTCCTTTCGGCTTTATTTATTCCTGGCTACACGTGATTTAGCTCCTGACATATAGGAAGCGGACACCCTGTATATATATTGTAACGTATCGCTTTTCTTCCCCTTTTTCTTCACGTTACCTCCTACACAATTCGATCCTCAAAAGGACTGGCAGTGGGAAAAGTAAAAGATTTCGCAAATTATGACACCAAATTATCGTTTATTTTCTTTATTTCCTGAGAATCCGTCCGTTACGGTCGATGCTCTCGATCAGCTGTTCGGCCGGTGTTTTTATGCACGGATTTTCGACGCGCTCGTCGACGACGCTTTTGCTTACGCACATTTACCTACAATTTCTTATGCCTACGCTCGGTTTTGCTTCCTCACACATGCGTCTCACTCACACTACTAATCTAATACTTATCCTCAAGGAAACTTATATATATGTCGAATCATTGCCAGGACTCATAGGATTGGACATTGTAATTGCAAATCAGATGACCGAAAGTTCAAGAAAATATACACGTTTTTAAAATGCGTCCGTTCTTGTTGATGGTCTTCGAGATTCTGTTCTTTTCCGCTGCTCCTTTTTAAAACAAACATCCTTGCTGTTTTGGAAACACGTTCCCCAGCAACCCTTCCTTTCAAAACTCCCGCGACCGCTCTCGGCACCTGTCCACCAGAGCGCTCTGCTCCGATCTTCAACTTCTCCCTCATTGGTCGGCACCGGCAGCCAATCAGAGACCGTCCCTCAACTCAGAGCAAACTCCCTATCTAACACTCTCCGACATATAAGAAATATGACTAACACACCTATTCTACAACTTATACTAGAGAGATCCTAGGTTCGAGAAATAAGAATAACACGCTTACTTTAGGAGACGATGTGTCGTATGACTGTGTTAGTATGTCGGCGGTGGAAACCACTTACGCGCAGGTCGTCCCTCTCTTTCTTTCTAATGATGCTCTTTATCTCGCCTTCGCCGGTATTGAAACACTCGATTTCCTCACTACTTCTGCAAATGACTGCTTTTCCCCGACGTCTCGATGTTCAGTTGATATGCACTTTTTTCGAAATTTCTAATTCTTTCTTCCCGCACTATCGACTACTCGTGAATACTTTTGAATCTCAATTAATTTTTCCTTTCTTACGCGGTCCTTTTTAAAGGCGATTTCCCTACTTTTCCGTCCTCGCGTGATGTTATTCTGACATTTTAATTGGTTCCCTACTTTCCGGTGCGGCTGGGTCATTGCCTTCCCTTTTGTCTTTCCTATCGTTCGGGAAAATTCGTCGGTCATTCACGCGTACACGTCATCCGGAGCGATGCCTACCTGTATTCCCGTCCTTTTCTATCTTTCTTACTTTTTAGGTGTTTGTCACCTTTTCTCTGTTCTATTTTTAGCCTATCTCGCGTTTTTGCTCTCACCTTGTCGTTGTAACTTTTCCGCTTTACTTACTTTTATTCTAATTCTTGCAATTCTCGCGAATCTTATCCTATTTTTATTCGTTAATTCTTTTAATTAATTGTGTCCTAGTCCCTAACGTCACAATATATACAGGTATATATACAGGGTGTCTCACGTAAGCTACAACCGCGAATATACACGTGTCCACATGGATAATTGGAAGCGAAAAGTGAAATAAAAAGTAATAAAATTTGTCCTCGTTAACGAGTTATTAAATAAAATAGATTAGCGAATCAGGAAGCACGGAAGCGGTAGGCGGTGAGCTGCGGCTACCTGCGGCTACCCTGTTTCTCAGACGCGTATCTAAGTTTGCTTCTTTGTTTTTTCTTCCTATCCGATCGATATATCGATAGGTTGATTAATTTGAAGCTTATTTATGCCATTAAATATGTGCATTTATATTTCTGAATCGCTTCCCTCCACTGCACAGTGGGCCATTCCACTAATCCAGGTGGACAAAAGTCCAAAGCCAGAAATAAATAGCTCTAATTTTTTGTTGTTCATTGTTTTAATATACACAACACGTTTTTTAGTATAAATCATTAAATAATTAATACTGTAACATTGTATAGTACGATGATGAAACGAAACAAATGAAATTAATGTTATTATTCATAAATGAGTTTGGTTATTCATTGCAATAGATAAATTTACATTTCTAATTTTTTAAATTAGTGATTTGTGTTTTATTTTTAGAGAAACATTGTATGAATAAATGATGAATCAAACTAAAATAAATTTAAATAAGTCAATTATCAAATGACATGGTGGATGAGGATGAAGAATCACAAGAATCAGTGGCCATGTTCGTTGTTTCATCTGAATTAATGTCCAGTAAAATTTTAATATCTTTGTCCATAACCTTGCTCAATACTTTATTTTTGCTGTGAGAGATGCTTGATATGAACGGATCGGATGTGTACAGCAGCGTATGCATTAAATCTATCACACAGCATTCCCTCGATATTTTCCTTGAGTGGTACTCTCTGTATCTTCTCAAATCTTTGTTTCGCGATTCTAACGCTTCTTCTGAGAACATACCAATCGGCAGTACCGCAGCTTTTATAATTTCAGGCCCATGGACAAGTAGTTTATGTACACTTACAGGCATGTAGTACCAAGGATAAAGTTGTATGTACTTTTCTAAAGTTTCATTGGCATACTCTTCAAAAGCGACTAGATTAATAGGAAATCCACTAGAAATGGCTCGTAAAATGATCCCAAAACGTTTATTAAGTTCTACGTCAAGTCCTGTGCATTCCGATGCAATAGTTGGTTTTTCAAAAAACCTTCTGGCGGTATTGCCATCGTTTGTAGAACCGTAACCGGGTTTCGGCATATCAACTAACAATCCCATTTGCGATCTAAGTTTTTCTTTTACAGCATTCTTTCTTTCTTTAAACTCCGCTTTTTTGCTATCACCGCGTATTTGCCACTCCTTAATACTCAGTCTGTACGAGATGTGCAAAAGACACTCAAAACACCGTATCCAGGCATGTAAAGATGATAGACCGAATTCAAACAATTTTGGATTTGCTAATTTACTTTTAACGGAACATAATTCGTTCATATTTTTCGGTGTAGCTCCACAAATTCCACAAGTCTGGGTAGAGGGCGTATCAGAAACTACGGAAAATGTTTTCCCATCTATCATGGTTAATTTCATTATATGATAAATTTCAACGCTTTTTCCCCCTATACAAGTTCTCGTTGGTATTAGTTTTTCGACTTGGTTGTTAATATTATTAATTTCTTTACTAGTCAATTCTGATGACTCCTTTTGAAACATAATTTTGATAGGGCGACAAAACCTTGTTGATGATGACTGCTTATTATGCCAGAGAATTATTTGTCTATCATTACCTGGACAACTTGCATACAATTGAAGAGGAACCAAAAAAATAGAAAACAAAAATTCATCTGTGGCAGAAGACGAATTAAATTTTTGCTTATATCTAGAATGTCCCGAACTCCCATCACATCCCCATTTATAAACCATATTTATTTTTAATTCACCGATCATGTTCATTTTTTCGGATATCTCATTTTCAAGGAAACTTATAAGACGTACCACAGTATGATCTAACAAAGATTGTAATTGAATTTCAGCAGACAGCTCGTTAATTTTTATAGTACTTTCCTCAGGATAGCATGAGCTTTTAGCGATTTGGATTTTATGGTATAAGGGATAAATATTCGCATGACGTTTCTTAGCACCTTGTTGCATAAGTGTGTAAGTACGCCTAGAAAAATTCCCATCTATATACAACGCCAATGCTTCTTCGTTAGAATATTTATTTGGTTTTATTGGAGAATCAATCAACGTTCTTTTTAGTTTAGTTGCTCTATTAGAATCGTGTGTTAGTTTATTTATAACGCAAGCAGCATCTTTTTTTCCGGAAAGCCTAAGAGAAGTTACGGTGGCGAATGCCAATTCCTCTGTTGTGGACGACTTGACAATAGACAAAATTTTCCTTTTTTTTGTTTTATGACTACATTCAGTGAAACATTTTACTGGTCGTCCGATTATTGAGTTACTCTGCTTATGTACAGGAAATGACAAGTCTTTGTCCAACCAATTCCGGTGATATCGTAAAAATATGCTCAATGATCGCCTGGATTCCTTCCATTTTTGGGCTAATTTGCTATTAAAATTATTAATAATTTGTCTTATTTCCCGGCTATCAATATTGTTCTCTAAATCGTTTATGTCTAATTTATTGCAAACATACTGGAAAACAGCTTCGTTTTTGCTAACAGAATCACGGCCGTGGCGCCATATTTCAAAGAGCTCTTTACGGGGAATCATAATCTTGCCGAAACTGCCGACTTCCGTATAACTCGTATTCCTATAACGTACCAAAGATATTACGTCTCCTGTTTACGAAGACGTTTGAAAGTTACTTACCAATAATGTGTGTCACCAAAAGAATCGTGGTGCGATTTTGATAAGGTTTTCTCGCCTTTTGTGCAACCGCCCTCACTGCCTCTCGTAGTCTTTCGTAACTTTACGTAGATGCGAAAACGCGGAAAGGAACTTGTATAATAAAAATTCTTACTCGAACGTAATATTACGTATAACGCGATTTCTTGTACATCAGGCTGTTTAGTTGAGCATACAATTGTTATTTCCATAGCTACCGACTTCTTCTGTTTTTTTTTTAAGCAAGACCACAGTGACTCGGAGAGCACTCCGAACTATTCGAGATATCCAAAAACCCTTTTTGATTTTTAAATATCATAACAAAATCTAAATGTGTGTGTATGTGTCCACTGTAGCGTCCAAATGGCTGAATGAATCAAGCTGAAATTTATATGAAAAATCCTGATGCACCCGATGAGGATCCACAATTTCGGTTCCATACGACTTCCGGTTTAAAAATGGCGGGCATTTAAAAAATTAAAAAATTCATAAAAACTCTGTTATGAGAAAGAAACAATTTAAATTTTGCAAAAGTATAGAAACTAGGGACAACTGGTAACATGAGTTTTTTCAAAATTTGTTTTCAAAGCAATGAACAATAGCGAACGATAGATAATTGTATCTACTCCAACGCCTAAATGGCAGAACGGGTGGGTTGAAAATTACATAGAAAATAAAGTTCTATCCAACGATGAGCCACTAAAAATTTTGGTTCGATTCCACTTCCGCACAGTGGACCAAAATGTAATTCTAGGTGGACAAAACCCCAAAATTCAATATACTCAAAAATTTTACATTTTTGGAAATGAAATATGTTGAATACTGAACAGTAATGCAAAGGTGAATAAACTTTGCTATTCACAAAATGAACAGAGATCTCGCCCTTCGAAATCGGAGTAGTACTGCCTCTGATTTTTTAAACTGTTTTACTTCTAACTTCCCCGTGTGTTTATGTAGTATTGCATTAAAAATTGGGTACACTTTAATTTTTATCGATTTGTATATAAAATGAGTAACCACTCAGCCAATTTTCATATCTCTAAGTTCCTTATATTTTTTGCAATAAAATTTTCAATCCCACGTGTTTTTATTTGCGAATTATAAACTTTTTTTTAATTATATCTTCATATCCGCGCATATTCGCTATGCTGTCGGTGTTAAAACATTGGTCTAACAGTTCTTAATGTATGTTAAAAATTTCAGGTGCAAATGTTTGCAAACTTTGAAGATACAAAGATTCCCGTGTACATTACATTAGATTAGATTCTCGTATAAGGCAGTTAATATATTACTTGCTGTATTTACGAATTCGCGTTATTATAAATCAAATCATCGCACGATTGCCTCGAAACATGTGCCATAGCAAGGGGGGTTCGGTCCCTGGACCCCGCTCGAGGGGACGGGGGGCCCCCTGGGCCTCGGGCGAAAATACTTAGCTTTTTCGCATTAGGCACGACCGAAGTGGCGGTCTGCTCGTTGCGCCCCCTCACCCCTTTTTTTCACATGAACTTTTTAATTATCGACTCAAATTATCCAATTAAATTTTGTAAATACTCACTATTTTTTTTTTTCTCACTGGTTCGATTCATAGATTGTCCCGTCATGGGTAATCTTATGAGCTTTACGGCTTGTTTGCTTGAGACGAACGCACAGTGGGCCGAAATCGACGTAATCAGACATAAGATATTTTGTTCAATAAACTGTTTTTTCGTGCATAAATCGATAAAGCTCGATTATCTGAACAATAATTATGCGGGTCACTTTTCTCGGAAACGCGTTAATCTCGCTTTTCTCATAAGGAAAAAAACACAAAAAGCTTAATAACTAAAAAACCGTAAGCGTGAATTCAATACGAGAGACAGCAATTCACATCGTAGACGTGTCAATTCGTTGTGTTATCGTGAGAAAAATATATAAATTTATAAAAAATGGAAAGCCTTGTGACTAATTTAGATTTATTCATGGCTTTGAGGAACTTAGGGTCTATTTCGGATAGTGCAAAATTCTACGTGTTCCTTAAAAAAGAACTGGCGTTAGAATACATAGAGGAAACTCATAACAAAGTTCTAACCAAGTTTTGTCAAAAGACCTGCTCCAACTTTTATTCTAAATGGCTCAAATCTAACCGCACCTTGAAGAACTTTTTGCGAAAGAATAGAGAATGGTTAAAAAAGAAGATCATTTGGCCAGAGGAATTATACGGCCTTGTACATGGGAAAACGAGAATATCGGGCAAGTCGAAGTCGATAACGAAGATTCCATCCTAAATATATCGATACCCTCGACTTCCTCACCTGCTCCAATGATACCGCCGGAAAATTTGTGGATTAATCAAACAAAACAACATTTGAAAGAAGATATCAACAAGATCGTAACTCATTTGATGAACTGGCCGGAAGATATAGAAAAAGTAAAGCAGTGTATTGACAAAAAAAAAAACTAAGTGTATATATTCATCGGAGAAAGCTTTAGCTTTAATGCTATCGCTCCAGTTATCAAAATGGCAGTATATTACTTTAAGAGACACTGCTAGTAAAAAAGAAGTTTATCTATATCCTTCATATTGTAGAGTAACGCAGGCAAAATCATTACGTTATCCGTCATCAAATTGCATTAGTATAACGGACAACTCAGCTCAAATAAAGCTGCAAGCTTTATTGGATATAACGACACGAAGACTTTTGTTATGTATGGAGAAAAAAAATCTCGGAAATAGAAAATTAACGCTTATTAGCAAATGGGGCTTTGATGGGGCATCTGGCCAGAGTAACTACAAACAGATAAACAGAAATGAATCCCCAGAAATGGTCCCAATAATTTTAAAAGACGAGGGAAGAATTATTTGGGAAAACGATCGCCCTTCATCGACATTTCTTTGTCGTCCCATAATGTTTCAATTTATGAAAGAGACCGAAATTACTGTTGAAAAGCAATTGAAGGAGTTCCAATCAGAAATAGATGCATTAGAAGAAACAGAAGTTAATGAAGCCAGCGTAAAACATAAACTGCTAATGACCATGATTGACGGCAAGATCTCGTCATATGTCTCTAAAACGTCTTCAGCGGTTTGTGATATTTGTCGTGCCAAGCCATCTGTAATGAACAATTTGACAAGCTTCAAAACTAAAATACATAATGAAACTATGTATAACTACGGATTGTCTTCATTACATGCGTGGATTAGATGCATGGAGTGCTTACTTCACATAGGTAAGTTAAATTTAGCCATAATATTATGCTTTATAATTTGGTAATTTTGCATTTTGACATCGAATATAAGTTTAAATTTGTGACAATTTAATTAAATTATTTTATAGCTTATAGACTGGAATTTAATAAATGGTGTGCAAAGGGAGAGGATAAAGAACTATTGAATCAGAAGGAAAGACACATCCGGAACGAATTCAAATCACGGTATGGGCTTTTAATTGATGTAGTAAAACAAGGAGCAGGCACCACGAATGACGGCAATGCCGCCAGAAGATTCTTCAGAAATCCTGACGCTACTGCAGAATGAAATTTAATAAATAAATTTTACACAATTCTGCAAGTGATTGCTTCCGGAGAGCGAATCCATATAGATAAATTTTCAAGGTTCTGCGAGAAGACAGCTCAATAATATATTGAGTTATATCCATGGTACAATATGCCATCTAGTATTCACAAAATTTTAATTCATGGGACCGACATTATCAAACATTTTGGTGCGTTGCCGATAGGAAAGCTATCGGAGGAGGCACCGGAAGCCCGGAATAAAGACTTCCGAAAATTCCGCGAGCATCATTCAAGAAAATTTAGTAGATCCGCGACAAACCAGGATATTTTGAACAATCTTCTACTTACTTCAGATCCATATATTTCGTTTTTAAGACCTAAATTTGATAAAAAAAAAAAGTAAAATACACTAGCGACGTTTTAAATCTTCTAATAATACATAGATGCTATGTAGGCGAATTTTCATTTGTTGTATTTTTCATTTCATTGGTTGTAATTTTATTTATTTCGGATTGTTCTATATATATTTATTTATTGTACGAATTTGTTGTTATAATAAAATGTTTTTGGTTTAGTTTATCTTAAATGGCTGTTATGATTTTCTGTAGATTAAAATGTGTTGCAATAGTTATAATAGTTAATTGAAATTTGTTTCCATTGTCTAAGTACTTTAAATAATATTAAATAACAGCGGGATAATGTTGGTGTGATCATTATTTTCATTTTACCATTTTTACAGAAATATATTTTCCATCGCTTAAATTTATTTTTATGCAACTAGTTCAATCGTTATATGTTAAATAAACGATACAAATAATTGAATAAAATTACATTGAATAAAAAATGTTCATCTCTTTCGATTGCTGTAGCAGGCGAACGGGCAGGCGCAGGTTACAGATATTTATGGTTTTAGATTGCCTATTAGTTGTAGATTAGCACACATAAGTCCCAAAGCGAGATCGCTTACGGTTTTTTAGTTATTAAGTTTTTGTGTTTTTTTCCTTATGAGAAAAGCGAGATTAACGCGTTTCCGAGAAAAGTGACCCGCATAATTACTGTTCAGATAATCGAGCTTTATCGATTTATGCACGAAAAACAGTTTATTGAACAAAATATCTTATGTCTGATTACGTCGATTTCGGCCCACTGTGGAACGGCCCGAATTTGCGAGCCGTACGGCTCGGGGTTTTTGGATACACGACTCGCTTTTGTTTGCCGTGCAGCCTGGATTCTGGAGCCTTGCGGCTCGGATTTTTGAGCCGTGTGGCCTGGACCTGCGAGTCGTACGGGTGAATTCCGTGAGCCGTATAGGCGATGTCAATAGACTAGTGGTACCTGGTTCCGATTTTAACGTCAGTTATTATTCTATGGTAGGTGAGTTCACTACCGGCTACGACATCACTTGCATCTCTGCTGGATTGGGAGGCAGAGGACCCAGGAGACAACGTTATCCTATCCAGAATAAAGAAATTGGCCATCGCCCATCTCCCTGAAGGCTGGCAGGAATGGAAGATTCATGTTTTTTCCAAAGTCAAGCTACTAGGCGATGATCACGACCCTCAAATCCTCAATAAGATTAGATTAGATGCCGACTGTCGGCATAGCTCGTGCTTTTCTTCCTGATTGTCTCTCTTCCTGAAAAAGTTTATAGGGACATTAAAGTGAAGCTGCTAGAGTTGCCACTCTGTGTAGGGCTCATCATTGGACTCTCTTCCTTCGTAACCCGAATACGCGGATCGGCTGTGCAGAACGAGTTGGTGATAGCAGCTATTTCGAACCTGAAACCCCTTCTCATAAGTAGAGTGGACGCAAATAAAGAGATTTCAAGGGAATGCGAGGACCTAGAGGATGACGTTTCTATGTCAACATACTCATCCGTACAGGTGACAAAAAAGCAGAGTAGATTGGACAAATTAGAGCAGGGTCAGAGGGATTTGAAATATATGTTTGAATCATTTATGAAACGATTTAGTCCTCAAGAGGAAGAATCCTCTTCTGAAGACGAGGAAGCCTCTTTTGAAGAAGAGGAGATTCGGCCATTTGTTCCTAATTTTAATAATAATTTGTCTCCTCATACTTCTCCAATTCCGTGGGCTCCCCCCAAATCGCCAATGGAGGAAGATTTCGACTTGGCTCCAAAAACAAGAGAACAGGAACCCACGATACCCACTCCAAAACCTCACATCGCAGCACAGGGTACGGAGTGCCAAAGATTGGGTGAGATGACTTTTAAACAAATAAGATATGTGGACGTGCAGAAAAGATTACACGCCGCCCCGATTTTCGGCGCACTTAAAGTAAACCCGGTTCTGGTAAAAAATTCATCTCCTAATCCGTCCCATGAACAACTAGTCCGATCAGATGCTACTTTGGGTACGATCATTCACGGTCTTCTATTACAAAGGGAAGCTTTGTCTAATGCCTTAAAAGACTTATCAAATAAACATCCCTCATTGAGGCAAGATTTTAAGAATGCTTTTTCGTCTGAATCCCCTTTTAAATCCATTTCCGATGATCCCCTTCAATATTAATGCGGTCGCAGAGCTGAAATTATCGAACAGAGAAGAAATAGTTTGCTACCGAAGAAGGAGTATCAAGCCACTGTTCTCAATGTGATTCCCCCTTCAACTTCCCATCTTTTCTGCGAGAAAAAGTTAGCGGAATTATTGAAACAACCGTCTCATCAACATTTTTTTCGTATCCCTACCAGAAAACCTTTACAACCTAGAAACTTTATCCCCACTACATTCTCGGCCCAGTTTGGCTCCTTCTCTTCTGGAAAGGTCACAAAAACGACCAGGCCCTTCAGTCGTTTACGAAAATCAAACTTCGGCAAAACTAATGAGAATTAGAAACGACCATCAGGTGACAACCAAGGGCACAACCGATCTCCCGCATCTCGGGATAAATCTATTAGAAGGCACGCTACCAATAGGACACGAAAATCCTGAAAAACGAGATTTCAAAGGGGGCAGGCTTCTATCTTTTCTAGAATTTTGGAAGGAGGATGGAGCTCCTCCAAGCATCCTAAATATAATAAATGGTTACTCGATTCCTTTTATAATGAAACCACCTCTGGTCCCTCTTTCAGACAAAACATTACTGAAATACAGCATGAAGGAAATGAACTTAGAGATACTCTCTCTCTCTTACAACAAGGGATATTGGAAAGATCAACATCAAAAATAGGATTTCTATCAAGAATGTTTCCGATTCCAAAACCAGACGGCAGCGTTCGGTCTAAAATCAACCTCCGAGAATTGAACAATTATCTTCTTCCGAAAAAGTTCAGATTACTAAACCACCTCAAAGTACCTCACTTTTTACAGCAAGGGGATTTTCTCATAAAAATCGACTTATCACAGGCGTACTTTCACATACCTGTAAAACCCCAGCATCGAAAGTTCCTATCTATTGCTCATCACGGCGAGGTTCTTCAATTTTCATGCCTACCATTCGGTCTTTCAGCAGCGCCTCTCACATTCGCCAGAGTGTCAAATTGGCTAGCGTCAAAACTCAGAGAGATGGATATAAGAGTTATAGTATATCTAAACGATTTTCTTCTGGCCAACCAGGTCCCTTCAAAATTGCAAGAAGATGCCATCAAAGCAGCACACTTTCTAGAGAAACTAGGTTGGTTAATAAACCAAGAGAAATCTCTGAAGAATCTGACTCAACGCCTGGAATACCTGGGAATTCTCTGGAATACCGCAAACAACGTGAAGTCTCTACCGAAAAACAAAGTGTCGGATATAAGAAGAGTTCTAACTCGAATCTTAAAAACTCAGACTTGGAGTTGGGAATCTGCAAAAAGTCTTTTGGGCAAACTGAACTTTGTCTCTTTCGTGGTCCCTTTAGGCAGACTGAATTCCAGGGGGTTGCAGAGGGCAGCCAACACCCTACCGGAGCACCATCGGAGAAAAAAGTTCCGGATGCCGATGATAGCTCTCCAAGAATGCGCCTGGTGGCTAAAAAATTTAGAGAAGAGCACAGCCCTCTTCACATGTCGAGAAACCGTTCTGATCACCTCGGATGCCTCGGATCTAGGTTGGGGGGCTCAGGTAAATGGGAAGCTCATCAGCGGAAGCTGGGAACCCAACCAGAGACTGTGGCACATCAACAGGAAGGAACTTTATGCAGTCTTACGAGCATTTCAGTTAGAAACAGATCTGTTAAGGAACAAGAGGGTAATAGTTCAATCAGACAACCGAACAGTGATTGCATAAATAAAAAATCAGGGCGGGACGCGTTCTGCCCATCTTACGATGCTGGTTTCTCAGCTGTTGAATTTGGCTTAGAACTTAAAAACAGATATTTGTCCTAAGTTTATTCCGGGAATCTACAACGATGTGGCCGACAGTCTTTCGAGACAGAAACATTTGGCGGACTGGCACCTTTCAGACAGAATTTCCCACATTCTATTTCAGAAATGGGGAATTCCGGAGGTCGATCTTTTCGCGACACATGTGTCGAAGGTAGTCCCAACTTATGTTTCTCGAGATGTGAGGGACAAAGGAGCTCTCTTCATCGATGCCTTCAGCAGGACATGGGAGTTCAAGTTAGCCTGGGTGTTTCCACCGCCTTCTCTAGTCCCATGAGTTGTGGCCCATCTGAACAATGCAAAGGGAGTGTTCATTTTGGCGTGTTCATAAAGAAGCCATTTCAGGCAGCCCGTTGGTGAAACAGATGATCAAAGCTATTGAACTAGCTAAACCGCTGCCTGCGAAGAAACAGATTTGGGACATTGCTCAATTGATCCACTGGATGGAAAATATAACAATTCAAGAAGATAGTAATCTTCCAAGAGTCTTGTCACCTGGCTCTTATTTTATTGTTAGCCTCTGGTCGGCGTGTGCACAATCTAACCTTGCTAAAAATTGATAAGGATAGCTTACTACTTAACGATTAATAGGTCTCACAGACAGTCACGGCGGCAGCTGTCTAAGATACCTAACAGTAAGCTTGATCCGGTGTTCTGGACGAAATTATTTCTTTCTCTTACAGAATCATGAAGAAACGCAGGAGGAGTTTCCATAAACTCCTTATTTATAACCTCGCGAGGTCGAGTGGGTCCGGCTTCTAGATCAATCATTGCTGGATGGAAAAAAACTGCTTTCTCGGAAATAAATATTAACTTGCCTCCAGGGAGTATCAGGTCGGCTGTTGCTTCATCAAGAAGAGAATAATGTTCCAATGGATTCCATTTTAAAGAATGGAAATTGGAGAAGTAACCATAATGTGATTAAACATTATTTTAAGGAGATAATCAGTATTCCTTCCAAAGATAATTCTGTTAATAGTTTAGTTAATAACAGTTTTAATGCTCTTTGACGAGTTTATTGTTATAAAGGTTCGTTGCTTATTATACATAATAAATTTTGATTTCTTCTTAATCTTCTCTTCATTTATTACATGCACTTACTGAGTTTTCCATTCACTGTACGCTTCCCCGCGCCATCAGAAACCAAATATTTCTCATAGGTCAAGCCGACGGCACAGACCATGAAATAAACAACGTTTTTCCCCCGAAAGGGATAAAAACGATAAATTTCATGTCTTGCCTAGGCTTGACCGGAGTAATTTCTTGGCGGCTTATAATCGCTTGGTACTGATTAATATCGCGCTGGTTTCACATCGCGCGCCTTCGAGACGCGCGCGACAAAAGAGCGCGGCGAAGGAAACAAGCGCAACTAGGCGGCGCGGGGACATATGACATATGTGTTTCTTACAGGGAAATTGAAAGGGGTATTCTCATAGGTCAAGCCTAGGCAAGACATGAAATATATCGTTTTTATCCCTTCGGGGAAAAACGTTGTTTATTTTTTCAAATACAAATTAAACTTTTCGGAATAGGGATATGGGTACATCGTGAAATTCTATATTAGATTTTCATATACAGTAGACCCGCTGTAATCCGACAAACGTTTTGCAAGACGGTGTCGGATTATCGAATTTGTCGGATTATAGAGTGCTGCAGCGACCCCTTGTAGTCCGGAATTTTTTGAAGAAGAGTTCCTTATAATCCGACAAATTATAAAAATAGTGAGATAAAATCGATACTACACGATATGGAACGTCTTAAATCAAACAACACAATAGATAAATCAAGGTTTATTACAGAATTAACGTGATTAACGCAATGGCCATAGCAGATATAAAAAAATAAAAACTGAACGTAGCACATGTTGATGTAAACCAATATATATTTTCTTAAAAATTACTATGTGTCTTCAAGGTACATACTACATAATTTGAGCAAAAAAAAAAATGATAAATAAATAAATTTATGTTGCATGGAAATATTTATCAATTTTCTTTTGTTCTACATTGGCAAAACGTAAGAGTAAGGCCTTGTCTCTCAGTCTCCGTAAAAGTAAAAGTTCGCTGTACGATGCACCATTCTCTTCAGCCCATTGCATTCCCACTTCAAATGCGTCGATTGCATTTTCTGCTGTCACATGCGGAGTATTCTAGATTATTTCGTCGTCATCGTCTTGATTTATTATTGGAGTAGAAACTTTGTTAATAATCTCATCATCAGACATTTCTTGAAATACATTTTCTTCTTCATCCATTCCACGATACCAGATTTCCAAATCTTCTGCACTAATCTGTGTTTCGGTCGCGACTTGCTCTATGACTTCTGAAGTGTTACTGATTTGGGGAGCGCTGGGAGTGGTGACGATTTCTGGCCATAAGTTCTTCCATGATGATGTAATGGTTAATGGGGGCAATGAACTCCAAGACTGACAAAAGACAAAAACTAAGTCTTTCATGTTAAACTCTTTTAATGTTTTTTCAATAGGCTGGTCTTTTGATATGGCCGTCAGCAGCAGTTTTTTTTTGTAATCTTGCTTGATATATTGAATGATATGTTGATCCATTGGTTGGATAAGTGCAGTGCAATTCGGTGGAAGAAACATCGTAGTAATGCATTTATCCTCAGTTGTTAGTTCTTCTTCACACGGATGACCGGGAGCATTATCGAGAAGTAACAACGCCTTTTGAGGAAGATTATGATCTTTCAACCATTTCCTCGCTTCCGGCACGAAGGATTCATCAAACCACTTTTTGAAAAGGTCTTTTGTCATACACGGGCTTTTTTGTCCGTAATAGTGAACTGGTAAATCAATGTTCTTGAATGCACGTAGATTCTTTGATTTTCCGATGATCAACAACTTTAGTGTATGCGTGCCCGAAGCGTTAGCACACGCTAATATGGTTACGCGTTCTTTGTTCACCTTACGTCCAGGTAGAGATTTTTCATTGTATGAAACAAACGTTTTGTTAGGTATTACGCGCCAAAAAAGCCCTGATTCATCTGCATTATATACCTGTGCAGGACAAAGTTCTAAATCCTTCACTTTTTTTTGAAATTTTAATTTAAATGGCTCTACGCAAGAGGCATCATTAGAAAGTTTTTCTCCTGTTACCGTCATTAAACGTATTCCATGACGACTTTTAAAGCGTTCCAACCATCCCTTGCTAGCTACAAAGTCATCTTTTTGTGTTATCTTATTGTAAAAAAATTTTGCTTTCATGGCTAATATGGGTCCAGAAATAGGTGTATGCCTGTTTCTTTCTTGAAGAAACCACATGTACAGAGCTTCCTCCACCTCTTAATTTTCCGCTTTCTTGAGAGTTTGCCTCGTGCCTGGCCACAGTCAGTGTTAGACACAAACTTTTGTATATTCTCGCGGTTTTTTTTATATCATAAATTGTGGAACGTCCTATACCGTATTCATTCGACAACTTACTAATAGATTCATTAGGATTTAGGCGGTCCAGAATCTCACTTTTTTCTTTAATCGTTAATGTTTTGTGTTTCCGTTTTTGGGCTTGCAAAACCATTGAGGCACGTATAGATAAATAATTTGTGTATTATTAAACTAAGACAATACGAGTCGAGAAAAACGTCACGGTGCTTCGTACAAGTTACAACGTGTTCAATAATGCACTGACGAAGCTTTGCCATAACGATGCAGGACGGTTAGCCGCCGCCGTTTAGCCGCCAGCCGTTTAGCCGCCAGGACGTTTCGCCGCTGCCGTTTAGCCGCCAGAACGTTTCGCCGCTGCCGTTTAGCCGCCAGAACGTTTCGCCGCTGCCGTTTAGCCGCCAGAACGTTTCGCCGCTGCCGTTTAGGCGCCAGAACGTTACGCCGCTGCCGTTTAGCCGCCAGAACGTTTCGCCGCTGCCGTTTAGCCGCCAGAACGTTTCGCCGCCGGGACGTTCCTCGTTTTAATAACTTTCGTAGTAACAAAACGATCCTTTCCTCTAGTTTTTCAACATTTTTAATTATCGATTCCTATCTAGCACCAATAGTAGCTAAGATACACAGGTGGAGAGAGAGAGAGAGAGAGAGAGAGAGAGTCAGTGCTACGAGGCTATCTTAAGCTAGCGGCTCGCGCCGACCCTCTCTCTCTCTCTCTCGCTCACTCTGTCTCTCGCCCTAGCTTTCTTCTACGGCATTATCTTACGTTGACGGACCACCAGGCCCTTCATTCTTTCTCTCACTCTCGCTCTCTTTCTTTCTCTATCGCCCGCCAGTCCAATCATAGCTTGGCTAGAGTTTTGGTATGGCGGCGAGACTACACCTACTGCTTCCACGCTGCACGATTGGCAGATCGTTATTAATTAATAGCTCGAAAACTAACCTGGCATATGTTACTTTTTATGACTCCTTTCGACTCAGAAAAATCAGTCGCACATGCCATTCTTCGTCTGACATCGAGCCGTGGGACACCCTGTATGTTGCGACCAGAAAGGTGTTTTAAAATAAAAGGTGTTTTACGGGAAACGAAAGGGAAATAAAAGTGATCCGGGTTGGTTTGGGTCTGGGTTGCGAGCAGAAAGGTGTTTTAAAATAAAAGGTATTTAATAGGGACAAGTGGAAAAAATAACTTTGTATGTATGTATGTATGTGTGTATGTATAAATAAAGAATTTTAATACTTATACACACACACGCACGCACATACACATAAACTTAAAAATGTTAAAAAATCGGTGTAACTTATACTTTTGTAACTGCAAAAGTTATTGAAAAGACGAACGTCTCGGCGGCTAAACGGCGTTGGCTAAACGGCGGCGGCTAAACGGCGGCGACTAAACGTCCTGTACCCCTTCATACTGGGCAGCCATATATGCCGCCGACCGTAGGAACCTCTGTCCAGCGCAAAGGACTTTCTTTTATTGCTAGAAATATTACTACTGAAAATAGAAACAAATTGCATCTAAGAAAACTCGATAGATTTATTGTTTTTAAATTACTATATTTCAAAAACTGAGAATTATAGAATATTCTTAACTAATTTAATTAATAAATATCTTTTCTTTCATCATTAATTAATTATAAACATTAATCAAAACCTTTCAGTATAGTATGGCGTAGTCTCCCTATACAATCCTAACTAAACAACCGTCTTCGGTGTAGCCGTCGTCGTTGACAATTGTCGACAGCCATTGTCGTCGGTGTACAATTATTCGACAACTGACAACGACGACACACACTCAGCGAAAACTATTGCTTACTTACATAGCGGGAAATTAACAAAATTTACACAGACTTTTCACAAAATTATTTATTTTTTTTTAATACAAATTTTCTTTTTTAGTTGTAGTTGTAAATATAAACACCCCTTCCGCGGTTGCTGGAGCGACCGCGGCGTGTGTACCACGCGGCGCGTGATCTTCCCCCACCTCGTCTAATTTTCCTCTCATTACGGCCCTGGCCGCGAACGTTTTCTAAAAAATAGAGTATGTTTTAGTACATCGTATTTTTTTTCTTTTTATGTAACATTTATCGAAAATCGAATCGCACACGTAAAAAAAAAATTATTTCGTACACGTGCCGATAGAAAACAAGTTAATAACGAAATAACTTGTTCACTTTCGGACATTGATATACAGAGTGTGCCAAAAGTTCCGGGACACCTAAATAACTTTTGAACGGCTTTAGATATAGGATTGAAATTTATAGGGATGCAATGGGTCAAATCAATCTACTATTTAACCACCAAAGCATCAACCTCCGCACCCCGGGGAAAGGGGGGGAAGAAGGGGCACAACATTTTTAAATGGCATATGGGGTCGAGTGACAGCTCATTCGAAATGACTGTTTGAGGCGAAAACAACGCAATATCGCCGAGGTTTGTGCGATTATTTTTCGCAGAGTTATGATCATTTGAACATCTCTATTGAGATTTTACAATAGCGAGAGCCCACAGCGACATCAGTAGAAAAATAAGTTTTCACGCAGGCACACGCGTTCCCGTGTGTATGCACGTTTGTATGTGCGTGTATCAGGTTGTGAACACTGGTGTGTGTAAAGAATAAAACACACAAATTATTTTATTAAATGTTCAAATTGGCATCCTTACACAATTTGGCAGTAACCTAAGCAAACGTAAAATGTATCGATAACAATGGTTAAAAAGTCGGGTGTGATTGAATTAGAAACGTTCACTATTTTTTCTTGCAGTTCTTGTAAACTTTCAATCCTAGTCTCATAAACTTTTGATTTCAAATACTCCTAGTAAAAAAGTCTAATAGGGTCAGATCTGGTGATCTTGGTGGCCATTCTATTGTGCCTCTTCTACCAATCCGTCGTTCGCTAAAAACATTATTAAGAATATTACGAGCTGCTCCAGAGAAATGAGCCGGAGCTCCAGCTTGCTGGAACCAAACATTGTGAAAAGCTTCTCCAGCAATATCCTGAACAGCCGGTATAACTTGGTTTTCTAATAAATTACAATAATTCTGAGAATTAATGAATGAGAGACACTAACGCAAAATCCTAATAGAGATGATCAAATGATCATAACTCTGTGAAAAATAATCGCACAAACCTCGACGATATTGCGTTGTTTTCGTCTCAAAAAATCCTTTTGAATGAGCCGTCACTCGACCCCACATGCCATTTAAAAATTTTGTGCCCCTTCTTCCCCCCCTTCCCCCGGGGTGCGGAAGTTGATGCTTTAGTGGTTAAAGGGTAGATTGATTTAACCCATTGCATCCCTATAAATTTCAATCCTATATCCAAAGCCGTTCAAAAGTTATTTAGGTGTCCCGGAACTTTTGGCACACTCTGTATATGTCGAAAATCTTACCTGCCGTTTCCTCCCTCGACCTCTACGCCGCAACTAATGCTCCCGAGTTTGCTTTTCTTTCGATGCTGTCGGGGTTCGCCGGCGACGTCGTCGGTCGTGGTAGATCAGCGGAACTCGTCTCGTTCATCTGTCGCTCCGTCAAAATCTCATTAAAATGAGTTTCCTGTTGCCGCAATTTCCTTCTCAACACCTCAATTTCTTTTCGAGACGCCATCAATTCGGCTACATTACGAAAAAAAACAAAGGAAATGTAAAATATCGAAAAAAAGTGTATTACGGTCTTACTACTCACCTTTTTCACTGCTCGAAAGCTCAGTAGCCATCTATAAAAAATAAACGTAAGTATAAACAATTAAATAGAATAGAAAATGCACGCATATACTAAAAGAAAATGGCAGTAACAATACTTACGTCTGTGTCTTCGGACGAACTCATTGCGAATAAAGGCAGTAAGCAGTGGAGCGAGAAGAAACAAACGACAGTAAAACATCACTGAGTGGGTTAAACGGATTTATACTTGATGTTTGTGTTTAAGGAAGAAAAAATACGGAAGAAGAAATACGATGTACTAAAACATACTCTATTTTTCAGAAAACGTTCGCGGCTAGGGCCGTAATGAGAGGAAAATTAGACAAGGTGGGGGAAGATCACGCGCCGCGTGGTACACACGCCGCGTGGTACACACGCCGCGGTCGCTCCAGCAACCGCGGAAGGGGTGTTTATATTTACAACTACAACTAAAAAAGAAAATTTGTATTAAAAAAAAAATAAATAATTTTGTGAAAAGTTTGTGTAAATTTTGTTAATTTCCCGCTATGTAAGTAAGCAATAGTTTTCGCTGAGTGTGTGTCGTCGTTGTCAGTTGTCGAATAATTGTACACCGACGACAATGGCTGTCGACAATTGTCAACGACGACGGCTACACCGAAGACGGTTGTTTAGTTAGGTTTGTATAGGGAGACTACGCCATACTATACCGAAAGGTTTTGATTAATGTTTATAATTAATTAATGATGAAAGAAAAGATATTTATTAATTAAATTAGTTAAGAATATTCTATAATTCTCAGTTTTTGAAATATAGTAATTTAAAAACAATAAATCTATCGAGTTTTCTTAGATGTAATTTGTTTATATTTTCAGTAGTAATATTTCTAGCAATAAAAGAAAGTCCTTTGCGCTGGACAGAGGTTCCTACGGTCGGCGGCATATATGGCTGCCCAGTATGAAGTTACTACTAACAGAAATATTATAGAATTTACATATAATTTAATTATCGCCATCTTCATACTGGGTAGCCATATATGCCGCCGACTGTACAATACACACGTATTTGTTACTAATTAATTCAATTGGACGAAACGATACATGAATCTCTGCGATGATGCCATAAAGCAATTGCACCATATATGATTTGTATGATCGTTTCAGCCAATAATACGTTAGCATCCACACTGAGCCATTCGTACCTGCATTCTTTAACTTCTTGTTTGGAACGATTCGTGCGTCAAAAAAAAAGAAGTGCGCAAAAAATATCTCTAGAAAAAAAATATTTGTCCATCGCTATTAGTGGTGGGACTGATACCGATACTATTGATGACATTCAATCAATTCGATATCAAAGTACTTCATGAGAAGTATCGATACGTATTGAAATCTTAGATGCTTCGTATCAATTTTAGGTAATGATACCCTGATACCTCTTCAAGGGATGCGACCCAAGATCCTCCTGCGATGTCAAGCGGCTGTCGCTTTTGGCTCGAGGCGAGGATTTCGTGTTCGTAAAAGTGCAATCTGCGTCGACCAATTGAAAGTTTCGATTAACAGAACTTATCATTGAAAAGCTGTCACATGAAAGATGCAATCATAATGCGTGTCGCTACACCGTGCACAATTTTTTAAATCATCAGCTTAAAACAACCGGAACAGCAATCGTAAAATATGACGTTTCACTCATTTATGTATTCCTTGGGCAACATGTAAACGTAGATCTTTTCTCGGCGTCTTCTAATCCTCTAGTGGTGATTTTAAAAATCGGGCTGGGTATTGAGAAAATTATATAAAATAGGGCCAAGTTTATTAAACGAAATAATTTGGGCACGATCGCTGCCATCTAGAAATGTCAAATGACAGATGATTTGACGAATAGGTTAGAAAGACATGTAAGGGTCTTGTCAACTAAATTTAGTTTTCTTCTCACTTTATGTATGACTTGACAATATATTTTTAATATTTATATGATATTGTAAAGTTATAAGGTAATTAAAAAAATTGTTATGATTTTCAGGATGAATTGTCAAGATATGAAATAGATGAACCGTTTGTATACATTTTAGCAACAGATTTAGGTTTGGTTCAAGATTTTAAGGGTCTTTTAACAACATCTAATTATGATGTTTTTATTGGTCTCTTGACAACGGATGTCACAGCACGTTCAGAAAAAGTTCTAAATCAACTTTTAATAGGGTACGTGGATCCAATTTGATAGTTTACGTATGCATATAGATATATCTACATTTGTTAATGAAATTTATATATTTATTATTTTAGGCAGGTGGACTTATTTGAGATAAAGAAATTACAACAGTCAGTTATTTGGTGGCAATTACATCATGGTCTGTACGAGATAAAATTACATCTTTAACTTAAATATCAATGACATGAAGTATAGAGAAAGTTGAAAAATGAGTAGAGAGAATTAGGATTAGAAGCAAGGATTAGGTTTGTTATGCCATTCCCTCTAATTGCAAGAAAAGAGCATGTTTAATGTCAAAATGTTGGTCCTTCCATAGTGAGTGTATTTTATTTTAAAGATGTGAGATATTTTATAAATTCTGATAATTTATTTTTAGATTCATATGGAACAAATAATATGTGGAAATTATCAAAGAGTAAGAGTTCCAAATGCTCCAGGTAGAATACCCGCAGGAAGGATACCACGAATAGGAAAATTAATAGATTATTGTGGTATAGATGAAGTACATTGGAGATTAACAGCCATAGAAGTTGAACACATCGCATTGCTTGGGATACATCTTAAACCAGAAGAAGTGAAAAGATTTAAAATGTAAAATGTAGGTTTTTCAGAATCTTCATTTTACAGTGATATTCTTTTAGTTTCTTATAAACATCATGGGAGATCTTTTCTGCTGTATTAATTTTACAAAACATGTACGTTTCTTTTACACTATTTAAAAATTTGTAAATTCTTTTAATTTTTCGTCAAAACTATGACATTTATATGGTAATAATATAATATTATCTGTATATACAGGGTGTATTCGACCATATAGTCAATCGGGATTCCACGTGTAGCCAGCAATAAATTGAATCGAAATAAGTCATAAAAGTTAACATAAGCCAGGTTAGTTAACGAGTTATTAATTATTAAAGATAGGGCGAAAAAGCGGTAGGCGGCGAGCCACGGCCATGCTAATCTGATGGCGAGCGGCGAGGAGAGCGGCGGGCGAAACGGTCGAGCATCGAATTGTTTACTTTCGGTCTTCCTTCCTCTTTCGTTCTTTCTCTCTCTTCCTTTACTCCACGGGCGGCGCTACCTTACGTTGGCGACTCACACGGTCTCTCTCTCTCTCTCCCTTCCTTTCTTTCTTTCTTCTAGCGTCTCGCCATCAGAATATCATGGCCGCGGCTCGCCGCCTACCGCTTTTTCGCCCTATCTTTAATAATTAATAACTCGTTAACTAACCTGGCTTATGTTAACTTTTATGACTTATTTCGACTCAATTTATTGCTGGCTACACGTGGAATCCCGATTGACTATATGGTCGAATACACCCTGTATACACCTTCATACAGGTGTGATGTCCTGCGTACATTTTTTTTTTCATAGTATATCGGTGTCTTGTTGCTAAAGTAATGTTTTTCTTTTTAATTCTCTCTTTGATATAACTTAGAAGCATTAGTATTATTAGTATCAATTCCTCTTGTCTACGCCTTAGCGGCAACGGCGAGTTTAACTTAAAACACCAGTGGTGTTATCGCTTGGACGACTTGTACGTCAAGTGAAAGATAGTAAATCTATCTGAATATTATCAGAATCAAATTCTTACATGCTAAATTGCATATAACGATTAAGCAACTACTTTACGAAGATAGGGAAATTGGTTACTTACCTTATCTCTGCTCGTTCAGAAACCTGAAATAAAAGGAAAATAAAATTAAAATAACACTATAATCAAAGAAAGGAAAATATACTTACTTATTACGTATAAATACGAAATAACCTCCAACACCCTGTATTCCTAAAGTAATTAATTAATTCGTGATTTCTTAAAATTAAAAGTAAAATATATTAGGGCTCTTATCGATCTAACATATTAGTAGTTCGGTAAAATCCAGAATTATAAAGATTAAAAGTATAAATGGAAATTATTGTACTGTTTTATCGACCGTCGGTAAATATAAAGCGTATTCAATATATTCCGAATCGATACCACAGACGAGGTATAAGATAGACCTATCATGCAATGTAAATTTTTGTCCCACGGTCCTGGGGCTACATAGCCCCATTACCATTTTAGTGTCGCATGCGACAATATCGGTTCAGAATGAAAAAAGGCCACAGCGCTACCGAATCGGGAGGAATTATAACTAAACATAACGATTATAAATTTGTTTTCACTGACATGAATTACAAATCGAATCAATCGATAGAATCGAAATGTAATAAAAAAGAAAATCGTTTTTCGCGATAGCTGCATTGCAGCTATTAACCTTGTTCAAGTAGTTAACCAATAACTAGTAGTTCCCACGTTGCTTGCTTTTTATTACAAATTTATATTGTTGTATCGTTCATTGTTAGTAGTGAACAATTGCTTGATATTGGTTGTTTAGATTTTTGCTTCTTTTATTAGCTTAAATCTTGTACAGAATGGAATATCAACAATCCAGAACTCATTATAGAAAATGTGTATATCCGAATTGCGGTTTAACAAATCGTAATTCGACGGACACCACTACTTTTCATCGTTTTCCGGTTAAAGACAATGACCGATGCATAACGTGGCTGGTTAATTGTGGTTTAGACGATTGGGTGGAAATGACTAATACGGAATTGCAAAAGAAGTATGTATGTAGCCAACATTTTATTAAAAGTAGTTTCCATGCGTCTGGGTTATTGCGAAAAAATGCAGTGCCAAAAATTTTTTTCCGCGAAGATAGCAGCGACGAAAATTCCAATATCGTAACCAATTCATTAGCGAAAGAACGCAATGCACAGGGAAATCGGTTGATGGAAATTGAAGAGCAGTTAAAGCAAGAGAAGAATAAATGTAATATTCTTCGCTTGCAATTACGAGCGAAGTGTAAAGCAATGAATAGATTAAAAAATAAGCTTTCTTCAGGCTGTATTGACGATACGTGTTTGAAGAAAGCAATTGCGAGAAAAGTATCTGGATTTATTTATACATTCATAATGATGTTATTATTTAAACCCTGCAAAAGAATTTTTACGCGTAGCGAACAAGAATTGTGTATGACAATGCATTACACTTCGCCAGCTTTGTACAATAAAATGCGTTCTGTTTTCGGTTTCCATTTGCCAAGCCCAATAACAATTATAAGATGGTTCGGGAAAATTAATATTTGGCCTGGAATTTGCCAAAATATATTTGACGCGCTCAAAACTAAAGCTGCACACATGGAAATCGCAGACCGAAATTGCGTTCTCTTGTTTGATGAAATGGCTATTAAAAAATGTTTAAATTTCCACCCAACCAAGCAGATTATTGAAGGTTTCGAAGATTTGGGATTTTTGGGTCGAAGTACAGCTGTAGGTTCCCAAGTTCTTGTTTTTATGCTACGGGGACTGTTCACTAATTGGAAGCAACCATTGGCCTTTTTTGTTTCAAGTTCTGGCGTAAAGCGAGATGATTTATCCGCAATTGTAGACAACCTTTTAGATTCTTTGTATGAGACTGGTTTAAAAGTCAGAGCGATTGTTTCCGATCAGGGGAGCAGTAATCAGAGCATAGCAGACGACCGGACTTCTATTCAAAAACCTTTTTTTATAAGAAATGGTCACAAAATTTATTTTCTTTTCGACTTTTTACACTTATTTAAAAGTATTAGGAACAATTTGTTAAAAAATGAATTTTTAATTAACAACTGCCGGGTATCATGGTCCGACGTTGTTTCGTTATGGAATTTAGAAAAAAACAAAAGTACACGAGCAGCTTACAAATTATCCGAAAAACACGAGGGACCAAATTCTTTTGATAAAATGAAATGTAAGCTTGCTCTTCAAGTTTTTAGTAAAAGAGTGTCGTCTGCATTGTTTACTGCCTCAGTAACAGGTTGCATAAAAACAACGACGGTACAACACACGGCTAGTTTCTTTGAAACCTTGAACGATCTGTTTGATAATTTAAATAGTAGATGCGCTCGTGACCCCAACCCAAACAAATGCGCGCTTTCACGGTTTTATTGTAACGTAGAAGATAATTTGAGAGTACAATTAGATAATATGCAAAATTGGTTCGTCATTTCACCGAAAGGTTTAAAAACGCCGCCTTGTTTGTTGGGGTTACAGCAATCTGTGAATGCCACTTTGCAACTGTGGAATGATTTACGAGAAGAAGGTATCACGTTTTTAATGACTTCGCGGCTTAATACCGATTGTTTAGAAAACTTTTTCTCCGTTCTTCGGATGCACGGTGGTACATATAATCACAATCCTTCGGTAAAAGCGGTGCGTCTTGCTATAAGAAAAAATATTTTATTACATTTACGCGGTAGTTCAGATAATGGAAATTGCATGCCTGATGATGACATACCGTTAGTACCGGGGGACATTATATGCCACTCTGAACCAGCCACGGTACCTTCTGATATTCCATTCTTCGCTGAAGAACATCTTGACGATGACAGTATCGATATTCATGATGAATCTACTAGTAACATTAACGAAATATCAACGTCAGTATGTTCTTTAGAAGATTGTGCAATTGAATATTTCGCTGGGTATATTGTTAAAAAAAGTATTGAAAAAACGCGATGTCGTAAATGTTACGACATATTTGTCTCTCAAGATCGTAGTTTTTGTCGTAATGAGCAAATACTGTTATCTTTTCGAGCATATATTGTTGATGACAATGTAGATTTTGGGCATCTCTATGTGCCAAGTAAAGAGTTTTCGGACATTTTTCAAATAATTAATAAAATTTTTGATATACATTATCCGGTATTACGCAGCGAAGCATTCATACTGGATAAATTGTTTTCGATTATTACCCATACCGTGGAACACAAATATCCAAAATGGTTTAACCACGATGAATGCGCTGTTCACCGTAAAAATTTGACGTATTTGGCCTTGACAGTTAAAATACATAAAGATACAGTATGGCTCGGGCAACAACTAAGATTTGCAGGATCAAAAATGGCCAAGAATTCAAGATTATCGCATTTGCAGAATGTTTAAATAGTTTGGCTTTTTTAAACAATAACTCTGCTTAGGTATTTTTGGGCTTTGTGTTACAGTAATCTCGTCTTTAGCTTCCATTTGCTTGCTTACTGTTTGTATATTGCTTTCTCGCTTATACAGGGTGTCTGGACGACGAGACCCTTTCTACGATTCTTGGTTCTCGATTTTGTTTAACAATAAAGTTATTTTCATAGAAATTTATTATCAATAATATTAATGTAATAATATTTCTTAATGATAGCAAAAAGCATGTTTTTGTTTAAGTATTCGTCAAATAGATAAAATTAATGAAAATAAATATGCCTTTAACATCGGTAGGTTTAGTGTTAAATAGACGTACTGAACATGCTGTTTTCCGTTGGTCAACCTTATGTCAGACACCCTGTATTCTTGCTTGTGCCGTATAAATTAAGTCTGAGTATCTTCAATGTTCCATTTACCCGTTTAAAAAACAGAATACAGATGATTGTCTTTAACTTTTTACTTTTCTTTCGGTACATGATCATGAATGTACATGAGTGAACATTAAATATGCTCTGGGATGGCAAAGACCTTCTTTCACGCCTTCACGCGGCCCATCCTGTTAACACTATTACTAGGCATACAAATGTTAAAAAATGCAATTATCTGAATACATAGGTAATAGTGGAACTAAGGTGAAAGAACGGCTAATGGATTGTATGTATTAACACGTTCGCTATCAGCGTCACATGTGTGTTAGGTTATAAAATTGGTTATTTAATACAACTTTTCTTAAGGCTGTTCACCACCTTTCGCTCGAGTCGCGCGTGACTTCAGCGACGGGAGCGAAGAATATAACAATTACAGGCAAATAAGGCGAACTTCGTCCGCACCGCCAAGTTATCGTATCGGTGTATGAGCATGTGTTTGTCGCGACTCCCCCACCACCGTCTTGCGAAAGCAGCGAAGGCGAGAGCCGAGCAACGGACGAAGTATGATCGTCAGATTTTTTACAGCTGATTCAAATCGAAACGTGTTGTCGGTGTACGAACGATTTGAGGATCATGTATCGTTCAATGCTCGGCTCGGACCTTCGCGGCAAAGATTCACGGGAAAAACTCTCTTGACCAAAATTCTTGATCGATTTTGATGATCGATAGCTCATTCGAAAGCTAAAAGATTTTTTGTGGAGATGATCTTTTCTAAATTTTTCATAACCTTTTTTTTCATTGTCTAAATGAAACTACAACATATGCATAATTAAACGTCATTTTTACATGCTTTTTTTTATTATTACAAACTTTTATTATTATTATTACAAGCTTTTACTAAGTTTGGCTGGTATGTATGTCCGCGACAAATCTTGCAAGCTTAATTTGACCCACTTCTAGTTATCCGATCGACTTGAAATTTCACACACGTATGTAACTCGGATGACAATGCATTCCTTTGAAAAAAAATTTTCGAAAAAGTAAAGAGTTAATTTTTTAAATTTAATTTTACCCATTTCTACATATTCGACCGACTTGAAATTGTATACACATACGTAACTCGGTTGTTCATACATTTTTTTAAAAACAAATTTTCGAAAAAGTAAATGGTTCTTTCGAGTAATTTATAATGCTACTTACATAACAAAAAGCGCTATAGTGTATCAATTGAAAGAGTAGCCGAGTTGGTAGCGTCTCTGCCTAATGTTTCCGACGTCGGAGGTTCTATTCCCGGCACATATCTTATGAATTTTTTTTTTTTAAATTGTCCGACAACTTTTTGGCAGCTTAACTTCAAATAACTAACCCAGTTATACCTTACTCGAAACTAAAAATTAAAAAATTAAATTAAAGGAAAAAAAAAACTTTTTTAAAACAGGCTTTTACTTAGTGTACCAAGAAGGACAATAATAACATATACATGTAATATATTATGTTGAATTATTTGTCTTAAAAGCTTGTCGCGCGCGAGAAGGCATTAATATTGTTCGACAGAGATTATAAGTATCTAAATATGTATCTTTATGTTCTATAACGCGATAAGCTTTTAAAACAAATAATTCAACATAATATATTATATGTAATGTTATTATTGTCTTTTTAGTACACTAAGTAAAAGCTTGTTTTAAAAGTTTTTTTTTTCTTTTAATTTTATTTTTTAATTTTTAGTGTCGAGCAAGGTATAACTGGGTTAGTTATTTGAAGTTAAGCTGCCAAAAAGTTGTCGGACAATATAAAAAAAAAAAATTCATAAGATATGTGCCGGGAATCGAACCTCCGACGTCGGAAACATTAGGCTGAGACGCTACCAACTCGGCTACTCGTTCAATTGATACACTATAGCGCTTTTCGATATGTAAGCAGTTAGATTGTATACACGGATATGTTCGTATGTGTTCCTGCCGTGATGTGCTTTTGTTTAACGTTGGAGACGGCCGGCCTGCGAATACATTTTTCTTACCGATTTCATGAAATTTACACGCTTCATAGGTTACGATCTGGCAACGCTGCGCGTGCTGTTTGACAAGGAGACAGAAGCACGCTACTCAAAGCCGAAAGATAGAAGAAGAAGAAGAAGCACGCTACGGGGCATGAGACTTCGAAAATATGTATAGTTTATTTATTATATTTTGTTTAACAAAATTTTTTTGTTTAACATTTCAATAATTATAATAAAATTTTTGTAGACAACAAAATTTTATTAAACTCACTTTTCACTCTTTGCTTTCCTAGCTCTCCGAAAAATAGTATTAGGAAGGTTACGAAAGAAATAGAATAAGGAAATAAGAGAATTAATAATTTAGATAAGTTATAAATTTTAATTTTTTTTCCTGAGAACAATATATTTCCGAACTTCGAAAAAAGTCTTTTTGTGTAACGTTCTTTATGTATTCAAATAAACCTTGATTTATGTAAATTCGTCCAAAATTGTCGTTAAGAGAGTTCATGGCGTAAATCGTTCTAATGCTATATTTCGCTAAAATTCTTCGCTATACGCTAACATTTCTTGCTTACAAAATCAATTACACATGTATATATATGCCACTAAACGCGTTATTCTTTTGTAATATACTACTACATTGACTCGTGCGTACTGTGTGGGCACATAGTGGGGGCATGAGATTTTCGACCTCCGCAACAGATCTTTTTCCATCTATTGATGTTACCAACTACGTTTATTGGGTCGAATATGATTCCTAAACTCACCGCTTCATATCGTAGAGGGCGTAAGAAAACGTCTGTTTTTTTGCACGATCGGTATTTCAGTACATGGGACACGAAGTCCCATAAGATGATAGGTCTATCCTTATACCTCGTCTGTGTCGATACTATCATATTTTCGCTACGTCGTCGGTATGAAAGAAAACGCAGATTTACTTTAAGTTATGTTTATTGTACCAAGGCAGTACATATTTGTTTTATTATTTGTTAATTAATATAACTTTATGTTAAGAAGGAACTATTTTAGTTAGATACGCAATAATAAGCAAAGGTCGCTTTACTTTATCTTAGGTTAAGAATATATAATACATAAATAATCAAAAGAAAACTAGGAAAACCCAAAAAGAATATATAAGATAATAAAATATATAAAAATACTTACCTTGTGATAGTCCTCAGAATAAAAGATACATTACGATAATAATAAGTTAGAGGAATAAAATAAAATATTATATTCATGTACGTATACTAATAATAAGCACGAAAGGCAACACACACGTATGTATACAGGGTGTATTCGACCATATAGTCAATCGGGATTCCACGTGTAACCAGCAATAAATTGAGTCGAAATAAGTCATAAAAGTTAACATAAGCCAGGTTAGTTAACGAGTTATTAATTATTAAAGATAGGGCGAAAAAGCGGTAGGCGGCGAGCCGCGGCCATGCTAATCTGATGGCGAGCGGCGAGGGGAGCGGCGGGCGAGACGATCGAGCATCGAATTGTTTACTTTCGCTCTTCCTTCCTCTTTCGTTCTTTCTCTCTCTTCCTTTCCTCCACGGCGCTACCTTACGTTGGCGACTCACGCGGACTCTCTCTCTCTCCCTTCCTTTCTCTCTTTCTTCTAGCGTCTCGCCATCAGAATAGCATGGCCGCAGCTCGCCGCCTACCGCTTTTTCGCCCTATCCTTAATAATTAATAACTCGTTAACTAACCTTGCTTATGTTAACTTTTATGACTTATTTCGACTCAATTTATTGCTGGCTACACGTGGAATCCCGATTGACTATATGGTCGAATACACCCTGTATATACAGGGTGTCCCGTTTCAACACTCAAAGCGGAAAACGGCAGATAGACTGGACCAATCTAAACAGAAATATCGAAAAATATTTAGGTAAATTCGGTCTAGTTAACGAGTTATTAATTAACAACGATCGGCCATTCACGGAGAGCCAGAAGCTATCGACGGCTTGGGACGTCCCCTTCAATCTCGGTAGTATGTAACGGAGGAAGCAATGGGAGGAGTAATCAACAACAAATAGTAACGCGCAGCGGCACGTAATGCCGTCTATCACTGTTTACTGTGAGTACCTCTCTTTCTTTTTCTTACCCAATAGCATCATATCATTTATTTCACGCGTGCGAGGGAGAAGTAGTGTAAGAAAGAGAGAAAGAGAGTCAGCGCGAGCCTCCTGCGTACGGAGGTGTCGCACGGCGAGAAAGAAAGAGAGAGAAAGAGCTACTCACTGTAAACAGTGACGGGCGGATCGACGCGCGCTACAGCTCTTTCTCTCTCTTTCTTTCTCTTTCTTTCTCGCCGTGCGACACCTCCGTACGCAGGAGGCTCGCGCTGACTCTCTTTCTCTCTTTCTTACACTACTTCTCCCTCGCACGCGTGAAATAAATGATATGATGCTATTGGGTAAGAAAAAGAAAGAGAGGTACTCACAGTAAACAGTGATAGACGGCATTACGTGCCGCTGCGCGTTATTATTTGTTGTTGATTACTCCTCCCATTGCTTCCTCCGTTACATACTACCGAGATTGAAGGGGACGTCCCAAGCCGTCGATAGCTTCTGGCTCTCCGTGAATGGCCGATCGTTGTTTGTGACGTCCCATGAAAATTCCACTAATAATTATTATTGACAATATATAGCTTAAATTCAAACTTAAGAATTTTCATGCAACGCCACGCTTACGAATATGAAGCGTGTCCGCCGTACATCTCACACGAGAGATAAGAAAGCGCTGCGCTACGCGAGCTGACACGCGACCCCTCTCCGCAACGACGTCACGGGCCCAAGCGCTCGAGCCGCCTGATATCGCGACGGGAACCTGACACCCGCTCGATCTCGCGTCACATACGTAACAGCTATAAGTACATTAGTAAACATAGAGAATCTTCAAGGGAAAGATAAAGGAGTAACATTTTCATTGATCAATAGCAAAGTACCTAAAATCCAATTCTATTTAATTAGTCTCTTTACTAACCCTCGAAGATCCTCAAATTAGTTATTAAGAGTTCGACCATTATAAATCTACCATAAAAACGCCAAATCAACGTGAAGAATACACCACGAAAACGCAATATCAAAGGAAACGGATGCAACCCAACACGCAGAACAGAAAACCAGACTCAAGAAGAAATTGGACTCAAAAAGACGCAAGACGAACTTCGAAATCCGGCCTATACAACTCGAAACCAACGGATAAAACACGAACGGACAGTCCGCTAAAACCAGGATTCCCAGCCGCATCAGCATCCACCACAACACCCCCCTTTCCACGAAAAAACCAAGATTTAGCAAACGATGCACCGAACCCTACGACACCAACAACCAATGAAAATCTCACAAAGTGTCGCCATCAGGCCCCACTCTTCACCAAAGCTACCCCTTCTCAGCAGCATCAGAAGACATAAAAATCAGTAACGAGCGAAGAATCATCAGTCTACAAGTCTACAAGTCTACAAGTCTACAAGTCTACAAGTCTACAAGTCTACAAGCAAGGTCTACAAGCAAAGTCTACGTTAAACAAGTCTACAAGCAAAGTCTATATCCTACTTTCTACATCTTGTCAATCCGAATAGTCAATCGCGAAAGTGTAGTGTATACCTTAGAATACCAGCGACCCTTTACCGAACGTCCAACTGCCTAAGACAAAGCGCCAACATCTACTGTAAGTTATAACTATAACCATTGTCAATCATTGTAGACTCCGGGATCGGATACCTCTATCACGGTCTCGTCAAACTCCTATCCAACCTTCAGCTCTCCTACTTACAATACTACCTCACTCTTTTTCTCACTCTACATATTGCCATCTGGCACAGCGCATACTAGCGAGGTGCAGCGTTGGGAACACTCACCGCGCATACGAGCTAGGAGCAGCGGCGGGATACACCCTGCGCCAGTTCCTAGCAAGGAAGTCTTTCTGAACGTTTCATTATTTAACCAGCCAACGAAAGGCAGATTTTAAACCTCCTAAATTCCCATTCCCCCGACCCGGAGACAATCACCTTAGAGCAAGGACGATACTCAGGCATTTATATACATGTACCGTTATTCATACTACCAGTGACCGCTACTGCTTTTATCATTATCCTATAGAATAAACGTAATTATTATTATTATTTCTATCGCTTTCTTTTACTCTTCAATAACTCATTGCGATTCCTCTCCTCCGATCTCTTGGCCGCCCACGGTAGACGAGGCGTAGGTCTCGTGACCAAAACAGGCCAAATCTTTAAACCGTCCGGGTAGGTGTAGAGTAACGAACGTGTTATTGGCCCTCACCCGAGACGTGACATAATTTTTTATGGTGGCAGCGGTGGGATATAAGAGATCGTTAGAAGGATAGGAACCAGCGTGAAGTTCTACTAAAACCATTAAGAAACAAGGGAACTGATAGAATTTATTAAAATCCGCGGATAGGAATAATCGAGGGATTAGGAAAATTAACCACTAGAAACTTCTAAATCTTCTAAATCGTACTAAATCCACTTATATCAAAATGACGGACAAACGGCAAACGCGTCAAATGGCTACCGCGACTACGGAATCAGAAATCGCACTTATTCAAGAACAACTACTCGCCAAAGAGGCTCGATTAAAAGAACAATCTGTAAGAATGCAGGAACAGGCAACACTAATTGAAGAACAAACTAGGCAATTACGACTCGAAAAGGAAGCCATCGAAAAATCAAAACGCAACGAATCAGGATTACTAGACCAGATCTTAGCAGAAGTACGCGCAGAGTTAAATCCATTACGAAGCTTAGGAGGTAAAATCACAGAATTACAAGACAAAATGGAGGAAATTCAAAGAAGGACACGCGATCCACCGCCGAGAAACATAGACGCTGAGACTCTTTCAGAGCTTAATCCACCTTCAATAGCACCGCGTGAACCTATTCGCCCAATGCTAAGGTTAAAAGATGCAATCGAATCAGTACCGCGCTACGATGGTTATAAAATTCCCGTATATCAATTTGCCAGAGCCTGCGAAAGAGCACGTGACATGGTAGCCGAAGAAGCCGAACCGGCTTTAGTAAATTTAATAATAAATAAATTATATGGACACGCGTACCAAGCAGTAGAAGATGCCAACGTCACCTCCGTAAATCAACTCATCGATAGGCTAAAATCAATTTTCGCGCCGAAAAAATCTTTAAATCAATATAGGGGAGAATTGGGAAATCTTGTAAAGAGGCACAACGAACACATCCTGGACTACATCGGTCGAGTCAAGGAAATTAGAGCGGCTATAATGGACGGCGAAAAGGCCCTCCGCGGAGACGCCCTGTCGAGCGTAGCAAAACGCGAAATCGACTTAGATGCTTTAGAAGGTTTTATGGACGGTTTACCACCGGATTTAAAAATGCGCATGAAAGTCGAAGGCTACTACGATCTAGACGACGCATTCCTAAAGGCTATCCATATGACCAAAGTCATGGAAACCGAAGCTCAAAAACATAAACGCAGGGATTACACCGACTCGTATCGCAACAAGAATGAAGATAGGCGATACTCTCCACCGACTCGTGATCAACCCCCTGCCAACTCATACAACAACAACGCATCACCTCAATTCGCTGGAAACCAAAGTAAAGCACCACCTCGAACCGAGTATGTCCCCAACAATCAAGCGCGAAACACGTCACAGGCTGTTGGAGGAGATCCACCAGCTTCTAAAATCTGCCGCTACTGCAAAAACCTGGGTCACGAAATTTCGGAATGCCGAAAATTAGCGTATAGACGCTCAATGGAAGCAAAGGCAAATACCGAAAACAACAATCCGGGAAACTCTCGAGGCCGCCCGGAACCGAGCGACGTCCGCCGGGTCGCCCAAGAGCAAGGGCGTCAGATCATGACGATGGAGGAAAAACCATCAACAAGCACCGCGACGTTGCCACAATAAGGCTAGACCAAAAAGGCACCGTCCCCTCTGTTCTCATCAAATCTCCGAATCTACCACGTTCTACTTCTTTTATGATCGACTCTGGCTCCGAAATCAACGTACTTAAAGAAAAGGTTCTCGAATCAAATATCAATATCGATCGTTCAATTATACTAAATCTACGCGGGATATCTTCTAATCACGTGACTTCCTTAGGGCTCGTCACAGTCTCTCTCCTAGGACATCCCGTGTCATTTCATATCGTCGACGACTCATTTCCTATTAAACAAAACGGAATCTTAGGATCCGAATTCCTCGCTAAACAAGCGGTTACAGTCGACTATGAAAACAAATGCATACGTTGGAACAACGTTTTCGTACCATTTCAAGAGTACAAGACAGTACTCATAAACAAACGATCGGTAACTCCCTTCTACTTCCACATCTCCAATCCGGAAATTCAATTCGGATACATACCTCTCTTTAAGCCAGGTGATGGAGTCTATGTAGGCGAAGCTCTCGTTACAAATCATAAGGGTAAAGCCTACCTACCTGTTTTCAATACCTCCGAGGACGATATTGAAATACAAGTGCCAACGCTGACCCTGCAAGAATATGATATGCAACGAGACGACGCCGACATCACACAACAAGGTCACGATGTAATGACCATACCATATGTTCAAAATCCAGAAGAAACACGCGACAAACGCTTCACTGAAATCAAAAATTTACTACGTCTCGAACACTTAAATCCAGAAGAACGTGCAAACATCGAAAAACTAATCCAAGAAAACGCTGATCGATTCCACATACCAGGAGATTATCTCGGAGCAGCCTCAGGAATGAATCACACGATTCATCTCACCGACGAAATCCCTATAAACACTAAACAATATCGGTTCCCACCGATTCATAAAGACGAAATCAACAAACAAGTAAGCGAACTCTTGGAAAACAAAGTAATAGAACATTCTAAATCACCGTACAACTCACCAGTTTGGATTGTACCGAAGAAGCCGGATTCTCACGGAAACAAACGATGGCGAATGGTCATAGATTACCGCGCGTTAAACGAAAAAACGATAGGAGATGCGTATCCACTTCCAAATATAGTAGAAATTCTAGATCAATTAGGAGGAGCCAAATATTTTTCATGTTTCGATCTCGCAACGGGATTTCATCAAATCGAAATGGCCGAAAAGGATAGAGAGAAGACAGCTTTTTCTACGCTTCATGGTCACTACCACTTCAAAAGAATGCCTTTCGGATTAAAGAACGCACCCGCTACATTTCAAAGACTCATAGACAACGTATTATCAGGTCTTCAGGGGAACGAACTCTTCGTCTATCTTGATGACGTAGTCATATACGCTCGCTCGCTCCAGGAGCACGAGGCCAAGTTCAACCGGCTGACGAAGAGATTACGCGAAGCGAACCTGAAACTCCAACCTGATAAGTGCGAATTCCTAAGACGCGAAGTCAGTTACCTTGGACACGTCATAAGCGAAGAAGGCGTAAAGCCCGATCCGAAGAAAATAGAATCAGTTTCAAATTTTCCAAAACCACGCAATGCTAAAAACATAAAACAATTTCTAGGACTCGCAGGATACTATCGTCGATTCATTCCAAATTTTTCTAAAACAGCGAAACCATTAACCGAACTCTTGAAGAAGGATAAACCTTTCAAATGGGAAACTACACAGGAAAACGCATTCAACATTCTCCGAAAAGCTCTTTGCACTGAACCAATTCTACAATATCCTGATTTTACTAAACCTTTCTTACTCACTACCGACGCATCAGGATACGCTATAGGCGGAGTACTAAGTCAAGGTCAAACCGGAAAAGACCTTCCCATCGCATACACTTCACGATTATTAAATAAAGCAGAACAAAATTATTCCACTATTGAAAAAGAATGTTTAGCTATCGTCTACTGCATCAATCATTTTCGACCATATTTATACGGCAGGAAATTCACAATAATAACGGATCATAAACCTTTAATTTGGCTACACTCAATAAAAGACCCGTCATCCAGACTCTGTAAATGGAGATTAAAAATCGCTGAATATGAATACGATATCTTATACAAAGAAGGCAGAATAAATTTAAACGCAGACGCATTATCAAGAAATCCACCAGAAGCTACAACATTTCCAATTTACCAAACGCATTCTTATGTGACTATCGAAGACGTAACAGATGAAAATGAAGAACCAACATCTCTCTTAATGATTGAAGCAAATAAACAACTAGCGATTGAATGGAAAAGGGAATTAGAAGAAGTTAGAATGCTGCCTGTCACAAGGAGCATGGCGAGACAGAACCCTCCCAAACCCACCCACATAAAACAGTCATCAAAAAGAAGAAAACAACAAGAAGAGGAAGAGGAAGAAGAAGAAGATGAAGAAGAAGAAGACGAAGAAGAAGAAGATGATGACAATCTAAGTTTTCATACCAATTCTTCACCGGAACCGTCAAGTGACGAGGACGAACCCCTTATTCCACCTGCTTCAATCCCATACGATTTCAACACTTCTCAAAAGGGACCACAATTCATCGAAACTCGCGATAGTCTGCTAACACAAAAATGCGATCACATAATATTTCTATATTCCGACGGAACACCTTTTGATCAAGGCGCACTGGATTACCAAAAGGAAGGAATACTACCCAAATACCAAAACCTTACTTTCGAACGTGCAAAAGTCACATCTATAAAAAGCAAAAAACTAATCGCCATTCCAATAAAACTAAATTTTCGAACTCCAATAACCACGGAAAATCTACTAAATGGAATCAGATCTCTTTACGACGTAGTCATGGAATTACAACTAACAACCATCGCAATAACAAAAACCAATCACTTCGACGAAATACCATGGAAGTATTTTGAAAAGAAAGTTAAAAATATTCTCAGCGATTCTCAAATAACTATCCGCGTATGCAAAAGCCTCATACAAACACCACCAACAGAAAAACGGAACGAACTAATTCACGAAAATCATTCATCAGCCGCAGGAGGACACAAAGGAGTAAATAAAACTTACAAACGCCTCAGACAAAATTACTATTGGAACACCATGAAAAAGGATATACAGGAATTCATACAAAAATGCCGCGATTGCCAAATTAAAAAACTAACTCGAATCAAAACTAAACAACCAATGGTTTTAACAGACACACCCGGTAGTTCTTTTGACAAAATAGCATTAGACATAGTAGGTCCTCTACCACTAACCAGAAAAGGAAGGAAATATATACTAACCATGCAAGATCTATTAACCAAATTTTGTATTGCAGTACCATTAATCGAAGCAACCTCCAAAACCATAGCAGATAAAATTTTGAAAAACTTGATCTGTCGATATGGAGCCCCTCAGGCAATATTGACCGACCAAGGAGCCAATTTCGTTGGCACCATAATACGGTATTTAACAAAGAAATTCAAAATCAAACATTTTAAAACAACCGCGTATCATCCGCAATCAAACGGATCCATAGAACGGTCACATCATGTTTTGACCGAATATCTTAAAACTCACGTCGATCGGAATTCAGATTGGGACGATTGGCTCGATTTAGCAATTTTTAATTATAATACCAATGTACATGAAGGTACTCGTCATACGCCATTCGAACTAGTTTTTGGAAAAATCGCACGTCAACCATCCTCTGATCCACCGATCGAGGAAAACATAGACCTCACCTATCAAGATTACTTAACAAACCTTTTTCATAAAATTAAGGATTCACAGGAACTAGCTCGTCAAAATCTTATAGAAGCGAAACAGAGATCAAAACATTATTACGACCGCAATTTAAATCCACAAAATTTCCAAGTTGGAGACTTCGTATTTTGTTTAAAATTACCCCAAACAGGGAAGATGTCAGATCAATACACTGGTCCTCACGAAGTAGTCGAAATCATGCCCGATAATAATGTTCGGATCTTAATGTCAGGAAAGCGCCGCGTAATGCATAAAAATAGACTCAAACTTTCTAGAATAAGAGACAGCGCACACTAAATTTCTATTTACCAATTTTAATAGAATACTACAATATTTATGCCTTCGCTTATATGCACATTCCAAATGGCACTTTTAGCCATCATCATTGTAATCCCCTTACCCACATACGGAACTCTTGGCCTTATCGGATCCCATTGCAACGACTATCATCTCAACGTCACCACGGCATCACTCTCAGGTATAGCGGAATGCGACCTGACCATCTCAACAACTAACATAGAGACCATCCACATACAATATCCACAGCTGTCGGAATACGACACCACCAAGATGATACGGCGCAAGGCCAAATTCTTACTACTCCGTAATGCACTCACGTGTGACTGTAATACACAAGGGTAAACACACTTACCTGATGGATTACAAATTTTGGAAACCAATATCAACCAATACGACGTCCTTTGCAAAAGGCATCGCACATCAATTAGAAGAAGAAAATAGCCAACAACATACCTCCATCGTGTATACAGTAGTGAGCAAAGACATTACAAAACACAAGAGGAATCATTAATTGATTACACTCTCATCCGCACTGAATATTCTATTTATTCATAATCAACTTGGACGTATTTCATTCTTGGACGTATTCACCATCCGTAAATTCGGAGAAGCGCCAGATTACATGGCAATGACAGCTGGAGAGATGATACACTTACAACCAGTAAGGAGTATCCCAATCGAACTAACACTGAGGAGAAGTAATATATGACATGCTCCCAGTGCAGAGGAAAAAACGAACCTCTTTCTTCCAAAATCAAGAGTGATTATTCATTTCAAGAAAAAGCAGAAACAACAGCCTATTACCAGTGATGTACCTCATCGAAGATCCATGGATCTGATTTTCAACAAATCCAATTTCATTCCCTTCTATCGAATCAACAGGCCTTGAGTACCACTATCAGTCCCCAGAAGAAAGAAAAAATCGCCCCCACACGTAAACAATCACTTTTGTAAATTCGAATCCTATTTATTCTATGAAGGCATATTTATCTTCTATTTCAGTTATATTTTATTCTAATTCTCGAATTATCATATTCTACATATCTATTTTATATTTCAATTATATTTTATTCTAATTTTCAAAATATCGTATATTACATATCTATCTTCTATTTCAATTATACTCTATTCTAATTTTCAAATTACCATATTTTACATATCTATTTTATATTTCAATTTATATTTTATTTTAATTTTCAAATTATTATATTTTAATCTCGTTCTCATAAGCATTGTAAACCCTACTATAGACACTTACCTTATTCTCTTATACTTATACTCAAACATATATAAATCAATTATAAATTAAGTATTTCAATTCTAAGTCTTTTAACGCATATGTATACATTTAATTTTTCTTTCTCATTAGAGCATCGCACTACTAATTTATGAGAAAGAACAACCACATAGTGCTTGTTCTTTTTCCAAGGGGGGAGGTGTGACGTCCCATGAAAATTCCACTAATAATTATTATTGACAATACATAGCTTAAATTCAAACTTAAGAATTTTCATGCAACGCCACGCTTACGAATATGAAGCGTGTCCGCCGTACATCTCACACGAGAGATAAGAAAGCGCTGCGCTACGCGAGCTGACACGCGACCCCTCTCCGCAACGACGTCACGGGCCCAAGTGCTCGAGCCGCCTGATATCGCGACGGGAACCTGACACCCGCTCGATCTCGCGTCACATACGTAACAGCTATAAGTACATTAGTAAACATAGAGAATCTTCAAGGGAAAGATAAAGGAGTAACATTTTCATTGATCAATAGCAAAGTACCTAAAATCCAATTCTATTTAATTAGTCTCTTTACTAACCCTCGAAGATCCTCAAATTAGTTATTAAGAGTTCGACCATTATAAATCTACCATAAAAACGCCAAATCAACGTGAAGAATACACCACGAAAACGCAATATCAAAGGAAACGGATGCAACCCAACACGCAGAACAGAAAACCAGACTCAAGAAGAAATTGGACTCAAAAAGACGCAAGACGAACTTCGAAATCCGGCCTATACAACTCGAAACCAACGGATAAAACACGAACGGACAGTCCGCTAAAACCAGGATTCCCAGCCGCATCAGCATCCACCACAACACCCCCCTTTCCACGAAAAAACCAAGATTTAGCAAACGATGCACCGAACCCTACGACACCAACAACCAATGAAAATCTCACAAAGTGTCGCCATCAGGCCCCACTCTTCACCAAAGCTACCCCTTCTCAGCAGCATCAGAAGACATAAAAATCAGTAACGAGCGAAGAATCATCAGTCTACAAGTCTACAAGTCTACAAGTCTACAAGCAAGGTCTACAAGCAAAGTCTATATCCTACTTTCTACATCTTGTCAATCCGAATAGTCAATCGCGAAAGTGTAGTGTATACCTTAGAATACCAGCGACCCTCTACCGAACGTCCAACTGCCTAAGACAAAGCGCCAACATCTACTGTAAGTTATAACTATAACCATTGTCAATCATTGTAGACTCCGGGATCGGATACCTCTATCACGGTCTCGTCAAACTCCTATCCAACCTTCAGCTCTCCTACTTACAATACTACCTCACTCTTTTTCTCACTCTACATATTGCCATCTGGCACAGCGCATACTAGCGAGGTGCAGCGTTGGGAACACTCACCGCGCATACTAGCGAGGAGCAGCGGTGGGAACACTCACCGCGCACACGAGCTAGGAGCAGTGTTGGGAACACTCACCGCGCATACGAGCTAGGAGCAGCGGCGGGATACACCCTGCGCCAGTTCCTAGCAAGGAAGTCTTTCTGAACGTTTCATTATTTAACCAGCCAACGAAAGGCAGATTTTAAACCTCCTAAATTCCCATTCCCCCGACCCGGAGACAATCACCTTAGAGCAAGGACGATACTCAGGCATTTATATACATGTACCGCTATTCATACTACCAGTGACCGCTACTGCTTTTATCATTATCCTATAGAATAAACGTAATTATTATTATTATTTCTATCGCTTTCTTTTACTCTTCAATAACTCATTGCGATTCCTCTCCTCCGATCTCTTGGCCGCCCACGGTAGACGAGGCGTAGGTCTCGTGACCAAAACAGGCCAAATCTTTAAACCGTCCGGGTAGGTGTAGAGTAACGAACGCGTTATTGGCCCTCACCCGAGACGTGACAGTTAATTAATAACTCGTTAACTAGACCGAATTTACCTAAATATTTTTCGATATTTCTGTTTAGATTGGTCCAGTCTATCTGCCGTTTTCCGCTTTGAGTGTTGAAACGGGACACCCTGTATATATCGGCAAATGATAGACACGTAATCTTAAGAAATTAGAAATAAGTTTGATTTATTCAACCAAATATTACATTATATATAATTATAACTTTAGTATATAACGATCACTCGTCATAAATAAGAGATATCGTATTGTTTATTTAGACATTTTCAATTAATTTTACTTAATAACGAGATCTACGTTAGAAACATTCAGTTATGTTATTGTTTAAATCAAAAATCGGTTAATTAACGAGCAGTCGTATAAAATCTCATCCAGAAGTCCTGAAACAAAATAAAATTACTAAATATACACGTAAATAAGTAACACGTAATAACGAATTCATACTCACCGTTCCGTTCGAATGAATCGCATTCCTTTCATAATTAAAGTTTCTAAAAGAAAATATACATAACATATTACTTAATTATATAAATTACACACATCAACAATAAAATAATGATAGAATAAATAGTTATTAACGTCAAACACGTATAATTGCGACATATTGCGCAATCCATAAATGTCCACGTAAGCTTACGACATATTGCGCAATCCTCTAATATCCACGTGTACTAACCGATAGTGCCGCTCCTTGCCGCTATGTGGCGCCCGACTCCCGTGGGTAGTATTCTAATTCATAATACCTAAGAGATGCGCGTCGCGACTATTCAATATACAGATTGAGAGTAGAAGGCGAATACGAGAAGGGTGGCGCAGACAAGCTTTGCGGCTCCATTGCACTCTCTGATTCGTCTGCCGATCAGTCTTTACTCCCTCGGCTACTGGCGCGGTTCGACCTTGCAGTCAGTAAGTATAGCCCATAGGAACCCCACGTTAGGTGCCATTAACGGGTGCTGGCTGGACTAGCATTCGGGTATGGTGACGAATTCCCAGCCATCGAGCAATGGTGACTAGGATTTGTTTGTCCGTCTCAGTAATCAGGTTCGCGATTAGCTTCACTTTCCTAACCTGTAAATTCACGCGTATTAATTTAATTTCGAGTCACTCTTAGAATTATTACTTACCTTATTGGATTCCTCCATTTTCTCTCGTTCCTTTCGAGTCACATAAAATTTTCCTTACCTACAAAATATCTTCTTGATACTTCGCTTTAACCGAAAACTGCTGTCATTTATTTTCTTAATTTTCTCCTGAAATAGGAACAAACATTCAATCATTTACGTTTATATTATCCAAAGATTTATTTGAAACATTGTTAAGTTTCTAAAGGATTATAAATCCAACCGTAATATTTTCTTTCGTCGTTAAACTAAAATTTCTTATTATTACCTTCCTTAAATCGATATATCGAGATGAATCCAAAGATAATTATAATTTACATTTTTATTTTGATAATTATATCTAAACCTATCGTCAAACATTGTCTGTGATATTACGTATTTACTTTGTTATATTCCTTTACATTTTCATTTACCTCTTTGTAGAAACCTATCGAATCTGTTAAAACTTTTGAGAATATAATATTGTTAACCTTACCAATTAATTCTTTCTTCTATTTCCATCTTTCATCCTCTATTAAACTGCCATTTTTGGACACAACAAAAAGCGTCCGAGAGCACGCCATTTGCTTACTGCACGTTGGATGTTCTTCTCACGCAACAAATTTTCTTCTCTTCTCTCTTTTCCCTTTATCTTTCCCGCAAATTATTGAATAATATTCTTTTCATACTAATAATCTAAAAATAATATACTAATTAATCCGATATACGTCAAACCAAAACCATTTAACTTACTAATATTTACCCAATACTCATTATCCTTCTTGTTAGTCCATGTCTCTTCTGCAATTTCTTCCTACAAAGTAAATATATAATTGAACCATTTATTTTCAAACTTTAGTTATTAAATACTTACCTTTTCATAGTTCATCATATTTTTCTCTCTTCTCTTAATAATAAAATAAAGTCTTGCAAAAATAGAGAACATTATCGAATAAATTCACTTAAACTATCGAAAAGACCGTCCGGGACGTAGTCCTTATTTATTTTCTTCAATACTTACCTTACGAATCTCCGTTCCACGCGTAGCCTTGTTTCTTCATTTTCCTCTCGATTCCAGCGTAGACCTGAAAATAAACATAAACATTAATATTCTTTTCATATAAATTCATACTTACCTGTTGTTATCTTCGATCCTTTCCTCTTAGCCTTCTGCAAACCTCCTAACCTGGAAAGAATAACTAATTAGTTTCATTTAATATAAATCCTTTATTTAATTTTCACTTACCTTTCTTCATCATATTTTCTCCTCCACGCTCGTGCGACCGCTACCAACATTTCCTTTTTAAGTATCCTCATCCTCCGTCCTTGAAAGTACCTAGGACGTAACACAGGCAAGATACAGTTTTGATTATGCATTGTGACGTGGTATCTTTGATACGCGCCACAAAATCTCTCCTCTCTCTCTAATCGAGCCGTAAGAAAAGTACACGCACGGAACCGGACAATTAGGGACCTGCGTTACCGATAAAAAGCGGGATCGAACGACTTCCGAGGCCTCGAAAAAGCGATTTCGAACCTTTTATTTATTATTTTCGATATATTTCATGCATTTCGACTACTCCGAGTGAACCGACGAGATAACGACGAAGAATCCGAGAAAAAGGGCCGAGCGACGAACTCCGACGTAAAAGACGCTACAAAGAACGAACTTCGCTTAATACGAGAGAATTGACACGGCGTAGAGAAACAACGAGAGCTACGAGCAACGAATTCGACAGTTAACTTCTGCACGAGCTGAGAAAACGTGAAATTACGAGAATCATCTTCTTCGAAGTCTTCGTAGTCAACGTGCAGAGGAGCAACGCAACGAATTCGGAAAAGCAGCGAAAAGCGTGCGAGAAAGTCGAAGAGAGCGAAGAGAATGTGGCGAAAGAATTCTTACGCGTTCGAATTGCGCGCCTGCGAGGCGACAAGCGAGAGCGCGGATAGGTTAGGATCCGCAGGATCGTACGAATCCGTTCGGGTAGGTTCGGCCGCCGTCGGCCCAGCTCGGGAATTCGATTTTCGGGAGAATAGATCCCGAAAAGAGATACTAGTTTCGTGCGTGGTAAGGATCACAGGTGAGGGAATTTAACCTCAATTTTGGATTTTTGAATACCGGTTCATCGGAGTCTGAAAAGTAGAATCTTGTTTAATTCTTTCTTATAAATTGAGAATATTATCGACTTAACTTCCTTTTTTTTTGGTTTTCGATTATTCTTTTTTTTGTGGACACGCGAATCGAGCTTGCGAAGTCGTTCGGTCTCCGCGAAGAGACGATTTCTTTTACCGTAAAAATTTGTAAAGTATCGAATCCGATTGCGTATCGGAAAGAATTGTATTGGACAAATTATAGAATTCGGAATTCGTATCCGAGGTTTTTGGCAAAAGTCTTTTCTTTAGAGAGTCTTTAGTAACCGTAATTCGAGAGAGTTCGACCGGGACGAAACCGTTAGCGAATTCGAATACGGGAGAACTTGTAATTGTTTGATTGCTTTGTTTCGTTATGATTTTTGTAAGAGACTCCGACCAACCGAATTATTATTGAATAAACCGAGATTTTATTGTATTTTATATCTTGTCTCATCTTTATTGTCTCGAGTAGAGAGTTATCGAGCCCCTAACCCTTCTGGTTACGAACGCGAATCCTTCTTTGGACAGAATCCTCTTCAATTTATTTAGCGTTCTGTTACCGACATTTTGTACCGAGAACTATCGTATTCCGCCTTCGAGAAATTATCTTCTATACCGTATCTTACTTTTTTGACATCGACAATCCGGGTGGAAACGATTCTCGGCAGGGCTTAACCCTTTCCCCCGACTTACGAATCCGCGAGAGGAGAGATTGTCGTTGCAGCATATACTATATTAAGTTCGTTATATTATTATAAAGATATACTCTACTATCCAAATTTGAAAAAAACAGTTTTGTAAATGGTTGTTGTTATGTCCGCCAATTACCTGAGGAATATTTAGAATCTCAATTTAATAAAGTAAAAGTCTGCACGGCAGACGGGTAAAAACCTCAGGTCATTGACTGTCATAAATCTCGTAAAGAGTACGAGACATAGGCGTTGGAATTTTCCGTGTGGCGTCGAATAATGCATCGACGTCCCACGGAAGAAGAAGAAATAAACCATGCGCCTACCCGTAAAATCGGACACCACCGAAGTCTAGTTTTTCTAATATATACAAGCTCTCGAACGCACATCGCCTAAGTCACGTACGCAACCCTCGAACAAAGGCGCCATACAAGGCACGCGGTACAGTCCGTTATAGAAAATTAAGAGAATGCATTTCGTAAATAATAATGTTGGTACTTTTCTTCCTTATAGATGGTTAAATAATGTTTAAACAAATGAATATTATCATGTTGATTATTGAAGTAATATAAAATTCCACATAATAAAATATATCATTAAATAAGGAAGGAATAAACAACACGGATAAATAAATAACGTTGTTACGAGTGTTCGGAGTCGCGACTGGGAGGAGAGTGTCGCGTCTTGGCTTGGGCTCTGAGGCTCTCGCCTAAGGGCCCGCCCCTATTCTCCGAATGCTGAGCGTGTGCATCAGCATTCTCGGAGTTACGCGATAACAGTTCTCACGGTTTTGAGTTCGTCACACTCCCCCCCTTAGAAAAATCCGATGCTCCCGCATCGGATGCGCGATGTCTGATGGTGTGTGGCGAGCGGCGGCTCGCTGCTGTATGGTGTGTGTTGGTGTGTGGCGAGCGGGTGCTCGCTGCTGCATGATTTGGCTGTTGAGTCGAATTGCATATACAGGGTGTCTGGTTCCAGGTGACTAAGCGGACACATACATGTGCACAAGTATCGACTTGAATCGAAAAGTCTAATAAACTTTTTCGAAATTCGGCTTAGTTTTCGAGTTATTAATTAATAGAAATCAGCGAAAGAAGGCGGTACGAAGGCGGTCTACTCAAGCTCGTAACTAGGTGAGTGACGAAACAGGAGGAGGAGCAATCCACAATAACCAACAACGATAATCGGAACGTAACGCTTCAACACGTGTTTACTTTTCTCCCTTATCTCTCTTTCTCTCTCGGAACCAAAGAAGTCAGCGCGAACTTCCAGCGTTCGGAAGTGCGTAGAGAGAGAGAGAAAGAGAGAAAGAGAGATAAGGGATAAAAGTAAACACGTGTTGAAGCGTTACGTTCCGATTATCGTTGTTGGTTATTGCGGATTGCTCCTCCTCCTGTTTCGTCACTCACCTAGTTACGAGCTTGAGTAGACCGCCTTCGTCCCGCCTTCTTTCTCTGATTTCTATTAATTAATAACTCGAAAACTAAGCCGAATTTCGAAAAAGTTTATTAGACTTTTCGATTCAAGTCGATACTTGTGCACATGTATGTGGCCGCTTAGTCACCTGGAACCAGACACCCTGTATAAGTATGTGTAATGAATGGGTGTGAATGTTAGTGGATATGGGTGTGTTATGTAAGGAAGGAAAGTATTTTTTTTTTTTTTTTTTTTTTTTTTTAGTTACCTTACCGTAATTTTGCTTTTCGGTACCTTCGCTTTTGTTTAATGTGTTATTCCCTAGTGTTCCTGTTTATTGTCTCGTGGTCTTGTCTGAAATAGTCTGTTTCTTTATTAGTAACTGGGTTTATAGCTTGATTAAAACGTCGTTTCTGTATGAGGTATAAAAGTATTTATTAAAAGATATAACAGAAAAAATATAAATGATTATGTTTACTTTTTAGAACTAGAACATATACATGTGTGTTTGTGTGTGATTTTGTGTTATGAGAAAAAAAAATGTACGTGTTTGTGTTAATGTGAGTGTTAGTGTTTTATGTGATTTCCGGCTTTGATTCTTTGTGCTTTTGATAGTAGTGTCTGGTCCCTGTTTGTTATGCCGCGTATGGTTGCTCGTCTAATTTGTGTTGGTGTTTGTCCGTGTCTGTTTGTTTGCGTGATTTTAAGTAATGTTTCGTATTTTATGGCGCTTTTTGCGACTATTGTGTCCTTATCTTTTAATCTGCCTAATTCGAATTCCTTCCTCTCTTCGTAGGCGTGTAATTTTTCTAAATTTTCTAATATTTTGTTTATTTCTTTGTCGAATAGCCTGTCCGCTTTTGTGTGTTGTCTGTCCGGTTTCGTCTGTTTTTGTATTGCGTTTTTGGTTTCGAAAATTCCTCCTGGTCCGTACCAGTGTTTGCAGGGGGGTTTCCCGGGTGTTTGGAGGAGCGGTATGTTCCAGTCTGCCAATCTATAGGTGTTCTTATTTGGTGTCGTCATTTTGTCTTTCTCTTTTTCCCCTTTTTTTTTCTTTTATTTAGTGTTTATCTGCAGGTGAGGATTTGTTATTGGTGTTAGTTTTGTATTAATGTTGTATGTTATTTAAAATTTCTTAAAAATATCTGTAAAAAAATGGTATTCTAGCTTGTGTCTCTGTCTGCGTCCCTATGGTGTGTTTTTCGGTCGGTTCTGTTTTAATTAGTGGAATTTGTGTCTCGGTTTGTGTAGCTATTGTTCTTGAGCTAATGATTTTTGTTTTTGTGTCCATAAATTCTTCGATATACTCTAAATCTTCTAAGGTTATCTCCGTCTGTGTATTTGTTGTCTGTGTTGTTGTCTGTTCGTTCTGTACTATTTTTTTTAGTTCTCTTTTCGCGCAGTGCGGTATATGTTGTACTATTTCGTTATTCGGTTTTACTATTTTACATATGGGACACAGGTAGTCGTTTCGAGTTTCTAATGTTAGTTTCTTTAATTGTATATAACAATCAATTACATGTCCGTCGAATATGTCTATGTGGATTTCTCCTCCGCATAAAAGGCACTTCATTTTTATTATTTATTTTTTTTTTTTTTTTTTTTTTTTTTTTTTTTTTTTTTTTTTTAGTAGTGTTAGTGGGGTTTAGCTAGAATAGAAGTTATTTTATGTGTTATGTGAGTTGTTTATTAATGTTTGAATTCGTTTTTGCGACTTTTTATTAAAATGTATGTGTTTTTATATAGAATTATGGTATCGAAACTATGTCTCTGAGTTCAGCATTGGTACGTGGTCTGGGTGTTGGTGTCATTTCTACGTTTTCGTTAGTGTCGTTGTGGTTATGTGTTTTTTGTTTGCTGCGACAACAATTTAGAATGCGAGAGAGTACTTTGAAGCTAAATAATTTTGTGGGTATCGAAAATTTCCAAAGTAACCCTAAGGTGAACAGTACTGGTGTCATTGAGTAGCCAATGTATTTAAATATTGTTTCTAATAAAGACAGTCTATGATTTAGATGGTGCATTCCTGATATTTCTTTAGCTTTTGCGATTACTCTTTTTAAGGATATTTCATTACTAGTTATGTCATTATTAAGATTATTTTGGTCAACGCTTTGTGTAAGTGTTTCGGTTTCTGTTAGAATTTCTGAAATGTTCAAATGGTTTGGAATTTTAATTTCGTTTAGCATGATTTGTGTTATGTTCAGGGTTAATGCGTGTGAGAGGTTTATTGTGAACGAGGATGTAATTTCTACTGTTGGTGTTAGTGTTGTTGTCTGTGTTCTCGCGTGGCATGTTGGTGAAATTTGTATTACTCCTGTGTTTTGTATAGTGTTAACAAAAGTTTTGTGATCGCTACAAGTGACGTATAAATTTTCTTTTTCTGGGGTTGCATATAACCAGATATTACTGTTTTCAATTTTTGACCAGTAGGTTTGTTTGAGTGTTTTAAGACGAATGTCGCAAATTCCTAAATTTTCGAATTGGGGGTTTACTACCAGTTGTACTTCACATTCCGCATTTTTATTAATGCGTTGTGCTGGATTAGGTTGAGTGCAAATATACCGTGAATTGTCAATTTTACATGATTCCAAATGTGGTATGTTAAAATATGTTTCAAAATTTTCTGAAATTGCTGTGTGTTTAACAAAGGGTTGTATGAATGCAAATCGTGTGCCATTTATTCCGTCGTTCTGGTGTACTGGGACTGGTAAGTGTCTATATAGTTTGTATATTGTGTGATCTAATAATGGGAATTTCAGGACATAGATTAACTTGTCGTGTTTGTGAAAGATTACTAGGTTCGCTAGTTGAATTAAATTTGGTATGTGTTTTGTATTGAGTGATATTGGTAATTCCATATTAGGTGTTCTTGTTTGTATTATTTGAGCACTGTGTAAAATTTGTTTCGGATTAAGTATTTGTGGATGGATTTGTCCTGTTTTCGCGAAAAGAATTGCGTTTATGAGTGTGTTAGTGTCAAATTCTAATTCCATTAGACTTTCGTCGATTTCTGTTACGTAGTGGATAGCCTTCTGGTCTTGTCGTAAAACCGATGTTTTAGTACGGAGTGCGAGGAGTGCGACGTCTATGCCTGCCATTTCTTTTTCTACTGTTTCTGTTAGTGATTTAACTTGTTTACGGGTGATATCGAAGCCTGATCTAATTATATGTGTTTGATTTTCAACTATTTCCGCGAGTTCGGCTGTGTTTTCTGCTGTTGCTTTAATTTGACTATAGATTCTTTCGCCGTCTTCTGTGTCTAATGTTCCAAAAAGTGCTTTTTGAATTTTCCCTATGAAGTCTAATGGTGCGCGTTTTTTCCTATTATTTATGTCTGTGTCGTGAGGGTATGGTATGAGTTCTTGCAAAATTGCTTCTGTGTTTTGGATGGTCCTTAATCTTGCATCTATTGTCGTCAGCTGTCCTGTGATTAAACAGCCTGTGCCAAGGAGGTGGCAGTAATGTTTTACTGCGGTTAAGTTTTCCAAAATTTGTAGTCGTCTAGTAGAAAGTCCGTTTGTGTTTACGTGTATGAGAAGTGTCCATGTTACATGGGACGATCTCAGTGTTCCTAGTGCCTCAGAGTACAACCCTGGATTCCGTGTTAATGGTGTAATTTGTACACCATCGCCGGTGTCTAGCGCATACGCGCAGCATCTGTAACATGTGCCAATTTTACTTTGTCTATGTGAACTATCTTTGTTTTGTTTTCTGCTATTTTTATTTCTAGATTGTTTTTGTCTAACACTCGCACTATCTTAAACGGTCCTAGGTAGTTACTTTGCAATTTATCCGTTTTTGGTTCGCGAATGAGAAATATGAGTTGGCCTGGTGAAAAATTTATTTGTTTCGCTTTCCTGTCATAATACTGTTTCGTTTTTTCCTTGAACCGTAATTGTTTCTCGACTACTGTCTGTCGTGTGTTTTTTAATTGTCCGACTAAATTAGTGAGATAGTCGTCATATGTTATCAATTTTTCTAATGGAGGGAATTCGGATGGTGTACGTGCTTCTGTGCCGAATATGAGTTCGTATGGGCTGATCCCGGTAGTTTCGTGTATTCCCGTGTTATGTGAAAATGTGGCAAATGGAAGCCATTCATCCCAGTCGTGTTGTTCGTTTATATAGTGTTTCAAATATTCTACTAGTGTATGGTGACTTCTTTCAAGAGCACCGTTTGATTGTGGATGATATGCTGATGTTTTATAATGTTTTATTCCGAAAAGGTTTGTAAATTCTTTAAATATTTCAGACATAAAATTTCGGCCTTGATCTGATAAAATTGCGCGAGGTGTGCCAAATATACAAATTAAGTTTGTGGCCAGGGCTCTAGCTACTTCCACTGTTGTTTGTTGTTTCAGAGGGATAGCAAGGCTAAATTTACTAAAAAGATCCATGATTGTTAGTATATACTCGTTTCCGTTTTTTGTTTTCCGAAAAGGACCGCATATGTCTATTGCAACTTTATCAAAAGGTTCTGTTGGCGTATCTGTGATTATCATTGGAGCTTTATTTTTTACACGTACTAATTTATTTTTCTGGCAGTCGAAACAGTATTTAATAAAGGCTCTAATATCGATTTTCATTCCTTTCCAATAATACTGCGAGCGTATCCTATCATACGTCTTTTTTATTCCTTTGTGTCCGCCAATTGTTGACTCGTGTGATTCTTTAATTATTTGCTGTCTGTTTTTTAAAGGAGGAACAGTTAAAATTCCTTCACAAAGAGTGATTGATATGTTTGAGTTTAGAGTGTATAGTCGTATGAGTGTTTTAATGTGGGACCATGTTAGTGTGTCGAGAATTTGAGGGTCTTTTGAAATTGTGCAGGACGTAAGTTCGAGTTTCCTTAATATTTTTGTTAGTGTCTCTAGGCATTTCTTTATAGTGTCTAAATTATTTGAATCTGTATGTTTCTTTTTGCAAACCATTCCAAAATAGCATGTCATACCACAACGTGTAATTAATAATTCTCCAATTTGTGGGTTAGTTTCTAGGAGTGATTCCTGATCTATTTTTCCTTTTGCAATAAGTACTTTTGTTACCATTGTGTCTGTTGCACAATCAGCTGAGAGAAAATAAGCTATATTATCTTTTTTTGTCAAAAAGTGTTTTTGTGTAACTGTAATATTATTTTGTAGCGTTATGTCGTCCGTAATTGTCGCGTTTCTTGTTTCTATGTGTGTGTGGGGTTGTGTTATTCTTTTTCTGTGGTATTGTGATGGTTGGTAATATGTATTATCCGATTTGTTTTCTATATCGCTGCCAATATTCGTTTCCGTTGATTTAGCTGGAGTTGTTTCCAATGCAGAGATGGTGTCGGATGCACTTCCTATTTTAAATGGTGGTGATCGAAAGGCTGGTGTGATTGGTGTTTGGTCTGTGCGACTTTGGGATGGTGATCTAAAATTTGGTTGTATGCTTTGTTGCGCTAAATTCTCGTTCTCCAAATTAATTTTTGGTTGAGTCGTTGTTTCGATTTTTGGTGACTGCGAGCTGTGTTCCGGTTGTACAACGTTGCTGTTTACTTCCTTGACGTGTGGATCCTGGAGCGTTGTGTTGCCGTCTGTGAGCGTGTCTATGAGCTGCTGGGCGTGTATCTCCGTAGGATGTGTTTTGTCGTTTGGAAGTGTGTGTGTAGCGTTTTCGTTGTGTGTCTCGGGTACTTCGAAGCTCGGTTCCCTTGTGGCTGTGGCTTGTGGCGAGTTATTTGGTTGTATTTGTTCTTTTTCCAGTGCCTCTTGACTTGAATATTTTTCCGTGTGGGGTTTTGTTTTGCTTTTCCTCCTATGCGTGTCCTTTGTGCGTTGCCGTGTTTGTTTTTCTAATTGGTCCTCATTTTCGTCGTCAGAAAATGGTGAATCGTAGTTGTCGTTGTCGATTTCCGTATCGACCTTGGTGTGTGTGCTCTCCTTGTGTCCGCGCCCGGTTCCGTCTCGTGTGTTAAGTGTATCTGTCATGTAAGTGTGTGGTTTCTTTTTGTCTGCTGGGTTGTCAGATGATTCGCCTATACTTGAATATTTTCGTGTGTTAGGTTGATGAAAATCTTTACTTTTCTTGAGCTCCGGTGATTCCGCAGTTTCGGTTGAACTATTTGAAATTGAACGTTGACGTGTTTTTGGCTGGTGAAATTCTTTAATTTTTTTATATTCCGGTGATTCTGCGCTTTCTGTTGAACTGTTTGAGGTTGGATGTTGACGTGTGTTTGGCTGGTGAAATTCTTTAATTTTTTTATATTCCGGTGATTCTGCGCTTTCTGTTGAACTGTTTCTGGGCCTAATTGGCATAATATTCGCTGGATTTCTAGATAGTGCGTCGGCGACACAATTTAATTTTCCTGGTTGGTGAATAATTTCGAAATCATAATCGTTTAGTGTTATTTGCCAACGTTGTAATTGTTGCGGAAGATTTGTTTTATTTTTTAAATATGTTAATGCTCTATTATCTGTTATAAGTGTGAAGCGTCGCCCGTATAGATATGGTCGAAAATGTTCTATTGAATTTATTATTGCCAATAATTCCTTACGCATTGCGTCGTATGATTGTTCGGCTTTGGAGAATGTTTTTGAATAAAATGCAACTGGATGGTTAAATTTTTCGTGTTCTTGACTCAATACTGCGCCCATTGCGTAGTCGGATGCATCGGTTGTGAGTGTAAAGTGTTTTTCGAAATTTGGATAGCGTAAAATAGGTCGTTCGAGAATTTTTGTCTTCAAATAATTAAATGCTTTTTGTGCTTCCTCCGTCCATTTGAATTCAACAGTTTTCTTAAGTAATTTGGTTAACGGTATTGCAATTTTTGCGTAGTTTTTTATGAAACGTCTGTAGTACCCCGCTAGTCCCAGAAATTGACGAATATTTTTCCTACTTGATGGTACCGGATAATCTTTTACAGCGTCGATTATGTCCGAATTCGGTTTTACACCGTGCTCAGTGATAGTGTGTCCTAAATAAGTTACTTCCTTTCTTAAAAATTGGCATTTATCCGTTTGTAAGGTTAGTCCCGCTTCCGTTAAACGTTTCGCTAGTCGGTGAAATTTGGTTGCGTGTTCCGAAAGGGTGTTTGAATAGATTACAATATCGTCCAAATATACAAATAAATCGCTGCCCTGAAGTCCCGTTAAAACAATATCCATAAGCCTTTGAAAGGTTGCCGGTGCATTTTTTAGTCCGAATGGCATTCGATTGAATTCGTAGTGACCGTTTTGTGTTGAAAAAGCAGTTTTTTGCTTATCCTTTGGGTGCATTTCGATTTGGTGAAACCCAGAAGCCAAATCGAAAATTGAGAAATAATGTGCGTTTCCTAATTGGTCTAAAATATCAACAATATTTGGTAGTGGATATGCATCCATGATAGTTTTTTCATTTAATTTTCTAAAATCTATTACCATACGCCATTTTTTATTATTCTGCGAGTCACTTTTTTTTGGAACTATCCAGACTGGTGAATTATATGGGGATATTGACGGTTGAATTATTTCTTTTTCTAATAAATTTTGAACTTGATTTTGAATTTCCGTTTTATGTAATTGTGGGTAGCGATATTGTTTTATGTTTATCGGGCTTTCGTCCGTGGTTATGATTTTGTGTTTTATTGTTTCTGTGTGACCTAATTTATCTCCCGGAATGTAAAATAAATGTGGATATTTAGATACCAACTGAAGGACATGATTTTTTTCGTTTTCGTTTAAGTTTTCTAGGTGAAGGAACGGTTTCAGTTTTTGAAATCGATCTTCGTGTTGCTTAACATTTATCGCGTGGATTTCTGCTTCATATTCCGGTGGAATATGTTGCGAATCCTGGTTTTCTGATTGTAGTGTTATTATTTTTTCGATAGGTTGGAGTTCTAAAGTTGGAATTTCGATTTCTACTGCTTGTTGGTTTGTGTTGATGATGTGTAAATATGTTGTGTTGTTTGTGTTTTTTACAAGCGCGTTTCCGAAGTAAAGACCCGTGTCTGTTTTAATTTTTTCTATATATCCTTCATGGAGATTCGTAGGTTTTAACCGAATAAGTGCCTGCATTTTTGATCTGGCCGGAAATTATTTCTCGTGTCGAAAATGGAATTATTTCGTTTTTGAAGATTATACAAGCTTTTGAATATAAAATATCCGATTGTGTTTGTTTGAAGAATGCGTCGCCTAATAATCCATCTTCCTTAATAGGGAAGGAATTTTTTATTGCATGAAATTCTGTCGGTATCCCTTGAAAATTTATAATGACCATGCCTAACGTTTTTGTTTTTCCGTCTGTAATACCCGAAAGTTCGTAAATGATGTTACTGTGAATTTGTGTGTCGTAAGAAATTTTATCGATTTTTATTAAATTTATTTCTGCACCGGTGTCTATAAAAAATGTCGCTCTTTCGCTATTTAAATCTGGTGAACTTATTATTATTGAAGGTGGTTTATAATTTTGATGTGTGGTGTGTGAAATGTTCGTGTGTTTTATTATAGTGTTTCTAACTGTTTCTTGCGCCTTTTTTAGTTGCTTCTCGTCGCGCTCTCTCGAGAAGCGATTTTCAAGTTTTTTAAATCTTCTGTGTTTTTGTCAATGTCTGTAGGGCTGTTATTTCGTGAAGTCGAAACGTTACGTCTTTTAGTCTCGGTCTCGTCGTTATTCGTGCGTCTATCGCGTGAAGTGTTTCCGGTGTCGTATGTCCCGTGCCTGTCGCTTTTGTATCGGTCCTGTGATCTGTTTCTTTCAGCGTCTATGTTATTTCTAGGATATCTATCGCGTGAGTTGTCTCTAAAATTTCCTTGCGAGAATCTATCGTATGAATTGTCTCTGTACCTGTTACGTGAGTCGTCTCGGTAATTTCTCCGTGAAAATCTATCGTTTGAGTCATTTCTATATCTATTACGTGAGTCGTTTTGGTATCTGTCGCGTGAATTATTTCTATATCTATCGGATAAAAATCTTTCGCGTGAATCGCTTCTGTATCTGTCGCGTGAATTATGGCTGTCGCGTGAATTATACCTGTCGCGTGAATTATACCTGTCGCGTGAATCGTATCTGTCGTATCTGTTGCGTGAATCGTATCTGTCGTATCTGTCGCGTGAATCGTATCTGTCGTATGTATTGTATCTATCGTATGAGTCGTATTTATCGCGTGGAAGTCTGTCGCGTGAAAGTCTGTCGCGTGAATTATGTCTATAGCGGTCGTGTGAATATGTGTCGCGTGGATTTTCTCTGTATGTGTTTCGTTGTTTTAATTGTCTGCAGTCTTCTGTAGCGTGTCCTGGTTGTTTGTGAAAATCGCAATAATTTTGGGATCTCGCAAAGTGTACTCTCGTGGTAGGGTGTTTTTCTGGATTAATGTAATTTTTTCGGACTAATGTCTGTTTATAAATTTCATGCTCGATTTTGTGCGCTCTGTCAATTATGTCGTCAAATGTTTGCGTGTCTGTTGCCATGCAGTGATTATTTATTTCCGGGGAAAGACCTCTAATAAATGCTCTTTTCGCTTTTTCCCCCTCTTCTATTACTCTTAAATCAAGGTACGCTTTGTGTTCAGGTGTGTTATAAACGTCTTTTAGCCTGTCTTTAATTCTATCGAGTGTTTCTTTAATGCGCGCTGCATATTCGATTACTGATTCATTATAGTTTTGCACCATATTATTTAGTTCTATTTCTAAATCGTGCAGGTCCGTAACTTTACAAAATGCTCTTTTTAATTCGTTTAAAAGTTTGGTTAATGTGTTTGGTGAGGCTGCTTCTATTATTAGTGACGCTGCGCCACTTAGTTTAAACGGGATCATGTTCAGAAATTTTTTTTGCTCTTCATCGGATAATGAAGCATTCGCGCGTTTACATGATTTGATAAATGATTGTACCGGTATATTTTTCCCATCGAAAAGGGGTATTGCTTTATACGCGTCGCGGAAAGTAAAAGAAGTGGCCATTTTTACGTTTTTATGGAGTTTAGATGGAATTTTACGCGGTTTTCTGTTTATGTTTAATTATTTTGTACTACTGATTTTGTGTTTGTTACTTGTAACCGACTTCGCGAAGGAGGAAGTTACTCTATTCGAGTGGGCGATCTTGCTTTTCTTTTTTTTTATTATTATACCATGCTGATCAAAAGATATGTGTTACGTGGTATTTTGTGTGTGCGCCAACGAATTCAAACAATTATATTAATGATATGAAAGGGAAAGTATAGAGTACTTACCGAAGCAGAACTAACGCGAGGATCATGAGATCGAGTGTGTGTATGTGTGTGTTTTTTTTTTCTTTCCTTCCTTCCTTCCTTCCTTCCTTCCTTCTTATTTCCTTTTTGTGTTAATGTACTCTTTTTTTTTTTTTTATTGTGTAATTGTGTGTATTTGTGTATTTGTTGTCGGGTTTTGCGTGTTATGTGGCTCGAAAAACTTCTGACACCACTTGTTACGAGTGTTCGGAGTCGCGACTGGGAGGAGAGTGTCGCGTCTTGGCTTGGGCTCTGAGGCTCTCGCCTAAGGGCCCGCCCCTATTCTCCGAATGCTGAGCGTGTGCATCAGCATTCTCGGAGTTACGCGATAACAGTTCTCACGGTTTTGAGTTCGTCACAACGTTAATAATAAGATTAAATCTAAGGTGAAGGTATAGATGCATGAAGAAGTAAAATGTAGTATGCATGTAATAGAAAACTGAGAGTGAGTAGTAGGCAACTATTATTATTCAACACTTTAAATAATAATTAAACAATAAGAATAAAAGCATGAGAGTGTATGTGTGATTTAGTGTAGTATGAGTGAGAAAATGTAATGTTGCATGAACGCATGTAAATGTTAATTAATTAATTAAGCAAGTTAATTGCTAAGAAAATTAATAAGTAAGACGCGACCAAAGAGACAAGGGAGGGGACTTGGGAGCACGCTTACGCCTACGCTGGGCTGCGAATGCACCAACTCCCACTCCTGCCTAGATCATAAGGAAAACCTAGTCCCCACTATGCACCCCCGAAGTTCAAAGACCTATAGCCAATGAAGGGCCTAAATTCGGAAATTAGGAGGGGTTTTAGTGGATGGCTAGTTTTTTAAAAGCGATGGCCGAGCGCGGCTCGCCACCATTCGTATTCAAGAAGTTCTCTTAAACATTTTAATTTCGTTCAAACTAAGTTCATTTCGTTTTTCTCTAAAATCACATTAAGAGCCTAACTAGTCGAAGACTTGACCAGATCTTCCTTAAACGAATCACTTAAGAAATTGTAAGTTGGTTTTTCACTATTTACTAATTAAATTCATGTGTAAATTGTTGTTGTTCATCATAAACTTTTTGTTTTCCTTTTTCTCCTCTAACCTTTTCTTTGAATAATAATAAGGAGCGCGCATTCATCTGCGTTCTCTTTTTCCTATACCTAATTAAGTATATACATTCCCTTGACCTCCCCCAATAATAATTGTAATCAGTTTCATTGAGTTTTGATGCGCGCATTCATCTGCGTTCATCCCATTGAGCGCGCAGTAAGTTTGCGTTCTCTCTGGAATTTAGATTTGTCTCTCTCTTTCTGCGATATTTTATTCCTTCACGAGCGCGCTGTCAATCTGTCGTTCTTGTGAGGATAAATTAACTAACAGAAAGAAAGGGTGTAATTTGAGGTTATCTGTAGATGGGAAGGTCAAGGCGATCTGGGAAAAGGGTCTCATTTAAGTGAAATTACTATTTCAAAAACCGTGGCCTGTACAAAATATTCTCCCTATTTAACTTCTCTCTTTTTCTCTCTCACGACACTCTTTTCCTCATCCCAGGGTTGCGTCGCGTAGACGCTACAACCCCAAAAGAGGTAAAATATCTTTGTCTTTCCTTTCTTTACCATTTTATTCATTTATTAATATAATTATTGTTATTGTTCCCCGGGACGTAACATTGTATTATCAATTTTTTAATTAATAAACTATTTCGATATCATGGAAACTGAGTCTTGTCATTTAATAAAAATCACGTCAGTTTAATTACCTTTTAACTTTGCAATATCATAAAGCTTGACGTCGCATCATAACTTTGAGTCGCTTCTCCGTTTGATACCCGTATAGATCGATATTTGTTCGATAATTTCCTGAAAAAAGTTACAATAGCCGATATGTCTCAAATTTAAGAAGTTCGGTATATCCATAAAATCGGGTATTATGTACTAAACGCGGCTGCCATGCTCGAACGCTCCCACAGATCGGCTCGGATATTCCTTTCTTACTATTTTTTAGCATATGAACAAATAAATCTCGACAACGAATATTCGCGCCGATTTGTGTTAGTCTTAGGCCTGCTCCATACGACGATACGCGCATCGCGAAACGTGTATCCTCGTATGGAGCGGGCCTTAAACATTAAAAAAAAGGCAAGCGCTGTCGCGTTGCACTGTTTTTCGATGCGAATGTTGTTGCTTTGCATCACTCGCCGGATTAGGACGGTAAGGTTAGAAGACAATAAATTATTATTCTTCTAATAAATAAAACCTAATTAATTAGTCAAATCTTTCTTTATTTCCTTCTTTCGTTTTTTCCTTAATTCTTCATTCCTTATAGGCCTCTTTAGTTCTATCTTTATTTATTCTTTATATTCTCTTCTTTCTTTAACTGATCTTTCCTATCTTCTTCTTCTTCTTTGTAAAATATTGTCTCGCAAAAGACACAAAAATTGTCTGCACAAGACACAAAAAATTGTCTGAACAAGACACAAACATTGTCTGCACAAGACACAAAAAATTCGTCACGTAACTTTTAGTTACGCGATTAATACGAGTGTATTGTCGTTAGAATATTTTTCACGGCTACAGCCCATTTTTCGATTTCTTCTTCGAAATGGCTGTGAAACTAGGTATTGTTTTCCTTCAACAGTTAATTCTATTGCCAGAATTTCAAGCAGTAGTAGATGCCGAAGGAAAAGTGCTAATTCCAAGTTCCCCAATTTTTAAAAAATTATCGGCTGCAATACAAGAAAATACATCCGACTTGCTTAGCCCTAAATATATTTATACTATTTTTAAGGTGAACCGATATAATATTCGTACAAAACTGTTAAATATATTAAATATTGAAATTAAAGAAAATTCTTTGAAAATAATTGACGATAGCGTCAATAGTGTAAATGCTATAGAATTTCAAATAGATGTGACGGATATATGGGATAAAATGTTACCTGAATCTGTTCAGTATCGCTTTAAAAATAGCGAAGTACGAAAACTAACAACCCTTAAACGGCATTGTTGGACTCATATTTTGTTCGAAAAAATTTTTGCGGAAACAAAAATTCCTTGCGCTCTAACTTTTAAAAACGTAAAATTATCAGATGCCGTATTTTTTGCCACAATTTGTGGAAACTGTTCCGAATGCGGATGTCACTTTCTTAGACGAATCATACATCCACCGCAAACAAATTTGGTAATAAAAATGGAATGTTCTATAACTGATTTCAATGAAGCGATAAAACATACTAAAAAGCGACAATTAAGAGGAATTCTTCGCGCCCCTATTGCACAGGAAATATTTTGTCGTGTATTTGGCGCAGAAAGACTGCCGATAAATTGATGGATGTCGGTGATAAAGAGCCACCTCATTTATTTAATAGTGTAACATTACGCAAAGCAGAACAAGAACATCAAAACAAATTGCTGGGTATTACAACGTCAAATATATTTGACAGTATTCAATTAATGAAATATGATAGTAAATACGAAGGAGCTATACATTCAATTGGATATGATCCCTTGTTTGTCCATTATTGGACGAGGGAACAAATGGCCATTTACCAGCAATTTTGTGATGTGCTTTATATAGATGCAACGGGGTCTCTCATGAAGAAAGTAAAATTACCGAACGGAGAATCGGCCTCTATATCAGGCAGTTGCTCAAATAAATAATAATACAGCTCCGGTATTTCAAATGATCTCCAGTACACAGAATACGAATTCTATTGCCTACTGGTTAAATGAAATTTTACGAATAGGCAGTATTCACAAGTCATCTTTTCGGGGACCTAAAGAAGTAGTAACCGATTTCGATAAAGCTCTTCTCGGTGCAGTAGCGAGAGCATTCGCTTTGCAACCCACATTGAAGCATTATCTTCTTTGTTGCTTCAATATCGTTAATGCAAAGGATGCAGATTTACGGACCCAACTACCTTGTCTTCTGCGACTTGATGTATGCCATTATATGAATATGATAGCTCGCTGGAAGTGCTTTGTAGGCAAACCAAGTCGTGTTAGACAATTTTATTTAAGATCTATGGCTATTTTGCGTAGACAAAATACGTTTCACGATCTGCAAAATATAGCGCAATGTTTATTCACCACTTCACTGAGCGAAAATCAATGTTTAGGAAGTTTAGGAGATAAAGCTCGTGAAGAACTCATTGGCCACATACGTGGAACAAATGTAGATGAAATTCCAGATATGCACGCCGATGATGAAGACATAGATAATAATTTTACAGATTTGCAAAATACGGACTTGTGGACGTGGGCAGATACGTTATACAGAAACTGTCAAGATGAGGTGCAAAACGAAATTGAGACGAATGACATTAATGCATATTATTGTCCGGAATTCGCGAAGAAAGTAAAATCTCTTTTACCGTATTTTCCGTTATTTAGCGAAGTTATGCGAGGAACACTCGGCTATGGGTCTATAAATGCCACATCAGCTGCAGTTAAATCAGAATTTAATGATTTGAAAAACCGAATTTTTAAAAACGTATCATTGCCACTGCGCGTGGATAAATTTATTAGGTATCACATACTATCATTTTCTGGTAAATTGAAAATCGCTACATCTGACAATTATAAAAATTCAGATCATTTTTCTTACAAACTCGAAACAAAAGAAAATAATGTGGCTATTTGTAAAGAAATTGATAAGGAAGATATACAGGGTGTCCCGTTTCAACACTCAAAGCGGAAAACGGCAGATAGACTGGACCAATCTAAACAGAAATATCGAAAAATATTTAGGTAAATTCGGTCTAGTTAACGAGTTATTAATTAACAACGATCGGCCATTCACGGAGAGCCAGAAGCTATCGACGGCTTGGGACGTCCCCTTCAATCTCGGTAGTATGTAACGGAGAAAGCAATGGGAGGAGTAATCAACAACAAATAGTAACGCGCAGCGGCACGTAATGCCGTCTATCACTGTTTACTGTGAGTACCTCTCTTTCTTTTTCTTACCCAATAGCATCATATCATTTATTTCACGCGTGCGAGGGAGAAGTAGTGTAAGAAAGAGAGAAAGAGAGTCAGCGCGAGCATTCAGCGTAAGTTAGTGTCGTAGAAAAAGAGTCGGGGAGAAAGAAATAGAGAAAGAGCGAGCGAAGGTCAGTGCGCGAGCCTCTTGCGTATGGAGGTGTCGCACGGCGAGAAAGAAAGAGAAAGAAAGAGAGAGAAGGAGCTGTAGCGCGCGTCGATCCGCCCGTCACTGTTTACCGTGAGTAGCTCTTTCTCTCTCCTTTCTCGCCGTGCGACACCTCCGTACGCAGGAGGCTCGCGCTGACTCTCTTTCTCTCTTTCTTACACTACTTCTCCCTCGCACGCGTGAAATAAATGATATGATGCTATTAGGTAAGAAAAAGAAAGAGAGGTACTCACAGTAAACAGTGATAGACGGCATTACGTGCCGCTGCGCGTTACTATTTGTTGTTGATTACTCCTCCCATTGCTTCCTCCGTTACATGCTACCGAGATTGAAGGGGACGTCCCAAGCCGTCGATAGCTTCTGGCTCTCCGTGAATGGCCGATCGTTGTTAATTAATAACTCGTTAACTAGACCGAATTTACCTAAATATTTTTCGATATTTCTGTTTAGATTGGTCCAGTCTATCTGCCGTTTTCCGCTTTGAGTGTTGAAACGGGACACCCTGTATAACTTGATATAACTTTCGAAAAAATTGAAATTATTTATTACTGATACAAAGTTTACAAGAAAGCGGACCGTCGCGTACTTTGTACAAGGTTTTTTACAGAGATTGTCCTTTTAGTAAAATTGTTTGAAGCAGAATATAGCAGGATATATCTCAAATTATAATATAATGATAAAATTGGTAAACTGCAATATTTCAACTGGTATAACTCTCCTAAATTGTCTTGTATAACTAAAACAATGCTGCTGCTGGACAAGCCTTGAAGTACGCTGAGCGAGTCAGAGAATATTGGAAATACATGATAAGGGTTCATTATTATGACATCCAGAGCCTTAGATATTGCTATACTTTCCGCGGTGTAAATAGAGAAATCATTGTGAATACTGTAAATCTCATAGTAATCCAAATCTATACAGGCTGAAGCAACTCTGGCGGAAGGTTCTGCTTTAGTTTTGGAATCATCTGAAAAATGTTAATGTAATTATTTAATAGTAGTCATACTTCACGTCAACTAGAATGGTTACAAGACATTACTCAACTGGACTACTAGACTTACCTCGACTAGAATGGAAGCCAGATTTTATGTTAACTGCCTTCCTTAATTATCCCTTCTAACCGTACATATCCTCTACGTTTCCATAGACAAGGTGGTGATAGTACCAACGAGTACAATAAATAAATAGAATGTCATAGGATAATTAGCAACAGAGATAGACTATTCCTATTATGCCTTAATAAAGTTAATAAAAATGCTTATATAATATTCTCTAAAAATGAATTTGTGTAATATCTCATATTATAATGATAAAATCGGTAGACTGCAATACTTAAATTGGTAGAGCTTTCAAAAATTCTCATATTCTGAATATAAAGTTTATAGGGTATGATAGTACTTTTTAATAATACGTCCATTAATATTTTCTCAGATGGTTCCAAAACTAAAGTGGGACCTTCCACACGGATTGCTTTAGCCTGTCTACATTTAGATCACTATGAGACTTACAGTATTCTTAATGATTTCTCTATTTACACAGCCAAAAGTATAGCAATGTCTAAGGCTCTGGATATCATAACGATATTCTCTGACTCACTCAGCGTACGCCAAGCCTTGTCCAGCAGCAGCTTCTCAGTTAACACCAATAAATACATCATACATTTTAAAGAGAAATTAAGAATAATCAATAAACAAGCTAATCGAGATAAATTCACATAGTACCCGAAACTTGATTCTTAATAAAAAAGATTAAAAAATATGATAGGTTAAGGACATTGACATGTCAAACATTCCAACGCTGGCTAGATTTACAGCTGATGTCGACGCTAGCACTATTGGCTCCATAGCGGCGAATTTGTGAAACTTGACAAAATTCTCTCTCTCTATATATATATCTATATACAGGGTGTGTTTGACCATATAGTCGTCCACGAATCCACGTGTAGCCAGCAATAAATTGAGTCGAAATAAGTCATAAAAGTTGGGGCTCGCCGCCTACCGCTTTTTCGCCCTATCTTTAATAATTAATAACTCGTTAACTGACCTGGCTTATGTTAACTTTTATGACTTATTTCGACTCAATTTTTTGCTGGCTACATGTGGATTCGCGGACGACTATATGGTCGAACACACCCTGTATATATATAATCGCAATGTTAAAGAAAAAGGTCGGAAAAAAAACTGATAAAATTGATATTTCATAACACGCACATAAGAATTACAGTATACGAATTGAATAGACGTAAAAAAGAGTAAGATCAAAAAAAAAAAGTAAGTAGGAAAACAGACAGCAGCGGGTCTCGAACACGAGCCCCCAGCGCGCGACTCTTGCATTTGGTTCGTTGGGCTACCGCAGTTCTACGGTATACATTACAGATGCACTAGTACTTAAGAATCTACGTCGATTTTGTAAACTATTTTTCATAAACTAATGCCCACGGTAGCGAAAGCAATTAACTAATTACTTCTAGGCCCAAGACCGACCCATGGACAAATACTCGTTAAAAACCCCGGAGATCATATGTAACTTTCCCCTTCTAAGCAACGGCCGTATTTCGACGGACCAGATACAAGACTATCGCGGTCAAGGCTCGAGTTGGAGTCCCGCAGCCGACTTTCCGTATTTCCTTTCTTTTAATACTTACATTCTTTGTTCGTGTTTATTCTATTTGCATATTATAATACTTTTTATACTTTTATTTTTTTTAATCATTTTTAAAATTTCAAAATTGACATGGCAGGTGATAAACTGTTACAGCATGGGATAAAATGTTACCTGAATCTGTTCAACATCGACTTAAACCTAGCGAAATACGAAAACTGACAACTCTTAAATGACGTTGTTGGACTCATATTTGGTTCGAGAAAATTTTTGAAGAAACTAAAATTCCTTGCACTTTAACTTTAAAAAAAACGTAAAATTATTAGATGCCGAATTTTTTGCCACAATTTGTGGAAACTGTTCCGAATGCGGATGTTACTTTCTTAGACAAATTATACACCCACCGCAAACCATTTTGGTAATAAAAATAGAATGTTCGATAACTAATTTTAATGAAGCAATTAAACATTCGAAAAAGCGACAATTAAAAGGAATTTTTTCGCGTCACCGTTGCAAAGGAAATTGTTGAAGGGAATACTTAGCAGTAGATTTGGCGCAGAAAGACTGCCGATAAATTGATGGATGTCGGTGATAAAGAGCCACCTCATTTATTTAATAGTGTAACATTACGCAAAGCAAAACTAGAACATCAAAACAAATTGCCAGGTCTTACAGCATCAAATATATATGACAGTGTTCAATCAATGAGATATAATAGTAAATACAAAGGAGCAATTTCATTGGTCTAATCGCATATTCTGGGGGAAAGGCATTGCAATATCCCTATGTTTAAGACCATATTCTTGAAGATTTTTTTTTTCTTCTTCTACCCTGAAAATTAGAATTGATTGATTAGAATAACTATATACAAGATGTAATTAAATGTTCAGAATGTAAATATTACCAAATCATGAAATACTTGGTACTAATACGGCCTGAGAAAACTGCGTCAAGGAATCACTGATCACTAAAAAGGGAAAGGGATAAAATGAATATTGATACAAGTATATGACTAACCAATGAGCTAATGCTTTAAGTTATAAAGAAAGAGCACTGAATACTCAATTAATTAACCTCATTAATACAATACCTGACAAAAAAATGGGAAGTTCAATACCTGCAATAAAAAAAGAATATATTACTAAGGACAGAAATTAATAAGAATTTGATTAAGTAAATTGGCATTATCGCATAGCACTTAACAAAAGGCATAGGTTATTAACGGTTATAAAAACGGATGCGAAGGAATAGGATATACTTGAATATAGTAAGAACTTTAAAATTATTAAAATCAGGTCAACTTACCAAGTAATAGCGTAAAATCAGTGAGCAACATCTTCGAAATGTCTGAAGAAGCACCTCGTGGGAAGGTTCACGTGGGTGGGTCATCACTTAAGGTTATGAATTAATATACTTCTTCTATCCTTTGGCTATGACGCCTTTTCGGTCTTAAGTCATGTGGTAATCCGCGCTTGTAAGCCGGCTACCGGTTATCTTTGGAAGCGGAAGGAAGGTGGTGTTTGAGGTATAGATCAGGTTCTTCTTGAGTATAAGTATGACTTTTATTAAATAACTGGTTATTGGTGAGGCACAAGTAACCCTCCTAACTCTTTGCTCGCTCTCGATGATCTGTCTATTCGTTTCCTTATTTCTGTGCGTGCCACTCCTTAGCGTTCGGCGCTAAGAAGGGAGAATCGCTGAATTGCATCTTAGGCTCGGGACTCGCAATGTCCAGGCACTCGGGTGATGCAATGCTTATACATTACTTTTTGGTCGCCTTTTCGGAAGGCGGCCTTGAATACGATACTGCTGTGTCGCTTAGGCGACTCGCGGGTACAACAGTCATAAGCAGGTAAATCTTCTTCTATTTTGTGACTATGACGCGCTCACAAGTAATATACTTGATAAACGTACGAAATTTTCACTCGCAGGTACAGTAAGCATCTGATACTCAGCCATGGTCTAAGGTCAGATATAGCTCCTCAGTATGAAACTAGTAATAACAGAAGTACTATAGAAATTTCCATATAATTTCATTATCGCCAACTTCATACTGAAGAGCTATTAATGAAGCGTACATACAGTACTATCGAATCATAGGCAGCGATCTATTGTAAAAGTTTCTGATTGGTCGAAGATATGTAAATATTCTCATATCGAAATTTTAAGTAAGGAAATCACGATCGATCTATCGCAAGCGCTTCATTAGTCGAAACCGTTTTCATTGCCGATTCGTGGTCATTATTATAATCGCATAACAACGTATTACATTCGGTTGTAAGAAATTGATATTACAGTCGATTATCAATAAAAATAAATTTTCCGCTTCAAATCAATTCTTGTGTTTAAAAACTTTTTTTACTTAATATGATAAATAGGAGTGGTAAAAGAATAAATGTACAAAAGAATTATAGTATATATATATATATATATATATATATATATATATATATATATGGAATAAAAATGAAAAAAGACTTTAAGAATAAAAAAGAAAAGAAAGTACAAAAAGACGGCAGCGGGACTCGAACCTGGTGCACCGGGCAACAACCTTGCACCTGTTACGTCTGCAGCAAATTCTTGCATTTAAAATCTTTTCCAAATTCTTTTAAGTTCAAATAACTTCGAACCATACCCTTGCGCACGGAACTTTCCCTTCGCAAGGCGAGCCACTCAAGCCATAAAAGCCACATGTGGCTAGAGATAAACAGAAGACCGAGGACAAGACTTCCTTGTTCCGTATCTTTGAAATGGACGAAACGCTTTCCTTACTTTAAAATAAAATATTATCTAAGTTAAGATTTTCGATGCTTTCGTTTCATAACAAAATAACGTAAATTAAAATATCTTTACCATTTCAAATTACAAATACGAAACGAAAGCAATGGAAACCTTTTTTCCTTTATTATTATTTTTTTTTTTTTTTCTCTATTATTATTATTATTATTATTATTCACTCCTTTTTCTTCTAACACACTTTTTCCAATAATACAAACTCTCTTCTTTAATAATTTTCTTTTAATAATCACGAGAAACAATGGCTTCTACATATATATATATATAAACTTTTAACTATTTCTCCATTGTTTCTTCGTGCGGGTCCTAGGCGAGCCGAGTGGGGAGGGCCTCGAGCGCGACGCACCCCCACCTCGCCCTAGCGAGGACCTACCAAAAACCCGAAAGGTGGGGACACGGCCCAGCGAGTCGACTCGCAAGGGAAGGACTCCCATCCTCGCGAGGAAGTCAGGAAATTCGGAGGAAAGGGAAGAGGAAAGCAAAATGAGCCAATAATTAGCCAGAATTTGGGAATTTCCCCCTTTTCCTCCGCTTTTCTCGGCTGCTCGACCATTTTAAAAGGAGATGCTCCAGCGAGGAGCATCACTCTCGTCTTAGATTTCAAAACGCTCTAAACTTTCAACTTACAAGCCCTGTGCTTCCTAGATTCATTGTACCTTTTGACTTTAAAGGATTAAACTAGTAAGTTTCCTAAAATTTCTGCCTTACTTTCTTTCTCCTACGAAATTTCCAAACTCACTTCCTCATCCCCAGCTGCGTCGCATAGACGCTATAGCTAAAAGAGGATATCAATTCTTTTTTCACCCGGAGTCAAACTTAGAACTATACTCGTGATTGTTCGTCTAGCTAAGAAACCGCTTGAAACCAAGGCGTGACCAGTTAGACGAATGTCCCACGTTGTTTAGAGAAATACTCGTGCTTGTTCGATTGGCTGAGAAACCGCTTGAAACCAAGGCGTGACCAGTTAATCGAACGTCCCACGTAGTTCAGGAAAGGAGTGACCTTTGCTGCCTTACTTTCGCGCTTGAAACCGAGGCGTGCTAGTAAGCGCAAAACCATCACTCCCTCTTCCTTTAATTTGCTTTTCTTTTATGGGTAGACGAGCGGGCCGAAAACGCCAACTAAAAAGGCTGAAACGCCATTTCGCGAACACAGGCATACCGGTGTGTAGAGAGGATTTAGACGAACTCACCTTCCCTCCTAACTTCCCAGATCCAGGTCCCCCATCGGACCTTTTCCTCCCCGAATCGTTTGATTCAAATCAAACTACCTCCTCTCCTCTTTTTCCTCCACTCTACCGTTCCCAACCCCTTTCCTCCGACTCGTTAATCCTGCTCACGATTGAGCAACACCTTCCCCTCTACCACTCAATTCCTAAAACAGATCCGCGGCGAGTTTATTACCAAAATCTACACCTATTTGGACGGACTCCGAAGCAAACGTAAAACAGTCGTCCGGACGTGACACACCTAATCAACAGGGCTATCGCTAGTGTTCGGAAAAGATTACAAACTCACTACTTCTTAAGGAACTATATAAATTTTGCAAATTTTTTTTGTATAAACTCAGGTCAGCCGTTAACTGAAGACTTTTGAGGCCAAGATTAACTCATACAAAAAAGCTCGTTGAAAACTTTGCGTTAAATCTGAAAGACTGTCCTTGTGATTATACAACCGTTATATTATTAATTACACTGTATTATATTTTCGAATCATAGGCGAGATAAAGCATTCCACACCTTTTTTGTAAATATAGAAAAATTAAGGCAAAGAGCGTTAACTTATCTATTCAATAGTAAGTATAAAAAATTTTGCATTTATTGTAACGGATATATTCTGTTTCGCTTTAACACAGGGACGTGTCGCCTTATACACTTTTAAAACCGATAATTTTAAGAAGGGTACAATTAAGATAAAAACGATGACAACTGAGAAGCTATAGGTGTGTTATAGCAGGACTAGTAGTCATTGCTAGATCTCCATCGTACTTTAAAAATAATTATTCAAATTCGCAATATTCAAAAACTGTCCGATGCTTCTATCTCGGAAACTATTCGCTCTACGACTTTTTGCAATTTGAATTAATTGTTGTACTCGTCGAGCACAACGCGGCACAAATCTTAAATTTTGATTTTTCCCAAATTTTCAATTTTTTTTTAAGACTATATCTCGGAAACGGTTGGTCCTACACGATTTTTATAAGGACACATTCTGTTCGACTCGGCGAGCACAACCCGGCACAACTTTAAAGTTTAAACATTTATCTCATCCGAAATTTTTTTAAGTGTTCACACGCCTGTATCTCGAAAACTATTCACTCTACGACTTTTTGCCATTTGAATAAATTATTGTACTCGTCGGGCACAACTCGGCACAACTCTTAAATTTTGATTTTTCCCAAATTTTTTATTTTCTTTCAAGACTATATCTCGGAAACGGCTGGTCGTACGAGATTTTTATAAGGACACATTTTGTTCTACTCAGCGAGTAAAACCGGGCACAACTTTACGGTTTTTACATTTTTTAAAAAAATTTTGATTTTTCATTTAAAAAAAAATTGGAAATATTTTCCAAATTTTTATTTACGGCACAAGTCAGCACAGACCTAGCACAACCTGCCGAAACCCTGAAATTTTGAAAATTAAAAACTTGCGGTGCTAACTTCACGGACATCATTTTATTTATTTATTGTACCCGTCGGTACTATCACGATCTTCCTTGTCTATAGAAACGTAGAGGATATCTGTGGTTAGAAGGGATAATTAAGGAAGGCAGTAGATTTCTATCTCATTACTTGAGAACGTGGTTAATTCTATCGAAGTATTTAGATAACAAGAAGTTGTTAATTCTTCGTTATAACGTCCTTCACACGCAGGAGGTACAGTGTAGTTGTTATCAAGCAGGTTAGAAACACGTACTCACTAATTTTAATCCCATTCGACATATTAATAAAGATATGAACTTACTATTCCTTATGTAATTATTTTTCAGGGAATTTTAATTTTTCACTTAATTAGAAGATTCGAATTAGTAATAAGTAAAATTCGCTGTGTGTAAACGTATGGATGAGTTCATGTGGTTACGTTCCGGGAGTTTCTCAGAGCGAACTATCATATCTTCGTAGACGTTTTTATGAATAATATTGCAACAAGTCTGAATGTATACCACATCTGTTATGTACTTTTTCGATAAATTTGTCCATCATTGTACACCTATTACATCGATAATACACATTGTAATATAATATATCATATCCTACAGTTAACCTGGTACCCTCGAAAAATGTCGTAGTATACGACCGGAACGTCGGCAATCTTCCTCGAAATGCATAATTTTCATTTGGAATCGCATGGATTTCTTTGCTCTAAAAGCATCCGATTTCGGATCCCTAAGAGTTTTCTAGTGAGTACGCACTCAAGAACACTATTAAGTATGAAAGTAGCTCAAAAATCGCCAAAGATCGTCAAATGGAGCTTAGGTATGTACTTTTCTTAGAGAAACAATACAAAATAATAACATCATAGTCTACGTATGTAGAAATATGAAAAACAATAGGAATGTTACGTGGGCCGTCGCTCTAATTTATAATTGCTCTTATTTTTAAATTGAAACAAGAATTTTTTATTATGAACAAAATTATGTAAAATTATACACAAATAACATTAAAAATGTAAAGTGGGCCGTCGCTGTAGTTAATATAAACAATAAATCGTGCTTTTTCTTGCTACATAAAGATATTAAATCAATGATGCGTCGCATCTTTATTAATAACTTTTTATCAAATATCTATAATTTCAATTTCCATATTGATTCTTTAGACTATGTTAAACATTGTTGACTTCATAAATTACACATTCTCCTTCACACAAAAAAACCTTGTACAAAGTACGCGACGGCCCGCTTTTTTTCGAAAAATGAAAAAATACAACCTGGCAATCTGCGAAGCCTACTTTTTTGCATTTAATAATTGAATGAATGGAAGCATGGGGTGGAGCATCTCTAGCACAGGAAAATGAACTATGTACTTGATTCAGGTTATTATACGGTTGTTATACGGTTATTTATGAACTAGGAAACAATAAAAATTGAATAAATTCATTAAAATGTTTACTAAATTAAATGTTATCATAAATGCACTGATTGGTTTAAATTTTAGATTAAATATTAGTAAAATAAATTTTTGTATCCCTATTGTATCTACATAAACAATTTTCAAAAATTATCTAAAAATTGTATATGGGTAACCTTCGAAAAATTAGAATTATTTATTATCTATACAAACATGTTAAAGATTGTTCCTGGATTGATAGATGTACCAAAATTTTATATTATATTTAACGTTTACGAAGAAAGCGGGCCGTCGCGTACTTTGTACACGGTTTTTTACAGAGATTGTTATTTTAGTAAAATTGTGTGAAGGGGAATGTGTAATTTATGAAGTCAACAATGTTTAACATAGTCTAAAGAATCAATATGGAAATTGAAATTATAGATATTTGATAAAAATGCGACGCATCATTGATTTAATATCTTTATGTAGCAAGAAAAAGCACGATTTATTGTTTATATTAACTACAGCGACGGCCCACTTTACATTTTTAATGTTATTTGTGTTAACACTTTAACGACCGCCCGTCTACGCAGTCAAACGTCGCCAGGGGCCGGCAGTATTTACCAATAGCAATATCCACGCTTGTTTACATTCATAAATTATCACACAAAGAGTGTGGTACTGGCCAACAACCTTCGGCGGTAGCATCACACACATGTTGTGTGAGCGGTCGTTAAAGTGTTAAGTTTATATCTTGAAATATTGCTGTATCATCAAAGATTTCATATACAGACTCATTATTGTCATTGAAATTCCAAGAATTGGCAAAATTTGTATTAGTATCAGTGATAGTGATAGTCGGTAGAAAATTGTTAACATTCTCTTCGACATTCTCCAATATTTCAAAAGTTTCATTTTGCTTCGCGTTTTTTTTGGAATAAAATGTTAACCATATTAGTTAGTATGTGGTATTTTTCCACAGCGCAATTACTTTCAATGATTGTCGTGTTTGTAAATTTAGCTATTAGTAATGTTTTGAACGCACTCTCAAAATGAGTACACGTCAAGTTGTCATTGCACCCTTGCTCGTTTCGTAGCATTCCAAAAAAATTATCTAATGCGTCTTGAGTTATGGGACGCAGATTCAATTCTTTGTTATGTCCGCCAATTACCTGAGGAATATTTAGAATCTCAATTTAATAAAGTAAAAGTCTGCACGGCAGACGGGTAAAAACCTCAGGTCATTGACTGTCATAAATCTCGTAAAGAGTACGAGACATAGGCGTTGGAATTTTCCGTGTGGCGTCGAATAATGCATCGACGTCCCACGGAAGAAGAAGAAATAAACCATGCGCCTACCCGTAAAATCGGACACCACCGAAGTCTAGTTTTTCTAATATATACAAACTCTCGAACGCACATCGCCTAAGTCACGTACGCAACCCTCGAACAAAGGCGCCATACAAGGCACGCGGTACAGTCCGTTATAGAAAATTAAGAGAATGCATTTCGTAAATAATAATGTTGGTACTTTTCTTCCTTATAGATGGTTAAATAATGTTTAAACAAATGAATATTATCATGTTGATTATTGAAGTAATATAAAATTCCACATAATAAAATATATCATTAAATAAGGAAGGAATAAACAACACGGATAAATAAATAACGTTAATAATAAGATTAAATCTAAGGTGAAGGTATAGATGCATGAAGAAGTAAAATGTAGTATGCATGTAATAGAAAACTGAGAGTGAGTAGTAGGCAACTATTATTATTCAACACCTTAAATAATAATTAAACAATAAGAATAAAAGCATGAGAGTGTATGTGTGATTTAGTGTAGTATGAGTGAGAAAATGTAATGTTGCATGAACGCATGTAAATGTTAATTAATTAATTAAGCAAGTTAATTGCTAAGAAAATTAATAAGAAAGACGCGATCAAAGAGACAAGGGAGGGGACTTGGGAGCACGCTTACGCCTACGCTGGGCTGCGAATGCACCAACTCCCACTCCTGCCTAGATCATAAGGAAAACCTAGTCCCCACTATGCACCCCCGAAGTTCAAAGACCTATGGCCAATGAAGGGCCTAAATTCGGAAATTAGGAGGGGTTTTAGTGGATGGCTAGTTTTTAAAAGCGATGGCCGAGCGCGGCTCGCCACCATTCGTATTCAAGAAGTTCTCTTAAACATTTTAATTTCGTTCAAACTAAGTTCATTTCGTTTTTCTCTAAAATCACATTAAGAGCCTAACTAGTCGAAGACTTGACCAGATCTTCCTTAAACGAATCACTTAAGAAATTGTAAGTTGGTTTTTCACTATTTACTAATTAAATTCATGTGTAAATTGTTGTTGTTCATTATAAACTTTTTGTTTTCCTTTTTCTCCTCTAACCTTTTCTTTGAATAATAATAAGGAGCGCGCATTCATCTGCGTTCTCTTTTTCCTATACCTAATTAAGTATATACATTCCCTTGACCTCCCCCAATAATAATTGTAATCAGTTTCATTGAGTTTTTGATGCGCGCATTCATCTGCGTTCATCCCATTGAGCGCGCAGTAAGTTTGCGTTCTCTCTGGAATTTAGATTTGTCTCGCTCTTTCTGCGATATTTTATTCCTTCACGAGCGCGCTGTCAATCTGTCGTTCTTGTGAGGATAAATTAACTAACAGAAAGAAAGGGTGTAATTTGAGGTTTATCTGTAGATGGGAAGGTCAAGGCGATCTGGGAAAAGGGTCTCATTTAAGTGAAATTACTATTTCAAAAACCGTGGCCTGTACAAAATATTCTCCCTATTTAACTTCTCTCTTTTCCTCTCTCACGACACTCTTTTCCTCATCCCAGGGTTGCGTCGCGTAGACGCTACAACCCCAAAAGAGGTAAAATATCTTTGTCTTTCCTTTCTTTACCATTTTATTCATTTATTAATATAATTATTGTTATTGTTCCCCGGGACGTAACATATTTTTGGTGACAGCGGTGGGATACGCATAAAGAGTGTCGGTAATCATTTGTGTGGTAAAAATGTCGACGGAAGAAGCATCAATTAGGGCGTCTGGGTCCCAACAAAGCACCCTCGAACAACAAACACAACAACAACAATTGCAGCAACATCACCGTTTGCTACACGCACAACAAGAAACAATAAATTCCTTGGCAGAAACCTGCAAGAAAGTGGAAGACCAACAACGAGAGATCGAAGAATTAAGAAGTCGAATCGCAAGGCCAGGTACGCCCACACACCTGGGAACAGCACTCTCCGGAAATGATGTAAGTCATCTTTACGGTTTATCCTCATTTAGAGACGCGTTAGATGCTATCCCGGTCTATGACGGGCAAAATATGGCTTTTGTATACTTCGCGGAAGGGTGCGAAGAAGCGTTAAACATGATCACGCCTAGGAGCGAAGAAAATTTAGTAAAATCTGCTAGAAACAAGTTACGTGGGGATGCCCATCGCGCAATATTAGGAATGCAATTTAGAACGATGAACGAATTGGTCAATTATCTTAGGAATATATACGGTCCGCGTGAAACGGTTTATGAAGCACAAGGAAAATTAGCTTATATATGCCAAAAACCCGAAGAAAGTGTAATAACATACGCAAATAGGGTGCGAGAAATCGGGAAACGAATAATCGATGCCGAAAAACGTAGAAGTGATAATGTATCAGAAAGCTTTAAAAAACTCAATGAGGAAAATTTAGTAAATAGCTTCAATCGAGGTCTAAAACCGGAAATCGCGAATAGGATTCGTCGCGGCGAAGCATTACACGCAACTATAAATCAAGCGATTGATATAGAAAAGGAATTAGAGGCAATAAATAGTATTAGGAGCGTGGCGTTAGGAGCGATGGCAAACTCTCGCGAAAATCGAAATGATCAATTTCCCGTTCGTAGCATTCAACAAAGTACGGTACAATGTCAGATCTGCAATAAAATGAATCATATAGCACGGGACTGCTGGTCTTATACAGGGAAATATCCGTGGAATAATAGGAACAACGGCCAACAGAATCAGAGAAATTTCGGAAATCAAAATTTTAATAATCCATATCAACAACGGAATAATAGTAATAATCAAAATCAAAATCAATATCCGCGACAAAATAACTATGAACAACGAAATTTTTATCAAAATCCGCGACCGAATTATGTGCAGCCCTCCGGAAATAATTACAATCCAAATACGAACCGTCGGGATAATAACCAACCGCGAAACTTAGGATCGGGACCGCAAGATATCTCAAAATTTAACAATCGAACGAACGCTACTAAGGGGCAACCGACGCGGCCCGTCAGAATTTGTAATTGCAATGATTTTCGAGAGAATGGGGTAGAAGAAGAAGGTTATGACAATCAGGGAAACGATACTTGCCACGCTCAGCCGGACGCTATGAGCGCGGAATAGGCAGAGCGTCCTTCGAAAAACCACGCGAAAATTACGATACTTGGCATGAACAATGGATAAGCCCAAATGAAAAGGTAAAATGTAATCATAAGCGCGAATTTAAGGAAACTAATAATGGGGAAAGATATGGAATTATAAAAAACGGCTGGCATTATGAGTGCTATGGCCGCAAAAATAAAAATATAAAAACGTATGGAAGGACATACGAAAATGAAAATGAAATTGAAAATGAAAATGAAAATGAAAATGAAAATGAAAATGAAAATGAAAATGAAAATGAAAATGAAAATGAGAATGAGAATGAAAATGAAATTAAAAATGAAAATGAAATTGAAAATGAAAATGAAAATGAAAATGAATATGAAAAGGTTCATTACACAGAATTATTTGAAACCTCCCATGAGGGGGAAAATTATAAGATTAGCCACGAGCAAAGACTCGGTGGAGAAAATAAATATTACCTCGACAAAAATGAGGGAAAGAAAATGAAAGGGAAGAAATTATTAAAAGATGGGATCCCGTGCAGCGGGGTCTGCAGTAATAAAATTAACATTGAAAATAAAGGCAGCGGTAATAGTTCCGGGAAATCTAACGAAACATTCGAAATCACGAATCCAAATCGAAATAAAACTAAAATTAAAAAGGAAAATGAACAGGATCGTGCGAATTCGAGGAAATCGGGAAGATTCGCGGACTTAGGAGCTGTCGAAACACGAGATGTTAGGATTAATCTTACGCAAGAAGGGTATGTGCCGTCGGTTAAGATTTCTAGTAGGAAGCTTAAAACTCCCTCCGTGTTTATGATCGATAGTGGGTCCGGACCCAACCTGATTAAACGACGAGCGGTAGCCACTAATGAAGAAGTCAATGAAAGGGAAATATTAAACCTTAGTGGCATAACGACACACCAGGTATCCACCTTAGGAGTTATCGAAATGAACATTTTAGGATGTATAACACCTTGCCACTTAGTATCCGATAATTTTCCTATACCTCAAGACGGAATCCTGGGATCCGATTTTCTTGTTCAACGACGCGCGATTATAAATTATGATAAGCATCGGTTAGAATTTGACAATGAGGTTATCAATTTTGAAACGGAAGACGAGATTGTACTACCCGCCCGGTCTCACTCGCAAATGTTTATTAAAGTATTAAATCCAGAAATTAAGCAGGGATATCTTCCGCGTTTAGCGATAGACAAGGGGATTTTTGCCGGAAATGCATTAGTAAAGGTTGGTAGGGATGACAGAGCTCACCTGAGAATCACGAATACTACTGAAGAGGATGTTAGAGTTTTAATACCGTCCATAAAATTAATAGAAATTGACAAGATTGCAGAATCAAAAAATAAGGAAACCATTAATGCAAAGGGTAAAGATTCTAGATGCTTCGCGATTAGAAATAATTACGATGAAATTAAACGGGTTGAGGAACGCGCAACTAGAATAAAAGAATTATTGCGATTGGATCATTTAAATTCGGAAGAAGAACTGAGCGTAGAAGGATTAATATTCGATAACGTGGATAGATTTCATTTACCTGAGGAGAAATTAGGATACACTGAAGTTTTGCAGCACCGAATAAATACTACAGACGATAAACCTATAAATACGCGACAATATCGTTTTCCATCAATCCATAAAGACGAGATAAACAAACAAGTCGGGGAATTATTGGAAGCAGACATAGTTAGGGAATCGGAATCACCGTATAACACTCCCGTGTGGATAGTACCCAAAAAGGCCGATTCACGAGGGAACAAGCGCTGGAGAATGGTTCTTGATTCTCGCGCATTAAACGAAAAAACGATCGGTGATGCGTACCCATTGCCAAACATAACCGAAATTCTTGATCAACTAGGGGGAGCCAAATATTTTTCAGTATTTGATTTAGCCTCAGGATTTCATCAAATTAAGATGCATGAAAACGATAGTCATAAAACTGCTTTTTCGACCCCTCATGGTCACTTTGAATTTAATAGAATGCCTTTCGGTTTGAAAAACGCACCGGCGACATTTCAAAGATTAATGGATAGAGTCTTAACCGGTATGCAGGGTAATGAAATTTTTGTTTATTTAGATGACATTGTTGTGTACGCTAGCTCTCTAGAAGAACATGAAATTAAATTTAACAAATTAATGGAACGGTTACGCGCAGCTAATCTCAAATTACAACCTGATAAATGTGAATTTTTGAAGAAAGAAGTAACGTACTTGGGTCATATAATTGGGGAAAAAGGGGTAAGACCAAATCCCGAAAAGTTAATAGCAGTCAGGAATTTCCCGACACCTAAAAACCCTAAAAACATAAAACAATTCTTAGGGTTGGCCGGATACTACCGTAGATTTATTCAGGATTTCTCCAAAATAGCTAAACCACTAACGGAACTTTTAAAAAAGGATATTCCTTTCGAGTGGACCGAAAAACAGACAAACTCTTTCGAAACGTTGAAAAACCTCCTTTGTAGCGAGCCAATTTTACAATATCCAGACTTTACGAAACCCTTCGTAGTTACTACCGACGCATCTGGTTTCGCCATAGGTGCCATTTTAAGTCAGGGACAAATAGGAAAGGATTTACCAATTGCCTATGCCTCACGAACCTTAAATGAAGCCGAAAGGAACTATTCTACGATAGAAAAAGAATCTCTAGCAATAGTATACGCAGTACAACACTTCCGACCTTATTTGTATGGACGAAAATTTACTCTCGTGAGTGACCATCGACCATTAATCTGGATGCATAGTGTAAAGGATCCGACTTCGCGACTTATTAGATGGAGACTGAAATTAGCCGAGTATGAATACGAAATTATACATAAAGCAGGAAAAACTAACGTAAATGCCGACGCGCTTTCAAGAAACCCTGTATCCGAAGGACACGCGTACCCCGTAACAACTCGCAGTAAGACGCAGAAAGAAAAACGCCCCTCACCTTATCAAACTACTGGTAGACCGCGAGACGAGACTGATCCACCCTTACCTGAACGAGGAACGAGGGAAGAACCCATCCGAACTAGAAGTCGCACGCGTCGGGAAGATTTCGTACCTGCCGAACCTATTAACCCGCAAAGGTCATCGAACCCCGAGGAACCCAAATCGGAAATAAATGATGAACACGTAACAGTGCGGAAACGGGGACGACCACGGAAGGTCATTCAAGAATCAGAAAACCCTCGTGCGAGAACTCCAGAACTACCGATAACTGAGAGAAGAGAACCGATTATGACGCGGAGCAGCGCGCAAAAGGAAGATCGTTACACGCCGTATTCACTAACCGACCGACAACAAGAAGAATTTTTTACGCCTTTAAATACTAACGAGACACAAAGTCAATTACCCGCTGTAACAGGTACCAGAACTAAAGAAATAGTTAAACCATTTGAAATCGATGGTCCTACATCGGCAATAGGAAAAACTCCCGAAATAAAACGCGCCGCGCCGTTAGAATCACAAAAAGAAGAACAATTAGGTGATGAAAGCATAATTAGCTCAGAAAATTCAGTAATTAAAGCAGAAATACACCGCGAAAAAACCCCTGAACCGGTAATTACACCAAGGGTCGAAGCACCACCAACCGATAAAAGCCGCGAAACACGCGAGACGCGAGAAACACCGAGATTTCCGTTAGAGTTATTGCATTTGGTCGATAGATTAGTTTTCGATAGAGGTAAAGACCAGGACGAAATGGATGACGACTTAAATAGTGATAGCGGGTCAGAAACCGAAGCTGATAGCAATAGCGACAGTAGCAGCGTTAGCGATGAGGGCGATAACGATACTATAGTCGAGGAAAACGAAAATATTACTGACATTCCGCGGACAGAAACGCGAACATGTAAAAATAATTTAATAAATAATAGGAATTGGTTAGATATGCGCAAAGATAATTACTTATATTTCCTAACGCGAGATGGGCACCCGTGCGATGAAGGTTCACAACAGATTGCGAAATATAAAACGTTACCGAATTTCCGCAGTCAAGAATCTAGATTCCTGCGAGTATACAAAGACGCTGATAAATATCATATAGCATTAACGTGTAAAGAAACTGAAGGGGATAAACTGACCATGAGCAATTTAGATGACGCTTTGAAGGAACTCCGCGAAGAAATTAAAAAGGAAAATTTAGAAACCATAAGCATCGCAAAAAGCGAAAAAATCGACGATTTCAGCTGGAAAACGATCATCTCTAAATTACGCACATCGTTAACCGGACTTCCTTGTAAAATAATAATTTGCCACGATCTAGTACAGGTACCCGAAAGGGACATCGTAAAGGTATCATCGAAGAGGCTCATTCGTCCGCACTAGGGGTCACAAGGGCGTGACCCAAAACAAACATAAGTCAAAACAAATAGCTTGGGAAAATTTAATAACATCCAAAATAAATCTAAAGAGTATTACAAAAATCGTATCGCGTAACTTTCAAACAGGTGATCGAGTTTTCCTCCTCAAAGAACCTGTAAAAGGAAAATTCGGTGACCGCTATACGGGACCCGTATAGTGCATCCTAACAAACTAAAACATTCTAATTTATAAAACATACTAACAAATTACGACATTCTAATTTATAGTATAAATTAACAAATTAAAATAGTAAATTTATTTTAAATCATTTTTGTAAACCGCGTGCGCACTTCAATCTAAGACTGCAGCATCAAGGCCGGAATCATCTTTATTCTATTTTTGGGTATACATATTGACAAGGGTTAATAGTATATGACTACGGATCGCCCCACTCCAATATAACAACCATCTCGTTATTAGATGTCGGAGAATGTAACCTCCCGGAATATAAACCTGTCGTCAACAAAGTTTACATCCATTTACTTCAGCATTCGAGATACGGCAACATCAAGGCAACCAAATGCGAAATAACAATTAATGCACAGCCTATTGTAGAATGCAATCACACGTGTCCGTTGTAAACAATGGGCACGCTAAAAACGAGAAATCTCCAAGAAGGTTCCCGGTGGAAGGACCGGCAGTATCAAACACGGTGGCTCGAGGGAACGTCGAACAAAGGGGTCTAACCCAAAGAATGGGCCTCGCCGATTTCCTAGGCAAGGCTATCATCCATCAAATGGTCAGGGATACCTGGCAGAAATTCTGGAACACCTTCACCATATTCGAAACAATACATGCGCCGATATTACAAGAGGAGGCCAACCCCGGTGAAACTCCGCGGGAAAGCCTTCCACAAGCGCCGTATATGAAAGCTTTCCAATGAAAACCTCCAACAACCTTATATACCACAAAATTTTAACAAGCCTCAACTCATACAGAGCACGATATTTTTCAGAAAATGGCAATTTTGGAAGAATCGTTTTGCCTAGGATTCATGGACGAGGTCGAGTACATATGGAGTACGAGTTGGAACGAGGGGCTCCTGTGCCCGGACTGCTACCCCCGGTGGGGGAACGAATATAAACACCTTGGGATCTACCGGCGGTACGACACCTGGCACGGAATGTGCCAAGCAGAGGATTGGTCGATAGACAAAGCGACCTGTCGATGTTGTTTTCGGATTTTGCTGTGGCGAAAGAAGATTGCGGCGGACTGCCATGAGTGCCGCCAACATTATCATAAGCATTATCCTGCCCTCCTAGACCGTAAATGGGTCCCGATTAGATCACAAAGCCGTGGGGAGTCTAGAATCCGTTATAGTCGTAATCATGAGCCCAAATAAGTAAAAATCATTATACTCATATAAATATATGTATTCTTGAATGTACTTCTTTTTTCGAATCTTTTATTTAATTAGTTTCCGTAATAGTAGTAGTTTTGTCCTTAGTTTAAATTACTCTGATTACGTTGAACGTAAAGGCTCACCTTGTACGTTCAAGCTAAGGGGGGAGGTGTTATGTCCGCCAATTACCTGAGGAATATTTAGAATCTCAATTTAATAAAGTAAAAGTCTGCACGGCAGACGGGTAAAAACCTCAGGTCATTGACTGTCATAAATCTCGTAAAGAGTACGAGACATAGGCGTTGGAATTTTCCGTGTGGCGTCGAATAATGCATCGACGTCCCACGGAAGAAGAAGAAATAAACCATGCGCCTACCCGTAAAATCGGACACCACCGAAGTCTAGTTTTTCTAATATATACAAACTCTCGAACGCACATCGCCTAAGTCACGTACGCAACCCTCGAACAAAGGCGCCATACAAGGCACGCGGTACAGTCCGTTATAGAAAATTAAGAGAATGCATTTCGTAAATAATAATGTTGGTACTTTTCTTCCTTATAGATGGTTAAATAATGTTTAAACAAATGAATATTATCATGTTGATTATTGAAGTAATATAAAATTCCACATAATAAAATATATCATTAAATAAGGAAGGAATAAACAACACGGATAAATAAATAACGTTAATAATAAGATTAAATCTAAGGTGAAGGTATAGATGCATGAAGAAGTAAAATGTAGTATGCATGTAATAGAAAACTGAGAGTGAGTAGTAGGCAACTATTATTATTCAACACCTTAAATAATAATTAAACAATAAGAATAAAAGCATGAGAGTGTATGTGTGATTTAGTGTAGTATGAGTGAGAAAATGTAATGTTGCATGAACGCATGTAAATGTTAATTAATTAATTAAGCAAGTTAATTGCTAAGAAAATTAATAAGAAAGACGCGATCAAAGAGACAAGGGAGGGGACTTGGGAGCACGCTTACGCCTACGCTGGGCTGCGAATGCACCAACTCCCACTCCTGCCTAGATCATAAGGAAAACCTAGTCCCCACTATGCACCCCCGAAGTTCAAAGACCTATGGCCAATGAAGGGCCTAAATTCGGAAATTAGGAGGGGTTTTAGTGGATGGCTAGTTTTTAAAAGCGATGGCCGAGCGCGGCTCGCCACCATTCGTATTCAAGAAGTTCTCTTAAACATTTTAATTTCGTTCAAACTAAGTTCATTTCGTTTTTCTCTAAAATCACATTAAGAGCCTAACTAGTCGAAGACTTGACCAGATCTTCCTTAAACGAATCACTTAAGAAATTGTAAGTTGGTTTTTCACTATTTACTAATTAAATTCATGTGTAAATTGTTGTTGTTCATTATAAACTTTTTGTTTTCCTTTTTCTCCTCTAACCTTTTCTTTGAATAATAATAAGGAGCGCGCATTCATCTGCGTTCTCTTTTTCCTATACCTAATTAAGTATATACATTCCCTTGACCTCCCCCAATAATAATTGTAATCAGTTTCATTGAGTTTTTGATGCGCGCATTCATCTGCGTTCATCCCATTGAGCGCGCAGTAAGTTTGCGTTCTCTCTGGAATTTAGATTTGTCTCGCTCTTTCTGCGATATTTTATTCCTTCACGAGCGCGCTGTCAATCTGTCGTTCTTGTGAGGATAAATTAACTAACAGAAAGAAAGGGTGTAATTTGAGGTTTATCTGTAGATGGGAAGGTCAAGGCGATCTGGGAAAAGGGTCTCATTTAAGTGAAATTACTATTTCAAAAACCGTGGCCTATACAAAATATTCTCCCTATTTAACTTCTCTCTTTTCCTCTCTCACGACACTCTTTTCCTCATCCCAGGGTTGCGTCGCGTAGACGCTACAACCCCAAAAGAGGTAAAATATCTTTGTCTTTCCTTTCTTTACCATTTTATTCATTTATTAATATAATTATTGTTATTGTTCCCCGGGACGTAACATCTTTTACCCCTCTCGAAAATAAATGCTGACATAATGCTGGCATTGCAGATAAGTTGTCATACAGGGCTTGAGGCGTAGGTGTTTCCACTTTCCTACCGTCGTATCGGAGAAAGTGAAAATCTGAAACTTTCCTACTATACTCAGCCTATTTTTGAAAATGAAAAGATTGAAGCGTGACAAGGGCTCTACTTGTCTTTGTTTTAATATCGCCGCCACCAATCAAACTTCCATTCAAAGAATCTATCAAATCGTCCAATTCTCGTATAACAAATCCCGTAGATACCGCCATTGAATATCTTTCAGGATTAGATGTTCCTTTCTCTATTAAGATTTCAGCCACAGTTTGACTTGAAATCTGCTCAGCTTTCCTCACTCGCATTTTCAATTTCGTCGTAAGGAATATGTGACTTTCTGTCAAATGACTTAGCTCGTTATCTCTAAAGAGATGAACTATGTCACGCCAATAGGCTTTCTTACCATTGCAGACCATGACATTCCCCGAATAATCATATTTGTTTAAAGTTTGATTATCCTTTTTCCATGCTTCGAAATTGCCTATAAAACAATTTCTAATAGTTTTTATCAGGTGAGCAATATCTGCAAAAGTATAAATTTTTGGGCCATTGCCCACTTTAAAAAAAATACATGGATTCGGATCTTTTGTATTTTGTCGCAATAACTTTACCGCTGCTCTATTCGATGATCCTTGATCACAAACGATTGCAATTACGTGCAATCCAGCACTCCTTATACCCTCAATAACGATAGGTATTAACCCTTCGTGTGTATACTGGGTCTTTAAAGGAACAGTCGAAATTTAAAACTAAAGTTTCTCTTTAATGCAAAGAGGGCGCGCTTCGGCTACCCCCCCTAAAAAATCTATGTAGTAGTGGGGACTAAAGACCCTAGGGATGCCCGGGTCTGGCAGTTTACCTGTAAACGCCAGCCAGTGTAAGTCACGTCCGTTTCCTAAAAGGGTCAGTGTACACACGACCACAGTGGTTCAAGTTGTAATGAAACCCGGAAAAAATTCAATAACTTCCAAAGTACATGAGATATTTCGACAATTTTTTTTTAGCTTATTCGTAATTTACTATTACATAATACGGTGAACTATCATTAAAAGTCAAATATGTATGTTTATGTATAATTCATGTTATCTAGAATTTTGAACTTTAAAAAATTTTCTTACCACAGCCTTATAGATCTTTACATGTCATGTAAGTTTTACATTTAAATTTTTTTTCTGCTTTTTTTTTTTATCAAAAGTTACAAGAAAAAATATTCTCGAGCTACACATTTGTAGAGATATAAAGTTAGCTACACGTAGCTACAAGCTCTAATACATATCATTGTATACACCATACCTCTGTCTATAAAAGCCATAAGTTTCAGCTGCATCTTCGTGCAACCTTGGCTGTAATCGGACTTAGAATGTGGCAGTCGGAGACCGCTGTTATGACTGCGCACACGTAAATATTCAATAACTTCCAAGATACATCACATATTTTGATAATTCTTTTTTTGTCTTATTCGTAATTTGCTATTACATAATGTATTAGAATATCATTAAAGTGTTGCCACTACAAATGAGAAAAATAGAAAAAAAAAACTACTAGTAGGTCAGGTTATTGATACCGTATAACATATTTCTAAGTGTTGTGATAAAATAATAACACATACACCTAGAAATATCGTTAAGCGGCCTCAATTGAGACCTTATATAAAAATAAAAAATTGTTGTTAAAAGTTCATATACCTTAAATTATTAATTCTTTTGCTTCTTCGCTCATAGGAATTATTTTCTTCTTCGGCTTTGGCCTTAAATTTGTTATTACTGGATCTGAAGACAACAGAATCATGTGGAATACATCTTCGTTCGTAGCAATTCTGCTGCATTTCCTCGAATGCAGGCAACGCACAGTGTAACGAGTATATAGTGAAAAAAATTCAAAAATCATTTTTTCATTGAAATAGGTATATTTTGGCTTACTTATTATAAATATTATGTTTATAAGCCGAAAAGTCATTTGTAACATAAAATATTTTATTAAAATATATTTTACTGTTAAAACAATTCAACAAATTCAAAAAAGTTAAAAATTAGTAAACAAACTAACAAACAACATGTGAAACATGTAATTTACATTTACAAAAATTTATTTTATAATACACAATTATTACATACTATCGTCACTATCCGTTGAATCCGAAGAAACTGAAACGTCTGTATTTTTTATAATTAAATATTCTTGCAAAGTTTTATCTACAGTTTTGGCTTTTTTTGCCTTTTTTGCCTTTTTTGGCTTTTTTTTTTTTTTTTTTTTTTTATCTCATGAAGGAGCACTCGAGAGCAGATAAAATTTATACCAAATTGAAGGTTATAAAAAGGACTTATTTTAGTAAAAAAATGAAGGATTCGATATCTTTCGTTTTTGTGATATTTTCTATAGAGGTTAGAAGATGCTACAGTAACGAGATTTAAGCCACAAAATCTCATGAAAGAGCACTCAAGAGCAGATAAAATTTATACCAAATTAAAGGGTATAAGAAGGACTAACTTTTGTAAAAAAATAAAGGATTCGATATCTTTCATTTTTGTGAAATTTTCTATAGAGGTTAGAAGATGTAGTAATAAGATAAAAACTCATTTTAACTTACCCATATATGTAAATAAGAACAGATTTCGTTATTTAAAACAAAATATAGAATTTATTTAAATAATTTTTAATAAGAATAGAAAAATTAACTTTAGAATGCAACAAAAATGAACTAATAAATAAATAATTAAATATATTTTTATGTGTCTTTTGGTTTGTTTACTTGCCTGTGTTTGTAGCTACAAATTTCGAGAGAAATAAAATTGTTTCGATTAATTTTTTATTTTTGAATACGAGTCGCGACACTGTGCAACGGTAACACTTGTAATCTTTGTTCCAGCACTCTTGAGCCTCTTCCGATAGGGACCCAACAGGAAAAGAACAATTTTCTATAATTTGTTTCCCGTGGACCAACACCTTATGCACAGTTGAAGGCATGTTATACCACGAGTATTTTGCGATGTAAATTTCTGCCGTCTCCCAGGCATATTGCCCAAACTTCGTTATATCTATAATTTCTTTACACGTTATAATTTCTAATATAACGGCAAATCGTCGAATCAAATCTTCGCTGACACCAGTTATCTTCGAAGTGAGCGCAGGATTTGCGAAAAATCTTCTTGACGTATTACCGTCATTTGTTGTCCCGGTGCCTTGCTTCACTAGATCAACTTTAATTCCAATTTTGTCACGGAACTCCTTTTGAATAGATGCTTTTCGTGCATCTCGGACCGAGCGCGTATTGGCATCAATTCTCCACCGCTCAAATGGTAAATTATATGCTATATGCAGTATGCACTCCATAAATTTAATACGTGCATGGAGTGTAGACATACCAAATTTTATAGCTTCTTCTGTGACAGGTTTGTCCTTTATTTGACTTAAGGGGCTACATCTACCTAGAGACCCGAAAAAATGGCCAAATTTCTGAATTTTTTTTCTGGCTAACGGTTGGTGAGAAAGAAACGCATTTTTTTTAACACGAAGGTACATATATTGAGAGCCTTTGAAAAAAAAATCACCAATAAATGCAGATAAACAACAAAGATATGGCCGCCGACAGACGATAAAGTTATTTTCGCGACGATTGGTGGTTGAAAAATTACTCATATAAGATGTAATGGTACATTTTCTTGCTGCTTATAAATCTCCACTTTTCGGCAAGAATAAATTGCACAAGTTTAAGCTCGTTTATTGACATGTATACAATGTTTGGATAAAAAATGAATACAGCATAATAAGCAGTGGACATTGGACAACATATAAATGATATATTCGGTTCCAAATAATACATCTGAAATTTTTAATTTTTTCCGCCTATAAACCATAGTACGACGTTGGTATTGCCGAAGGTAAGTGGATGGCGTTTTTTTTTTGTTTCTCTCGTAGTTTTTCAGTTTTATCATGGTTAAAATAAATGTCTTATGCCATTTGATGCTGGTCGCGCTTTTTTTAAAGAATTTGTTCGTAGCCTGCTGAAGCTATACTTAGAAGATCGTCTGCGAAGACCTAAAATATGTATATGTATATGTATATATATTCAAGTTACTTAAAACAAAAATTCCAGTATGTATAGAACTCAGTATAGGCGCTGTATAATGTGTGACGGCGTCACAAGAACCCTAGTATATATATATCTATATCTCGACACAGTAAGCCAACCGATCGTAGATACCTTCCCAACTGGCCTAAAAGAGTATCCGTCTAAGAAGGCATAAATTCCCGTATAAGGTTATGTGAGCGATGCCTGAAATATGGCAACCCGACAGACACGTCGTCGGACATCTTCGATCCATCGATCATCGACACGTATAAGAAGCGCTCCCGCGTGTCTAGCGATCGCTAATTGGAGCGTCCAGGAAATCCTAGCGTGCTCTGGAAGGACCTCCCGCGACGCTCACGAATACTTCAATCGACACTTCGCTAATCAGCATCTTCGCCGCCCCACCCGTCAACCAGGGCCGGCTTTCGTCTAATCATAAAGGAGGAAATTACCTGGATCTATGATTCTCGGATTTCTGCGAGGTCGAGATTAAAAAGAGAAGAGTGAAGTGTACGAAGTGGAGGAGACATCGTGTGTGAGTGTCGTGGTGCCGAGGTGCGGGTAACTGAGTGCGGGAAATATCTGTACGTTCAATAAACGAAGTGTTACCTGCGATTAGTACCTCGATAGCGTTAAGAAGATGCGTCCCTGCGAAATGGAACACGTGATTTTCGGGGGAAGGAATCACGGTGGCGCGTGCAGCTGGTGTTCGTGCTCTCTCTCGCGGGCGGACCTTCGTACAGAACGGTTGTGTTGTGTATAGTTTGTTTAAGGCAGTCTTTGTCCGTTTGAAATGTAACGAAAAGTAGTAAAGAGAGCTTCGTGCTCTCTTGTGCGGTCGTGAACCGTCGTGTTGTATAAAGTGCGTGGAAAGTCTCTGTTCGTTAAATATGTGAAGAATCTTAGTGGCAAGAGCTGCGTGCTCTTGCGTACGGACCGCGAAAGAGACGGTCGTATCGTACCTGGTAAATTGTAACGATCTTTTGTCTGTATGATGTACATATTCTTTGTAGTAAATTGTATTATCTGCGTGTGTGAGATCGAGCGATCAGTATGGAGTTATGAGTGTGGATCTCTGTCGGTCTTAGAGTGATAAGACGACTTTTAGCCCGCGTTGCGTAGGTTCGTTCCTCATCCGGCTCGAAGTGAATACACGAGACAAGAGGAACGGCCATTTTGGTGATTCCGTCGTACGCGTAGGCATTGCAGTGTTGCGTGGAGCCGGTAAGCGTAGCGACCGGCTATTGGATGAGTGTGTATGGAACGAGGAGAGGTATTATTTGGAGTCTTTGCGATTTTGGAGACGATTCACTGTAACTTCCATGCCGGCGTGGCCACATGGTACCACAGTGAAATGCGTCGTTTGAGTATCGTTGGTAATTGCGTTGTGGAAACCCTCCTCGTGTCCTTTTTAGTATGAGATTCATGACTCGCGCGAGTAGCGATCTCCCGTATAGGAGATCATCTCTGCATTTGATCGTTTCGAGGTTGTGTGAAGGTCGTCGCTTGAGTAGATTTTAAAGTTGTACATAATGTCTGACGTTACTATAGTGTGAGGGTAACATTTTGTTAGTCGCGTTTCCGCGTGTAAGATTTGGTTGTGTGAAAGTATGTGTATCTGAGTCGTAATTTCGTTATGAGAGGATTTCTGTTACTAAAGTATCGCTGAGTGTGAGAATAAGCCGAGCGGAGTAGTCTTCGTTATATGTATAATCGCCACAGGCGACGGGAGTGTTTTGTGACCGCTTCGGACTTATTATATTCTGAGTACGTTTCTTTTGGAATAAATTCTCTTCTTTACACGGTATCATACGTCGTTCGAGTGGCCTATCTATTGTGAATTGAAAGAACCTTCGCCTCTCCGTTACTCCGTTAGGAGACTGACTAGCCGGAGGTCTTGTGCCGGTTCATCCGATCAGACCTTATTCCTACCACACTCTTACATCTTCCTGGTCCTACGAGTGGTGGCCGTAAGTCACCTGGCGCCCAAATAAAATCCATTCCCTTTCCGACCATCCGAAAATAGTGACCAGAAGGATTGTCTGACCGGGTGCCGAAGAGGTGCGTGCCTTGGGGGACACTATCGTCCTGAGGAGGATAGTTTGTCCAAGTTCCCCCTCGTGCAACGTCACAAATGTAAAAGAAGTGACAAAAGTGGACAGATGCATACGGCTGCAATTGTTCCAAGTTTTTATCCGCAAAAAGTAAGTATTTTTTAGTTTATTTTTATCTCACTTTGCAATATTTTAACACTTGTTTTTATCTTATTAACTATACATTCCCCTTGAATATTTCCTTGAGAAGTTGGGAAAGCTATAAATTGATAAATATAAATTAATCTAAAAACACTAGAAGTCGATTTATCATTGAGGTCCTAGTGTTGTACTTTTGACCATCAACACAGGTTGTTCCTCCGACCGGTCGAAAGTACAATATCCGACGCCTTTCCCCGTAGATATATGTTTTTCATTTGGCTGAAAATATTAAAAATTGCAATTCGAATATAAATTTTACTCTTATCTTTCTAATCCTTTTAGTGCCAAGAAGGAAGACAGGAGTGAAAAGGCAGAAAAAGGCACGTCTTACTTAAGTGTTAGCATTTAATGTTATCAAAAATGCGCTTTTATTTGCCCTATATAGTTTCATTAATAAAAAAAAAATTATTTAACATATTTTCTTTCATTATTTATTAATATCACTTAAGTGGTCAAAAGTACAATGCCCCCTGGCCAAAGGTAAAACATGGGGTTGCACCTTTGACCGCAAAAATTCTTTTCGTTTTTTGTTAAATAGAATAATTTGGATTCAAAATTTGATCTTAAATAAAATTTGTGTAGTGAGAAAAAGCTATCAGATTCACATGCTATATTAATGAAATTTTAATAACAAAAAGCAAAGCATAGAAAAGTGAAAAAGTAAAAATTGATCAAAGGTTTAACAGGCTCCCTACTATTGAAAAAATATGGATTGTATTGTAAATTATAATGACACAATTACTATGTTTTCACTTTATCTGATTATAAAACAGTTACATTATGTATTTCATTGCTTGTACAATATTACACGAAAGTCAAATTTCTAAAATATTAAGAAAAGGGGAATGCCACTCGCCCGCTAAGGGGCTCATCTATTGAGACAAACTTCATGTACTTTATAAAAGCTTGCAATAATGAATGAATGAAAGTCACTTTCTTCATACCGCATAGATGCGATGATCATTCTTCGACAGGATGAAATATTATCATTCTTCAATGAAATTACAACCAAATAATTGTACATACCTGAGAAACGATAACGCTTTGATGCTGGAACTTCAACATTATGATTATCGTGTAATCTCTGAAAAATAACATGGTATAAATAGAATTAAAATTCAAAAAATTTTAATCAAAGTAAAGGTATAATAAAAACAAAATTTCTCACTTTAATTTGAGAATGGGAAACATCATCCTCTTTTATTTCCTTCTCAAGTTTCCCGCATTGTTGCTTATTTCCTCCATTTTCTGATTGTATCTTTACTAGGTAAGCTATAATTATAATTAAGACAGTAAAATATAATAGGTATCTAAATATAAAATTTATTATTTCAATGCCATTGTTATTAGTTGTTAGGTTCTAAAACTTACACCTCATGGGTATATTTGTCTCTGACAATTCTCTTAAAATTGCATCCGAAAGCTCTGTTATACGGCTATCAAATAACGATGGTACAGCTTCACGATTTAAGTACTTCTTTAATTGCGAACGGTAATCGTCGTCCTTCAAGTGGCAATCGCATACAAATCGTGGTTTATGCAACTCCTCTGTTCACAGATACGCTAAATCTTTATCTCCAAGCTTCTGTACCCAACCTTTGCATCTGTTTCACAAAATGTATTTATTTAAATAACAAAATTTTAATAAAGCATAGAAACCGACTTCGAAAAGAGTTCAAATAACAAGTAAGAAGTACAGTCAATTTTAGTAGAAGAATATGTATATGTTTAACATGTTGAGTGCCGAGTCATCTATATCATTTCAAATTCAATCTAGCATTTCTTAGAATGCATTTGTAAGACCGAATTATTACGCAATAGCAATTTAAGTATAGTAACTACGGGTGTGCCGAATACTCGTATTCGTATTCGTGAATATTCGTGAATATTCGTCTAATATTTTGTATTCGTATTCGTATTCGTCTTCGCCGAATTATAAGCGATTATTGGAATACTACACGAATAGTAAAAATAATATGATGTAACGAGTTCGGGTTTAAGTCCTCCCGCCGAAACTCGGTAGCCCGCCCGCGAGCAGATCGCGCGTCGATCGCGACTGCGCGAAGATCGACGAGGCGAGCGATCGATCGTTCTCTTTCACTCGGGACCTCCGTACCGTCCATATCGATCCAAGATAACCGATTGCTCAAAAGGGAGATTTGGAGAGAAGTCGTGAGAATCGGAAAAAGGACTGTACTCGAGAATGGAGCGGAATTAGACGACGATACTTAATCGAGCTCCAAGGAGGAAAATTCCAGCCGACAAATATATTCCCGGGCGAAATGAGCCAACGAACGGAAGAGACGTTAAGTTAAGTAACCGCCGTCGATTTCTTTTCGTTCCTTTAATTGTAACGTGCGCTTAGCCTTCCAAACGACTTTTCTTTTCTTTTTTTGTTATGTTATTTATAACGTTATGCGATAGACAATAGCTATTTATGCAACAAGTGGGAAAAGTGGCAAATTATGGTATAGGTTAAATTTCCGAAACGAGCCGATAGTGCGTGCTGTGGAACAGGGGAACGAGTGGGAATTTCGCTAATCACACGAGTTCCCCTGGAACACAGCACAAGCAGAGGCGAATTTCGGAAATTTAACCTATACCAGATTTGCCACTTTTCCCACGTGTTGCATACAAGATTTTATGCAATCCATGTTTGGAATTTTCAATTTTTGGAGAAACATACTTATATAGGCCATAAACTAAGGCCTAAACATAGTTATAGGCCTTAGTTTAAGATAGTTTCTTAAGAACTGGTCAGTTTGTAGTGGTTCCCAAGAAGCGTCGGTAGCCCAGTGGTCTAGATGTAAGACTAATGCGCTGGCGGCCCGAGTTCGAGTCTCGCCAGCGCCAAAATTTTTTGTATTTGCACGTGTCGCAAATTAAAGTATATATCGTGAAATAATATTGCCTTGATTGAACTGTGCGGGAAAGTGATGACGTAGCGTGCGGGAAAGTGCCAAACTGTGCGGGAAAGTTCTACCCTGTGAGATAATAGCACATTACAGTATACCCATCGGATATTGGTCACTTTGCGCACACTATCCAGCGCTCAAAAATTGAACTTTCCAAGCATGGATTGCATAAAATAATAAATATCGTAGATCGTTTCAATGAAATTAATAAGATAAGGCTAAAAAAACTTATGAAATGAATTTTATCAGTCAACATATAAAATTATTTCATATTTTAATAACAAATAATTTTTACAACTAATTATTCATATTCAAAATTTAATAATTGTAAATTGCTTTGAAAAACACTAACCGACCGTACGCTTCTATTTTGTTATGCGTGAAGAAAGAAACGAGAGAAACGCCATTACCCCTCCTTGTACTTTTCGATATGAAACTAAAGAAGCGCGGTCGCGCCACATGGCAATTTTCGATCGAATTTTTGATATTCGTATTCGTAGTCGTCTTCGCGAATACTATGGTAAATTATTCGTATTCGTATTCGCGCATACCCAGACCCAACCCGGATATGCAATAAAAAAAGTCATTGGCTATTTTCTAAATGAGACCTCATTTCTGTAAGTCAGTTAAAAATGTGTGAACATTATTATGAATACTATTTTTATTACTTACATTGATGGATTCTTTGGAAATCTAAAAAACCTGCATTCTGCTAGTCGTTTGTTATGATCACAATAAGGGACACATCTCGTTAGGCCCACCATGATATCAGTAAAATGCAAGGAAATACACTGAGAATACTATACGTAAAAAAAAGTAGCTCTCGCTCGATTTATATTACGCTGCTAACGCATCGACGGTCACAGGTAATATGGCTAGAATTGGCTAAAATTTGCTGGAATTTGTTTGAGAGACAAAGAAGAAACAGCCTCCAATAGGGGAAGAGTGGCATGAAAGAGCCACTTTATGAAAGAGCCACTATCATTTTATACAGTAGTTTTCGAACGAATGTTGGACGAATTATAGTTTTTAAGTAGCAAAACTGGTTGCTAGTTAACCTTTAGAGGACGGGACTGGTCCCTATAGGGACCACCTTGGGAAACAAAAGTTTTTATGTTTTTCAGGGGTAATTTGATGTGCTGAATCTGGGAAAAATAGTGAAAAAAATCCTGGAGGCATCCTAGACCTTCAAAAAGGTCATTTCAAGGTCAAAAATTTTTTTTTTTCTCCAAACTTCGTATACCTAGGTTTTTTGATGTGCTGAATCCGGGAAAAATAGTGAAAAAAATCCTGGAGGCATTCTAGACCTTCAAAAAGGTCATTTCAAGGTCAAACATTTTTTTTTTTTACAAACTTCGTATACCTAGGTTTTTTGATGTGCTGAATCCAGGAAAAATAGTGAAAAAAATCCTGGAGGCATCCTAGACCTTCAAAAAGGTCATTTCAAGGTCAACAATTTTTTTTCTTATTTTTACCTGAGACATCTCCACGTTTGGTGATGCTCTGAGTACGAAGAAAAATAATAAAACAAATTGTAAGTTATATTTGACTTTGAAATAGTTTTGCAGAAAACTAAAGCAATTGTATTTTTTTTTCACTCTCAGCATGACCCAGGACCAACGACGTGGACGTGGTGAAAATTTGATCCCTTTGGGGTGCTTGATTTTCGTGAGTCCCCATGCCTCTCACGTTGTGTCGACTTACCTGACTTCACGGTAATGTCACTTTAGTGTGGTACTCTTCAAAGCATGGTGATATGCATAGAGGAATATCACAAGTTCGGCATATGTAATTTGTTCGCGATTTGTTTTTGCGTAAAGTACATAAGTGGCACCTGCGTTTTTTATCATATTGCGGAAAGTGGCGACCAACTAATCGTATTGCCGAAATTTCATTACGAGGAATGCTTTCAGTGGGATCGAGTTTCAATAATGATCTAGCTATTTGTAATCGAAATGAAGGAAACGATGTACAATGATATATTTAGTTTTCTGCAAAACTATTTCAAAGTCAAATATAACTTACAATTTGTTTTATTATTTTTCTTCGTACTCAGAGCATCACCAAACGTGGAGATGTCTCAGATAAAAATAAGAAAAAAAAATGTTTGACCTTGAAATGACCTTTTTGAAGGTCTAGAATGCCTCCAGGATTTTTTTCACTATTTTTCCCGGATTCAGCACATCAAAAAACCTAGGTATACGAAGTTTGTAGAAAAAAAAAAATTTTTGACCTTGAAATGACCTTTTTGAAGGTCTAGGATGCCTCCAGGATTTTTTTCACTATTTTTCCCGGATTCAGCACATCAAAAAACCTAGGTATACGAAGTTTGTAGAAAAAAAAAAATTTTTGACCTTGAAATGACCTTTTTGAAGGTCTAGGATGCCTCCAGGATTTTTTTCACTATTTTTCCCGGATTCAGTGCAAAAAAATACGTTGAAAAACACTTGAAAATCATTTCATCAATTTTTTGAATTGGCCTTTCCCTTGCGGACGGGACTGGTCCCTATAGGGACCACCTGCTTGGTTGGTGTCTCGTGCTGTCCTATAGACTCGATTTATGTATAAATTACACGATTTGAAAGAGGTCGATTTGTACTGAAAATTTCCCGTCCTCTAAAGGTTAAACTAGCAAAAACTTTACTAGTTTTTCAAAAACTAATTCGTCCAACATTTGTTCAAAAACTACTGTGTAAATGATAGTGGCTCTTTCAAGAAGTGGCTCTTTCATGCCACTCTTCCCCTACCCCTATTCTTTCCTTGTTAGAAAACAACTGACTGTTCAGCCTCGCTGATCAGCGCTGACCTTTTTATAACACGTATCCCAAATTAAAATCGATAAATTCTCTCTCACTGATAGTAGTTCGGTCAACGGATATACAAAAAAATAGCCAATAAAAATAATAATGGATTTGTCAATTAGAATATGTAGAGGGTGCCGCAAAAGCATAATTTCGACTTTTCGTTACTCGGAGGGGGGTGGGTGGGAGGTCGAGCGTTATCTCGTAAACAATGCGTCAGATCACGAATAAAACTAAAAATGAATAGTAAGTACCTACGTATTTTTATTTAACGTACTCGTACATAACCCTATTTATTTTTATTTAAATACATGCAATATACGTAAACTAACACTGTTATAAGTAGTAGGTAAGTAGGCACTATCGTTAACATATTGCTTAATAAACAAGCTATTAGTACCTTAACGCTCCAGCTGGCAAATCAAAAAACATGGTAAAATTCTCCCTAACATTGAATGCTGCAGCCTGGCAATTGCCGCCCTGTCTACATAGGCTTGATAAAGAATGTGATGAGTCCGCTTCATTATTCATTGAAGAATGAGCACCATTCGACTTTATATAATTATGTAAAATACACGTTGTCATAATGACCTTGTCAGCATTTTCTGGAGCAAGTTGTATTCTTCTATTGTAGATACGAAATCTTTCGGCTAAAGTCCCAAATGCATCCTCGACAACTTTTCGTGCGCGAGACAGTCTATCGTTGAATTGGTTTTTCCTTTCATCACACATTTGCGGTTTAGGGTACGGTCTCATTAAGTACGTTTTTAAAGGGAATGCTTCGTCTCCTATAATAACATGCGGCACAGAGATTTCAGTATTAGGCAAATTTTTGTTTTCTGGGCTTTAAATGTGTTTGACAGCAATGCCTTCCCAATGTTTGAATTGGAAAAAATACCCCCGTCACTGTTTTTTCCGTAAGCACCGACATCGACACATATAAACTTGTAATCAGCATCAACAATAGCCATCAAGACAATTGAAAATGTTTTTGTAGTTAAAGAAGTGAGATCCAGAGTTTGCTGGAGCAGTTATTACCACGTGTTTGCCATCAATGGCTCCTATACAATTCGGAAAATTCCAAATATTCCATAACTCTTCTGCGATTTTCAGCCATCGTTCTATCGTAGGAATGGGCATTGTTTCCTCCATCATTCGTTCTATTATTGCACTACAAACATCTTTAACTATCTTGTGTACGGTGTATACTCTTAGTCTATAGCTAAATGCTATAGAAACGAAAGAGTCTCCGATAGCCAAAAATCTGCAAAGAAACCGTTTTATTGTATTTTTTGTTTCAGGCAAAAAGTGTAAAAAATCATGGGCACTACTGCGAAATGCCTTCAGGCGTGCTTTAAAAAAAAGAAAAGATACAAAAAGTGGATAGGCTAGTGTTTCCGAAAAAAAATGGAAGTACGAAGATGAAATGTCTTTTTTGTTACCCTACATGAAGGAAAGACAATCACTGTGTACTCTTCCAACGACACCAGATTTTGATAATCATGAAATAGATGACGAGATTACCAAAGATGATTCTGTTGCTGAAGAAATTGTTCAGTCACCTGCTGTAAGTCAACAACAAACAGATACATTGCCATCTACATCACCCCTCAGCCAAAGCACCGAAAACAGGAGAAGAAATATACTGAAGAAACACCTAGTACAGTATTAATGAAATATATAATAGAAAATAAGAAAAAAACTCCACCAGATGACATTGAACAATTCTTTGCTGGGATCACGACCACCGTGCGATCTTTCCCATTAAGAGACAGAGCTATGGCTAAAGCAAAAATTTTTGAATAGTCTCCAATATGGAAATAGATATATTATGCAGACCATCTCATTCTGAGGCATCTACGTTACCATACCAATCAGATTATAGGCCAAGGCAAAATCCTATCAATACAGGCCCTGGACAAACTCCTATGCCAGAAGATAATAACGACTTTTACGAAAAGACACCGCAGGACTCATTAATTAGTTATTTAACACAAGATAGAGAGGAGCGGACACAATATGAGCGCATATAATGTTAAATTATTCCATTTTACTTAAGTAATATATTTCTATATGTTTGTAATAAATCTTACCTGAGACATACTGCTAATTTTTCTTTTGGCGACAATGCTTTTTTAAAAACTGTATTTTGTTTGGTTATTTGCGATTCTATTTTTTTTAATAAAATTTCAAACTGATATCGATTCATACGAAAATATCTGAAGAATTTTTCTTCATTATCAATAAGTTCTTTAAACAGTGTCCAATATTCTCCTTCCAATTTTCTTTTTTTGAGCATAGGATGTACAGCCATACGCTTGGCTCTTTTTTTGGTTTTATCCCGATCTTCATCCTCCAATAGCAGCGCAATTATGGATAAATCTTCAACTGAGAAGTGACTGAACATTTTCAACAAAAATGCTCGCGCGTTCTACTAAAGCTATTCGGCGACTGCCGGTAGATGCTGTGTTCGCCACGGGTCTTGCACGTTTGCTGTCTTTAGATGTGAATAAACGGTGTCTGTTGGTGTCTGTAACGGTACGCGTCTGACATGCTCAATGTCTGTAGATATCCACAAAAAACAGCTTCGCTGTAAAAAACTTTCGCCAAGTATATGCACGAGTTTTATAGGGTAGATTAGAATATAGGGTAGAAGAGGATATGTATCCATACAAAAACATTTCAGATCACTTAATGTTGCCAAGTATCTGTCGATTGAATATTATTTATTTATTTATAACAGACCGTGCACAAGTTACATGTAACGATAGAAAGTTATTATAAAAGTTAAGAAAATCCGTACGAAAAATACTTGGCGCAAGAAATCCCTCGTAGAGGATGCACGTTCAAACCGGGAATGCGCGTCATACCGTATACCATTGTTTTCCTAATTTGTTTTACTAATAATTACTGTCGAACGTATGGGATTTCTTGCGCCAAGTATTTTTCGTACGGATTTTCTTAACTTTTATAATAACTTTCTATCGTTACATGTAACTTGTGCACGGTCTGTTATAAATAAATAAATAATATTCAATCGACAGATACTTGGCAACATTAAGTGATCTGAAATGTTTTTGTATAGATACATATCCTCTTCTACTCTATATTCTAATCTACACTATAAAACTCGTGCATATACTTGGCGAAGGTTTTTTTACAGCGAAGCTGTTTTTTGTGGATCTCATAAATTTTTGTTTGAAACATAAAAAAACTTCAATCCAACAAGACCCTTTCGAATATAACGTCTACGCTGTATATGTACGACAACAGTGCCAGTGGTAACCGCTAGAAGATCGCGACAACAATTTCGTCTAGGTAAAACGGGAATCGTGAACCGCTAAATTTAAGCTTTCGAAAGACAGAATGCAATATTAAGGAATTGTCACATGAAATATCGGATCAGAATAGGGTGTTTACCTAGTCAAATGTTTAACTTGCCCTATTAGTATGTTTAGATTACATTTTGTTTTATACGTGCCCAAAAGACAGAAGATATGAACATGTTCAAATTAAATTATCAGTGCAATGTACCCGCTAAATTAGTTATAATTTTTATACTATATTAACTTCAATCGTATACTTTTACTTCGATTGGTCAGAATTCACACGCATTTTCGACTCTAGCGCACTATTGGTCGAAACGATCACACACACTAAGCGTCTCGGCGGACAAAGACCGGTGATTGGTCCCAGCGAAAGACCCCTCTTGCCCCTGTGCCGTCCCGAGATTTAGTATCGCGCGCGTAAACTGTACTTTTCGTAGTAAGGAAAATACGAAACAAATACGGTAAGTTTCTTTTAATATTATATTTAAGGTGTAATTTAAACCAAAAACTATATGTAGCATTATATATAGATATATTAGTGGTTAAAGTATTTGGTAGGTATTGAAAATACTATAGACTGTGGTAAGTAAGGTTTATTATGATATATGACAATGAACATATGTGCGTGTATTCTTTATTAATTAATAGTTTACAAATATTATAGTAAAGTTTCGTGTATATTGAAATTAAATGTTTATATAAAACTAAAAGAACATCATTGTAAACTTAGGATTAAGAAAAACTTCAATTTTACATTTGAAATATTTTTATGCCTTCAGATTTTACTTCTCCAAGTGTTCATCCCCATGCTGTTGCATCTCCATCGTAGTATTTTCCATCATCTGAAATGAGAAATAAATTGTAATTTTAATTCTACCTACTTTTCTTTTATTCTCTGATTTTTTCTTACTTTCTCTGATTCTTCAACTTTTTCCATACTTAATGTCGTTGATACCTCATACCAATTTGTTTAATATAATTTCTTTACCTCAAATTTAATTCCTCCTGCCTAGAATAGTAAATATAAACATTTCATTAATAAATGGAGATATATATATATATTTTTCCATAACAAAAGTAGACTATCATAACAATTACAGAATTTATGGATTATAATTGAAATTATTAAAAGATTTAAAACACATAGGACATTATTAAAACAGATTTGTTACCTGGCTACTCTCACCCATGTGCAGAATATGTTCTATATACATGTATTATCATTTTGAATTTCTATGTGTACCTAAAGAACTTTTCAAAAGATAAAAGAGTTCTGTATGTAGTCTTGACAATGTTTCCTACTCTTTGATTGCATAACTTTTTGTGGCGTAGAAATATTCTATAGAATCCATCATCTGAAATGAGAAATAAATTTTAATTGTAATTCTATCTACTGATTCTTCAACTTTTCCTATAATTAATGTCTTTGAAATTTAAGTAAAATGTGTAAATTTATCTTGTACAAACCTTAATGTAACTGCTGCCAAATAACTGACTAATACAATTTCTTTATCTCAAATAAGTTCACCTGCCTAGAATGGTAAATATATAAATTGTATTAATAAGTTTAGATATATATAAAAATACACAAACTATTAAATTGAATTCACGTACTTGATTAGAAGTTGATTTTAGAAGTTTTCCTGAACACGCTGTGACTTCTTTAGTCGCAAGACCAATTACATACAGCATCATGATTAGATGATGTTGAAATACCCTTTAAATCTAAAAAAAAAGATAAAAAACACCAAATACAATGCGTCTAACTTCTGTAAGTGTTAATCTTCATGCTACTGCACCTCTACCGTAGTAATCGAATAATGTTTTTACTTCCTAGGATCCTTCCGCAGACATTCCACCTGGAAATTGTTGAACCGTTACTCTTTGATTGATAATTTCTATATATTATTTGTTCCATATCAATCTACAAATAATTTATCAGAATTTATTAAGTATCTCACATCATTAAAATAAAATATACTTATCATGAAAGCACCAAAACTTTAACATGCTGGTCTGGTCATGCAATCGTAGTTTACAACAGATAATTCTGGTTACACTTCTGTCATAGCTGTGACGACACCAAGAGTTCGAACTATCCGATTAAGATGTAGTTTCCTGTATTAAGATGACGTGAATGATCACTTGACTTTACATTGGTTATAATGTTAACCAAACTTTCGATCACCTAGAATTACAATTTTCAAAATATAATTTATCTGAATTTATAAAATATGTCACATGTTTAAAATAAAATATACTTATTATGAAAGGACCAAAACTTTAACATGCTGGATATAAACCTGGCTTTACTTACCAAATTTGAAATTATACAACTGAACCTAGAAAATAACTTTTTTCGGATTGACACTATGAACACTGCATCCATAACGCGTTTCTTCAAAATGTTTAATAAATTGCTACAAATCCATTAAAAAACACCTGAGGTTGAGTGACAGCATTTTTACGAGGAGTAGTTCGTATGTCTGCCGAAAGGTGTGAATGTAATAAGCAGTAGGTTCACCAGAAAATCGTGTATTCGGGGCGTGGTCTAGCATATTATCCTTAATATCTTCTAAAATGTTTAACAAACCAGCTTCTCATTATGACCAGTCAAATCAGCGTATCTTAATCTATAAATTCAATGCTTAAAGTTGCTGAAAATGTTTCTCAATAAAAAGTTTTTTTTTGGAGTAGAGATGCTAGCTGTATAGATATACTTAGTAGCGTGACTGGTATAGATTCTCGATGCATATACTTGGCTCGAGACGCTACCGCGTCTCTTGATCAGATTCTTCTTGAGTATAAGTATGACTTTATTGAATAACTGGGTATACAGGGTGGACCACATAAATGGGAACACCTAAATATCTTCTATATTTATGGTGCTATGAAAAAACTTCATAGGACAAAGTTGTACTATTTCAAGGGGGAAATTTAATAGTAAAAAAAATTTTTTTTAGATACATTTTTTTAAGAAGATTTCAAGGTCATCCGTATTTTTTTAAATGGAACAATATATTTTTTTTACCATAGCATGATAGATAATAAAAAACTACATTCGATTGATACCTTTTCGTGACCTTGACATGACCTTGAAAAAAAATAATCACGTTGATATGTGAAAGATGCAGAAGTTTAATACTTACTTGTTTCAGCCTGAATGACGCGTGTTTTACACCAGGATATGCACCTATTTCTTTGAAAATCATAATAAATGTTCGAAATGGTGGCCGTTCTCATTTATGCAATGTGTCAGTCTTGTAATAAATGACCTGTAGCAATTCTCGATTTCCTGGGAGGTGATCGCTGCACATGCTGCACTAATTCTTTGCCGCATATCTTGTGGTGTCGTAGGTTTATTTCTGTATACGTCACATTTTATTTTACCCCATAGATAAAAATCCAGTGGTGTCAGATGTAAAACACGCGTCATTCAGGCTGAAACAGGTAAGTATTAAACTTCTGCATCTTTCACATATCAACGTGATTATTTTTTTTCAAGGTCATGTCAAGGTCACGAAAAGGTATCAATCGAATGTAGTTTTTTATTATCTATCATGCTATGGTAAAAAAAATATATTGTTCCATTTAAAAAAATACGGATGACCTTGAAATCTTCTTAAAAAAATGTATCTAAAAAAAATTTTGTTTACCATTAAATTTCCCCCTTGAAATAGTACAACTTTGTCCTATGAAGTTTTTTCATAGCACCATAAATATAAAAGATATTTAGGTGTTCCCATTTATGTGGTCCACCCTGTAGATGAGGCACAAGTAACCCTCCTAACTCTTTGATCGCTCGAGAAAGGGGCGGCGCGAGCCGCCAGCGTAAGATAGCCTCGTAGCACTGACTCTCTCTCTCTCTCTCGCTCACTCTGTCTCTCGCCCTAGCTTTCTTCTACGGCGTTATCTTACGTTGACGGACCACCAGGCCTTTCATTCTTTCTCTCACTCTCGCTCTCGCTCTTTCTCTAGCGCCCGCCGGTCCAATCATAGCTTGGCTAGAGTTTTGGTATGGCGACATATGTTACTTTTTAGGCACGACCGCAGGGAGTTCCTTATTATGACTCCTTTCGACTCAGAAAAATCAGTCGCACATGCCATTCTTTTTTAAGCCTCCAATTGTGGGACAGCCTGTATAAGATTCTAAGATGCGATATGCAAATGACAACGATGTGTAGCTTTCGCCTGTAGCCAAGAAACTGGAAAAAATTATAATATTTATAATAATATTACAAATAAAAATGTATGATGCATATATCTTAATTTTATTACCAGCTAAAGATTGTAAGAAAAAGTGGAAGTTTATAAGGAATGGCTACCAAAGATACAAAAAGAAAAATAAGTTGGGGACTGGATCTGCAGCTCCGAAAAACTCTAAAGATAAGAGGTACCAACAATTATCGTTTCTGGATAACATACCACAACCCAGATCTGGTGGTTCAAATATTGAGGAGCCCATCTCCCCGTTCCAATGGATTATTTTGCCGTCTTATCGCAGAAGTTTTGAGAAATTTGCCTCCTACGTATAAAGCAGAAGCCAAAAAAGAAATTAGTATTCTGGTGTCTAATTATGAGATAAAAGCAGCACAAATTCCCGCCCTAGAATCGAGATACATGATTACAGATTCAATGTCGAATTCATCCTCTATCAAGGGGACATTACGACCTCGGAAATTGACTTCGGGATGAGACTTTGCAGGTTTGTAGTATACCTTTAGACTATTCGATTTGCAAAGTAAGAGCGCGCACTAGCCATAAACTTTCGAGAAAAATGGCTTTAAAGTTTCACGTGTAGGAGTATACCTATGTTTTTTTTCAATTCTTTAAAAAATTATAAAAACTGTGAAATAAAGTTAATGACATACTAATATGAAGAATTTAATCATACATAATTTTTTCTATTAATGAAATGACTGTTACTGTTAATTATTGACTGGAGAACAAACAAAGCCTGAATTATATGACGAAATCTTTCAGGATGACGAGAAATCACCTACTTGCACAATTAAAGTGATTCCTCCAAAATGTACTCCACTTTTTCAACCTTGCGATGTCTATTTTTATAGACAAGTAAAAAATTTAATAAAACGAATACAGAATTGCGCTTATCTCATTTAGCCCAGTCAAATTAGTCAAAAAAAGGCTTTACCTCCGAAAAAAATCCAAGTGAAGACTTTCAAACGGAGTTTTCTTCGTTTTCACACCATAATAACATACCTAAAAGTCCATAACGAAATCGCGCTAGCAAAAAAAGTTATTCAAGGTCAAAGGTCGCAAAAATCAGTTTTTCCACCAATATCTCGCGAACTCTCGGTTTTACGTTAATAGAGGTTATTATAAAATTTATTCCTTAGCTAATTTTACATAAAAGAGATCTTTTACAAAATTTCCGTAGAACCTACAGTTCTCGAGATTTACGGCTGAGAAAAGTTGGGCGTAACGATACATCCATTTCCGCACCACCTACGAGGTAAAATGCATGGCGCGTTTTTTTTACATGGTGTCCCCTGTAGGCCTAATCCATATGTCATGAACTATGATATTATATTAATTATATATCGTTTCCTTCTTCCTCTTCCTCTTCTTCTTTTTCTTCTTCTTCTCCTTCTTCTCCTTCCTCGTTTTCCGTTTCATTTACTTCATCTTCTTTTTCTTCAGCATTATTTCCGGTACTGTTATCTATAGTTATGTCGGTAGATAATACGGCTATAGGGTCTAATTCATTATCTTTCATTTCTTCTTCTAATGTCGCGCCATCAGACGTAGTGTTCAAGCAAGACTGACCTTGACAAAAACCACATACTATTGAACATTTTAACCCTATTTTTCTGCATTCACAATTGGTGCCACAACCCTTTGTGCAGTTGCAGAAAATAGAATTAAGGAGTTCTTCTGGCGCAGGTGGAAAAAGAGTAGTGATAGGCTCTAACAAGTTATTATTGAAAATCCAACCCCATTGTTGTGGATCCAAGTCTCTTCCTAGCCATGCTTGCACCTGATAGTATAGTCTAAATAAATGTTGCTGTGCTGCTGCCGCAGTAGGTGGAGGTGAGGACAATTGTACAGGTTTGTTTAGTCTCGTGTATTTTGCAAATGTCAAATATCTATAATTATTAAGTGAAGTCTCTGTTTTTGGAGCTCCGTACATGGCTAAAATAAAACATGTTCCCAAACTGATCAGTGTGCTGGTCTTCTTTGTAATAATTTAAAAACATTAATTTTGCCCTTAGGTAAAAAGTAAACCAATCTATCAATTTTACAACATCTTTGTCGTCTTTGCTAATGCGAGAATTTCTCGCGTCAACATGCTGATCCACTCTGTCTAGAGAAATATTATAAAAGCCACTCTTAAATTTATCAGTTCGTTTAATTGTGAAAAATCCGTCGGTGAATTTTTTAAAAGTGCATGGATCCATATTCTTCTCTAATTCAATCATATCTTGAAGATATAACTGGGTGGACTTGGCGTAAAGAAAATGTCCTGTTGAGTAAAAATATGGAATCATTTTTTTTGCAGCATCGACATGTCCTCTCCAATTTCCCAGTCGTTCTGCACGAATAAAATCATGTACTATCGATACCATCTTCATATGAATACGATCCCCTTACAATGTTTTCCACATAGTCAATGAGAAAGTCGTCACTATCTGTTTTTATCTCCTCCAAGATCATCATAGACAATGCTAAACGGAGTAGTGTATGGCCTCTAATCGATCTAGCATATGCATGTCCATTCAGCATCTTATCTACTGAATTTTGAGCATAAATGACACTCAACGCCTCTTGAGTGAGACATTCAATGAAACCGTTCCATCCTGGTAAAGATGAGATAGCTTTTGATTTTCCAAATATCCACAATAAATCAACAGTTTTAAATGTTGGTACTCACGATGGTTCTTCATAATTAAAATTTGTTAAAGTAATTTTACTGAATCCACATATCTGAGGATTTTCGTAAATCTGAAGAGGTACATGTGCTTTCAAAGCTAATTGTTCTGAACGTGGAAGTTTTCGACATTTAACTATTGGTTCTTCGTTAAGCACTGCATCTTTTGGAGTTATCATCATTACAATTCCCATAATATGAAGTGTATTATGACCATCAATAGTGTCGATGTTAAGATCTGCATTATCTGCAGCATATTGGATCATAGCACCTGACTCAGATGATTGAATGTTTGGTTGTGGATGACATACAGCTGACACTTCATATTTCACGGCATCGTTATATGAGCCAGTGAAGCCTAAAGTTGACAAAATATCTAGCAATCGTTTCGAACCGTATCTTCGGTGAATAAATACAGATAATCCAAGTAACAACGATGATGTAAAAGTTCGTGGGCGTACTGCAGCCATAATAGCATGGCTTATTGCCATGCACTTAGGCTTCAATTTGTCTGCTATACCTTTTTTATTTTTTAACATAATTTCTTCTATGAGAAAAATTAAACTGTCCGGAATATCTGCGTCCATATTGTCTAACATTTTGGATGGAGGCGGATAAAACTTTGTATCAACAACGGCTGATGTTAAATCTTCTCTAATAATTGATGCAGCTGCCTGTAATATTCGAAGTCGTTCTTCTTTAGGATTTTTTTTCCTGTTTTCATATCACGAAGAGCACAACACGCGTTTCCGAGATAGAAGCGACGGACAGTTTTTGAATATTGCGAATTCGAAAAAATTTTTAATTTTAAAGTACTATGGAGATCTAGCAATGACTACTAGTCCTGCTATAACACACCTATAGCTTCTCAATTGTCATCGTTTTTATCTTAATTGTACTCTTCTTAAAATTATCGGTTTTAAAAGTGTATAAGGCGATACGTCCCTGTGTTAAAGCGAAACAGAATATATCCGTTACAATAAATGCAAAATTTTTTATACGTACTATTAAATAGATAAGTTAACGCTCTTTGCCTTAATTTTTCTATATTTATAAAAAAGGTATAGAATGCTTTATATCGCCTATGATTCGAAAATATAATATAGTGTAATTAATAATATAACGGTTGTATAATCACAAGGAGAGTCTTTCAGATTTAACGCAAAGTTTTCAACGAGCTTTTTTGTATGAATTAGTCTTGGCCTCAAAAGTCTCCAGTTAACGGCTAACAATTGATTTGTAGTAGAAAATTTATGTATATTAATAATCAACTATGATATCAACTTTACTGGTTAGAGGGACTACACAATTTTAGATGATACTTGTTATAAAAGCACGCAAAACAAATTAAACTTGCATCATGCACATTACGGTACAACCCTCAGTGTTTCCAATTTAAAAAGTTGCGGTTGTACCTTCACGGACATAACAATTTATTCAAATGGCAAAGAATAACTTTTTTCACGAAACTATCGAACAGATATCGATCTATACGGGTATCAAACGGGGAAGCGACTCAAAGTTATGATGCGACGCCAAGCTTTATGATATTGTAAAGTTAAAAGGTAATTAAACTGACGTGATTTGTATTAAATGGCAAGGCTCAGTTTCAAAATGTATCGATAACAATGATTAAAAGACGGGTGTGATTGAATTAGAAACGTTCACTTTTTTTTCTCGCAATTCTTGTAAATTTTCAATCCTAGTCTCATAAACTTTTGATTTCAAATACCCCCAGTAAAAAAAGTCTAATGGGGTCAGATCTGGTGATCTTGGTGGCCATTCTATTGTGCCTCTTCTACCAATCCATCGTTCGCTAAAAACATTATTAAGAATATTACGAGCTGCTCCAGAAAAATGAGCCGGAGCTCCATCTTGCTGGAACCAAACATTGTGAAAAGCTTCTCCAGCAATATCCTGAACAGCCCGTATAATATGGTTTTCTAATAAATTACAATAATTCTGAGAATTAATGAATGAGAGACACTCACGCAAGATCTTAATAGAGATGTTCAAATGATCATACCTCTGCGAAAAATAATCGCACAAACCTTGTCGATATTGCGTTGTTTTCGCCTCAAAAAATCCTTTTGAATGAGTCGTCAATCGACCCCACATGCCATTTAAAAATTTTGTGCCCCTTCTTCCCCCCCTTTTCCCGGGGTGCGGAAGTTGATGCTTTAGTTGTTAAATGGTGCATTGATTTGACCCATTGCATCCCTATAAATTTTAATCCTATATCCAAAGCCGTTCAAAAGTTATTTAGGTGTCCCGGAACTTTTGGCACACTCTGTATATTGTAACCGCGCCTCTCTCGTGACGAGAAGAGACGGGCACTCTTCGCCACGCTCTCCTTCTCGGAATACTTTTTACCAAAGGCTAAACTGATGGTCGGTTCAAGAATGAATTTAAGTTGGGCGCCAGGTAGCCTACGGCTACCACTCGAGCCTTAAATATTTGTAAGATATTAGTTACAAAATTCCGAAGAGGTGCGTGAAGCGGAACACGAAAATCAGTAGCTCAGCCCACCGAGGTGGTAAAGGAGAGGGGCGGAGTAAGAGAATTTCCATACACTCAATACGACAAATTATCGGTAACCAAAAGAGACAATCGTTTATTTCTTTATGACAGAAAAATATAAGTGACTTGTATAAAATAACGGAAGCTAAATGAATAAGTTGGACGCGGACCATCTCCCGCTGGTGCTGAGGATGAAAGGAGGAATAAGGAGAGCTGGAAAGAAGAAACGGGGGGAAGGGAAGGTGAGGTGCAAAGAATGGTCCAGGAAGGAGTGGGGGAAATACAGGAGGGAGATAAAGTGGAAGGAGGCGGAGGGGAGGAGTTGGGAAGAGGAAATGAGCATGATAGGGAAGGAGCTAAAAGAAGCAGTAAAAAGAGCCGCGGAAGGAAGGGGAAAAGGGAGAGGGGGAGGATTGTGGGATGAAGAGAGCTGGCAGAAGAAGAGAGAGGTGAGGAAGGCGTTAAGAAAGTGGAGAGAAGGAAAAGGGAGGAAAGAAGAGTATAGAGAGAGAAAGAGGGAATACAAGGAGATGTGCGAGGAGAAGAAGAAAGAAGAGAGGGAGAGATTTAACAGAGAGGTGGAGGAAGCGAAAACAGAAAAAGAAGTGTGGGAAATAGTAAATAGAGGAAGGGAAAAAAGAAAGGGGGAGAACGAGGATATAACAATGGCGGAGTGGAAGGAACACTTCAGGATACTACTGGGGAGAACGGAGGAGAAGGAAAAGGGAGCGAGTTGGCGAGGTGGTGCCTGAAGGAGATCAAAGAGAGGGAAAGGAAAGGAGTCAGACTATCTAAGTGGTAGGAAGAGAGAAGGGAATTTAGAGAGGGAGGAGAAGAAGGATTGGGAGAAAGAGAAAGAAGAGAAGAATACGAGGAGCTGGAAGGGAGGGAAAGGGAGAAGGATAAAGAGGAGAGAAAAGAAAGGATAAGAGAATCGAGGTACAGCAGGTGGTACAGGAGAATAAGGACAGACAGCGTAGCAAGCTACCAGAAAAAGAATTGGGGAGAGAGTAGGTGGAGAAGAGTGGCAAGATTCTGGACGGGAGGAGAGATGAAGGAGGCAAGATTTTGGGAAGAGGAAGAGATGAGGAGATGCAGGATTTGCGGAGGAGAAGAGGAAACGTGGGAGCATGTATGGGAGAGATGCGGAAGAGGGGAGGAGGAACGCATAGGATGGCAGGAAATGGTGGGGGAGATATTAGGGGAAGAAGGGGAGGGAGAATGGTGGATGAGAGAGGTGGAGGAGAGGAGGAGGAGCAGGGGAGAGGAAGCAGGAGCAGAGGAGGAAAGGGAAAGCGAGTGGAGGTGCGAGGACTAGGAGAAAAGGGTAAGGCAGGAGTGTAGAGAGAAGGAGTGGGGGGGGGGGAAGAGCGAGGGGTAGATTAACAAGGGGACTGCACGATTTGGGAAATGAAGTTCGGGACGAGACTTCGTGTGGTTGTAGTAATGCTTTAGAGTGTTACTATGTTCAACGGAGAAAACGCACTGACAAGCCAGTTTTGAGAAAAAACACTTCAAAGATTTCCTATACGCTTACATACGTAAAGATTTACTTTTCGTCAAGCGCTTCAGCGGTCGAGGCGGTAGCGGGTCAGCCTAATAACCCAGAGGTTCCGCGTTCAAGTCTCGTTACGTGCACATTTTTTTTCTTTTGTTTTTTATTTGTGCATTTTATTAAATCTTATTTACTTATTACTTTTTACCTATACTTTTTCACGTATTTTTTTTGTTAAAAAACCTGTTCTTGTAAACAATCCTCATTCGATGAGCAAATTGTTCAAATATATTTTGTTTCCGATGTTTTTACAATGACTACCATTGAGGTTCTTGTACTTTTACATCTTTTTAATCGACTTCACAAAAGGAGGAGGAGGTTACCCAATTCGACAGTGACCTCTTTTTTTTTTTTTTAATAAACATCTACACTACTCTTTTACACGACTTGATTATTATTCTTCCCTATACACAATATTTAACACGTGATACGATTTAAATATTTCAAGCGAAAAGCAAAATTTTCACATCATTGCATGTTATTTTATAACAAAAAAAATACGTGAAAAAGTATAGGTAAAAAGTAATAAGTAAATAAGATTTAATAAAATGCACAAATAAGAAACAAAAGAAAAAAAAATGTGCACGTAACGAGACTCGAACACGGAACCTCTGGGTTATTAGGCTGACCCGCTACCGCCTCGACCGCTGAAGCGCTTGACGAAAAGTAAATCTTTACGTATGTAAGCGTATAGGAAATCTTTGAAGTGTTTTTTCTCAAAACTGGCTTGCCAGTGCGTTTTCTCCGTTGAACATAGTAACACTCTAAAGCATTACTACAACCACACGAAGTCTCGTCCCGAACTTCATTTCCCAAATCGTGCGGTCCCCTTGTAAGAGAACCAGTGTAATAGACTGTAAGGAAGTCGTGTATCCCTAAGGGGAGGCAATAAATACATACTACTACTACTAATTGAATAAGTTAGTTACAAAAATACGTTCGAAGTCCTTACTCATTACAAAGTATTCTACCCGAACGCGATGAGTTATAATATACCAGATAAATGAATAATGCGCCAAGAAAATAATGCAGATCTTTTACGATACAATAACTAAGTTATAGTTTACCGAATGGAAGCTTAACGGAATTCACAATCGACGAGATACGTTACCGAATACTTTGAACCATAAATCGAAAATACGAAGCTACGAAATTACATATAATACACAAGACGATACAATACTTAGCACGCAGGTTTTATTTCGCTCGCATAACTAAAGCCACTCTCAGGACGAAACGTTGCATTCGCAACCTACGAAATGCTCATTAACGAGACACGACCGAAAAGTGAATTCCTGGCCAGGACTTCTAAACGAAATATAATCGGAGACTTCAGCACCTTTGCAATCTCACGATTATCCACGAAATTCCAAAACGAGAGATCAACCGGTACAAGACGGTAGCGTGGACGATTTCCCGCACTACAAGTTTCTTTCGGGATCTACTATCTACGAAATATTTCCACTAATAATTCCCAAAACGCAACATCATCATTCTGGCCAGTTTCATCTACTTTCCCGATATATGAGGGCTATTCGGAATCCCGTCTTACCAGCTGTACCTCCTCCTGCATGGACGGAACCAGAAAGGTGACCTTGCTCTCCTCCAAAACTTCGACGCGAAATGGCTGGTCTCCTCCGGCTTCCTCGTACTCTCCTGTCTTCAAATTTCTCACAACTGAGAGATGTCGAAACTACAAGCTCCGCGAGATCAGTTACGGGGCAACGAAATTAATACGAAATGATCCACCAAATTCTACGAAAAGGTACTGCCTAATTAAGACAGGGGAGCGAAACGAATGGATGAAAACTACAAAGACGAACTGTACTCTACGACGTCCCGATGCTAAGTCCCGATCCTGCTCCTTACTGCCGAACGACTCCTCGCTCCGCGTCACGTGATAGATTGGCACGTGCGCCTCTACTCTAATTTACTCTAAATTAAGTAACGCATTACATTCCACAATTTCGAGTCGGTACGTTGCGCCGATGCGCTACTTTATCGATAGATGTCGATGATCGATGCTACGTAGCGCTAATCGGTAGCCAAGCAACGTATTCTTCTTCGTCATGGTGCGATGGTGATGATAATCCCACGGCGGAGGTAAAATCAATACCCCTCGTTCGAGGGGTTTCCCTCGATGATGGGATCCCCCCATTCGTACATACAAAATAGTCGGGAGCCATTATTAAATATCCTTGATATACGAATTCGTCCTGAGAGTGGGCGCTGACGGAAGCATATCTGTTCTCTTCTAGTGATGCCACGTCACAATATACAAATAATATTATATTATTATCATATAAATGCCATAGTTTTGACGAAAAATTAAAAGAATTTACAAATTTTTAAATAGTGTAAAAGAAACGTACATGTTTTTTAAAATTAATACAGCAGAAAAGTTCTCCCATGATGTTTATAGGAAACTAAAAGAACATCACTGTAAAATGAAGATTCTGAAAAACCTACATTTTACATTTTAAATCTTTTCACTTCTTCCGGTTTAAGATCTATCCTAAGCAATGCGATGTGTTTAACTTCTGCGGCTGTTAATCTTCAATGTACTTCATCTATACCACAATAATCTATTAATTTTCCTATTCGTGGTATCCTTCCTGCGGGTATTCTGCCTGGAGCATTTGGAACTCTTACTCTTTGATAATTTTCACATATTATTTGTTCCTGTTAAGATTAATTGCGCAGCGTATTTTTAGTTAAGCACGGATTTATTAATATTATTTTAAGTCTCGAATGAAAGTATACAGTACTCAGCACATGTCTTGCGACCTCTGCGATTTACAAGGAAGTGAAGGTAGTTTACGAAGATAGTGTTCTCTTATATGTATATAGGTGTAGACAAATTCAGTGTAGGTAATTAGAGTATTTACATTTCGTTTCTCATTTAGAACAGAGATGTCGTTGATATCTTTAAAATTTCATCGGTTATCTTCTATCGCTTTCTAGCATTTTCCTAACACTTCCTCTTAACTGTGAAATTTTATTTATTTTTATTTTTTTTTTTTTGTGATTATAATACTTCCTATTATTAATACCTAATAAGACTACTAATATTACTGGAATAATGCTTCCTCTTAATTATACAATATTACAACTACAAGTTCTTTTAATTTTTTTTTTTTATTAAGTTTCTACGTTAAGCCTAATAGTTTATCTCTTAATTTTACAAATTTTATACCACATAGTGGTTTGGTAAGTATGTCTGCTATCTGATGATCGGTTGGACAGTATTCTATCTCCAACAGACCTTCGTTATATTTTTCGCTAATAAAGTGAAATCTAACATCAATATGCTTACTTCTTCGATGAACTATACCGTTTTTAATAAGACACATAGCACTTTGATTGTCTATAAGCAACTTAGCTTTTACTTTCTTATTTGTTACGTTTTCTAAAATATTCTTTAAGTATAGAAGTTCCTTGCAACATTCTGCTGCTGCTATGTATTCCGCTTCGGTTGTGGAAAGTGAGACTATAGGCTGTTTGCGTGAGCACCAACTGATCGGGCCTCCACCATACATTATCGTATATCCTGTGGTACCTACTTTTCCGTGTATCTGACAAGGGAACTACTCCAATCCGAAAATTCAGAATTTAATGAAACTTTGTGGGTTTGTAGAGTTCATCGAGTAGTGCAAGGAGCAATTTTTTTTTTTCTGCGGAAATTCACTTTAAGGGGTGTGAAATCACCCCTCAAAGTTTTCGGAATTTTTCGTTTTTTCAATATAACTGCCAAACTATAAGAGATAGAAAAAAACTTTAAATGTAAACCTTGCATGGTTTTTAAAGATCTATCAGACTGCGGTGAAAAAAATTTTCAAAAAGTTTTCAATTTTTTATAACATATTTTATTATGTAAAATGCGTATTGTGACGGTAGCGACTAGATCATAATTTAATCGAAGAAATAATAAAGTAAAATCAGATAAGATCCGCGGCAAAGATAACAATTAGAATAAAAGTACGGGACGCGAAAAAGTACAAAGACGAAATAAGAACAGAAACGCGTAATCGGCTAAATTTAGAACGGAGAAAAGGTGACAAACACATAAAAAAGGGTAAGAAAGATAGAAAAGGACGGGAAGACAGGTAGGCCTCACAACGGATGACGTGCACAAGTGAACGACCGGCGAATTTTCCCGAACGATAGAGAGACAAAGGTAAAGGCAATGACCCAGGCGCATCGGAAAAGTAGGGAACCAATTAAAGTACGGAAAAGATATCACGCGAAATAAAGGAAAAGTCTTCTTTTTGGGTTTCGATTCCAAGTATAACGAGTGTCAGTAGTGCGTGACGATAAATTTAACGAGGTGCAAATCGGGCAAGCGTAGAGGAAAATCGTGCAGCCGTTGAGAGAGAGCAGGGAAATCGGCCACTTCAATATCGAAGATATCCGAAAACGACCATCGGTAGATAGAGAAAAAGAGACGACCAGCGTGTAAGTGCTTTGTATCTCTGTCATACGTATACAGTCAAACGACACAACGTCTCCGAAAGTAAAAGTAATATTATCATTTCACGCATCTAATACCTAGCTAGTAGAACGCGTTCGTGTTAGTCCTAGTTTTTCTACCTAAGTCCTAGTAGCAATAAGCCATAGTCCAGTAGGTTGTGTGCGTGAGGAACGAGTGAGTGAGAGAGCGTGTGACCGTAGGCGAGTGAGTGAGAGAGAGCGAGCGTATAGGTAAGCAAACAGAAGCGTAGGCATAAGCGTCCGTAGGTAAGTGTGCGTGCGTAAAAGCGTCTTCGACGAGCGCGTCGAAAACCCATGCGTAAAAACCATCCCGCCGAACAGCTGATCGAGAGCATCGACCGAGCGTGCGGATTAGAAGGTAATAAAGAAAATATACGAGAAATCCGTGTCGTTATTTGCGAGATTCTTTCCTTTTCCCACTGCCAGTCCTTTTGAGGAACGAATTGCAAAGGAGGTAACGTCGAGAAAGAAGGTAAGAAAGGTAAAACGTTACAGTATATATATGCAATTTATATATATACCTACTCTAGTTACGTCGTCTAGTTTACAAAACACTTAAAATAACATTTAAAATAATTTTTTTTTTCATATAATGTTTATATGGTGTATATTTTACGATGCCGTGTATATGCATATAATATGTGTTTTTATGTCCATAAATATTTTATATTATATTGTATATTCTTATTATGTATGTATTTATACTTTATCGGAGTGATAATGAAATGAATCCCTAAAAGAATCGGCACGTGGGAAATGGATTGCTTCAGTATTTTGGCCGTGAACAAAAGATATTGTGGGTTGTGACGCTTGTCACTAGAAGAGTAACGGTGTTTCGCTCTTGGTACGACCCAGGTCAATTGTAAAAATTTTGAGCCTATAATTAATGCTACCGGTACGCGTTTCATGACCCCTCCACCGAGATACCACCTACGAGGAAGAGGCGACGAGGAAAAAGATAATGCTACTACCGACCACCGTAGCAAAACGCTCAGGAAGAGAGTCGTCCACCAAGACCGTCGCAACGTACACCGCCTAGTAGCTACCGTCGCACGGTGATCAAACATAAAGATTTAGGATTCCAAAAATCATTGAGTTATAGAATTTGTTTGCGTATTCTTCGTATTTCATTCTTGTATCTTAAAAATATATGTAATATAAATGCAAGTTAAAAATCGCTTAGGAAGATTCCACAAGATAAGTGTTATCATTTAACAGTTAACATTATGTTTATTTTTTATCTATTTACAATCTTTCTACGGTATCATTTTGTATTATATTATATATTGCACAATTAATCGAAATCAATTTCATTAGATGGCACTTCTGGAGACTCTAATAGTAAAATAACATCCTTATTCATAGCTTCACTTTGCCTAAGTGGTAAAACTCTTAAACTAGAAATTACTGGATCTGACGAAACACACAAAATATTAAATAAATCTAAGGTACCTGCGGGTAATAAGGCCTAGCTAAGGGAGATTTGGAATAAAATGAAAAATATCCAACTTAATCAATAGATTTTAATAATAATGAATACTTAAAAACAGTTTCTATAAAAATATAAACAAAAAAGGAAACTTTTACCATAAATAATAACAAAATTAAACATTTAAAAAAACCTTGCCAGTAGGCCTTATTTAACTATGGTAGGGTAATAAGGCCTACGTCTTTGACATACGTAAATAATGAAACTATATGTAATTTCTTTGGTATTAAAGTTCGGTTATCACATGAATTCACAAATAAGACTTAAAATTTGTTTAAAAACTAATAACAGCGTCGCCTAGCAGCACTCAAATACATCGGTATCATATATTGACAAACCGACGCACTCCTCATGATACCATTTGCCGCATTTAGTGCATTGCCTCATATCAGCTATCCTGTATTCTTCACAGCCATGACAGTACCACCCTTTTTGCTTTTGTGAAGTACCACTCTTATTTTTAGAAGTAGATTTTTTTACGGATGCGATCTTTTTTTTCTTTCCTTCACTATTTTTGTCAAACAGATCTTTCGTGACTGGAGTGCCTCTGTAATTAATAGCTTTCTTTCTAATTTTTGATGTATTTTTTGTGGCTTTAACCGGCGTGGACATTAGCTGATGAAATGTAATTCTTTTTAACTGAGCAAGCGACGCATTTTCTTCATCATCATCCGAACTAGCATTACCGTAAACCGTGCGATAAAAGCTTCTAGTAAGCCTGTTTGCGGCTTGCCCTTTTCTTTTTGTTGGTGTTGATGCCGACGAAACTTCAACTGGTGATTTAGTATATGGTTTTGGAGTCGTTGGTCTGGGGGTGTCAGGAAGTTGCAAATTTTCTTCGTTGACAGTATCAAGCGCTGGAGAGTCGGGAGGTTGCAAATTTTCTTTGTCGACAGTGTCAAGCGCTGGAGAGTCGGGAGGTTGCAAATTTTCTTTGTCGACAGTGTCAAGCGCTGGAGAGTCGGGAGGTTGCAAATTTTCTTTGTCGACAGTGTCAAATGCAAGACACGCTGGAATTTCTGTCAATACAGATGGAGCAAAAGCTGTTTCCGGAATAGACTGGGGATTAAAGGGATATAAACCAGTTGCTTTAAAGCCGCTCGTAATATTACTATTAGTCATGCATTTGGACCAGACGTTGGAAAGAATAATATTAAATCGTGCTTTAGTGAGCTTCTTGTCTGGGTTTTGTCCCAAAAATGACAAAACTTCAGTATCCCAGTGATGTTCGAATGACCGGTAAACTGCTTTGTCGAGAGGTTGGAGTTCGTGGGTGGTGTTCGACGGCAAACAGTATAAAGCTATGTCAAGTGTATCCGCGAGTTCGACGATGGACAAATCTAAATGACAGGCTGCCCCATCAAATATTAAAAGGCACTTTCCAGCACTTTTGTATTTGGCTAGATGTTTTAAAAATTCTTTAAAAAGTTCATTGGTCATATACCCTTTTGCTGATTTTTCTACCAATGATCCCGGTGGCAAGTTGTCGTACAATTCCGGCTTCAACCGTTTGCCTTTGAATATGACCATTGGTGGTATGGAAGTACCTAGTGCGTTTACACATCCTGCAATGGTGACACTTTCGGCATGTTCCGAAGATTGTAAATGCAATCTTTTAACCCCCTTCTTAGCTAGAACAGTTTGCTGGTGATGAATTGTTAGACGGCAACCTTTTTCATCCATGTTATCAATTTTTTCGGGATGATGTTTCAGATCTAGTTCATTATAGACTTCATTTAGTCTTGCAAAATGATCGTTAACAATAAATTTATTTAATTTTTGTACTCTTGCTGGGTTCATAAATTGAGCTTTTCTTTTCGATATTTGAGGATTTCTTTTCATGAACGCTTTCAACCACTCTTTACCAGCAAGTTTGGTATTTTTATTGAAAGCATTCTCGATGTTATTAAGTTCGTAAAATTTATAAACTAAGTGACGGAGTATCTGTGGTGTTACAGGCAGTCCTATTTCAGCGAACCTGGATATCCTCTTCACGAGATCAGCTTCCTTATCATGGCTTAGTATAGCTTTTCGACCTAGCGTTTTTTTCAAACTGCCACTCTGAAGATGGTTCCTAATAGTTCTTCTGGGAACTCCGTACCTTTCTGCAGCTTTATACGAACTCAAAGTTCCTCTTTCTACTGCTCGGACAGCTGACACGAGGTCGTTTTCTGACCATAATGCTCTTTTCGGAGGCATCGGTATCGAGGCACTACTGATAAAAGTAATAATAATTAAGAATTTATAATAATAATAATAAGAAGAAGAAGAAAAAGATGGTACGGAAGAGTAATATGGCCAGGCAGTTAATATGGCCACTTTGTTATAACTTCACAATTCAAAAATTTGTAAATATCTCGAGAACGGTTAGAGATACGCAAAAACTGTTGTGATTTTGGGGGTTTACTAAAGGGGGTTGTCCCGAAACTCATTGACCACCTCCGTCATTAACCGGACCCAAATTTAAAAAATGTTTAAAAATTCATGTTTTGGCTTAGTTATAATTGTTCAAACCTTAAGGTGACCATATTACCCTTCAGTACCTTAATTAAGTAATTTATAACAATAACAAGAACAACAACAACAACAAAAACAACAAAAACAAAAACAAGTTATGAATAAAATATGCGTAGTACTTATTTACAGTCATAACCTCTTAAAAGTAATGTAAAATACAATATAAAACCAACAAACTTTGATACTAGAAGTAGGAGGGTAATAAGGCCTATGGTTAAGTTTAGTAGGCCTTAATACCTGCCGAGCACGTATGTAAGAAAAACAAGATAAAAAATATTTGGACCATGATAGGTTATTCAAATTTTGAAGATCACTGAAGTATGTATTAATAAAGATAAAGACTACGATATTGGACAGCTAAGTGGAATATTACAAAAAATACTTACGATTTACTTAGACTGTTTTGTATTATTCGTGCTGCGCGGCCGAGTGTTTCGATAGAAAATGTGATATTTTTTGCGGGAAACGTGGTATGACGCCTACGTAAGTTTGTAGCGACATCTACGTGCAATATGCGTCTACCAGCGTGGTGTTCCGCGAATGCGATTGTTTTAAATACGATTTTGGCCACATAGGCCTTATTAGCCGACAGGCCTTATTACCCGCAGGTACCTTATATTTGTCATTTTTCGCGATATCTTGCGAGTATTATGTTCCCTGTAATATTTAATTTCTTTGTGTCTGGACTCTTGGGCGTCTTCTCCTAACTGACCAATTGGAAGTAAAAATGTATCAATAATATGTTTTGAATGTAAAAGTATTTTGTGCACAGTTGGCGGCATTGGATACCATTCGTACAATTGCACGTACAACTGTGCAGTTTCATACGCGTACTGTCCGAAAAGAGTAGAATTGATTTTATAATTACAATTTAACGTTTTCAAAATCACACTAAATTTATAAATTAGAGTTTGATCTATACCTGTACTACGTGATGACAATTCTGGGTGAGCGAAAAATTTTCGAGCAGTGTTACCATTGTTCGTATTACCAAAGCCAGGTTTCACGGTATCCACTAAAAGATCCAATTCGTTACGGAAAGATGTAATAATTTGTTGTTTTCTGCCGTTATATGAGTTTTTGTTTGTAGCACCACGAACTTGCCACGTCTTCAAATCTAGTCTGTATGCTATGTGTAATAAACATTCAAATGACCTAATATAAGCATGTAAAGGAGATATTCCAAAGTCAAGAGAAGAAATGTCGTAAGTGCGCGATTTTACTTTATCTATTTGATTAAATTCTGATGGACCAGCTTTACAAATGTAACACCTTTGGGAAGAAGAATTTGAAGTTAAAGCGTTACATACCTTCCCGTCTACCATGGTTTTCAATAATTTGTGATGAACAATGAATTCCTTGTCATTTATATTTAATTTGGTAGATGCAAGGTTGCGAATTTGATCCTCGATGTATGAAAATTCTGACTTTATCACGTCATTCGTTTCTCTTAAAAATTGAATCCGTATGGGTCTGCAAAAACGTGTTGAAGAAGTACGTGGGTTTTGCCACAAAATTAATTTTGAATGTTGATCTTGATAATACATTTGTAAAGGAACTATGGATGTTATTAAAATATTTGAGTCATCATGTTTTACTTGATCTGAATTATTTTCTATTTCAAAATGTTGATTGTAATTGCTCTGACTACCACTACCATCTGCACCCCATTTATAGAACATATGTATATCTATAGTGGACTTATTGCTAGCAAAAGATGATAGCACTCCATTTTGTACCTCAGCAATTCGGGAAACCGTGTGATCTAATAGAGTCTGTAGCGGAACTTCGACTGATGTTTCAGTCACGGTGACGTTACTCGAAGGATAACATTTATTCTTTGCTTCTATTATTTTGTAATAAGGAGGGTATAAATTTTTTAAATTTTTACTCTTCGCGGACTCCCTCAAACTAATATATTGACTGCGAGTCAGCTTTAAACTTATAAATAATGCGAGAGCTTCTTCGGGCGAGTAAGATATCATATCTTCTTTCTTGAGCTCGCTCTTCTTAAGGCGTTTTGCGCTTTTAGGTGAATATGTAACCTTACGTACAATGGCTGCAGCATCCCTCTTCCCACACAAATGTAACTTCATTTGAGCAGCTAGACATAGCTCTTCTACGCTTTTTGATTGCACATCTGCTTGTACCATTCTTCGCTTCGTTTGCTGGCTTGCTTCGTCAAACGATATTTTTGGTCGACCACGAACAGACGATTTTGAGCCAGAAGATGATGATTTAACGGCATCAGATATAATCAAGTTTTCATTAAGCCATTGCGTATTTTTGTCCATAAATCTGGATACAAATCCGTGGCTTTCTTTCCATTTCCTCCACAATGTCATGCAAAAGGTGTGGATGGCCTTTTCAATTATTTTCTTATTTTGGGCAGTAACGTTATTACTTCCAATGACGTTAGTGATGTGATCGAAGAGTAAATTCTTGAATTTCACCTCCATAGGACGAAATGGACTTTTCGTTCTTACAAGCTCGAATAGGTCGAGTCGCGAGAAGCTTGCACGTTTACCTTTATAAAATATACAAAATATTGTAAGGTTGTGAAGCGTTGTGGAAGACGTAAATAGTATCGATTGAAAGCACAACAATTATTGAATACAATCACGTTAAAATAAAGTTGTGCTGAAGTGTGCTAAAAAAGTACTGATTAAATGAAGTTTGCATTTTTCTAGTAAAGGGAAACAGCTAAAGTTCTGACGCTCTAATAATAATAAATCGAAAGTAGTGGAAACGAAGTCTATAGTATATTATTATAATACGTACCTTGAAGAATGTAAACCATCTTGAGAAAAAGAGATAAACAATTTGAACTTGCTAACAAGACAACTAGCTGAAATGGTTGCAAGTCAAATGATTCGCGCTGTCGCGCAATCGCGTATGTATTCATTGTGCTTCTTTCGATTGTTTTCGTCAAAGCGATCACCAGGAAGCGTTGTAATTATGCAATTCCTTTTTGACAATTATCTCCAAGGAAAACTATAATAGTATTAGTGTCGTCTAGCATATATAAAAAAAATATTTTTGGAATCCTAAATTTTAATTTTTGACCACCGTGCGTCGTTGGAAACAACCATCATTTTCCCACCAGAGAGACATCTAGAATCGACGCATCGATCAACGTTCCGGAGATCGATAATGCAGAGTGTCGGCGTAGCGTATCGACGCGGAAATTCGGCGTCGCCTAAATTAATGTAAATCACGTAGAGGCGCACGTGGCGGAAAAAGTCACGTGATAATTGCGAGCCGGTCCGGTGGTCGACGACGAGCACGGATCGCGTCACTTAGCGCAGGGAGTTCGTACCGTTACCATCATGGTGTAAGAGTCTTAAGTTTGGAGCACGTTTAGCGTAGGGCTACCGAGGGTCAACCGCTGCCGAATCACGGGAAGGTCATAGTGGAGTGTCCAGGGAGCTCCGTCATGGTGATCGTCGTCTAAGGAGGGACATGTACGAGCCAACGACGTGGAGTACTGGCATGGAGGCCTCCCCGATTTGGAGCTTGCGGGAAGGAAAGGGTTGACCGGTAAGGCCGGATATCGTGTATTATATGGGAGTTTCGGTCGTCCACCAGCGACGCACGACTTATTTCGTTTTGTGGATATTTCGATTTCGGACATTAGGTTAAGGTATTGTTGAGAATCCGTAACGACGGCAGGGGCCACGTTACCACTCTCGGCGTACGATTTCGTGGTTAGGTTAAGTTTCGCTTTTAGAATTTCGTACAAGTCGTGCATTCGCTGTGTCGGACCTCTCGCTACCGATCGTGGCTCGTAGACTATTTGGAGGAACCTGGTCGTACTCGTTTTGAGATTGGCAAAGAATAGGTTACCGTGAACTAGAAGAGCGAAGCGCTAAGTCACCCGTCGTGTATTGTATTTCTGTAAAGTCATCATGTCGCGTATTGTATGGTGTATAAGAGTTGTCGAATCTTTACGATATGAATTATTATGGAGTGTGTGGAAATCATGTTCGAATCGCCTCACGTTTCGGGTATGGTCTATTGTTAATGAGTAGGGACTTCGTTACCGTTGCTTTGTAAATTCGATTCGTTCATCAGATATTTGTGTGTAACCTCTCTCTACCGTTCTTCATGATTTAATTGAATAAATTCTTATTCTGTTTGGTTACTTAATTCTGCTTCCGTGAGTATTGTTCATTTCGGGAGATTCTCTTACCCTGCCCCTCTCCGTTACCACCTCGGTGGGCTGAGCTACCGATTTTCGGGTTCCGCTTCACGCACCTCTTCGGAATTTTGTAACTAAAATCTTACACTAATTTTAAGGCTCGAGTGGTAGCCGTAAGCTACATGGCGCCCAATTAAAAACTTATATTATTACCGATCATCCGTTTAGCCTTCGTTAAAGAGTATTCCGGAGAGGAGAGCGTGGCGAAGGTGTGCTCGTCTCGTCTCGCGAGAGAGAGACGCGGTCACAGGGTTTATCATCTGATATACATGAACTTGTGTGTCAAAGGTTAGAAACTTTTATAATATACACGCCGTGCGATACATTATCAAAAAGCTAAAAATACACGTAGGTATGTGTTCCGACGATAAAAAGCCGCTATATAAATAATACACTTTTGCGATGCGCTTCATACGTTCTTCTTTTTCTGATTGTGAACCAGTCCTCTCGTTTCTCGAAAATTTTCGTTTCAAGCGCTGTAAAATGGTAGTAATAAATCCGGTTAATGTTATTCATTTATTAATAATAACTTTTAACGCGGTCGATGTAAAAGAATGCAGGTTAAATCGCCGTGAAATAGAACTCCATGATACGATTAGAGACATCCTCTTGGAAAGTTCACAAGCTACATCCATTGATATAGAAAGCGATACAACATTAGAATTTTTTGATCCGTCTCGAGCGCATTCGGCGGAATTTGTGGACGATGGTGATCTAGACTCGGAAGAAATTTCGGAAACCATTCAAGTTGAAGAAGAACCTTGTGTCCCAGAAGAAGGAGGAATTATCGATTTGGAATATAAAGAAAAAACGGTTGACTATTGGAATAACGGAAAAAGGAAGCGATTGTCTTTGGACACGGTGAGGCAAAAATTCAGAAAAGTAAAATCAATAAATCAGTTTTATAGGTGGGAGCAGTCTCTTGCAAAAGGAGGCACTCGAAGAGAGAAGTTAAAAGGCATAGCACAGTATACATTTAATAAATTTTCCGAAAGTGCTAGTTGCAATGCTATCATTCATGATATGGATATACGACGGTGGGCGTTGGAGGCAAAAGAAGAAACGGAATTAGAAGACTTTAAAGCATCCGCAACATGGTTATGAAATTTCAAAACTGTCCATGCCATTGTATCTCGGAAAATAAATAAATTCATTAGCCGCTTATATCATACACAGACGGCAGATTTGGAAGAAACTGCAAGAAGTTTCATAAATGAGATTAAACCTCATTTATCCGATTATGGATTGATGAATGTGTTCAACGCAGATGAAAGTGGCTTCAATATCGAACTGCATTCCGGACGTACGCTAGCCGTTAAAGGTGCAAAAAAAGTAGAAGCCTCCGTCCAATCTGTGTTTGGAACAGCTCACAGTTACACTATTTTTCCTATGATATCTGCGACAGGAAGGCTTGCATCACCCTTATTCATTGTATTGAAAGAACCAACTGGTAATTTCGGACCGCAAATACAGAAGACGCTATTTCAGCCAGAAAATGTACACCTTGCAGCATCAACATCCGGAAAATTGACTGCGAATCTATTTAATAGTTGGTTTGTTAATGTCTATTTACCGAATAGTGGATCTCGCAGCATTTTATTGTTAGATTCGTGGACCGGTCACTGCCCAGACTCTTTAAAAAGCAATGTACCAACTGACAAAGATGTACAAATATTTAGCATTCCAAAGAAAACCACAGGTATCATTCAACCACTAGATGTATATGGCTTCAGAGTATGGAAACAATTTGTAAGAAGATTTTCAGACCTCGTAATTCTATTAGATTACGATATTAACATATATTCCCGAAATAATATTATAAAATTACAATCGTTAGTACACAATCAATTGGGAGCACCGAAATACACAAGTATGTTTACATACGCGTGGTACAAAAGCGGATGTACAGAAAACAGGCCGAATGAATTTGAGCATCCCATAGATTACGCATTTTCATTTCAAGACTCCGCGTCTTCTACCCGGTGCTCCCTATGCGGAAAGCCAGCAATTATTCGCTGTTCACGGTGCGATCAGCTCTTATGTTTCAAACACTTTTTCGAAGAATTTCATTATCACTCCGATAATGTGTAAATATATACATAATAAGAATATACAATATAATATAAAATATTTAAGGACATAAAAACACATATTATATGCATATACGGCATCGTAAAATATGCACCATATAAACATTATATGAAAAAAAAATTATTTTTAATGTTATTTTAAGTGTTTTGTAAACTAGACGACGTAACTAGAGTAGGTATATATATAAATTGCATATATACAGGGTGTCTCACGCAAGCTACAACCGCGGAAATACACGTGTCCACATGGATAATTGGAAGCGAAAAGTGAAATAAAAAGTAATAAAATTTGTCCTCGTTAACGAGTTATTAAATAAAATAGATCAGCGAATCAGGAAGCACGGAAGCGGTAGGCGGTGAGCTGCGGCCATGCTAGTCTAAAGACAAGAAGCGATAGCGTAAGGAAGCGTCGTGGACGAAAGATTGAGAGAAAGAGAGAGAGAGAGAAAGTCAACGAAAGAAAGGGCGAGAGAAAGAGAGAGAGTCAGTGCGTGCAGGCAGCGTGAGGTAGCGCCGTGTTAGGGTAGGAGGGAGCGAGAGAGAGAGATTAGATTAGATTTTTGTTGTGCGTAAGGTAGCGTCGTGAAAGAAAGGTAGAGAGAGAAAGAGTGAGAGAGGAAGAGCGAAAGTCGACACTTTTTCCTAGAAATCTTCTCCTGACCACTACCTTCTCATGCCTGTATACGTGCCAGAACGCTCCGCCCGTCGAAATTTATCGCTTCTTATCTTCAGAATAGCATGGCCGCAGCTCACCGCCTACCGCTTCCGTGCTTCCTGATTCGCTGATCTATTTTATTTAATAACTCGTTAACGAGGACAAATTTTATTACTTTTTATTTCACTTTTCGCTTCCAATTATCCATGTGGACACGTGTATTTCCGCGGTTGTAGCTTGCGTGAGACACCCTGTATACGCATTTAACATAATAAAATATATGTTATAAAAAATTGAAAACTTTTTGAAAATTTTTTTCACCGCAGTCTGATAGATCTTTAAAAACCATGCAAGGTTTACATTTAAAGTTTTTTTCTATCTCTTATAGTTTGGCAGTTATATTGAAAAAACGAAAAATTCCGAAAACTTTGAGGGGTGATTTCACCCCTCTTAAAATGAATTTCCGCAGAAAAAAATTGCTCCTTGCACTACTCAATGAACTCTACATACCCACAAAGTTTCATTAAATTCTGAATTTTCGGGTTGGAGTAGTTCCCTTGTGAGTCTCCTGCGAAATCCGAGTCGCAGTACGCAATGAGTTCATCATCTCGTTCACCTTTTGTCCAAGATTAGTTAATTCCCAAATGTTTGATACCCTGTAAATATCTCGTAATACGTTTTATGTTAGTTACGTTTTGTTCTGTAGGATTTTCCATAAACCTACTAGCATGGCTTACCACGAATGATATATCTGGACGTGTTTTTATTTATTTATTTATTTATTTATTTACGGGAACAAATCCCTTTTTGAATTACCACGACATTTACAAAAATGACTTACATAATAAACTTACACTAAACTTACAATAAGAGACGAAAAATACATGTACCGAGAATCAAGCGAATTATAGGTGCATGAGCGAAGATTTCAGCGAAATAACCGACTGCGCAAATATGTCGATCTCGGAGTTACATTCATTAACCGTGTTAATCATTCTGTTTATACAACTATGATATCCATAGAGTGTCCTATGTTGCTCACTATGAAACAGCGCAGTATTTCTAAGAGATCTGGCTGGAACATTGATCCCAATCAATTGTATGATGTTAGAGGAGTCTAGTATACCTTTACATAACTTACAAGGGGACATTACGGCCTCGGAAATTGACTTCGGGATGACACTTTGCAGGTTTGTAGTATACCTTTAGAAAATTCGATTTGCAAAGTAAGAGCGCGCACTAGCCATAAACTTTCGAGAAAAATGACTTTAAAGTTTTACGTGTAAGACGTATACCGGTCACTTTGAAGACCATCCAAGAGCGGCGCAGTGGCCGAGTTGTAGCGAACTCGCTTGCGGCGCGGGCGGTCCGTGTTCGATCCCCGTGTGAAAACTTTTTTTTTTTTTTTTTCAATTCTTCAAAAAATTATAAAAACTGTGAAATAAAGTTAATGACATACTAATATGAAGAATTTAATCATATAGAAATCACCTACATGCACGATTAAAGTGATTCCTCCGAAATGTACTCCACTTGTTCAACCTTGCGATGTCTATTTTTATAGACAAGTAAACAATTTAATGAAACGAATACAGAATTGCGCTTATCTGATTGAAAATAATAGAGAAATAAATTCACGTGAGGACTGTATAAAAATCCAATCCATCGTGCATCAATTATCATCGCCAATTTTTAATGAAATGATCCGGTATGCCTGGTTCGCTTCCAAGCTCTCTGACGAAAGAGAAATGTTCAGAAATGTAAATGAAGTATGTTTTCCGGTAGAACTTTTAAAAAAAGGTTGTTCATGTGAACAATCTTCCTTCATAAATTGTGCGAGATGTAATAATATTTTATGTTTTCAATGTTTCTATGACAATTATCATTCTGGATCTTGTAAATAAAATTAAAAATATCTTTAATTCACATTTTAATTTGTTGTAACAGTCATTTCATTAATAGAAAAAATTATATATGATTAAATTCTTCATATTAGTATGTCATTAACTTTATTTCACAGTTTTTATAATTTTTTGAAGAATTGAAAAAAAAAAAAAAAAAGTTTCCACACGGGAATCGAACACGGACCGCCCGCGCCGCAAGCGAGTTCGCTACAACTCACCCACTGCGCCGCTCTTGGATGGTCTTCAAAGTGACCGGTATACGTCTTACACGTAAAACTTTAAAGTCATTTTTCTCGAAAGTTTATGGCTAGTGCGCGCTCTTACTTTGCAAATCGAATTTTCTAAAGGTATACTACAAACCTGCAAAGTGTCATCCCGAAGTCAATTTCCGAGGCCGTAATGTCCCCTTGTTAGCAAAAAAGATTACATCAAAACGCTTCTCCTTTTTTTGAGAGTGGTAAGTTTTAGGAGATCAAGAATAGCATCATAATTATGAGATGCATAGGACATTGGTTGCCCTCTATGTCTAGCAATAATTCTTAAGAATTTATGCTGTACGCTCTCAATTTCATCATTGTGGTAGCTGCAATAAGGAGACCAAATTACACTCCCATATTCGAGTATAGGTCTAACAAGTTGGCAGTACAGCAGCTTAAGAGTATTGTAGTTACGGAATAGTGTCGAGTGTCTGTATATAAAACCAAGAGACTTAAGGCTTCTGGATATAATATCACTATAATGCGCGTTGAATGATAGGTCAGAAGAAAAAGTAATTCCAAGGTCTTTAACATTTACGAGAGACACTAGAGGCTCGCCATTTAAGGTGTAACTAAATTCTATGTTATTGTGCTTACGACTAAAACGAACAACATGACATTTGGATATATTAAGAGATAGTCCGTTGGACACACACCATACACTAAGACGATTGAGGTCATCTTGGATTAACCGCGAGCATTCATGGCTTTTTACACATCTAAAGATCTTTAGATCATCGGCATACAGAAGAAATAAGGAGAATTGAAACACTTCGGTAATGTCATTTATAAAAAGAATGAAAAGAAGAGGACTCAGATGGGATCCCTGTGGCACACCCGATGTAGCGTTAATCTCTCTGGAGAGCGCATTGCCGAATTTGACCATCTGAACACGTTCTGTCAGGAATGAAGATAGCCACGCGAGAAGACAACCATGAATGCCTAGCGATTCTAATTTAGCAATTAATACTGCATGGTTTATCGAATCAAAGGCCTTGCTGAAGTCTGTGTATACCGCGTCTACCTGCGATCCATTCTCTAGACAGCTGACCAGATAATGATGGTATTCGACGAGATTCGTGAGCGTGGAACGACCGGGAACAAAACCATGTTGTTGTTCTATGATAGTGCTTTTATAAATAAAGGAGAGCCTTTTGCTCACCAATTCTTCGAGAATTTTAGGTATGGTGCTTTGTATACTTATCGGCCTATGATTCGTTATGAGCGAGCTATCTCCCCCTTTGGGTATAGGAGTAACAATGCACGTTTTCCATTTTTTTGGAAAGATGCCACTCGCTATGGATTTGTTAAAGATTAACCATAATACCCTAGACATTACAAAGTTACACGCTTTGAGAAAAATTGGAGGAATACCATCATGACCCGGGCAACAACTAACTTTGAGCTCATTTACACAATTAAAGATTTCACTAATGCTTATTGAGATACAAGAGATGTTAACATTACCAGATGGGTATGCACGTCCAGGAGGTACATTACACGACGAATAGACCGATTCAAAAACTTCAGCGAAGGAGTTAGCAATAGAACGCTCGTCACTTAATAAATCACCTTTATACTCTAACGACGTATAGTGACCTTTTGCCTTCTTAATAGAGTTCACAAATTTCCAAAAAGTTTTCGAATCATTCACTATACAGTCTTCCGTTCTATGCACGTACCGCTCCCAACACAGTTTTGCCGCACTCTTACATCTCGACCTCGCATTCGAGAATTCTATGTAGTCCACGAAAGAGCTCGTACGTTTATAACGCTCGTGGAGCGATTTTTTCTTTTTGGTAAGGCCGATGAGTTCACGAGAGAACCACGTGGGATACCGCGACGGGTAAATGAAACGCATTGGAACGAACTGCTCGATAGCATAATTAATATGGTGATACATGAGATCGACTGCCTCATCTATTGACAATTCTGTAATCATCCTATCCCAATCAATAGAGGCAACGTAATCATTGATCGCAGTGTAATTGGCCTTATTAAAGTCTTTTCTACACGTGTGCGAGGAAGGTGGAGCATTAGGGAGAGGGGCAGAGATAGAAATGATCAGAGGCGGATGATATTTATCTGGAGAGAGACACGCATCGATGGAGCAGGAGATGCCTACATTTTTAATAGATGAAAAAATCAAATCAAGCCGGTATTCAGAGTCGGGACACGTGTTTAGTTGATGCAGACTAAGCAAATTAAAGTGTTTACAAACAGTATCGGCTTGCCTCGAGACGGGGCAGTAGCCTACAGGTGAATACGTCAGCATCCCGTCATTACAGTTAAATATCCGTGCGTGTGTGAGGTTGTAATCACCAACCAACACAACCTCAGATCCTGCATTCCCGCCGATCACTTCCACAACAGACCTGCCATGCAAATCGTAAACAGAGTCGTCCGTGCCCGGTGGCAAATAAACCGTTCCAATAATAATAGATTTAAGCCTAATGTTTATTTTCACAAACAGCTGTTCGACACTCAGTATAGAGGTACAGACTTGCCGACTGGAGAACTGTTTACGAACTGCAATGAGCACGCCCCCTCCTCTCTTCATTGTATCGCCATCGGTGTAGCGATCTCTTCTATAAACCTTAAAGTCAGTAAGTCCAAGTTCCGCATTTGAAATACCACTGTGTAGCCATGTTTCCACAAAAATCATTACATCGTAGACAGATGATAAAGATGACACCGCACATCTTAATTCAGCGAGCTTGGTTCTCAGACCTCGGACATTCTGATAATATATTAAGGGATACCTTACAAGTTTTTTCTTGTAGTGAGGTTTATGTCAACGATCTTCGGCGAACCGTTGACATATCTGATCGTCTTACTCGTGTCACCTCTATCTACCAACGACTTTAGCTCCTGCCTCAGCATATTTAAATGCGCGCGCTGTTTCTCCGTGCGATCCTCAACGATTTTTACAGGGCCTGAGTATCTCGATTTGTGCTTCAGTACCTCTATTACGTCATTTTTTGACAATAACGTTACTCGAACGGGACGAACTCGATCTGGTACCTTCTTTCCAATCCTCATACATCCCGTGATATTAACTCCCTCGGGATTAATTGTGGATAGTATCCCCTTAATCACGTCTGCATCAGCTACCAAGGTTCTTTGCGTAGACGTAGAGAGAGAGGAGGAATGAGCTTCATCCAGGTTAAAAAGGATGATGTTGAGGGACCTTCTTTCTCTCTCCCTAAGCTCCGCAATAACTTCCTCGTCCTCCACCAATTTCTCCGAATAAACACGAGACTTATCCATCTTGTCCATTCTTTCTTCCACCTCTGTTACACGAGCAGTAAGGTTATTTACACTAGCTCGAAGAGTATCTATATCTTCTTTAAAGGCTTTTACGATCTCGCCTTTAAACCTGTCGAACTCATCCTGTATGATAGATCTAATTTCACCCTGAATCATCGATTGCAGTTTTGAGAGGAAAGCTTCATCAAAAACAGAGAAAGATTTTCGGGAGCTATCAGCCTTACAGTCCAGAAGAAGGCCGTTATTATACGGATGACCCGTACGATGCACACACGCCGGATGAGAGATGATACTACACGAGGTGCACACCACAGGCTTTACCACACGGGCTCCACAACCACAGCACACCTTATCCATTTTTAGATGGTGTAAAATAACGATACAGCACCCAAGTCAAAATTAACACAAGAAACGGTAGATTCAAAAATTCGAGTTGTGTTGACAGTTGACAGTAACAGCGAGAGCGAGTGTAAACACGTCCGTCTCCAAGTGCGACTGTAATGCGACTCTGTTTTATTCGATAAGTATTGTAGGCTACCTACTAATTCTCTATAGGGAAATTTTTTATCTAATTTTGTTACAGTTTTATCTACAGAGTGTGCCAAAAGTTTCGGGACACCTAAATAACTTTTGAACGGCTTTGGATATAGGATTGAAATTTATAGGGATGCAATGGGTCAAATCAATCCACCATTTAACAACTAAAGCATCAACTTCCGCACCCCGGGAAAAGGGGGGGAAGAAGGGGCACAAAATTTTTAAATGGCATGTGGGGTCGATTGACGACTCATTCAAAAGGACTTTTTGAGACGAAAACAACGCAATATCGTCGAGGTTTGTGCGATTATTTTTCACAGAGTTATGATCATTTGATCATCTCTATTAGGATTTTGCGTTAGTGTCTCTCATTCATTAATTCTCAGAATTATTGTAATTTATTAGAAAACCAAGTTATACCGGCTGTTCAGGATATTGCTGGAGAAGCTTTTCACAATGTTTGGTTCCAGCAAGCTGGAGCTCCGGCTCATTTCTCTGGAGCAGCTCGTAATATTCTTAATAATGTTTTTAGCGAACGACGGATTGGTAGAAGAGGCACAATAGAATGGCCACCAAGATCACCAGATCTGACCCTATTAGACTTTTTTACTAGGAGTATTTGAAATCAAAAGTTTATGAGACTAGGATTGAAAATTTACAAGAACTGCAAGAAAAAATAGTGAACGTTTCTAATTCAATCACACCCGACTTTTTAACCATTGTTATCGATACATTTTACGTTTGCTTAGGTTACTGCCAAATTGTGTAAGGATGCCAATTTGAACATTTAATAAAATAATTTGTGTGTTTTATTCTTTACACACACCAGTGTTCACAACCTGATACACGCACATACAAACGTGCATACACACGGGAACGCGTGTGCCTGCGTGAAAACTTATTTTTCTACTGATGTCGCTGTGGGCTCTCGCTATTGTAAAATCTCAATAGAGATGTTCAAATGATCATAACTCTGCGAAAAATAATCGCACAAACCTCGGCGATATTGCGTTGTTTTCGCCTCAAACAGTCATTTCGAATGAGCTGTCACTCGACCCCATATGCCATTTAAAAATGTTGTGCCCCTTCTTCCCCCCCTTTCCCCGGGGTGCGGAGGTTGATGCTTTGGTGGTTAAATAGTAGATTGATTTGACCCATTGCATCCCTATAAATTTCAATCCTATATCTAAAGCCGTTCAAAAGTTATTTAGGTGTCCCGGAACTTTTGGCACACTCTGTATATTAGGTTCCTGACTGGTGATTGGAGTATTTACTGCTTTAGAGTTTTGCATATTAAATCTTTCTAACAAACTGTTCAGTATATAGAGCTTGACTTAATCTAATCTAATTATTTACCTTATTGATATTAATTCCAAGAAAGTTTTTAAAAGAGTCATAAATCTTTACCTTGAATTCTTTACATAGTTGTTGCAATATATGTTTTACCATTTGTGTGTAGTCACTTATCAAGATACCATCGTCAACATAGATGGCTAGTAGCAGGAACCCATTTTTTGATTTAAAGATACATTCTTCGGAGGATATGGGTTCTAGGCCATTTTGTATCAGAAAAGTTTTAAATCTTAGATTCCAGTTTGCCGGTGCTTGTTTGAGACCATAAAGCGCCTTTTGTAATTTACAGGCCTTATTTGTTTGTTCAAATCCTTCCGGTAATTTTATATACAGTTCTTCATTTAAGTATCCATACAGAAATGCAGTCTTAATATCAAATTTTACTGTATCAAAATTTTTTTGTGCGTATAAGACCATTATCATTCTAAGCGCACTTGAATTTAGAACTGGGCTATATGTTTCATCGTAATCTAACCCTTTTTCCTGTTCAAAACCTCTAAATACTAGACGAGCTCGATATCTACCATCTTCTTTTATTTTAAATACCCATTTACTAGTTAAAATCTTTCTATTTTGTGCTTTATTTTTATCTACTAATATCCATGTTTTATTCATTTCCAAGGGATCCTTTTCTTCTTGTATTGCTTCTTTCCAGTTCTGCGAATCAAGACCATTAAGTGTTTGTTGATATGTCAAATGAACGTAATAATTACCATATCTCTGAGGAATTTTACTTTCTCGTATTCTTCTTCTTATATTTTCCGAAGATGTGTTTTGTCTATCTTCCTCAATTTCTGTGAATTTCTCTGCATCTTCAATTTCTTGCTGTTTCTCTGGTTTCTTTTTCAGTAGTTTGTAGTGTATCTTCACGTTCAGAATTCTCCACAGAGTATTCGTTATTCGTTTCACTTACGTTCGTTGGCAAGATTGTTGTATTTGTGACTTCAGTGGTATTATTTGTTACATGTCCAAAAATTACATCTCGTGCATTTATTATTTTCCCTTTTCCCTCATCCCATAATCGATAACCACAAGTTGAGTAGCCGACGAATATATATTTCTTACTTCTTTCATCTAGTTTATGTAAATATCCCACTTCCTTAACATAAGCATCACAGCCAAAAATGCGCAGGTTTGATAGATTCGGTACTTTCTTTAGCCACTTCTCTGCTGGAGTTTTGTTACTTGTACTTGTAGAGCTTCTATTCAACAAGTATACTGCAGCGCGTACTGCTTCACCCCACATATTTTTATTTAATCGAGAATCTATTAATAACGCTCTGGATTTGTCTAAAATTGTTCGATTTAGTCTTTCTGCCTTGCCGTTTAGTTGAGGTGTGTATGGTATTGTGAAATCTAATATTGTTCCGTTACTCCGACACCAATTTTGTAGGTCTCTGTTGGCATACTCCTTTCCATTATCACATCTTAATTTTGATACCTTTAAATTCCACATCGTTTCACATTGTTTAATATAAGTTTTTACGGTTTCGTTCACTTCATATTTGCCTCTTATTAGAAATATAGCTGCAAAGTGTGTGTATTCATCCAGAAAAGTTATAAAGTATTTTATGCAATCCATGCTTGGAAAGTTCACTTTTTGAGCGCTGGATAGTGTGCGCAAAGTGACCAATATCCGATGGGTATACTGTAATGTGCTATTATCTCACAGGGTAGAACTTTCCCGCACAGTTTGGCACTTTCCCGCACGCTACGTCATCACTTTCCCGCACAGTTCAATCAAGGCAATATTATTTCACGATATATACTTTAATTTACGACACGTACAAATACAAAAAATTTTGGCGCTGGCGAGACTCGAACTCGGGCCGCCAGCGCATTAGTCTTACATCTAGACCACTGGGCTACCGACGCTTCTTGGGAACCACTACAAACTGACCAGTTCTTAAGAAACTATCTTAAACTAAGGCCTATAACTATGTTTAGGCCTTAGTTTATGGCCTATATAAGTATGTTTCTCCAAAAATTGAACATTCCAAACATGGATTGCATAAAATCTTGTATGCAACACGTGGGAAAAGTGGCAAATCTGGTATAGGTCAAATTTCCAAAACTCGCCTCTGCTTGTGCTGTGTTCTAGGGGAACTCGTGTGATTAGCGAAATTCCCACTCGTTCCCCTGTTCCACAGCACGCACTATCGGCTCGTTTCGGAAATTTAACCTATACCATAATTTGCCACTTTTCCCACTTGTTGCATAAATAGCTATTATTTCGTCCCACGTGTTGGGATCTATTGGACCACAGACGTCTGTATGCATTATTTCTAACGGTCTCGATGCTTTTGTTCTTTCTCATTCGAATGGTTTTCGTGTTTGCTTTGCTTTTACGCATATTTCGCATATTTCTGAAACATTAAAGTCTTCGCTTAAATCAAGTAACTTTTTCATATTTGTAAATCCTAAATGCCCTAATTTTCGATGCCAGCTTATTATATCTTCATTTCTAGATAGTAGAGCTTCCTTTCTATCCGTCCTTTCAGATTCAATAACGTATAATCCATTCCATTTCTGTGTGCCTTCCAGAATTATTTCTTCATTCTTTAAAATCTGAACTTTGTTTTTAGTGAATTTTACTTCGCCATCGTTTGGTGTGATAGCACTTACCGATAATAGGTTTCTTATTAATTCCGGAACTACCATAACCTCTTTCAAAGTACAGTTTTTCATTTCGACCTTTCCGAGAGCCTCACTCTCCATTGTTACGGACCTTTTCGCAGTTCCTATTTCAATATTTACTCGTTTTGCTTCACATAAGAGGTTAATATCGTTTACCATGTGATTCGATGCACCCGAATCAATCACCCATTCATTTTTATTACATTGGTTATTACTTGTGAAGAAACATACCTTGTCGGTTTTGTTGTTATCACTTCCACCAGCTTTAGTTTTTCTAAAATAACAATCTTTCTCTTGATGATTGTTCTTTTTGCAGATACCACATTTTTGTTCATCATTTGAAGTTTGGGTCCTGCAATTTTTCGAAAAATGACCTTTTCGCCCGCATTTAAAACAGCGTTGTTCCGACGACGTATTTCTGCAGTTTGTTGCAATATGATTTGTTCCTTGGCATTTGTAACATCTTTTAACTGTCGATTTAAAAGCTACCTGATCCTCCTGTGCATCTTGTGTACTTAACCTACATTCTTCGGACAATAATCTTGCTGTTAGATTGGTTAAAATGTTCTCTTCTTTTGAGGACGATTCCCATGCACTGGTAAAATGTTTATACTGGGCAGGTAATATAGCTAATATTTTTTGAATTATCATTATATCATCGACTGGTTGACTTAACACTTTTAATTTATATGCTAAATTTTCTAAGGTGCTTACTATAGTAGCTATATCGCTTCCCTTTTTAAACGAATAATTAAAAAATTCTTGTAACAAGGAGCATTTTTGTTGTTCTGTATCTCTCTCAAATATAGTTTTTAATTTATCTAACATTTCTTTAGAAGACTTACAGTTTAATAAGTATGTTAACGGTCTTTTGTCCACTGTTGTAACAATGAGTCTTTGTGCTTTTGCGTCTTTTAATGTCCAGTCTGCCCGTTCCTTATCCGTCGTCAATGCTTCCAGTTTCGTGTCTCCATTTACTATTTCGTAGACATTTAACGATTTGAATATAATTTCTACTTGAAATTTCCACATTTGAAAGTTTGATCCGTCTACTAATTTTTCTATGTGTACTACTTCCTCGTTATTACTCGTAGCCATCTTGACCACGTTTTACGTTTTTTTTTTTTCTAAATCCGTTTTAATCCGCTTACTTTTCTAAATTTTTACTTTTAGTTTTTACTGACCTGGGCCCATAACCTGTTAAGATTAATTGCGCAGCGTATTTTTAGTTAAGCACGGATTTATTAATATTATTTTAAGCCTCGAATGAAAGTATACAGTACTCAGCACATGTCTTGCGACCTCTGCGATTTACAAGGAAGTGAAGGTAGTTTACGAAGATAGTGTTCTCTTATCAAGAGACGCGGTAGCGTCTCGAGCCAAGTATATGCATCGAGAATCTATACCAGCCACGCTACTAAGTATATCTATACAGCTAGCATCTCTACTCCAAAAAAAAACTTTTTATTGAGAAACATTTTCAGCAACTTTAAGCATTGAATTTATAGATTAAGATACGCTGATTTGACTGGTCATAATGAGAAGCTGGTTTGTTAAACATTTTAGAAGATATTAAGGATAATATGCTAGACCACGCCCCGAATACACGATTTTCTGGTGAACCTACTGCTTATTACATTCACACCTTTCGGCAGACATACGAACTACTCCTCGTAAAAATGTTGTCACTCAACCTGCAGCTCGCCGAGCTTTTATGTGTGGCACGCGACATCATCATTAATCTAAGTTTTTGAAGTCTTAGCACAGTTTCTATACAACACGGAACGAAGTGATGATGTTATAAAAGTGTTAATAATAAAGTGTTCTGTCATATGGCCCGCGTAACGTAGCCAATATGCGTATAAGGCCCGCGGCGAAAAAAGTTTGGGTACCACTGTCTGTCTGTGAGGTCGAATAGACTGCCACCAAGCGGAAGTTAAACGAGTTATTACTTCGAAAGTGACATTGTTTACGAAATAACGTGTTATTGTGCGAATAAATTATATCTGTTTGAAACAAAGTTTATCAAACATTTTTGTGCGATAAATATACACGTTAAGGTGTTTTTTAATGGATTTGTAGCAATTTATTAAACATTTTGAAGAAACGCGTTATGGATGCAGTGTTCATAGTGTCAATCCGAAAAAAGTTATTTTCTAGGTTCAGTTGTATAATTTCAAATTTGGTAAGTAAAGCCAGGTTTATATCCAGCATGTTAAAGTTTTGGTCCTTTCATAATAAGTATATTTTATTTTAAACATGTGACATATTTTATAAATTCAGATAAATTATATTTTGAAAATTGTAATTCTAGGTGATCGAAAGTTTGGTTAACATTATAACCAATGTAAAGTCAAGTGATCATTCACGTCATCTTAATACAGGAAACTACATCTTAATCGGATAGTTCGAACTCTTGGTGTCGTCACAGCTATGACAGAAGTGTAACCAGAATTATCTGTTGTAAACTACGATTGCATGACCAGACCAGCATGTTAAAGTTTTGGTGCTTTCATGATAAGTATATTTTATTTTAATGATGTGAGATACTTAATAAATTCTGATAAATTATTTGTAGATTGATATGGAACAAATAATATATAGAAATTATCAATCAAAGAGTAACGGTTCAACAATTTCCAGGTGGAATGTCTGCGGAAGGATCCTAGGAAGTAAAAACATTATTCGATTACTACGGTAGAGGTGCAGTAGCATGAAGATTAACACTTACAGAAGTTAGACGCATTGTATTTGGTGTTTTTTATCTTTTTTTTTAGATTTAAAGGGTCTTTCAACATCATCTAATCATGATGCTGTATGTAATTGGTCTTGCGACTAAAGAAGTCACAGCGTGTTCAGGAAAACTTCTAAAATCAACTTCTAATCAAGTACGTGAATTCAATTTAATAGTTTGTGTATTTTTATATATATCTAAACTTATTAATACAATTTATATATTTACCATTCTAGGCAGGTGAACTTATTTGAGATAAAGAAATTGTATTAGTCAGTTATTTGGCAGCAGTTACATTAAGGTTTGTACAAGATAAATTTACACATTTTACTTAAATTTCAAAGACATTAATTATAGGAAAAGTTGAAGAATCAGTAGATAGAATTACAATTAAAATTTATTTCTCATTTCAGATGATGGATTCTATAGAATATTTCTACGCCACAAAAAGTTATGCAATCAAAGAGTAGGAAACATTGTCAAGACTACATACAGAACTCTTTTATCTTTTGAAAAGTTCTTTAGGTACACATAGAAATTCAAAATGATAATACATGTATATAGAACATATTCTGCACATGGGTGAGAGTAGCCAGGTAACAAATCTGTTTTAATAATGTCCTATGTGTTTTAAATCTTTTAATAATTTCAATTATAATCCATAAATTCTGTAATTGTTATGATAGTCTACTTTTGTTATGGAAAAATATATATATATATCTCCATTTATTAATGAAATGTTTATATTTACTATTCTAGGCAGGAGGAATTAGATTTGAGGTAAAGAAATTATATTAAACAAATTGGTATGAGGTATCAACGACATTAAGTATGGAAAAAGTTGAAGAATCAGAGAAAGTAAGAAAAAAATCAGAGAATAAAAGAAAAGTAGGTAGAATTAAAATTACAATTTATTTCTCATTTCAGATGATGGAAAATACTACGATGGAGATGCAACAGCATGGGGATGAACACTTGGAGAAGTAAAATCTGAAGGCATAAAAATATTTCAAATGTAAAATTGAAGTTTTTCTTAATCCTAAGTTTACAATGATGTTCTTTTAGTTTTATATAAACATTTAATTTCAATATACACGAAACTTTACTATAATATTTGTAAACTATTAATTAATAAAGAATACACGCACATATGTTCATTGTCATATATCATAATAAACCTTACTTACCACAGTCTATAGTATTTTCAATACCTACCAAATACTTTAACCACTAATATATCTATATATAATGCTACATATAGTTTTTGGTTTAAATTACACCTTAAATATAATATTAAAAGAAACTTACCGTATTTGTTTCGTATTTTCCTTACTACGAAAAGTACAGTTTACGCGCGCGATACTAAATCTCGGGACGGCACAGGGGCAAGAGGGGTCTTTCGCTGGGACCAATCACCGGTCTTTGTCCGCCGAGACGCTTAGTGTGTGTGATCGTTTCGACCAATAGTGCGCTAGAGTCGAAAATGCGTGTGAATTCTGACCAATCGAAGTAAAAGTATACGATTGAAGTTAATATAGTATAAAAATTATAACTAATTTAGCGGGTACATTGCACTGATAATTTAATTTGAACATGTTCATATCTTCTGTCTTTTGGGCACGTATAAAACAAAATGTAATCTAAACATACTAATAGGGCAAGTTAAACATTTGACTAGGTAAACACCCTATTCTGATCCGATATTTCATGTGACAATTCCTTAATATTGCATTCTGTCTTTCGAAAGCTTAAATTTAGCGGTTCACGATTCCCGTTTTACCTAGACGAAATTGTTGTCGCGATCTTCTAGCGGTTACCACTGGCACTGTTGTCGTACATATACAGCGTAGACGTTATATTCGAAAGGGTCTTGTTGGATTGAAGTTTTTTTATGTTTCAAACAAAAATTTATGAGATCCACAAAAAACAGCTTCGCTGTAAAAAAACCTTCGCCAAGTATATGCACGAGTTTTATAGTGTAGATTAGAATATAGGGTAGAAGAGGATATGTATCTATACAAAAACATTTCAGATCACTTAATGTTGCCAAGTATCTGTCGATTGAATATTATTTATTTATTTATAACAGACCGTGCACAAGTTACATGTAACGATAGAAAGTTATTATAAAAGTTAAGAAAATCCGTACGAAAAATACTTGGCGCAAGAAATCCCATACGTTCGACAGTAATTATTAGTAAAACAAATCATACACAAATAACATTAAAAATGTAAAGTGGGCCGTCGCTGTAGTTAATATAAACAATAAATCGTGCTTTTTCTTGCTACATAAAGATATTAAATCAATGATGCGTCGCATCTTTATTAATAACTTTTTATCAAATATCTATAATTTTAATTTCCATATTAGTTCTTTAGACTTTGTTAAACATTGTTGACTTCATAAATTACACATTCTCCTTCAAACAATTTTACTAAAATAACAATCTCTGTAAAAAACCTTGTACAAAGTACGCGACGGCCCGCTTTCTTCGTAAACGTTAAATATAATATAACATTTTGGTACGTCTATCAATCCAGGAACAATATTTAACATGTTTGTATAGATAATAAATAATTCTAATTTTTCGAAGGTTATCCATATACAATTTTTAGATAATTTTTGAAAATTGTTTATGTAGATACAGTAGGGATACAAAAATTTATTTTACTAATCTTTAATCTAAAATTTAAATCAATCGGTGAATTTATGATAATATTTAATTTATTAAACATTTTAATGAATTTATTCAATTTTTATTGTTTCCTAGTTCATAAATAACCGTATAACAACCGTCTAATAACCTGAATCAAGTACATAATTCATTTTCCTGCGCTAGAGTTGCTCCACCCCATGCTTCCATTCATTCAATTAAAAAATACAAAAAGGTAGGCTTCGCATATTGCCAGGTTGTATTTTTTCATTTTTCGAAAAAAAGCGGGCCGTCGCGTACTTTGTACAAGGTTTTTTACAGAGATTGTTATTTTAGTAAAATTGTTTGAAGGAGAATGTGTAATTTATGAAGTCAACAATGTTTAACAAAGTCTAAAGAACTAATATGGAAATTAAAATTATAGATATTTGATAAAAAGTTATTAATAAAGATGCGACGCATCATTGATTTAATATCTTTATGTAGCAAGAAAAAGCACGATTTATTGTTTATATTAACTACAGCGACGGCCCACTTTACATTTTTAATGTTATTTGTGTATGATTTTACATAATTTTGTTATAATAAAAAATCCTTGTTTCAATTTAAAAATAAGAGCAATTATAAATTACAGCGACGGCCCACGTAACATTCCTATTGTTTTTTATTTTTCGACATACGTAGACTATGATGTTATTATTTTCTATTGTCTCTCCAAGAAAAGTACATACCTAAGCTCCATTTGACGATCTTTGGCGATTTTTTAGCTACTTTCATACTTAATAGTGTTCTTGAGTGCGTACTCACTAGAAAACTCTTAGGGATCCGAAATTGGATGCTTTTAGAGCAAAGAAATCCATGCGATTCCAAATTAAAATTATACATTTCGAGGAAGATTGCCGGCGTCCCAGTCGTATACTACGACCTTTTTCGAGGGGACCAGGTTAACTAGAGGACATGTTATATTATATTACAATGTGTATAATCGATGTAATAGGTGTACAATGATGGAAAAATTTACCGAAAAAGTACATAACAGATGTGGTATACATTCAGACTTGTTGCAATATTATTCATAAAAACGTCTACGAAGATATGATAGTTCGCTCTGAGAAACTCCCGGAACGTATCCATATGAACTCATCTATACATTTACACGCAGCGAATTTTACTTATTACTAATTCGAATCTTCTAATGAAGTAAAAAATTAAAATTATCTGAAAAATGATTACATAAAGAATAGTTAGTTCATATCTTTATTAATATGTCGAATGGGATTAAAATTAGTAAGTACGGGTTTTTCTAACCTGCTTGATAACCACTACCCTGTATCTCCTGCGTGTGACGGACGTTATAACGAAAAATTAGCAAATTCTTGTTATCTAAAATCTTCGATAGAATTAACCACGTTCTCAATTAATGAGAAAGAAGTCTACTGCCTTCCTTAATTATCCCTTCTAACCACACATATCCTCTACGTTTCTATAGACAAGGAAGATTGCGATAGTACTGACGGGTACAATAAATAAATAAAATGTGATAGGTTAAGAATATCGACATGTCAAACATTCCAGCGCTAGCTAGATTCCCACCTGATATCGACGCTAACTCCACTGGCTTCACTAACGGCGAAATTAGGAAACTGGACAAAATTCTATATATATAGATATACTCGCAATGTTAACGAAAAAGGTCGGAAAAAAAAAGACTGATAAAATTGATATTTCATAAAATTTCAAAACACATAAATTAGATTATTAACTTATTGGAAGCCGCGATTCTAATAACTTATATATCAACGAAAGGGAAAAAGTTCCAGGATTATGATGAAACAAACCAAAATTATGTAGCACTTCGCGTCGATGAGATATTAGCATTTTAAGGTTTCCCCCTCCCTTCAAATTTACGATTTTGCTGTAAATATACCACCGGCGTTAGTCCGATTTTTTGCGACGGACAGCCTAACTGCCGTTAGTCTGTAATTAGGAAAACAATGGTATACGGTATGACGCGCATTCCCGGTTTGAACGTGCATCCTCTACGAGGGATTTCTTGCGCCAAGTATTTTTCGTACGGATTTTCTTAACTTTTATAATAACTTTCTATCGTTACATGTAACTTGTGCACGGTCTGTTATAAATAAATAAATAATATTCAATCGACAGATACTTGGCAACATTAAGTGATCTGAAATGTTTTTGTATGGATACATATCCTCTTCTACCCTATATTCTAATCTACCCTATAAAACTCGTGCATATACTTGGCGAAAGTTTTTTACAGCGAAGCTGTTTTTTGTGGATATCTACAGACATTGAGCATGTCAGACGCGTACCGTTACAGACACCAACAGACACCGTTTATTCACATCTAAAGACAGCAAACGTGCAAGACCCGTGGCGAACACAGCATCTACCGGCAGTCGCCGAATAGCTTTAGTAGAACGCGCGAGCATTTTTGTTGAAAATGTTCAGTCACTTCTCAGTTGAAGATTTATCCATAATTGCGCTGCTATTGGAGGATGAAGATCGGGATAAAACCAAAAAAAGAGCCAAGCGTATGGCTGTACATCCTATGCTCAAAAAAAGAAAATTGGAAGGAGAATATTGGACACTGTTTAAAGAACTTATTGATAATGAAGAAAAATTCTTCAGATATTTTCGTATGAATCGATATCAGTTTGAAATTTTATTAAAAAAAATAGAATCGCAAATAACCAAACAAAATACAGTTTTTAAAAAAGCATTGTCGCCAAAAGAAAAATTAGCAGTATGTCTCAGGTAAGATTTATTACAAACATATAGAAATATATTACTTAAGTAAAATGGAATAATTTAACATTATATGCGCTCATATTGTGTCCGCTCCTCTCTATCTTGTGTTAAATAACTAATTAATGAGTCCTGCGGTGTCTTTTCGTAAAAGTCGTTATTATCTTCTGGCATAGGAGTTTGTCCAGGGCCTGTATTGATAGGATTTTGCCTTGGCCTATAATCTGATTGGTATGGTAACGTAGATGCCTCAGAATGAGATGGTCTGCATAATATATCTATTTCCATATTGGAGACTATTCAAAAATTTTTGCTTTAGCCATAGCTCTGTCTCTTAATGGGAAAGATCGCACGGTGGTCGTGATCCCAGCAAAGAATTGTTCAATGTCATCTGGTGGAGTTTTTTTCTTATTTTCTATTATATATTTCATTAATACTGTACTAGGTGTTTCTTCAGTATATTTCTTCTCCTGTTTTCGGTGCTTTGGCTGAGGGGTGATGTAGATGGCAATGTATCTGTTTGTTGTTGACTTACAGCAGGTGACTGAACAATTTCTTCAGCAACAGAATCATCTTTGGTAATCTCGTCATCTATTTCATGATTATCAAAATCTGGTGTCGTTGGAAGAGTACACAGTGATTGTCTTTCCTTCATGTAGGGTAACAAAAAAGACATTTCATCTTCGTACTTCCATTTTTTTTCGGAAACACTAGCCTATCCACTTTTTGTATCTTTTCTTTTTTTTAAAGCACGCCTGAAGGCATTTCGCAGTAGTGCCCATGATTTTTTACACTTTTTGCCTGAAACAAAAAATACAATAAAACGGTTTCTTTGCAGATTTTTGGCTATCGGAGACTCTTTCGTTTCTATAGCATTTAGCTATAGACTAAGAGTATACACCGTACACAAGATAGTTAAAGATGTTTGTAGTGCAATAATAGAACGAATGATGGAGGAAACAATGCCCATTCCTACGATAGAACGATGGCTGAAAATCGCAGAAGAGTTATGGAATATTTGGAATTTTCCGAATTGTATAGGAGCCATTGATGGCAAACACGTGGTAATAACTGCTCCAGCAAACTCTGGATCTCACTTCTTTAACTACAAAAACATTTTCAATTGTCTTGATGGCTATTGTTGATGCTGATTACAAGTTTATATGTGTCGATGTCGGTGCTTACGGAAAAAACAGTGACGGGGGTATTTTTTCCAATTCAAACATTGGGAAGGCATTGCTGTCAAACACATTTAAAGCCCAGAAAACAAAAATTTGCCTAATACTGAAATCTCTGTGCCGCATGTTATTATAGGAGACGAAGCATTCCCTTTAAAAACGTACTTAATGAGACCGTACCCTAAACCGCAAATGTGTGATGAAAGGAAAAACCAATTCAACGATAGACTGTCTCGCGCACGAAAAGTTGTCGAGGATGCATTTGGGACTTTAGCCGAAAGATTTCGTATCTACAATAGAAGAATACAACTTGCTCCAGAAAATGCTGACAAGGTCATTATGACAACGTGTATTTTACATAATTATATAAAGTCGAATGGTGCTCATTCTTCAATGAATAATGAAGCGGACTCATCACATTCTTTATCAAGCCTATGTAGACAGGGCGGCAATTGCCAGGCTGCAGCATTCAATGTTAGGGAGAATTTTACCATGTTTTTTGATTTGCCAGCTGGAGCGTTAAGGTACTAATAGCTTGTTTATTAAGCAATATGTTAACGATAGTGCCTACTTACCTACTACTTATAACAGTGTTAGTTTACCTATATTGCATGTATTTAAATAAAAATAAATAGGGTTATGTACGAGTACGTTAAATAAAAATACGTAGGTACTTACTATTCATTTTTAGTTTTATTCGTGATCTGACGCATTGTTTACGAGATAACGCTCGACCTCCCACCCACCCCCCTCCGAGTAACGAAAAGTCGAAATTATGCTTTTGCGGCACCCTCTACATATTCTAATTGACAAATCCATTATTATTTTTATTGGCTATTTTTTTGTACATCCGTTGACCGAACTACTATCAGTGAGAGAGAATTTATCGATTTTAATTTGGGATACGTGTTATAAAAAGGTCAGCGCTGATCAGCGAGGCTGAACAGTCAGTTGTTTTCTAACAAGGAAAGAATAGGGGTAGGGGAAGAGTGGCATGAAAGAGCCACTTCTTGAAAGAGCCACTATCATTTACACAGTAGTTTTTGAACAAATGTTGGACGAATTAGTTTTTGAAAAACTAGTAAAGTTTTTGCTAGTTTAACTAGCAACCAGTTTTGCTACTTAAAAACTATAATTCGTCCAACATTCGTTCGAAAACTACTGTATAAAATGATAGTGGCTCTTTCATAAAGTGGCTCTTTCATGCCACTCTTCCCCTATTGGAGGCTGTTTCTTCTTTGTCTCTCAAACAAATTCCAGCAAATTTTAGCCAATTCTAGCCATATTACCTGTGACCGTCGATGCGTTAGCAGCGTAATATAAATCGAGCGAGAGCTACTTTTTTTTACGTATAGTATTCTCAGTGTATTTCCTTGCATTTTACTGATATCATGGTGGGCCTAACGAGATGTGTCCCTTATTGTGATCATAATAAACGACTAGCAGAATGCAGGTTTTTTAGATTTCCAAAGAATCCATCAATGTAAGTAATAAAAATAGTATTCATAATAATGTTCACACATTTTTAACTGACTTACAGAAATGAGGTCTCATTTAGAAAATAGCCAATGACTTTTTTTATTGCATATCCGGGTTGGGTCTGGGTATGCGCGAATACGAATACGAATAATTTACCATAGTATTCGCGAAGACGACTACGAATACGAATATCAAAAATTCGATCGAAAATTGCCATGTGGCGCGACCGCGCTTCTTTAGTTTCATATCGAAAAGTACAAGGAGGGGTAATGGCGTTTCTCTCGTTTCTTTCTTCACGCATAACAAAATAGAAGCGTACGGTCGGTTAGTGTTTTTCAAAGCAATTTACAATTATTAAATTTTGAATATGAATAATTAGTTGTAAAAATGATTTGTTATTAAAATATGAAATAATTTTATATGTTGACTGATAAAATTCATTTCATAAGTTTTTTTAGCCTTATCTTATTAATTTCATTGAAACGATCTACGATATTTATTATTTTATGCAATCCATGCTTGGAAAGTTCAATTTTTGAGCGCTGGATAGTGTGCGCAAAGTGACCAATATCCGATGGGTATACTGTAATGTGCTATTATCTCACAGGGTAGAACTTTCCCGCACGCTACGTCATCACTTTCCCGCACAGTTCAATCAAGGCAATATTATTTCACGATATATACTTTAATTTGCGACACGTGCAAATACAAAAAATTTTGGCGCTGGCGAGACTCGAACTCGGGCCGCCAGCGCATTAGTCTTACATCTAGACCACTGGGCTACCGACGCTTCTTGGGAACCACTACAAACTGACCAGTTCTTAAGAAACTATCTTAAACTAAGGCCTATAACTATGTTTAGGCCTTAGTTTATGGCCTATATAAGTATGTTTCTCCAAAAATTGAAAATTCCAAACATGGATTGCATAAAATCTTGTATGCAACACGTGGGAAAAGTGGCAAATCTGGTATAGGTTAAATTTCCGAAATTCGCCTCTGCTTGTGCTGTGTTCCAGGGGAACTCGTGTGATTAGCGAAATTCCCACTCGTTCCCCTGTTCCACAGCACGCACTATCGGCTCGTTTCGGAAATTTAACCTATACCATAATTTGCCACTTTTCCCACTTGTTGCATAAATAGCTATTGTCTATCGCATAACGTTATAAATAACATAACAAAAAAAGAAAAGAAAAGTCGTTTGGAAGGCTAAGCGCACGTTACAATTAAAGGAACGAAAAGAAATCGACGGCGGTTACTTAACTTAACGTCTCTTCCGTTCGTTGGCTCATTTCGCCCGGGAATATATTTGTCGGCTGGAATTTTCCTCCTTGGAGCTCGATTAAGTATCGTCGTCTAATTCCGCTCCATTCTCGAGTACAGTCCTTTTTCCGATTCTCACGACTTCTCTCCAAATCTCCCTTTTGAGCAATCGGTTATCTTGGATCGATATGGACGGTACGGAGGTCCCGAGTGAAAGAGAACGATCGATCGCTCGCCTCGTCGATCTTCGCGCAGTCGCGATCGACGCGCGATCTGCTCGCGGGCGGGCTACCGAGTTTCGGCGGGAGGACTTAAACCCGAACTCGTTACATCATATTATTTTTACTATTCGTGTAGTATTCCAATAATCGCTTATAATTCGGCGAAGACGAATACGAATACGAATACAAAATATTAGACGAATATTCACGAATATTCACGAATACGAATACGAGTATTCGGCACACCCGTAGTTACTATACTTAAATTGCTATTGCGTAATAATTCGGTCTTACAAATGCATTCTAAGAAATGCTAGATTGAATTTGAAATGATATAGATGACTCGGCACTCAACATGTTAAACATATACATATTCTTCTACTAAAATTGACTGTACTTCTTACTTGTTATTTGAACTCTTTTCGAAGTCGGTTTCTATGCTTTATTAAAATTTTGTTATTTAAATAAATACATTTTGTGAAACAGATGCAAAGGTTGGGTACAGAAGCTTGGAGATAAAGATTTAGCGTATCTGTGAACAGAGGAGTTGCATAAACCACGATTTGTATGCGATTGCCACTTGAAGGACGACGATTACCGTTCGCAATTAAAGAAGTACTTAAATCGTGAAGCTGTACCATCGTTATTTGATAGCCGTATAACAGAGCTTTCGGATGCAATTTTAAGAGAATTGTCAGAGACAAATATACCCATGAGGTGTAAGTTTTAGAACCTAACAACTAATAACAATGGCATTGAAATAATAAATTTTATATTTAGATACCTATTATATTTTACTGTCTTAATTATAATTATAGCTTACCTAGTAAAGATACAATCAGAAAATGGAGGAAATAAGCAACAATGCGGGAAACTTGAGAAGGAAATAAAAGAGGATGATGTTTCCCATTCTCAAATTAAAGTGAGAAATTTTGTTTTTATTATACCTTTACTTTGATTAAAATTTTTTGAATTTTAATTCTATTTATACCATGTTATTTTTCAGAGATTACACGATAATCATAATGTTGAAGTTCCAGCATCAAAGCGTTATCGTTTCTCAGGTATGTACAATTATTTGGTTGTAATTTCATTGAAGAATGATAATATTTCATCCTGTCGAAGAATGATCATCGCATCTATGCGGTATGAAGAAAGTGACTTTCATTCATTCATTATTGCAAGCTTTTATAAAGTACATGAAGTTTGTCTCAATAGATGAGCCCCTTAGCGGGCGAGTGGCATTCCCCTTTTCTTAATATTTTAGAAATTTGACTTTCGTGTAATATTGTACAAGCAATGAAATACATAATGTAACTGTTTTGTAATCAGATAAAGTGAAAACATAGTAATTGTGTCATTATAATTTACAATACAATCCATATTTTTTCAATAGTAGGGAGCCTGTTGAACCTTTGATCAATTTTTACTTTTTCACTTTTCTATGCTTTGCTTTTTGTTATTAAAATTTCATTAATATAGCATGTGAATCTGATAGCTTTTTCTCACTACACAAATTTTATTTAAGATCAAATTTTGAATCCAAATTATTCTATTTAACAAAAAACGAAAAGAATTTTTGCGGTCAAAGGTGCAACCCCATGTTTTACCTTTGGCCAGGGGGCATTGTACTTTTGACCACTTAAGTGATATTAATAAATAATGAAAGAAAATATGTTAAATAATTTTTTTTTTATTAATGAAACTATATAGGGCAAATAAAAGCGCATTTTTGATAACATTAAATGCTAACACTTAAGTAAGACGTGCCTTTTTCTGCCTTTTCACTCCTGTCTTCCTTCTTGGCACTAAAAGGATTAGAAAGATAAGAGTAAAATTTATATTCGAATTGCAATTTTTAATATTTTCAGCCAAATGAAAAACATATATCTACGGGGAAAGGCGTCGGATATTGTACTTTCGACCGGTCGGAGGAACAACCTGTGTTGATGGTCAAAAGTACAACACTAGGACCTCAATGATAAATCGACTTCTAGTGTTTTTAGATTAATTTATATTTATCAATTTATAGCTTTCCCAACTTCTCAAGGAAATATTCAAGGGGAATGTATAGTTAATAAGATAAAAACAAGTGTTAAAATATTGCAAAGTGAGATAAAAATAAACTAAAAAATACTTACTTTTTGCGGATAAAAACTTGGAACAATTGCAGCCGTATGCATCTGTCCACTTTTGTCACTTCTTTTACATTATACAGCGCCTATACTGAGTTCTATACATACTGGAATTTTTGTTTTAAGTAACTTGAATATATATACATATACATATACATATTTTAGGTCTTCGCAGACGATCTTCTAAGTATAGCTTCAGCAGGCTACGAACAAATTCTTTAAAAAAAGCGCGACCAGCATCAAATGGCATAAGACATTTATTTTAACCATGATAAAACTGAAAAACTACGAGAGAAACAAAAAAAAAACGCCATCCACTTACCTTCGGCAATACCAACGTCGTACTATGGTTTATAGGCGGAAAAAATTAAAAATTTCAGATGTATTATTTGGAACCGAATATATCATTTATATGTTGTCCAATGTCCACTGCTTATTATGCTGTATTCATTTTTTATCCAAACATTGTATACATGTCAATAAACGAGCTTAAACTTGTGCAATTTATTCTTGCCGAAAAGTGGAGATTTATAAGCAGCAAGAAAATGTACCATTACATCTTATATGAGTAATTTTTCAACCACCAATCGTCGCGAAAATAACTTTATCGTCTGTCGGCGGCCATATCTTTGTTGTTTATCTGCATTTATTGGTGATTTTTTTTTCAAAGGCTCTCAATATATGTACCTTCGTGTTAAAAAAAATGCGTTTCTTTCTCACCAACCGTTAGCCAGAAAAAAAATTCAGAAATTTGGCCATTTTTTCGGGTCTCTAGGTAGATGTAGCCCCTTAAGTCAAATAAAGGACAAACCTGTCACAGAAGAAGCTATAAAATTTGGTATGTCTACACTCCATGCACGTATTAAATTTATGGAGTGCATACTGCATATAGCATATAATTTACCATTTGAGCGGTGGAGAATTGATGCCAATACGCGCTCGGTCCGAGATGCACGAAAAGCATCTATTCAAAAGGAGTTCCGTGACAAAATTGGAATTAAAGTTGATCTAGTGAAGCAAGGCACCGGGACAACAAATGACGGTAATACGTCAAGAAGATTTTTCGCAAATCCTGCGCTCACTTCGAAGATAACTGGTGTCAGCGAAGATTTGATTCGACGATTTGCCGTTATATTAGAAATTATAACGTGTAAAGAAATTATAGATATAACGAAGTTTGGGCAATATGCCTGGGAGACGGCAGAAATTTACATCGCAAAATACTCGTGGTATAACATGCCTTCAACTGTGCATAAGGTGTTGGTCCACGGGAAACAAATTATAGAAAATTGTTCTTTTCCTGTTGGGTCCCTATCGGAAGAGGCTCAAGAGTGCTGGAACAAAGATTACAAGTGTTACCGTTGCCTGCATTCGAGGAAATGCAGCAGAATTGCTACGAACGAAGATGTATTCCACATGATTCTGTTGTCTTCAGATCCAGTAATAACAAATTTAAGGCCAAAGCCGAAGAAGAAAATAATTCCTATGAGCGAAGAAGCAAAAGAATTAATAATTTAAGGTATATGAACTTTTAACAACAATTTTTTATTTTTATATAAGGTCTCAATTGAGGCCGCTTAACGATATTTCTAGGTGTATGTGTTATTATTTTATCACAACACTTAGAAATATGTTATACGGTATCAATAACCTGACCTACTAGTAGTTTTTTTTTTCTATTTTTCTCATTTGTAGTGGCAACACTTTAATGATATTCTAATACATTATGTAATAGCAAATTACGAATAAGACAAAAAAAGAATTATCAAAATATGTGATGTATCTTGGAAGTTATTGAATATTTACGTGTGCGCAGTCATAACAGCGGTCTCCGACTGCCACATTCTAAGTCCGATTACAGCCAAGGTTGCACGAAGATGCAGCTGAAACTTATGGCTTTTATAGACAGAGGTATGGTGTATACAATGATATGTATTAGAGCTTGTAGCTACGTGTAGCTAACTTTATATCTCTACAAATGTGTAGCTCGAGAATATTTTTTCTTGTAACTTTTGATAAAAAAAAAAAGCAGAAAAAAAATTTAAATGTAAAACTTACATGACATGTAAAGATCTATAAGGCTGTGGTAAGAAAATTTTTTAAAGTTCAAAATTCTAGATAACATGAATTATACATAAACATACATATTTGACTTTTAATGATAGTTCACCGTATTATGTAATAGTAAATTACGAATAAGCTAAAAAAAAATTGTCGAAATATCTCATGTACTTTGGAAGTTATTGAATTTTTTCCGGGTTTCATTACAACTTGAACCACTGTGGTCGTGTGTACACTGACCCTTTTAGGAAACGGACGTGACTTACACTGGCTGGCGTTTACAGGTAAACTGCCAGACCCGGGCATCCCTAGGGTCTTTAGTCCCCACTACTACATAGATTTTTTAGGGGGGGTAGCCGAAGCGCGCCCTCTTTGCATTAAAGAGAAACTTTAGTTTTAAATTTCGACTGTTCCTTTAAAGACCCAGTATACACACGAAGGGTTAATACCTATCGTTATTGAGGGTATAAGGAGTGCTGGATTGCACGTAATTGCAATCGTTTGTGATCAAGGATCATCGAATAGAGCAGCGGTAAAGTTATTGCGACAAAATACAAAAGATCCGAATCCATGTATTTTTTTTAAAGTGGGCAATGGCCCAAAAATTTATACTTTTGCAGATATTGCTCACCTGATAAAAACTATTAGAAATTGTTTTATAGGCAATTTCGAAGCATGGAAAAAGGATAATCAAACTTTAAACAAATATGATTATTCGGGGAATGTCATGGTCTGCAATGGTAAGAAAGCCTATTGGCGTGACATAGTTCATCTCTTTAGAGATAACGAGCTAAGTCATTTGACAGAAAGTCACATATTCCTTACGACGAAATTGAAAATGCGAGTGAGGAAAGCTGAGCAGATTTCAAGTCAAACTGTGGCTAAAATCTTAATAGAGAAAGGAACATCTAATCCTGAAAGATATTCAATGGCGGTATCTACGGGATTTGTTATACGAGAATTGGACGATTTGATAGATTCTTTGAATGGAAGTTTGATTGGTGGCGGCGATATTAAAACAAAGACAAGTAGAGCCCTTGTCACGCTTCAATCTTTTCATTTTCAAAAATAGGCTGAGTATAGTAGGAAAGTTTCAGATTTTCACTTTCTCCGATACGACGGTAGGAAAGTGGAAACACCTACGCCTCAAGCCCTGTATGACAACTTATCTGCAATGCCAGCATTATGTCAGCATTTATTTTCGAGAGGGGTAAAAGAATTGAATCTGCGTCCCATAACTCAAGACGCATTAGATAATTTTTTTGGAATGCTACGAAACGAGCAAGGGTGCAATGACAACTTGACGTGTACTCATTTTGAGAGTGCGTTCAAAACATTACTAATAGCTAAATTTACAAACACGACAATCATTGAAAGTAATTGCGCTGTGGAAAAATACCACATACTAACTAATATGGTTAACATTTTATTCCAAAAAAAACGCGAAGCAAAATGAAACTTTTGAAATATTGGAGAATGTCGAAGAGAATGTTAACAATTTTCTACCGACTATCACTATCACTGATACTAATACAAATTTTGCCAATTCTTGGAATTTCAATGACAATAATGAGTCTGTATATGAAATCTTTGATGATACAGCAATATTTCAAGATATAAACTTAACACTTTAACGACCGCTCACACAACATGTGTGTGATGCTACCGCCGAAGGTTGTTGGCCAGTACCACACTCTTTGTGTGATAATTTATGAATGTAAACAAGCGTGGATATTGCTATTGGTAAATACTGCCGGCCCCTGGCGACGTTTGACTGCGTAGACGGGCGGTCGTTAAAGTGTTAACACAAATAACATTAAAAATGTAAAGTGGGCCGTCGCTGTAGTTAATATAAACAATAAATCGTGCTTTTTCTTGCTACATAAAGATATTAAATCAATGATGCGTCGCATCTTTATCAAATATCTATAATTTCAATTTCCATATTGATTCTTTAGACTATGTTAAACATTGTTGACTTCATAAATTACACATTCCCCTTCACACAATTTTACTAAAATAACAATCTCTGTAAAAAACCGTGTACAAAGTACGCGACGGCCCGCTTTCTTCGTAAACGTTAAATATAATATAAAATTTTGGTACATCTATCAATCCAGGAACAATCTTTAACATGTTTGTATGGATAATAAATAATTCTAATTTTTCGAAGGTTACCCATATACAATTTTTAGATAATTTTTGAAAATTGTTTATGTAGATACAATAGGGATACAAAAATTTATTTTACTAATATTTAATCTAAAATTTAAACCAATCAGTGCATTTATGATAACATTTAATTTAGTAAACATTTTAATGAATTTATTCAATTTTTATTGTTTCCTAGTTCATAAATAACCGTATAACAACCGTATAATAACCTGAATCAAGTACATAGTTCATTTTCCTGTGCTAGAGATGCTCCACCCCATGCTTCCATTCATTCAATTATTAAATGCAAAAAAGTAGGCTTCGCAGATTGCCAGGTTGTATTTTTTCATTTTTCGAAAAAAAGCGGGCCGTCGCGTACTTTGTACAAGGTTTTTTTGTGTGAAGGAGAATGTGTAATTTATGAAGTCAACAATGTTTAACATAGTCTAAAGAATCAATATGGAAATTGAAATTATAGATATTTGATAAAAAGTTATTAATAAAGATGCGACGCATCATTGATTTAATATCTTTATGTAGCAAGAAAAAGCACGATTTATTGTTTATATTAACTACAGCGACGGCCCACTTTACATTTTTAATGTTATTTGTGTATAATTTTACATAATTTTGTTTATAATAAAAAATTCTTGTTTCAATTTAAAAATAAGAGCAATTATAAATTAGAGCGACGGCCCATGTAACATTCCTATTGTTTTTCATTTTTCTACATACGTAGACTATGATGTTATTATTTTGTATTGTTTCTCTAAGAAAAGTACATACCTAAGCTCCATTTGACGATCTTTGGCGATTTTTGAGCTACTTTCATACTTAATAGTGTTCTTGAGTGCGTACTCACTAGAAAACTCTTAGGGATCCGAAATCGGATGCTTTTAGAGCAAAGAAATCCATGCGATTCCAAATGAAAATTATGCATTTCGAGGAAGATTGCCGACGTTCCGGTCGTATACTACGACATTTTTTGAGGGTACCAGGTTAACTGTAGGATATGATATATTATATTACAATGTGTATTATCGATGTAATAGGTGTACAATGATGGACAAATTTACCGAAAAAGTACATAACAGATGTGGTATACATTCAGACTTGTTGCAATATTATTCATAAAAACGTCTACGAAGATATGATAGTTCGCTCTGAGAAACTCCCGGAACGTAACCACATGAACTCATCCATACGTTTACACACAGCGAATTTTACTTATTACTAATTCGAATCTTCTAATTAAGTGAAAAATTAAAATTCCCTGAAAAATAATTACATAAGGAATAGTAAGTTCATATCTTTATTAATATGTCGAATGGGATTAAAATTAGTGAGTACGTGTTTCTAACCTGCTTGATAACAACTACACTGTACCTCCTGCGTGTGAAGGACGTTATAACGAAGAATTAACAACTTCTTGTTATCTAAATACTTCGATAGAATTAACCACGTTCTCAAGTAATGAGATAGAAATCTACTGCCTTCCTTAATTATCCCTTCTAACCACAGATATCCTCTACGTTTCTATAGACAAGGAAGATCGTGATAGTACCGACGGGTACAATAAATAAATAAAATGATGTCCGTGAAGTTAGCACCGCAAGTTTTTAATTTTCAAAATTTCAGGGTTTCGGCAGGTTGTGCTAGGTCTGTGCTGACTTGTGCCGTAAATAAAAATTTGGAAAATATTTCCAATTTTTTTTTAAATGAAAAATCAAAATTTTTTTCAAAAATGTAAAAACCGTAAAGTTGTGCCCGGTTTTACTCGCTGAGTAGAACAAAATGTCCTTATAAAAATCTCGTACGACCAGCCGTTTCCGAGATATAGTCTTGAAAGAAAATAAAAAATTTGGGAAAAATCAAAATTTAAGAGTTGTGCCGAGTTGTGCCCGACGAGTACAATAATTTATTCAAATGGCAAAAAGTCGTAGAGTGAATAGTTTTCGAGATACAGGCGTGTGAACACTTAAAAAAATTTCGGATGAGATAAATGTTTAAACTTTAAAGTTGTGCCGGGTTGTGCTCGCCGAGTCGAACAGAATGTGTCCTTATAAAAATCGTGTAGGACCAACCGTTTCCGAGATATAGTCTTAAAAAAAAATTGAAAATTTGGGAAAAATCAAAATTTAAGATTTGTGCCGCGTTGTGCTCGACGAGTACAACAATTAATTCAAATTGCAAAAAGTCGTAGAGCGAATAGTTTCCGAGATAGAAGCGTCGGACAGTTTTTGAATATTGCGAATTTGAATAATTAATTTTAAAGTACGATGGAGATCTAGCAATGACTACTAGTCCTGCTATAACACACCTATAGCTTCTCAGTTGTCATCGTTTTTATCTTAATTGTACCCTTCTTAAAATTATCGGTTTTAAAAGTGTATAAGGCGACACGTCCCTGTGTTAAAGCGAAACAGAATATATCCGTTACAATAAATGCAAAATTTTTTATACTTACTATTGAATAGATAAGTTAACGCTCTTTGCCTTAATTTTTCTATATTTACAAAAAAGGTGTGGAATGCTTTATCTCGCCTATGATTCGAAAATATAATACAGTGTAATTAATAATATAACGGTTGTATAATCACAAGGACAGTCTTTCAGATTTAACGCAAAGTTTTCAACGAGCTTTTTTGTATGAGTTAATCTTGGCCTCAAAAGTCTTCAGTTAACGGCTGACCTGAGTTTATACAAAAAAAATTTGCAAAATTTATATAGTTCCTTAAGAAGTAGTGAGTTTGTAATCTTTTCCGAACACTAGCGATAGCCCTGTTGATTAGGTGTGTCACGTCCGGACGACTGTTTTACGTTTGCTTCGGAGTCCGTCCAAATAGGTGTAGATTTTGGTAATAAACTCGCCGCGGATCTGTTTTAGGAATTGAGTGGTAGAGGGGAAGGTGTTGCTCAATCGTGAGCAGGATTAACGAGTCGGAGGAAAGGGGTTGGGAACGGTAGAGTGGAGGAAAAAGAGGAGAGGAGGTAGTTTGATTTGAATCAAACGATTCGGGGAGGAAAAGGTCCGATGGGGGACCTGGATCTGGGAAGTTAGGAGGGAAGGTGAGTTCGTCTAAATCCTCTCTACACACCGGTATGCCTGTGTTCGCGAAATGGCGTTTCAGCCTTTTTAGTTGGCGTTTTCGGCCCGCTCGTCTACCCATAAAAGAAAAGCAAATTAAAGGAAGAGGGAGTGATGGTTTTGCGCTTACTAGCACGCCTCGGTTTCAAGCGCGAAAGTAAGGCAGCAAAGGTCACTCCTTTCCTGAACTACGTGGGACGTTCGATTAACTGGTCACGCCTTGGTTTCAAGCGGTTTCTCAGCCAATCGAACAAGCACGAGTATTTCTCTAAACAACGTGGGACATTCGTCTAACTGGTCACGCCTTGGTTTCAAGCGGTTTCTTAGCTAGACGAACAATCACGAGTATAGTTCTAAGTTTGACTCCGGGTGAAAAAAGAATTGATATCCTCTTTTAGCTATAGCGTCTATGCGACGCAGCTGGGGATGAGGAAGTGAGTTTGGAAATTTCGTAGGAGAAAGAAAGTAAGGCAGAAATTTTAGGAAACTTACTAGTTTAATCCTTTAAAGTCAAAAGGTACAATGAATCTAGGAAGCACAGGGCTTGTAAGTTGAAAGTTTAGAGCGTTTTGAAATCTAAGACGAGAGTGATGCTCCTCGCTGGAGCATCTCCTTTTAAAATGGTCGAGCCGCCGAGAAAAGCGGAGGAAAAGGGGGAAATTCCCAAATTCTGGCTAATTATTGGCTCATTTTGCTTTCCTCTTCCCTTTCCTCCGAATTTCCTGACTCCCTCGCGAGGGTGGGAGTCCTTCCCTTGCGAGTCGACTCGCTGGGCCGTGTCCCCACCCTTCGGGTTTTTGGTAGGTGCTCGCTAGGGCGAGGTGGGGGTGCGTCGCGCTCGAGGCCCTCCCCACTCGGCTCGCCTAGGACCCGCACGAAGAAACAATGGAGAAATAGTTAAAAGTTTATATATATATATATATGTAGAAGCCATTGTTTCTCGTGATTATTAAAAGAAAATTATTAAAGAAGAGAGTTTGTATTATTGGAAAAAGTGTGTTAGAAGAAAAAGGAGTGAATAATAATAATAATAATAATAGAGAAAAAAAATAATAATAATAATAAAGGAAAAAAGGTTTCCATTGCTTTCGTTTCGTATTTGTAATTTGAAATGGTAAAGATATTTTAATTTACGTTATTTTGTTATGAAACGAAAGCATCGAAAATCTTTACTTAGATAATATTTTATTTTAAAGTAAGGAAAGCGTTTCGTCCATTTCAAAGATACGGAACAAGGAAGTCTTGTCTTCGGTCTTCTGTTTATCTCTAGCCACATGTGGCTTTTATGGCTTGAGTGGCTCGCCTTGCGAAGGGAAAGTTCCGTGCGCAAGGGTATGGTTCGAAGTTATTTGAACTTAAAAGAATTTGGAGAAGATTTTAAATGCAAGAATTTGCTGCAGACGTAACAGGTGCAAGGTTGTTGCCCGGTGCACCAGGTTCGAGTCCCGCTGCCGTCTTTTTGTACTTTCTTTTCTTTTTTATTCTTACAGTCTTTTTTCATTTTTATTCCATATATATATATATTGCAACGATATTTCTAAATTTTATTCCGGGGAGGTGCCGGATGCACTCCCCGCGAGATAATCGTTTTAAAACAAATTATTTTCTTTATTAATCTGCGAGAATCCTCTCCGCAATAAGGGCTCACGAAATACCGCTCACGCAGCCGTAGGGAGTAGTGGGTTGAGGGGGAAAAGAAATTAATAAAAGTTCCTTCGGAGCGCGATTTACTAAAAACAATAAAATACGTTTATTTAATTTGAACAAATGAACCTCGGAGTTTTCCGTTGGCTACAGAAACAAGACAAAACCGGAATCTCTTTGTCCGGGTTGTTTATTCAAACGCCCGAACGAACTAACCGCCGGCTACGTACTCGATGCCGGCACGTGGCCGCCGCGCTTCTCGATGATTCTACCGAGGAATTTATAGTTTAATAGCACGCTAATCTTGCAATTTACCAACAAATCGGTTACCAAATAATTTAACAACAATTTCGATATATTAGATATACGATTAACCGCGCACCCGGACGGCGGTCGAGGCTGGTTCCGCTACTCGCGAACAAAGGAATCGAACGAGAAAAATCGAAGGATGCTTCTACTTGATTTACTAATTAATTTAAACAATAATATCGATCAATCCCCGATAACTCGGTTATATACTATTCCCGGCTCCGAATAACCCCGGAATTAACCTCACTTTACTGATCCGCCACCCGGAAGGAACTTCTTGCGTGAACAAAGGATTACTCTCGGTTGCTCTAATTATCTCACCTCTAATCTCAATAAACGTCGCGCACAGAGTAATTTTTCCGGGATCACGCACGCGGTTCCTTACGAGCCGGCTTACCGAAATTCCCCGAGCCCACCCGAAGATAGCCGAGCGCCTACTCGCTATCTCCCTCGCTCTAACGCCTCGCTAAGCGGCGCGCGCACGCCTGGCCGCTTTACACGACTTCGCCAAGGATTCTTCCTTTAATTATTCAACCGGATGGCCGCCGCCGTTGACCATTCCGGCGGTCATCTCGATCCGTCTTGAGCGAAGGGAGGCTCCGATTATTCGCTGTCGGGTGGTCCTCGTTGCCGTGGAATTTCGGCCGTTTCCTTCGCCGATCGTATTCCTGCCTCGCTCGTCCTCGCCGTGCGTGTCCCCTCTCTCGCTCTCTTTATCTTTGTCCTTTGACGGCTCGCTCTCTCTCTCTCTCTCGATCTACCGTCGCTCTGTCGGCCGCCGTTGCTGTCTCCGGCCTCGTCCTTCCCCTCTCCGGCGTGGCGGTCATGAAAGAGGGTCTAACTTTACTATTTGTTCATTATTCTAACGCAGAACCAGCCTCGAGGCCCTCCGACTCGCGTTACATATTTTCCGCGGTCCACCCGGCGACTCTGTCCGCGTCGTTCCAATTTCTAATTCGCGGCGAAGGGGAGAGGATTCTCTTTTTGTGACGGGTATCCAAAATACCACGTCACAATATATATATATCAGTAATATGAATTTATTTGTGCATTATTACAATACATCCTTCTTATCGATCCATGAATTATGAGACGTATCAAATCCTAACCACTTCACATACATCTTACTTCCTTTTTTACGCAACACCTTTTCAATGAGATGCACGTCCGGACAAGTGGTTGCGCGTAGTTCATGCTCATAAAATCCTCCGGCAATAGAATTTCCCTTGTAATCCTTTAGCAGGTACGTAACCGGAATCGTTCGTTTTATCGTTATAACTTCAAACACCTCTGCCGACCAATTCGGGGTGTATCCTTTGTCAAACACCGTCTTGAACTTGCTCACACGCACTTTATCACCAACTCGGTATTTCGCCACTTCAATGTTTTTAAGCTTGCTGTAGGTGTATACGTTCGATAGGAGATGATTCTCACTATCGCGAGTCACATCGATAGGTCGCATTCCTATAGTTCGATGTTTTCGTTGATTGTAATCGAGCACTAGTGTGGGAAGGGTGCTAATCCAGCGATAGGTACCATTCAATGAGAACGACTTCCACATCGCGTTCTTGAGCGTGCGATTGAAGCGTTCCACTACGGAGGCCTTCATGATGCTATGCGTGGAGTAATGATTAATATTATGCTTCTTCATGAGAGATTGAAAATCTGTATTATAAAATTCTTTTCCCATATCGGTTTGTAAATTTTTTGGAATTCGTCCATCCATCCGTATAATAGTTGCGAAGGCCTTGGTCGTATCACCTCCGTTTTTACTCTTTAGGGGGATCGCCCATGCGTACTTGCTGAAGACATCGATAACGGTAAGTATGTATGGATGTCCACGGTTTTGTTTGGCGTAAGAATGAACATCAACCAAGTCCGCCTGCCAGAGATTGTCGAATCCACGCACGATGACTTGTCTGCGTCCAAAGTTACGTCTCGCTGGTGCATGTAGCTCATCAACTAATTTCACCTTATCTTTACTGCAACCACTCATCGTCATACCTTTTATGTTTCTGAGCGCGAAAAAGTATTTCCAACACGTGCATAAAACAGTCCATACATTTAACACAGCGTTCGTTATTTCGCTCATCTGATAATATCTTTTGTTTCTCATCAAACACAGTATTCTTTGTCATCTTCATAGGTATAATGAGAAAAGCATCGCTCAACAACCCACCAACGACTGACCATTATTTCACTCCCGCACGACTCTTATTTTATTAGCGTTATAAACTCAGCTCTTAATGCACTCATGTAAGATTACATTTGTTCAACATTATGTTGTATTTGATCGCTCAGTGCATTCGTCTTATTAAATATCAGCTTTTCGATTTCAACTCGTTCGTCACTGATAATTTGTTTAATTGTATCGATATGTTCGTGTATCCGTTCTTTCATGGCATACCCCATTTCAAGTTTCGATCGTGTCACCATTTTTTTCGATATTTCAGCAAACGCAACGCGCTGTCCATCGATGCATGTGTCCAGCGCGTTTATGCGCTCGGTCATAGTTTTTGTAAGAGCACTGATCTCCGCACTGATAGTACGCTCTAGATCATTCTTTAACGCAAAGTCTTTCATGGCTATAAGATCTTCGATGTTTTCCATGGCAACCTTTAGAACACCCTTGACGTATGCCATGATTGCAGCATCACGATCTTCCTCCGGCTCTGCTACACGCCGTATCTTCGCTTCTCTAGCATTAAATGTATCACCATCGTCCAAACATAGGGCGTTGTCATGTACGTAATTTCTGAATAAGAATGTTGAACTGGAAATGCCTTCCTTCGGTTGTAGCGACGTTCCAAATTTATTGATCGACATTTTACACATCACTGATTCGATAATCGAGAGAACACTCAATTTATAATCAAACCAGCTTCACCGAGTTCGTCGATTATGAATATGATTTCGTTATCATGACCGGTATGACCCGCGTATCGTGAGGAAACGAGCAATCTCAGTCGATCCACAAGCTCGTTCGGATCATCCCAATAAACATAGTCAGTTGGATTTTTCGATACACGCTTGTTTTTAGGTAACATACCATCTTCGCGCGTCGATGTTTCGAAAAAGTCGGACGAAAAGGATATGTCGGAATTCTCTTGCGACGTATCGAATTCAGTCATCGTCACGTTTGATTCGTCATCATCATCATCATCGTCGCTGGCGAAACGAGCTTTCTTGACGTTAACTCTATCATGCGATGCCACGCGTTTGGTTCCCCTTTGTACGACCGGCCTTGTGACCTGCGCCGTGGATACCAAGGGTAGTGGTGGTGGGAATACATCATCATCATCATCATTGAAATGAGCTTTCTTGATATTTACACGCTCGTACGGTGTTGGACGCTTGGGTCCTTTTTGTACGCTCGGTCTTACGACTTGTATCGCCGATGTTGAGGACAATGGTAAACATCCATCATTGCTGGTGAAACGGCCCCTCTTTACGTCTACGCTCTCGTACGACGTTGGACACGTTCCTCTACGTTTGATTCCATTTCGTATGATCGGCATGCATCCACTGTCATTGCCAAAACGGGCCCTCTTGTCGTCCACGCTCTCATATGACACCGGGTACGCCCCTCTACGTTTGGTTCCATTCCGTATGATCGGCATTTCGACCTCTATCGGCATTTCGACATCTATCGGCACTTCGGCCCTCATAGACTTTTCAGCATCCATCGTTGGTGATGAGGGTAGTTCTGGTGGTGGTGATTTTAACTCTTCCATGGGTGAAGACGAGATCTTTGGTAGTGATGCTGTATTTTCGACCAATTGCTTCAAAGGATCGACTATCGGTTGAAACGTAGCTTCCAGTATTTTGTCCCTCTTAATCTTCATGGCTTTCAGTGATAAATTTTTTGCACGTATGACTGCGCTCATCTTCGCGATTTCTCTCGCAAGAGCCTCCTTCTTCATGTCGTTCTCCATGGGAACGTCAACGTTTGCATGCGTCTTTGCTTGCTCCGTAGCGGTGATCGATGCAACTTCGAGAGAGTACGTTAGTCAACTGAGTTCTTTACATGGTGACAAATTCATTAAATCCACGATGATATCGACCACGATGTATCGGACTGTCCTTGTCTATCACGAGAAATCCATATTTTTGCTCCCAACATCTTGCACAGTGTTGTACCCGCGAGTCGCCTAAGCGACACAGTAGTATCATATTCAAGGCCGCCTTCCGAAGAGGCGACCCAAAAGTAATGTCTAAGCATTGCATCACCCAAGCGCCTGGACATCGCGAGTCCCGAGCCTAAGATGCAATTCAGCGATTCTCCCTTCTTAGCACCGAACGCTAAGGAGTGGCACGCGTAGAAGCGAGGAAACGAAGAGACAGATCATCGAGAGCGAGCAAAGAGTTAGGAGGGTTACTTGTGCCTCACCAATAACCAGTTATTTAATAAAAGTCATACTTATACTCACGAAGAACCTGATCTATACCTCAAACACCACCTTCCTTCCGCTTCCAAAGATAACCGGTAGCCGGCTTACGAGCGCGGATTACCACATTGGTGGCAGCGGTGGGATCGTTTTGCAAAAAATTTTTGCAAATACGTGGCAGTTATCGCCAGAAGAAGCAAAGGCCAAGGTGAAGGACGGTGTAAACTACACCGAGACGGAGGAAGCAGACCAGGCAATCTAACACCAGGCGGCAGCCAAGGTTCATACGAGGAAGTAGACGACTGGACGAGCGACAAGGAGGAGACGAGCCTTATCGACAGCTCAGCTTACGGCACGAGCCAGTTCACCGAGCTTATCTGCGGACGGCGCGGAGAACGAGAGATAGGGCAGCCAACTCCCAGCGAACAGGTGACAGCAACGACGACAGCCCAGCAGAATGTGGCGAACACTTCTACTGTGAGTAACATCCACACCTAGCTCAGCACGCAAGACAAACGTAAAAGTAGCGACCGTATGTCCGACCAGGGCAAATCCGCAAAAGTATATTTCCTGCCAGACAAACGGCATTTTAGTCGATCACTCGAATCGTTTTTCGACGTAAAATTAATATTTACCACCCCAGAAAGCGAATGTAAACGTAGGAAATTGTCCGCGACAGCTGTAAAGCATCTCTGTACGGATAGCGATCTTAGCGAATCAGACCACGGTGCATCGGGATTACAATCACCGATTAGTGACCGAATAGAAATCAGACGAGAATACCCGATAGAACGATTAGATTTTTCTCTGTTAGACGTACGAAGCCCGGAAATGGCGAACGGAGATATGACTATCTCAGAAGCACTAAGGTGCGTAAAAGTTTTTACGGGAGGCCCTGCGGTCAGAGTATCCGAATTTTTAGAGACATGCGAATGTGCGCTCGAACTAGTTAATGAAGCAGACAAACCAAAACTTTTCAGGACAATTAAAAGCGTAAAATTAGCAGGAAAGGCGCACCAAGAAATGCGATATAAAAAACTTGATACTTATGAGGAATTTAAAATAGCACTAGAAAAAGTATTTCTAGACCGACGGTCGCTAGCGTCCGTGCAAATCGAGTTAAATAAAAGTCGGCAAAGGCCGGGAGAAAGCGCGCAAGCTTTTGGACGGCGCGTAGAAGAACTTCACATGCTATTAGTCAGATTAACCATCGAATCAGAACCAGATGAAGCGGGATACAATGCTATAACCGCCACTCTCAAACGACAAGCTCAAGTTATTTTTGAAAACGGTTTGCAGGGACGTGCAGCGACTATCGTTCAATCGAGAGGGTACAAAACCCTGGAAGACGCGATTATAGGAGCCTCAGAGGCAGAAATAAAGTACGGAGAAAGTCAAAGTTATGAATACACGCAATCGTCCCAAAATGAGGACCCATTTCAAAAGAATTCCCCACCTCGATGTGGAAATTGCAACCGAATAGGGCACACAACTAACAATTGCTATGCGCAAACTAGAATAAACCCGCGGAATACCCCAAACCATACAGGAGGCACTGCCCCCGGCAGGGACCAAATCGTGTGTCTGACCTGTGGACGGCCCGGGCACATGGCGCGAAATTGTCGTACTAGACCAGAAAATAGACTAACTAACAGACCAAACGAAAGACCGTCGACATCACAAACGACGACGACAACCAACCGAAACGCGCAACAAACGCAACCTAACACAAGTAACGCTAGTAACGTAGCTAATGACGAAGTAGGAAGATACAAAATAAATAGCGTAATGACAGCAACAGAATGAAAAAATCACTGTAAAATTATCTCAAAAGATTTAATAAGCGGACGCGCCACTATGCTAGTAGACTCAGGAGCACAAGTGACACTCTTAAAAATCGGGTTAGTGCACAATAAAACAAAAGCCAGCCCGACAAAGATAGAATTAACAGGAATAGGGTTAACAGTGCAAAAGCCCCTGTGTCAGATAACTTTAAACGTACAAGTAGGAGAACAGACGATAAAGCATCGGTGCTATTTAGTCAGGGACGATTTTCCAATAGAGGCTGACGGATTGATAGGCGTCGATTTCATGCAAGCACACCGTGTAAAGATAGAACCACCCAGTCACATATCGCTTTATGGAGTAAAAATACCGCTAGAAAAAATAGGAACAAAGGTAATAGCACCGCGAACAGAAAAAATTATAACAGTACGAACAACCTCAGAAGGGGAAGGATTAGTAGAAAGAAGAGATTTAGGAGCGGGAATATACATAACAAAGTGTTTAACCAAAGCCGAAAACGGTGAATGCGTAGTTAACGTAACGAATACGACCGAAGACGAAGCCGAGCTAACAAATACATCAGTAGAAGTCAAAGACCGCGAGAATCTCTTTAAAGAAAACGCGAGTAACAAAGTCAGCGCGAAAATAAATACGCTACAAAGCAGTAGAGAAACCGAAAGAATGGAAAAACTTAGGACTAGCATTAGGACCGAGAAATTAAACAAAGAGGAAAAACAAAAGATTTGCGAAATTGACGAGGAATATAACGATTTATTTTACTCGGAAGGAAATGTGGTAGAAAGTACCGACATAACCGAGCATTGCATAAATGTAGGACCGGGAACGGCACCTATCAATGTGGCGTCATATAGATTAAAACAAAAACAAAAAGAAGAAATAAATAGGCAGGCAAAGGAAATAACTGAGGCCGGAATAATAGGTAAAGGATCGAGCTCATGGAACGCCCCCAGATTAACAGTACCCAATAAATTGGAACAGCTACGAAAACATAAATTAGGGCTACAGCTGGAAATAGGCGAAATTTTAAGAAAAAAAGCAACCTACTTAGACCATACCGTCACCTCTGAAGGGATAAAACTGGATCCCATGAAAGTGCAGATAGCAAACGAATTTTCAAAGTCGGTAAACGTAAAGAACGTAGAAACATTTCTTGATTCAGTAAATTATTACCAAATTATAAAACACTTTCCAAAAGTAGACGCCCAAGATGAGATAAATAAAGATTTGCAAACAGCATACTCTAGTAGAAGACAAAATAAAGCAAAAATTAAAGATAGTACCGCGGAAAAAGAATTATTAGCCATAGTATGGGAATTAAGATATTTCAGATCATTTTTGTACGGAACGAAATTCACGATAGTAACAGATCATAAACCGCTGACGTGGCTATTTAATGTAAAAGATCCCGGATCACGCTTCATGCGATGGCGTATTAAGCTAGAAGAATACAATTACCAGATCACTTACAAAGAATGTAAGAATAACAGCAATGCTGACGCGCTAAGCCGCGTATACGCTACAAACGCGATATCCGACACCGATGATACGGAACATAAAGAATTTTCCGCCGATGAGAAGAAACGAATCTTATACGAATATCACGACTCCCCCCTAGGAGGCCATCAAGGAGTCGATAGAACATATAATAGAATTAAATTAAAGTACAATTGGATAGGACTTCGAAAGGATATAGAGAATTATATAGCAAAATGCGCGAAATGTCAACAAAACAAATTAGGCACGCGTACAAAAATGCCGATGGTAATTACAGACACACCCAGTCAACCTTTCGAAACATACAATTTAGATATAGTAGGACTATTAAGGGTTGTGAAAGAAAGCAATCGATACACTAACTCATCTTACAGAATACTTGCGGCAGCAAGAGCAGCGAGCCCTTATCTAACGGGCAACATAGAGAACTCCGTAGAAATTCGGAACTTCGAGAACCAACCGGGAATATATTTTGAAAACGTGGGAAACTTACACCTCTACAAAGATACGTGGAAGTTAGTGTTAAAAATCAATATGATACCTTATTATCTTCGCGAAGAAAAATTAGCATCATATTGCAATAAGTTGACGCAAATTTGTTTGGCGCACCAGGCATGGCACGCAACAATTTGCCGACCATTTATAAATACAATCACGCCGAAATTACGATCGATTACAGGGAAATTAAATTCCATACGAGCGACATTAGGAGTAGAACAGAGACCAAAACGCGGTCTCATCAACGGCTTAGGAACAGCAGGAAAATATTTATTCGGATTAATGGATGCTAACGACGAGGAACGTATAAATGTACACCTCGAAAAATTAGAGAAAAGCGAAACAAGAGTTTGGCATGCATTATCGCAGCAAATACAAATAATTAATTCCAGTATAAAAATATTTAACGATAGCTTTGGTAACGTTGAGCAACGAGAAAAACTTTTAGCAAAAGCGATAGCACAAGTAGAACAAATGTTAAATACACGTCAACACGCACAAGACGTTAGGGAACAGATGGACGAACAATTTACATTAATCACATTAATGATAGATAACTTACTAGAAGACGTACAAGACTTGACGCATTACGTAACAGACATACGCAAAGGACTAATAAACACCAACGTATTATCATTCGCGCAAATAATTCAATACTTGCAAGAAGCATTACCACACCTGCCAGTAGGTTTAAATTTTCCAATCCCCCTAGACATACACTCGGGATATCTTTTAGATCGGGTAACAGAAGTCAAAGCATATAGTCGGCAACGTTCGATAATTACTGTAATCATAATACCCCTCATAGGGACACAAATATTTCAAATTAAAAGAGTACACCCGATACCAGCGCGTATGAACAACAGTACATACGCTATAATCGAGACAAGCGAGCGTTATGCGATAGTCGACGAAATCCGACGCGAATATGTATCGCTAAGCGAAACAGATATACAAGCATGTAAGACAACCAAAACCCAGTTTCTGTGCTCATCAAGACATCCAATTTACAAAATTTATCCACACGGACCGTGCGAAGTACGCATGTACAATAAAATCAATAAACAACCAGAAAAGTGCAAAACAAGGCTCCTCAAATTAGAAAGGACCTTATTACTAGAATTAGAAGCACCAGAAACATGGATTTTCGTTGCCCCAAAAGAAGAACCGTTAGCAATAACCTGCAACGGGAAAGGCACCATACATAAAATCTTAAAAGATTCAGGTATATTAGATATAAAAGGTAAATGCATAATTTCGACATCAGAAGTAACAATAGAAACAGTACAAGAATTCAAAGAAAAGAGACAGCTAGATTATTTACCAGCATATAATTTAACACTTAACCTTACTCAAGAGGTAGCCGAAAAAATTACACGAAACCAAGTAGCAGAAATAGACCTCCAACCGATAATTAGAAATCCAGAAGAACTAAAATTAGCGAGCACGCGGCTAACAGCGTTACAAAAAGAAGTAGATACGAATCTTTATAATAATGATTACCACACATTCGCGTACCCCCCACTCGTATCAATAGGAATTATAATCTTAGTAGTAGTAGCGCTCTACACCATATACTATAAGCGAAAACAGCGTAAAAACCGCGAGTTAACAATAGAAGTAGAAACTAACGAGAATAGACAACCGCCAAAAAGAAAACACATCAAAAAACAAAGAGCTAACATAGTAAATAAAAGCGAACAAAAGCGGAAAGTATCTATATAAACATAAACGATTATATTAAAACATGTCATCGGGAAAAATAAACATTGTCAAAAAAAAAAAAAAAAAAAAAAAAATTAAAATAAAATAAAATAAAGAAATATATTTTCCTATAATATATAAATGAAGAATATATGTATAAATAAAATAAATACCAATAAACGAATAAAGCGTAAGAAAAGAATATATACTTATAGGTAAACGATTATATTACACATATGTTATCGGGAATAATTAAAAAATTGTACTTTATAAATGCACAAGTATACCCATAGGTAATCAAGCGTAAGAATGGTGGCACATTCTTTTTTCCCGCGGGGGAGGGGTGTTGTACCCGCGAGTCGCCTAAGCGACACAGTAGTATCATATTCAAGGCCGCCTTCCGAAGAGGCGACCCAAAAGTAATGTGTAAGCATTGCATCACCCAAGCGCCTGGACATCGCGAGTCCCGAGCCTAAGATGCAATTCAGCGATTCTCCCTTCTTAGCACCGAACGCTAAGGAGTGGCACGCGTAGAAGCGAGGAAACGAAGAGACAGATCATCGAGAGCGAGCAAAGAGTTAGGAGGGTTACTTGTGCCTCACCAATAACCAGTTATTTAATAAAAGTCATACTTATACTCACGAAGAACCTGATCTATACCTCAAACACCACCTTCCTTCCGCTTCCAAAGATAACCGGTAGCCGGCTTACGAGCGCGGATTACCACAACAGAGGTCAGTAAATTCATTTAATGACATATCTGTGTTTACATGGTCATGATATACATGTCTTAAATTCATCCCATCCTGTCGAAATAAAATCAATAGATTGGCATTATCACGAATCAAATGCTTTGGTATTCTCGCGTACGACTGAGACAAGTAAAAGCAATCCACACTCGAATGTCGACCCATCGCGAAGTACTCTCTCATAACGTTCTGCTCGTCGCATGCAACGTCGTCAAAAATGAATATCGAGTTGGTTCGAGCTTCGGATGGGGGGATGATATCCGTGTTGTCCGAAAAGGGGAAGTATCCTACGTTTTCCACGGGCGTTAGTACATCCTCCAAGTATCGATACTTCGGCTGTTGCAACGACTTCGAGTACACATAGACATTTTCAAATCGTAGCCCGTTCGGACTCTCAAGCAAGCTCATCATCACGTTCGTCTTTCCACAATTGGATGGTCCACATATCACGCTACGTATGCTACATGGTAACAGTGGGCCATGTTTTCGAAATTGTTGCTGTCGTTCTTCGAGCGTATGATTTGACGTAACGCGTATATTGATAGGTTGCCTCATGAATCGCATGATGTACGATCGAAGATAGTACTCGTTGCTCTAAAGGGCACACGGCCTATTTATAGCGATACGCGACTGCTCTCGAGCTCAGTATGAGGATGCTACTTCCACGAAGCTTGCTCGATTTGTCTGCAGAGGAGTTGGAGTACATTCCGAAAATAATCATATTGAAACACTTTGGTGAGGAGATACATTACGTGTGGGAGAAATTGCCGTGCCATATAAGAGCTGATTCGGAGGTGCAGACGTATCGCAGGTGTTTTGAACACTACAATCGCCCGGAAGATCGCACACATATAGACGGACCACCACATATGTCCAAGGACTGTTATTTATGTGCACGACGAAGAGAAGATCAAGCATCTTAAACAGGGCGATAGACGCACTGCCTTTCGAATTGCATATACCCGGTTATCAATTTTGTGGGCCTGGTACGCGGTTGCAGAGTAGGCTCGCTCGCGGCGATCGCGGTATAAATCCGTTAGACGCAGCTTGTAGAGAGCACGATATTGCCTATTCTCAACGTGAGGATTTGGAAGGACGTCACGAGGCTGATAAAATTTTAACTGAGCGAGCACGACAACGTCTAACGGCGAAGGACGCTTCATTGGGTGAGAAGGCTTCATCCGTCATTGTTTGGTCCGCAATGAAAGCTAAAACGAAACTTGGTATGGGCTTGAAAAGAGGGGGGAAGAAGAAGAGGAAACTCCCTATCGCGAAACGCGGCGGCTTTCTACCGCTCCTATTACCTGCATTATCTGTAATTGGAGCGTTGACCGGTGGTGCGGCGAGTGTAGCGAAGGCCGTAAACAACGCGAGGACCGCGAAGGTATGTCTGGAGACGTACAACACGATTCCGAACATCAGTACAGATAAAAACAATAAGTTTTATTTCGGTGATAAGGATGAGGAGATCACGATTCCCGACGGTTCATACGAATTGGATGCTATTAATAAGTTTTTACGGCGGGAGATGGTAAAAAAATATCCTAACACGAAATCGGTGGATAATGGCGATGAGTATCCTATTGTAGTGCGAGCGAATAATAACACTATGAAAAGTGAGATTCGTAGCTCGTTCAGAGTCAACTTTACAAAGTCGAACTGTGTTGGATCTCTGTTGGGATTTTCTGGGAATCGTATCTTGTCGCCCAATGAATGGCATGAGTCGGATACACCCGTAAATATTATAAGTGTGAGCATGATTCGAGTGGAGTGCAACGTGACCACTGGTTCCTATAGCAACGGCAAGCGCGTACACACGATACATGAATTCTCGCCTCAAGTACCACCAGGATATAAAATATCGGAAACACCGCCACGAATCATTTATCTGCCGATCGTCGTGCGAGCAATAGACGATCTGAGCATTCGAATCACGGACCAGAACGGACATCTGATAGACCTTCGTGGAGAAGAAATATCGGTGCGAGTACACGTACGTCGGCGTATTGCGCATGATCGGTAATATGCTAATATATCACCACGGCAGCAACGAGCAGACATACGGCAACAATAAGCCATCCATAGTTCCATCGGCAATTACTAGCATCGTCGAGACCGTTCGTGCACAAACCAACGTATCACCTAAGAGGAAGTTGCGTGCTGAGAACGTGAAATTTCTACGGTCTTTGGGGTTAATTACCGCGCGGTAAAGGGAAGAAAAACAATGTCTGATAATATCCTAAACGTGGCGAGCGCGCCATCATTCGACAATCGTATAACGAAAATTGAGTTGCATACGTACAATCCATGTGCTAATACAACGTTCGAAAATAACGATGAAATAAGAATACCCATTCAGCAGCAGGATCTGTACACGCTCCCATCTCAAAGTTTCCTATATGTGGAAGGTAAATTGAGCCTGTCGGAGGAGGCACCTCAAGGAAGCAGTGAATACATAATTCTCGATAACAATTGCGTCTCTTTTATGTTCGATGAAATTCGATATGTATTGGATGGTGTAGAGATCGATCGTTCGAGAAATCCTGGAATAACGACCACTTTGAAGAATCACATGAGCTTATCGACGGATAAAAGTAGGATATTGTCTAACGCCGGCTGGAATTATGCAAGTGACAGAAAACATGTCATCAAGGCTACATCGAATTTTAACTTCTGTGTGCCGCTGAGCATGCTACTGGGTTTTTGTGAAGATTACAAGCGCATCGTGATAAATGCACGTCATGAGTTGGTTTTGATCCGCGCACGAGTCGACACGAACGCATTGTTCGGCTTGGCAAAACTTAAACCCGTGCTAAAATTGCACAAGATTCAATGGAGAGTACCACACGTTACTTTGGAAGAGCTGCATCGACTGTCCATGTTACGCATTCTCGAGAGTGGCCGCTCGATCAGCATGAGCTTTCGATCGTGGGATCTTTACGAGTACCCTCTGTTGCAAACCACCACGAAGCATACGTGGGCTGTAAAAACTTCTGCACAACTAGAAAAACCACGATACGTGATATTCGCTTTGCAGACAGCACGTAAGAACAGTGTGAGAAAAATGGTATCTCAATTCGATGATTGTAAACTATCGAACGTTAAACTTTATCTAAATTCTGAAACGTATCCATATGACGGCTTGGACCTGGATATCGCTAATGGCAAATGCGCGATACTTTACGAGATGTATAGAAAATTTAAAGAATCTTACTATGGACATGGGGAACCTCTTCACGATGTCATGGATTTTATGGAATACGGGCCGTTCGTTGCTATAAATTGCGCCCGTCAGAATGAATCTCTGAAGAGTTCGACGGTGGATATACGATTGGAGTTCGAGTGTCAGGAGAACGTGCCACCGATGACTACAGCATATTGTTTGATCATACACGATCGTATAATCGAGTACAGCCCGCTAACGAATATCGTTCGGAAGATAACATAATGGCTCGACTTTGTTCATCAATGTGACATTCATACTATTTAGAAAAGGTTTATTTTACATATAGAAGTTAATAAAACATATTCACATGTATCCAAAAATGTGCCGATTTTTATTAAATTAAAAAATACATTCAGGATTCTAGGATAAGGTGAAGGGGGTATGTTAAGAAAGGATTTAAGTCAAAATTTATCTACAATTGGACTTTTATTGATTTTTTATTGATGCATCGTACACGATCATTCTTAAACAGCTGGCCAGCAGCTCACAATCGATCAAAGAATGCTTTTCAAATTCCTCGTCATGCATTATATCGTTTACATAGTCTTTCGCGTCTGACCCCCTCACAATTTCGACAAAACGTGTGTATTTACTTCGTACCATTGTAATGTTCTCCGATAACCAGGAATACATATGATTTATACAATGCTCGAATTCATAAATTTTACACATAGTTTGCTCAGTAAGAAAAATAGATGTTATATTGTTACTTAACTTTATAATTTTTTTCGAACTATCTATTAATGCAATTTCTACAGTTAATTCAGTGTTATCACCGATTTTTATAACCTCATTTGTTGACTGTGTGGATGTGAAATTGGTGAATAACTGGTGTATTGCCGATTTCGCCATTAATAATTTATCCCACACATGCATGCATAAAGATATTTCGTGTCCTCGATTATCTCCTACAGCCAATTCGACGTAGCAGCCGCTCCTCACGTTTATACCAATTTCAAGGTATTTGGAGAAGCTGCTCGTTAACGCATATCTTCGACCGAGGATACGTATCACTTTCGACATCTCCCCGCGTGATGGCTGGGGTAGCAATGATTCACTGAAGAAAACAGATAGATGTTAACGATTTTAATTAATTAAGTAATTCTTTTAAAACTTTTTTCGATGGTACTTACGGAGTGGTTTTTCGCCTTTTATTTTGTACAGATGATTGTGGTGATAATCTCCCCTCAGTATAAGTAGTTGGCCTCCAGTAGTTCTGCATGATGTTTAATAGAAAAACGTTCTCTTGATGCGTGAAATGATATTTTTCGAATGTGATCCCATCGTCTCCGCGCGTTGCTCTTATAATATTGCCCCCTCCATATAGGTAACAAATTTTCCCTCTCTTAAAATTTTTCCCTTTCCCCAAAATAAATTTTTCAGCCCCGGGTAAGGTGGAAGTGGAAATACGCTTTTACAATAAAATATTAGTTATTTATTTAAAATATACCACTCTCTAAATGTGGTCACCTCTACTAAGCTACAATGCATTTTTTCGTTTTTATTATTATATTTCTTCACATGCAGAGGGCAGTGTGTAGAGAGTATGTTTTTTTTATTATATTTATTATCTTTAATAATAATGTTGAATTTTGGGCACCCCAACTCCTCCAAATTTATACTTTTTACGCCTATCCGACGTAGCAGATCTCTTTCGACGGTGCCGCCCTTGTACGCGACGATGACGCTTCGGCAATCTTCCAGGTGGTTCCGTACAACGTCATCCACCCCATCGTGAGCATATCTTTCGATACCAATATCCTTGAACGGTATCCCGTGGATATTATGGTACACGAAGCTGAAAGAGGGGAAAACATATTATTAGATTTAAAAGAAATGATATACATATGCTAGAGAGAGAAATGGAATGCATACTGTGCCGTTCTTCTATCTTTCACAGAAAGATCACCGAAGCGTCGTCCTAGGCGAAATTGTGCTAAACATGGCCTCGCATCATTAATGCCAATGATGGCAAGCTCTTTGCATAGAAACTTGCCATCAACGGAAAACCCATCCATATCCATGATGTGCGTTATCTAAAACAATGCATCAATAACGATATTGCATGTTTTAAACTAGTAATAACTTTATATTTACTTACGGCTGGTCCTCTGGTCATCTCCTCCCCCACTGGTGTTAAATTTTCCTTCTGCTGTAAAAAAATGATGAAATTAGCTATAATAAAATTACAAAATTAAACTATATGTAACATCATATCCACTCACGAGTATCTTGGTGTACAAACGTCGTAGTGCACACATTTGGCCCGTCGTTTCAAATTCCATTTTCTTCTACCGTAGAAAAAAATGTGAAAGATTAGTTATAATAAAAATTCTTTCAAAATTCATTTAAAATTCTTTAAAAACTTCATATTCACTCACATGTGTGGAATGGGATTGTTGCATTTTCCGCTGTATCTTCTTACGTATAACTCGTATTGAAACTGTCACTGAAAACTTGTCAAAATACTGTGACCAGCCTGCGACTAATTTTTCGTGAGAAATGTAGACGACTAACTGACGAGTGGAAAACATCGATGGTATATAAATGCCAACCCTCTAAGATGTTAGACGTTGGAAGGGGTATTAGAATTTTGCGGGTGTAGGAGTACAGATGCGGCTAGACCTGTACTTTCTAGGACCGATTTTTTGCCTGCGATGAGGTACATCCCAAAACTTAAGAATTTACGCCCCTCCCATATATTTTTTTGGAAGACCATCGTCAGCGTGATGGGACTTTATTCAATGTTCGCTTTGTCAATCGGATGCATGCCCATAACATTAACTTTATTACCCTTCACTAAATTCAATGCATTGATGATGCGAGCGTTCTAATAAAATAATTTTCTATAACATAGTGCCCCCTTAAATTGATAAGAAGATATGAAACAACAAATTTTAAGATTTGATTCATCTGTTTATTCATTTTATTATTATTACAAATTCTTTCGCCTCTTTTTCTTAACATGAAACCGTTGAGCAAAATTTTCATAACATAAATATTCTTCCAACTTTTCCAGTCGTTCAATTTCTCTTTTTCTTTTCTTCTCTCTCTCTTCCTGCTTTATGGTATAATTATCGACCATAATCGCGACGGAGTGGCCATCATGGTCGTCCTCTAGACCGCTGTCGCCATTGCTTGAATTCGACCCGTCATCGCTCGAGGTGCAGTCCAGCAAATACTCCAATGCACGCGTTTCTAAAAGCGTTTCTTCGTACAAGCTTTTGTCGAAATCCGCTGCATTGATCTATAATTAAAATTGGTTATGTACAATTCCAAAAATATATGTATAAATATATGTTTGGTATACTTACACTTTGCGACTCCATGGCGAGCATTCGCTCTCTTTGCTTCCTCATGTGCTCAATACACGCGGTAAGTCTCATATTGATAGGAAAAATATATATCAATGATAGTTCGAAGACTGGTCAGTTGGACTATATAAGAGTCAACCTCCTAAGCCGTTGGAGGGGGTATTAGAATTTTGCGGGGGTGGGAGTGGAGGATGCAAACATCTCCCAAGACGTTGGAGGGCGTATTAGAATTTTTTGGGGGCAGGAGTAGAGGTGCGGCTAGACCTGCACTTTCTAGGACCGATTTTTGGCGCAATGTGGTACATCCCTAAAACTTATGAATTTACACCCCTCCCATTTATTTTTGGAAGACCAACGCCAGCGTGTCTGTGGTACGCCTCAAACTCGAGAGTTTACACCCCCATATATTTTTTTCGAGAAGACCGGCACAAGCATGCCGAGGTTTTTAGACAATACCTGCTTTCCCCCGATCAGGTACATTCCGCAACGTAAACCAGGAAATTCGAAGGGTTAGTTGTCACCATGGGTGGTTACCTCAAGCAAAATACGGAACAATGTATCCTAATTTTTTTGACCCATCTTAAATGCGAGAGGTAATAAAAATATAAAATACCTAGTATCAATGTTGGCAAACCGAAGCCTCTCAGTGGGGGGTGCGTCTCAGGTGTGAGACAACACCTGCTTTCCCAGTCAGGTGCATTCCACAACGTCACAATAACATAAATTATACGTTTTTCTATTCATTAACCCAATAACTGTCATTCAAAGTTAAATTTATTAACTAAACTTCTGCTCGCTTCTAAGAATCACCCTTCCCCCCTTCCACTCTTCCCCCTTCCACCCACTTGTTCGAGTCCTACCTACCCCCCGTCACATCCTACCACCTCCCCCTCTAACATCCCACCCGCCACGTCACATCCTGCCACCCCCCCCCCCCCCTCTAACACCCCACCATCTACCACCCACCACCCACTTTCCGATGGAGCGAACCCCCCACCTCTCCCCCCCATTTCCCCTCGCCTATGATGCGTCGAACGATTTCCGTTGGAGCAGTGGTCCAGAAGCCCCCTATATACCCTACTATCGTGGAATACTTTTGCTCGGCTCCGTTTAGCTCTTTGAGGCACGGTGGGATTAAAAGTGTCCCACCTTTTTGATGTATTTCACGGCATGGTGGGACATTTTTAGTCCCACCTCGAAATCTTGCAGTAGCTGCATGTTCACAAGTTTATATTTCGCCTTATTTATGTAAAGCAGTTGGTAATGTCTTCAAACAATGTTACAAATGTATTTCTTTGTGTTGGTAACATTCAACACGCAATTACCAGTTGACCAATTGTTATAAACGGAGGGTGTATTTCACTAACATTTTTTTCTTAGTTTCATGTAAAAAATCGCAAAGGTAAGTTAATTTTTATAAAAATTAGTTCTTTATAAGCGAGTAACGAGTTTTATAATAAAAATCAATGGTTAAATTTGATTGCAAATGACGAAAGTATGGTGGGATGTTATTTGTCCCACCATGCAACTTGTGGAGTAACACAGAAAAGCAATTCTTCTTTATTGTTTATGTTGTATATTCTTAAAACTATAAATATAAATGTGGTTTGAATATAGTGTAGGTAATGTTTTACCCTTCAGCTTCAAAATGAAAAGAACAAATTGCTCAAGTATTTCTTCGATAATTTCTAACCTCAAACTGCATCATCGCGGAAATGAAGACGACACGCGATCAGAAGAAATAATTGAAGAAATAACTTCAGATCAAGAATCTTTCATCGATCTTGAAACTGATAATTCTGATGACTCGGAATTATTCGCGCCAATAAGAAAGAAAATACGCGTACTTTCATTTTCGGATGAATCTGAAGACGATATTCCTATGGATGGAACTACGCGGTCACCGGATCAGCAGAACCATACCGCCCAAAGGAGTAGAAAATGGTCACCTGACGGACAAACAATTCCAGCGCGAGAATTTTCTTCAGATTTTGGTCCGACTCGCTACATCACAGATTTGCCAGTCCCATCACCATATGACGTGTGCTGCACATTTTTGACTGAGGACATCATTCAGTTCATCGTTTTTCAAACGAATTTATACGCAGTATAGCAAGGCAAAAGATTCAAGCCAACTGATGACCAAGAAATTCGCGCATTTATTGGTATAAATTTTATAATGGGAATCAATAAACTCCCGAGTTACAGAGATGCCTGGAGCTCTAAACCATATTTACGGAATGAATACATTTGTCAAATAATGAGTGTAAATCGTTTTGGGTGGCTTCTCAGCCATATTCATCTAAATGATAATAGCCTAACTCCAGTAAGAGAAAATGCCAACTATGATAAACTGTACAAAATTCGTCCATTCTTGGACAAGATACAAGAAAATTTCAAAAAAAATTATAGTCCTGGTCTCAGTTTAGCGATCGATGAATCTATGATAAAATTTAAAGGTCGTAGTTCGATCAAACAATATCTTCCGAAAAAACCAATCAAAAGAGGATACAAATTATGGCTTCTGGCAGATAAATCGGGTTATTGCTACAGATTTGATTTATATACTGGAAAAGTTGGCAATCAAATAACAAAAAATCTTGGTGAGGAAGTTGTGAATACTATTACTTCGGATTTAGTTGGAAAAGAACATAAAATTTATTTTGATAATTATTTTACAAGTGTAAATTTATTAGAAAACTTAAAATCTAAACAAATCAATGCTTGTGGCGTTGTTAATAAAATGAGAAAATATTTGCCATCCTTCAGTATAAATATGAAAAATCGAGGAGAATATGAATCATTTGTAAGTGATACGGGAATAATGGCAACACGGTGGATAGATAATAAGCCCGTCCTCATTTTTTCAAATTTTCACAGTCCAAGTCAACTTTCCATAGTATACAGAAGAAATCCTATGGGGATTAGAAAATCGATTATTTGTCCTTCTTTGATCGCGGATTATAATGATAATATGAATGCAGTAGATAAATTTGATCAATTAATGTCTAATTACAACCTTGATCGTCGGAGTAAGAAATTGTGGCACCGCATATTCTTTTATTTCCTTGACGCGTGTGTTGTTAATGCATATATTTCATATAAACAATTGGGTAACACAATCACATTAAAAGTATTTAAAGGTCAATGTGCCGAAGGTTTTATTAGTCAAACATTTATAGATAATAACGCACTAACTAAGTATACTAATAACTCATTGTCAGTCCAAATACAGAAACACAAACCTAACGTTTCATTAGAAATAAGAAAGCGAGATTCAAAACATTTACCAGGACATTCGTCTCGTAAACGATGTGCACTTTGTAGTACAAAGAAAAAGGAGGTTCGAACACTCTGGTCTTGTACTGTGTGCAAAGTGCCCCTGTACTTCGGAAAAAATATGTGTTTTAACAAGTACCATACATAAACCCATGTGGCACAGTGGGACTATTTGAGTCGCGCCCAATAACAACAAATTTTACTAACTATTACTATTTTGTTATGTTTTTACATGATGTTATAACTTTATTAATAAAAATATACCAATTTTGTTTCATTTAAAACCCGATAAAATTCCTGTGCAACATGGGTCTATTTTTGATCTGAAATCCTGTGCCTCAAAGAGTTAATAATCTCGACGCGTTGTTACGTCCCGGGGAACAATAACAATAATTATATTAATAGACAAATAGGTTGGTAAGGAAAGGAGAAACAAAAATATTTTACCTCTTTTAGGGTTGTAGCGTCTACGCGACGCAACCCTGGGATGAGGAAAAGAGTGTCGTGAGAGAGAAAAAGAGAGAATTAAATAGGGAGACTCAAATTATACCCTTCCTTTCCGCTAAAAATTTATCCTCACGAGAACGACAGATTGACAGCGCGCTCGTGAAGGAATAAAATATCGCAGAAGGAGAGAGACAAAACTAATATCCAGAGAGAACGCAAAGCTACTGCGCGCTCAATGGGATGAACGCAGAAAAATGCGCGCATCAAAAAAATACTCAATGAAACTAGTTATTATTATTATTGGAGGAGGTCAAGGGAAATGAATTTACTTAATTAGGTATAGGAAAAAGGGAACGCAAAATGACTGCGCGCTCTTTTAACCAATACCCCGGAAAACCGAGAGAACGCAGATGAATGCGCGCTCTTTATTATTATTCAAAGGAAAAAAGAGAACGCAGGCGAGTGCGCGCTCTTTATTCCAATAGGAAGAACGCAAATGACTGCGCGCTCCCTAAATTATTTTGAGGAAATGGTTGGAAAAAAGGAAGAAGCATTTATAATAGTGAACAACAAATTTCACACGAAAATTTAATTAGAAAGATGAAAAAACAAAACAACTTACAATTTCTTAGATGATTTGTGACGAACCAAGAAAAATCTCCTCAAGTCTCCGACTAGTTAGCTTCTTAATACGTTTTTAAGAGAAAAGCGAAGTGAATTTACTTTTAAGTTCAAAATGCTTTAAAGAAAACTTCTTGCGTACGAATGGTGGCGAGCCGTGCTCGACCATCGCTTTTAAAAACTAGCCCTCCACTAAAACCCCTCCTAATTTCCAAAATTAGGCCCTTCATTGGCTATGAACCTTTGAACTTCGGGGGTGCATAGTGGGGACTAGGTTTTCCCTATGACCTAGGCAGGAGTGGGAGTTGGTGCGTTCGCAGCTAAGCCTAGGCGTAAGCGCGCTCCCAAATCCCCTCCCTTCTCTCCTTTGGTCGCTTCTTACTTATTAATTTTCTTAATAATTAATTTGCTTAATTAACTAATCAACATTTACATGCGTTCATGCAACATTACATTTCTCACTCATACTACACTAAATCACACATACATTCTCATGCTTTTATTCTTATTATTTAATTATTATTTAAAATATTGAATAGTAATAATAGCCTACTGCTCACTCTCAATTTTCTGCAACATGCATACTACATTCTACCTTTTCATGCATCTATACCTTCACCTTAGATTTAGTCTTATTATTTATTTATACGCGTTGTTCATTCCTTCCTTATTTAATGGTATATTTTATTATATGGAGTTTCATACTATTTTAATAGTCAATCATGATAATATTCATTTGTTTTAACATTATTTAACCATTTATAAAGAAGGAAAATACCAACATTATTATTTAAAGGAATGCATTCTCCTAATTTTCTGCAGCGGACTGTACCGCATGCCTTGTATGGCGCCTTTGTTCGAGGGTTGCGTACGTGACTTAGGCGATGTGCGTTCGAGAGTTTGTATATATTGGAAAAACTAAGCTCCGGTGGTGTCCGGTTTTACGGGTAGGCGCATGGTTTGTTTCTTCTTCCGTGGGACGTCGATGCATTATTCGACGCCACACGGAAAATTCCATCGCCTGTGCCTTGCACTCTTTAAGAGTTTTATGACCGTCAATGACCTGAGAGTTTTAACCCGTCTGCCGCGCAGACTTTTACTTTATTAAATTGAAATTCGAAATATTCTTCAGGTAATTGGCGGACATAACAGCGTATGCTATCGGCAAATCTGCTCCTATATTTCCTTGACTAAGTATGCCCCCAATGGCGTAACCCGAGGCATCGGTGGTTAAATTGAAAGTTTTTGTGAAATCTGGATATTGTAAGATGGGTTTGTTGCATAGCGCTAGGCGAAGCTCATTGGAAGCGTTGGCTTGAGTGGCTTCCCATTGAAATTTCTTATCTTTTTTTAAAAGGTCTATTACCGGTTTGGCTTTCTTAGAGAAGTCTTTTATGAATCGTCTATAATATCCTGCGAGTTCCAGAAATTCTTTGATATTTTTTGGTGTACGCGGAGTGAGGAAATTTTCTACGGCTTCTATTTTCTTTGGATCCGGTTTTACCCCTTCTTCCGTTATTACGTTTCCTAAGTACGCGACTTCGTGACGTAAAAATTCGCATTTATCGGGTTGTAATAATAATCCTGCTTTTCGTAATCTTTCCATCAGTCGTTCAAATTTATTCTCGTGTTCGCGTATTGAATGGACATTGTGACGTGGTATCTTTGATACTCGCCACAAAATCTCTCCTCTCTCTCTAATCGAGCCATAAAAGAAGTACGCGCACGGAACCGGACAATTAGGGACCTGCGTTACCGATGTAAAGCGGGATCGAACGACTTCCGAGGCCTCGAAAAAGCGATTTCGAACCTTTTATTTATTATTTTCAATATATTTCATGCCAAATGACTACTGCGAGATAACCGATGAGATAACGACGACGAATCCGAGAAAAAGGGCCGAGCGACGAACTCCGAGAGAAAGATGCTACAGAGAAAGAACTTCGTTTCATACGAGAGCGACGACGCGACGCGACGTAGAGAATCGACGAAAGCTACGAACAACGAATTCGAAAGCTGACTTCTCGCACGAGAAAGAAATCACGTGCAATAACGAAAATCATCGTCATCGAAGTCTTCTTAGTCGACATGCGGAGGAGCAGCGAGTAGATGATATAGGCCGGTTCTGGACCACTGGGCGAGGGGGGGTGCGGTGATGCGGGGGAAGGACCCACCGTGGGGGGGGGGTCAAGAGCCGCGACACGAAAGTGGGGGGGGGGGGGTGACGTGATGCCGGTAAGTAATATATCTTTCGACACCTAGCGATAAGAAGAAACGAATCGCATAGTTTATGTTATGTTTGTTGATACCACCGTAAGACCATAGCGAGCATATTATTATTAGGGAGTTTACATTATGACATACGAAAAGTTTACGTTTGACCAAAGAAATTTTATCGCCCCTTCGAGCGCGCAGCGTTTTCTATAGCGATATGAAGAAACGAATCGCATAGTTTATGTTCTCGGTATCCGATGCCATCGAAGCCTAGCGTGCATATTATTATTGGGAAGTTTACATTACGAACTCGCTGGTCGAAAAGTTTACGTTTAACCAAAGCAAATTTTATCGCCCCTTCGAGCGCGCAGCGTTCTCTTCATTAGTCGAGAAACCACCGTCCTTATTATTAGTCCTACGGCTAAGATCGGTTGGAAAAAATAACGCGTGTGCTTCTAACCATTCTTTCATCCGTGTAACATGTCACCTGAAACATTAGTGAACTTATCGTGGCCACTCGTCATAAACCTATATTTGGGTGGATTCTTTAGTGGTGAAAATAAAACGATGGTCGAACATTTAATGTCTATGGACGCATCTAGTTACGTATATCTTGGGATATCTTTTCGTTATTTCTCTCCTTAAAAACTTATTGATTGCGTCCAACTCGTACGAACCGTCGGGAATCGAGATCTCTTCGTTCTTGTCACCGAAATAAAACTTATTGTTATTATTCGCGCTGATATTTAGGATCGTGTTGTACGTCTCGAGACACACGAGACCGAGTTCGTACGCGCCTACATCGTTCAGGTCTATGGGTGGAAAATATCTCGTGGAGAGCACGCTGCTCCTGCCCGTTAACGTGAAGGTGAGCGACATGGTTGAGTGCGAGGATGAAAATGAAACGTTCGTTTCGTTCGTAGCGAATTTATTTTAAATTTTCACGAAGAAATTTTACACACAATTGTCCGCATATGCTCTCGTCGTAGTTTTGAAAACGCGCATGGTTGTACGTGACTTTCGCATCTTCCCCAAAGTATTCGATAAGTTCGTTGGGCGGTCGAAGGTCCCCGAAGCTATCGAAGTACTCGACGTTCGATCCTCGCTTCACGTACGCCACCCAATGCGTTCCAGGGCCGTAGCCATCGTCCAAATTGACGATACCGCACTCGTTCGCCCATACCTTCTTCGGTAACTCGTCGCGCATAAATACTCCTCGAAAATATCGTAATTTTTTACACGAGTTTCGTAGTTGAACGTCGGTCGTGAATCCGCTGTCGCTAACTATTGCTTTTTTGTTGGACTTTTTTTTTTAAGCATTTCTTCTTCTTCTTCTTCTCGCTTAAGCCTTCTCCCTGTTTGTAGGGCGAGAGATAAAGACCGTGACCTTCCATAGCTCGGTTATGACGCTGCAACTCCGCCAGCTGTTTCTTCACGGCTCTCGCGTCGTTCACGGCCTTCGCGACACCCGCCGCACCACCAGTCAACGCTCCAATAGCCGATAAGGCCGGTAATATGAACGGTAGAAAGCCCCCGCGTTTCGCGATAGGAAGTTTCCTCTTCTTCTTCGCTCGCCCTCTCAATCCCATACCGAGTTTCGTTTTAGCTTTCATGGCGGACCAGACCGCGGTCGACGAAACCCTCTCACCCAACGAAGCGTCTTTCGCCGTTATACGCTGCCGCGCTCGCTCGGCTAAAATTTTATCGGCCTCGTGACGACCTTCGAGATCCTTGCGCTTTGAATATGCTATATCGTGTTCTTTACACGCTGCATCCAGCGGATTTACACCACGATCGCCGCGAGCGAGTCTACTTTGCAGTCGCGTTCCGGGCCCGCAAAATTGATATCCGGGTATATGTAACTCGAAAGGTAAAGCGTTTATCGCCCTGTTTAAGAGGCCTGATCCTCTCTTCGTCGTCGTATGCATAGATAACAGTCCTTGATTATAGACGGTGGCCCATCTATCTGCGTTTGATCGTCCGGAAGAGGGTAGTGCTCGAAGCACCAACGACACGCTTGTACTTCCGGATCGGCTTTTATATGACTCGGTAACTTCTCCCACACGTAAGGTATCTGCCTCTCAAAGAGTGTCAATAGGATTACTTTTGGAACCTGCTTCAACTCCTCCGCGGACAAATCTAACAATGTTCGTTCAATTCGCATGTTCGGGCAGAAAATGAGTCGCGGAGCGACTACGCACCCCATATAAATAGCACGCGTACCCCCTCGCGCGGAGAGTATTATCATCGATCGAGCATCATGCGATTCGTAAAGCAGCCCATCGATATACGCGTTACCGCAAAGCGTACGTTCGAGGAAGAACAACAATTTCGAAAACACGGTCCACTGTTACCGTGTAGCATACGCGGTGTGATATGCGGTCCATCCAATTGCGGAAAGACGAACGCGATGATGAGCTTGCTCGAGAGCCCGAACGGTCTGCGATTCGAAAACGTCTACGTGTAAGGTACCTGCGGGTAATAAGGCCTGTCGGCTAATAAGGCCTATGTGGCCAAAATCGTATTTAAAACAATCGCATTCGCGGAACACCACGCTGGTAGACGCATATTGCACGTAGATGTCGCTACAAACTTACGTAGGCGTCATACCACGTTTCCCGCAAAAAATATCACATTTTCTATCGAAACACTCGGCCGCGCAGCACGAATAATACAAAACAGTCTAAGTAAATCGTAAGTATTTTTTGTAATATTCCACTTAGCTGTCCAATATCGTAGTCTTTATCTTTATTAATACATACTTCAGTGATCTTCAAAATTTGAATAACCTATCATGGTCCAAATATTTTTTATCTTGTTTTTCTTACATACGTGCTCGGCAGGTATTAAGGCCTACTAAACTTAACCATAGGCCTTATTACCCTCCTACTTCTAGTATCAAAGTTTGTTGGTTTTATATTGTATTTTACATTACTTTTAAGAGGTTATGACTGTAAATAAGTACTACGCATATTTTATTCATAACTTGTTTTTGTTTTTGTTGTTTTTGTTGTTGTTGTTGTTCTTGTTATTGTTATAAATTACTTAATTAAGGTACTGAAGGGTAATATGGTCACCTTAAGGTTTGAACAATTATAACTAAGCCAAAACATGAATTTTTAAACATTTTTTAAATTTGGGTCCGGTTAATGACGGAGGTGGTCAATGAGTTTCGGGACAACCCCCTTTAGTAAACCCCCAAAATCACAACAGTTTTTGCGTATCTCTAACCGTTCTCGAGATATTTACAAATTTTTGAATTGTGAAGTTATAACAAAGTGGCCATATTAACTGCCTGGCCATATTACTCTTCCGTACCATCTTTTTCTTCTTATTATTATTATTATTATTATAAATTCTTAATTATTATTATTTTTATCAGTAGTGCCTCGATACCGATGCCTCCGAAAAGAGCATTATGGTCAGAAAACGACCTCGTGTCAGCTGTCCGAGCAGTAGAAAGAGGAACTTTGAGTTCGTATAAAGCTGCAGAAAGGTACGGAGTTCCCAGAAGAACTATTAGGAACCATCTTCAGAGTGGCAGTTTGAAAAAAACGCTAGGTCGAAAAGCTATACTAAGCCATGATAAGGAAGCTGATCTCGTGAAGAGGATATCCAGGTTCGCTGAAATAGGACTGCCTGTAACACCACAGATACTCCGTCACTTAGTTTATAAATTTTGCGAACTTAATAACATCGAGAATGCTTTCAATAAAAATACCAAACTTGCTGGTAAAGAGTGGTTGAAAGCGTTCATGAAAAGAAATCCTCAAATATCGAAAAGAAAAGCTCAATTTATGAACCCAGCAAGAGCACAAAAATTAAATAAATTTATTGTTAACGATCATTTTGCAAGACTAAATGAAGTCTATAATGAACTAGATCTGAAACATCATCCCGAAAAAATTTATAACATGGATGAAAAAGGTTGCCGTCTAACAATTCATCACCAGCAAACTGTTCTAGCTAAGAAGGGGGTTAAAAGATTGCATTTACAATCTTCGGAACATGCCGAAAGTGTCACCATTGCAGGATGTGTAAACGCACTAGGTACTTCCATACCACCAATGGTCATATTCAAAGGCAAACGGTTGAAGCCGGAATTGTACGACAACTTGCCACCGGGATCATTGGTAGAAAAATCAGCAAAAGGGTATATGACCAATGAACTTTTTAAAGAATTTTTAAAACATCTAGCCAAATACAAAAGTGCTGGAAAGTGCCTTTTAATATTTGATGGGGCAGCCTGTCATTTAGATTTGTCCATCGTCGAACTCGCGGATACACTTGACATAGCTTTATACTGTTTGCCGTCGAACACCACCCACGAACTCCAACCTCTCGACAAAGCAGTTTACCGGTCATTCGAACATCACTGGGATACTGAAGTTTTGTCATTTTTGGGACAAAACCCAGACAAGAAGCTCACTAAAGCACGATTTAATATTATTCTTTCCAACGTCTGGTCCAAATGCATGACTAATAGTAATATTACGAGCGGCTTTAAAGCAACTGGTTTATATCCCTTTAATCCCCAGTCTATTCCGGAAACAGCTTTTGCTCCATCTGTATTGACAGAAATTCCAGCGTGTCTTGCATTTGACACTGTCGACAAAGAAAATTTGCAACCTCCCGACTCTCCAGCGCTTGACACTGTCGACAAAGAAAATTTGCAACCTCCCGACTCTCCAGCGCTTGATACTGTCAACGAAGAAAATTTGCAACTTCCTGACACCCCCAGACCAACGACTCCAAAACCATATACTAAATCACCAGTTGAAGTTTCGTCGGCATCAACACCAACAAAAAGAAAAGGGCAAGCCGCAAACAGGCTTACTAGAAGCTTTTATCGCACGGTTTACGGTAATGCTAGTTCGGATGATGATGAAGAAAATGCGTCGCTTGCTCAGTTAAAAAGAATTACATTTCATCAGCTAATGTCCACGCCGGTTAAAGCCACAAAAAATACATCAAAAATTAGAAAGAAAGCTATTAATTACAGAGGCACTCCAGTCACGAAAGATCTGTTTGACAAAAATAGTGAAGGAAAGAAAAAAAAGATCGCATCCGTAAAAAAATCTACTTCTAAAAATAAGAGTGGTACTTCACAAAAGCAAAAAGGGTGGTACTGTCATGGCTGTGAAGAATACAGGATAGCTGATATGAGGCAATGCACTAAATGCGGCAAATGGTATCATGAGGAGTGCGTCGGTTTGTCAATATATGATACCGATGTATTTGAGTGCTGCTAGGCGACGCTGTTATTAGTTTTTAAACAAATTTTAAGTCTTATTTGTGAATTCATGTGATAACCGAACTTTAATACCAAAGAAATTACATATAGTTTCATTATTTACGTATGTCAAAGACGTAGGCCTTATTACCCTACCATAGTTAAATAAGGCCTACTGGCAAGGTTTTTTTAAATGTTTAATTTTGTTATTATTTATGGTAAAAGTTTCCTTTTTTGTTTATATTTTTATAGAAACTGTTTTTAAGTATTCATTATTATTAAAATCTATTGATTAAGTTGGATATTTTTCATTTTATTCCAAATCTCCCTTAGCTAGGCCTTATTACCCGCAGGTACCTTACTCAAAGTCGTTGCAACAACCAAAGTATCGGTACTTGGAGGATGTACTAACGTCCGTTGAAAACATTGGTTACTTTCCTTTCTCGGACAACACGGATATCGTTCCACCTTCCGAGGCTCGAGCCAATTCGATATTCATTTTTGACGACGTCGCGTGCGACGAGCAAAACGTCATGAGGGAGTACTTCGCGATGGGTCGGCACTCGAGTGTGGATTGTTTTTACCTGTCGCAGTCGTACGCAAGAATACCGAAGCATTTGATTCGCGATAACGTCAATCTAGTGATATTGTTCCAACAAGACGGAACGAATTTAAGACGCGTGTACCACGATCACGTGAACACGGATATGTCGCTGGACAAATTTAACGATCTTTGCGCGAGATGTTGGAAGCGAAAGTATGGATTTCTCGTGATAGACAAGGACAGTCCTATGCATGACGGTCGCTATCGACGCGGATTTAACGAATTTGTCGTTGCGTAGCTAGTTCAGTCGATCAACGTATTCTCTCGAAGTTACATCGATCGTCGCTATGGAACAAGCAAAGGCGTTAGCAAACGACGACGACAACAGCGGTCTTCCCAGCGATGCGAGAAAGAAGGAGGCTATCGCGAGAGAAATCGCAGAGACGAGCGAGACAATACGCAAAAAACATTTAGCCTTGAAGAACATGAAAATTACTAGGGACAGCATGCTCGAAACTACGTTTAAACCGATAGTCGGTCCATTGAAGCGATTGGTCGAAAATACGACATCGTTGTCAAAAATCTCATCTCTTCCCACGGAAGAGTTAAAACCGATGTTGCCGCCGCCACCACCACCACCCTCGACGATGACATTTGAAACACCGGCGATACAGGTCGTAAGACCGATCGTACGAAAGGGGACCAAGCGCGCGGGTACGCGTCCGACGCTGATCGAGCGTATCGAGCCCAAGAAAGTTCGTTTCGCCGACGATGACGATGGATTACCGACACCACCACCGCCGCCGATACATATCGTAAGGCCGATCGCGCGAAGCGTTACCAAGCGCAAGGGAACGCGCCCTGCCCCGTACGAGTGCGACGAAATTAAGAAAGCTCGTTTCGACGACGACGATGGCGAATTCCCACCTCCGATGCAGGACGTAAGACCGAACAAGGCACCCAAGCGCAAGAGGATGCGTTCTACGCCGTACGATCGCAACGATGTCAAGAAAGTTCGTAACGAGAGATTATTACCTGCGATACAGGACGTAAGACCGAACGTAGGAAAGATGCCTAAGAGCAAGAGGACGCGTCCGACGCCGTACGAGCGCGTCGAGGACGACGACGACGATGACGATGATAAAAGCAACGAATTAGATGCGTCGCGAGATGATTCCGACCTTACCTTTTCGTCCGATTTTTTCGAAACATCAACACGCAAAGACGGTTTGTTACCTGAAAACAAGCGTGCGTCGAAAAACCCGACGGACTACGTTTATTGGGACGATCCGAACGAACTCGTGGATCGACTGAGATTGCTCGTTTCCTCACGAAACGCTGGTCATACGGGTCACGATAACGAAATCGTATCTATAATCGAGGAACTCGGTGAAGCTGGTTTGATTATAAATTGAGCGCTTCGTCGATTGTCGAGACAGTAGCTTGTAAAATGCCGATCAATAAATTTGGAACGTCGCTACGGCCGAAGGAGAGCGTCCCCGGTTCAACGTTCCCGTTCAGAAATTACGTACGCGATAACGCCTTGTGTTTGGACGAAGACGATGACGCATTTAATGCCAGAGGTGCGAAGATTAGGCGCGTGGCAGAGCCGGTGGAAGATCGTGACGTCACAACCATGTCCTACGTCAAGGGCGTTCTAAAGGACGCTACGAAAAACATCGAAGCTCTCACGACCATGAAATACGACGCGTTAAAGAACGAACTGGAGAAATCAATGACCGAACGCCTAAACGCATTCGACGAAGACCTCCACGCTCAGCGTGTGGCGTGTATCGAAATATCGAAGAGAATGAAAGCGCAAGCGAAAGGCGAGATGGATGATGTCATCAAAGAACGGATACTCGAGCATCACGATACGATTACAAAAATGCTAAAGTTCGAACGAGATCAAATCGAGAAACTGTTGTACGAAAAGATGAGCATATTGAGCGAACGAATACATCGTAACGGCGAACAGATGCGAGCTTACGGGAGTGCGTTACGGGCCGAGTTGGTGACTATAAAATAAGAGAGGGGGAAACATTGATCAGTCGTCGATCGAAAGTTAAACGATGCATTTCTCGCTATGCCTATAAAGATAACGAAGAAGGTAACGGAACAAAAGATATCGTTAGATGATGCGAATAACGAGCGCTGTGTCAAATGTATGGATTGTTTTATACGCGTGCTGGAAATACTTTTTCGCTATAAGACGACGGAAGGTCGGTCGGTCGCGACATGGAGAGAGTGAAATTGGTAGACGAGCTGCATGCACCTGCGAGGCGTAACTTGGCGCGCAGACGAGTCATCGTACGCGGATTCGACGATCTCTGGCAGGCTGACTTAGTCGACGTTCGTTCTTACGCGAAACAAAACCGCGGGCATCAATACATACTCACCGTTATCGATGTGTTCAGCAAGTACGCGTGGGCGATCCCCCTAAAGAATAAAAGCGGAAGCGATACGGCTAAGGCCTTTGCTACGATCGTACGGATGGATGGACGAATTCCGAAAAATTTGCAAAGCGATATGGGAAAAGAATTTTATAATACGGATTTTCAGTCTATCATGAAGAAGCACGATATAAATCATTACTCCACGCACAGCGTCATGAAGGCCTCCGTGGTGGAACGCTTCAATCGCACGCTCAAGAACGCGATGTGGAAGTCGTTCTCGTTGAACGGTACCTATAGCTGGATCAGAGCCCTTCCCACTCTGGTGTCCGATTACAATCAACGAAAACATCGAACCATAGGAATGCGACCTATCGACGTGACTCGCGACATCGAGAGTCGTCTCCTGTCGAACGTATACACCTACGACAAGCTTAAAAACATGGAATCGGCGAAATTTCGAGTCGGTGACAAAGTACGCGTGAGCAAGTTCAAGACGGTGTTCGATAAAGGGTACACGCCAAATTGGTCGGCGGAGGTGTTTGAAGTTACGGCGATAAAACCAACGATTCCGGTGACGTACTTGCTAAAGGATTACAAGGGAAATTCTATCGCGGGAGGATTTTACGAGTACGAACTACGGGCGACCGCGTGTCCAGACGTACACCTCGTCGAAAAGGTGTTGCGCAAAAAAGGAAGTAAGATGTACGTGAAGTGGTTAGGATTCGACGCTTCTCATAATTCGTGGATCGACAAGAAGGATGTATTGCAATAACGAAATCACACAAATATATATGTATTTTTTACTAAAATTTGTCTTTTTATTTTATTTCTCCGACGTACCATGACTTAAATGCCCTTACTTCCTCTAAAGAACAATGCATCCTTTGATTATTTTTTTTTGAATATTTAATTCGATGTAACGAGCAACTTTCATTATTATAATTATTATTATTTATTAAAATGTTAAATTTAGGACATCCCAAGTTTTCTAAATTGATATTGGAGTATCCCATCCGTTGTAGGAGATCCCTCTCCAAGTGACCTCCCTTATATCCGATGATTGGAGCGCCTAAATATTTATCTATATGGTGGCGTATAACGCCCTCCAAATCGTCCTGCACGTATTTCTCGCATCCTTGATCCGCAAACGGTATTCCATGTATATTATGAAATACAAAGCTGAAAGAGAAAAAATAATGTTTTATTAGATTTCATTATAAAGAAAGGAAATAAATGATTTACATATGCTTGAGAGTGAAAATTAAAATACATACTTTACCGTTCTCTTGTCTTTCTCGGAAAGATCACCGAAACTTCTTCTTAGGAGGAAATGCTCAATGCAAAAATTATCGTCGTATATATTGACTATCGCTAATTCCTTGCATAGGAATTTGTTATTGATAAAAAACCCGTCCATATCCATTATATGAGTAATCTGAAGTAATATACATCACTAATTATATTTTATGTGTGTGTTAAATTGTGGGGAAAACGTCACATCTTACTTACGCATGGTCCTTCGAACGCGCTATGTCCCTGCTTCTCCATCTTCCTCTTTTCGATTATCTCCTCTCTCTCTCAACGTAAATTGACTCACTTGTCTCGACTGTAAGAAATGAGGAGATTAATTATGATCAATTTTTAAAAACAGAAAAAACTACACGTAACTTTATTTTCACTCACAAGCTTGTTATATGGGGATTGCTGCTTCTTCTTCACTTTTTTCTTCACTTTAACTTAGCTATCACGTACTCTACTAGACGTATGGTTCTATGCACAGCAAGAGACTGAGACCGATCGTGAACGCGAGGTATAACGTAAACTTTTTCGTCCCTTATCCCATCGACACCCGAAACGCTTACGGACCATTGAAATATCATGGCGCGTCAAATAAACCTCGCGTTGTTCGAAGGATGGTGCAGGCGTTTCAATAGAATACATTTTCAACGTTCTACAACATAGTGTTCTCCTAATTTTATAAGAAGATGCGATCAAAAAAGCAATTTATATTTAATTTTTACGAATCCGTTTATTAAAATTTTCATACGCTACATATTCGACTCTTCCCTCCATCCGTTCCGCGGCTCTTTTCCTTTCTCGTTCTCTTTTTTCACCCCTCTTTTTTTCATCCGCTATTTACCTATGCGCTTGAAGAGCAATGGCGATACCCTTATGATCTTTCACGATGCCGTTATCATCATCGTCATTGCTATCGTCGTTGTCGCTACTATCCTCCTCGTCGCTACTTTCAGAGATCGAAACGTAGACATCGTTCGGGAAGTACTGTCGGTGCAATTCCTTTATCCGAATTTTCTTGAGCTCCTTCTTATAGGCCTCTCTGTCGAAATCAGCTGCATCAATCTATAATTAAAAAATTGGCTACGTACATTTGCAAACATGTATACATGAGCACGAGTTTCGTATACTTACGCTCTTCGACCGCATTCGTTCTTGCCGCTCCATTATTCTTTTATAGCAATCGAGGAGTCCAAACCTCATTCTCTAATATATACTTCTCTCTCTTTCTTCTTCTGCTTTTTCGTGCCTGCCTGTTCTTTCACAGTCACTAACACTAGACTATATTACGGAAAAAATGTTTTTCGAATTCGATGATACTCGTAGGACGAATAATAAGGACGGCGGTTTCTCGACTAATGAAGAGAACGCTGCGAAGGAGCGATAAAATTTCTTTGGTCAAACGTAAACTTTTCAACCAGCGAGCGACAAATCTTGAGCGTGCGTGTATGTCATAGTGTAAACTTCCTAATAATATGCATGCTAGGCTTCGATGGTATCGGATACCGAGAACATAAACTATGCGTTTCGTTTCGTAAATAGGCGATGATATTTCCTTGAGCCTCGTCGCATCCACTCGAGATATTCGTTTCGAGTACGCGTTAGCTTTGACTTGGCCGTTAAAACTCGGTAAATGTTTTTTATATGGTCCGAGGATACAGTTCGTCACTAGACTATATTACGGAAAAAATGTTTTTCGAATTCGATGATACTCGTAGGACGAATAATAAGGACGGCGGTTTCTCGACTAACGAAGAGAACGCTGCGAAGGGGCGATAAAATTTCTTTGGTCAAACGTAATCATTTGCAGCCCTCTTAGAGCTCTTAAATGCGGTATAACGTAAACTTTTGCATCTCATCGCCGACCGACAAATCTTGAGCGTGCGTGTATGTCATAGTGTAAACTTCCCAATAATAATATGCACGCTATGGTCTTAGGTGGCATCGGATACCGATAACATAAACTATGCGATTCGTTTCTTCATATCGCTAGGTGTCTATATCCGGCTTCGTCGCATCCACTCGAGATATTCGTTTCGACTTGGCCGTTAAAACTCGGTAAATGTTTTTTATATGGTCCGAGGATACCTTTCGTCACTAGACTATATTACGGAACAAATGTTTTTCGAATTCTTATAAGATGAATGAAAGGAACGCTGCGAAGGGGCGATAAAATTTCTTTGGCCAAACGTAAACTTTTCGTATGTCATAATGTAAACTCCCTAATAATAATATGCTCGCTATGGTCTTACGGTGGTATCAACAAACATAACATAAACTATGCGATTCATTTCTTCTTATCGCTAGGTGTCGAAAGATATATTACTTACCGGCATCACGTCACCCCCCCCCCCACTTTCGAGTCGCGGCTCTTGACCCCCCCCCCCCCGGTGGGTCCTTCCCCCGCATCACCGCACCCCCCCTCGCCCAGTGGTCCAGAACCGGCCTATATCAGCTACTGCAGCGCAACGAATTCGGAAGAACAGCGAAAAGCGTGCGATAAAGTCGACGATAGCAAAGCGAGCGTAGCGAGAGGATTCTTAAAGCGTTTAAATTGCGCGCCTGCGAGGCGACAAGCGAGAGCGCGGATAGGATAAGGAGAATCCGACAAATTTTAGTAACTCCGATTTGATCGAAGCGCCTTCTACTGGCATTTTTCACAAAACTTTGCCTTGACGATAGTGGCTCCTACTGTTACTTTTCGGAAGTTTAGACGCCAGGGCCGTGCTAAAGTAATAACATATGTCGCGTGTCGCCCTGACCGATAAAGGCTGCGTTCGGTTTGGGCGCTTACGTGCTTTTAGCAGCTCTGAGCGCGCTCTGTGTCGTTCGGTTTGGTGCTCACGAGTGCTGACAGTACTTTGTATGACGTCACGGATTTCTAGGGGAAACGTCATCATTCGTGCTGAGTCGCGCTTACAGATGCTTTTCCCAACGAGGTGGGGCAGCAAAAGCGTGAGCATGAGCGTTCGAAACCTGCGTTCGGTTTGGGCGCTTACATGACATAAAAAAGCGCGCTTCTTTGAAATCGAAGATTGTGTCACATGGCATGTACAGAACAAAGTTGAAAGAGTAGAAGAGGCGCCAAACAGCACAAGAATAAGCATTAAAGATGAGTTACGGAAAAGATAAAATAAATGTTGACATAGAAGACGTAAATACAAACAAACTATATACGATAAGTGTAACAACCCAAGAACTCGTTCGTTTAAGAACAGGTGATTATATTAATTAGCTAAAATGTAATGAATGCGTAGATTGTACGGAATTATGCCTAACTTGCTTAAATCACTGCTTGCCATTATTATTGTGCACAAGATTGAAATGTTTCTTAAAAGAAGGCTTTTCATTTGTTGCAGATCCATACTTTCAAAAGAAAACACTATCGGAAGCTATCCTCTTAAATGGTATGTTTGTTTGGTGCTGGTTCTCATTGAGCTTTTGCTTGCATGGCATCTTATATTACATTATGTTATTTATCATAATAGTACATATTAGTGATTATTTTTTCCAACAGAAAATGAGAAAGAAAAAGAAAACGCAGCCAGTAACGAGCAGGACACTGAAATGTTAGAAAATGAAGAGACGGATGAGTCTGGTACGCAGGAAAATTGTAATATTATTTATTGTGAGGGGGTTTCTGGTTTGTAAGGCTTCAAAAAATGTTGTTTTTAAAATTTTTTTTATTAAGGAAAACAATGAATAATGATCTCAATTTCTGCATACTTATTGATACCATAATTCTTTATACAAAATATTTAAAAAATTCAACAAATTTATCAGATCTGAAGTAATAAATTATTTACAATTTTATTTTACAGCATTCAAGTGGACTGATAACGCAATCTTATTATTAATTGAAGAATTCCGTTCGCGAGAGGAGTATTTTACCAGCGGTAAAATTTCCCCCAAAAAATTGTGGGCAGAAATTAGCACAGAAATGCTCAAAAGTGGACATTTCGTTACTGGCCCACAATGCCAGTCCAAATTTTCGGGAATGAAGAGAACGTATAAAAAGATAAGGGACCATAATAGTAGATCCGGAAATTCCCGAAGGACATGGCCTTATTTAGAAGTAAGTTTTACATTTTCTCTTCCATTTGTTATTATTAATATAATTTCTTTTCAGCTGATGGATAACTTACTGAAAGAAAAGCCGTATATAACGCCTACTACTATAGTATCCACAAGCAGGAAAAGGAAATATTCGGAGACTGATTCCTGCTCCACTGCGGACAGTGGTGAAGTGATACTCAGTACGAATTCGGGAAATCCTAGCCAAAGTAGTAAGTAATAATGTAAAACTAAAATAAAAATAATGTTTCGGCTTGTTTCATCTGTTTTCTTTTATACAGAAAAACCACAGAAGGATAGCCCAATACTAAGCACCATAACCGCAATGCAAGAACTGCATAAAGAAGCAGAAGTAAATATGCAGAGGCGGATTGATCAACTCGCGGCAGAGCGAAGTCGAAGACACGCGGCAAACTACGAACAAAAAGAACGAGCCTTGGCCTTATTGGCCGAATTAATTAGTTTAAGGAAAAAAAAGTAACGATGAGGAAGTAGATAGGAAAAATAAATTTGTTTGTTATTTTGTATTAGTATATAACGTAAGCCTTATTTTGCATAGCATAAGTAGAGAAAAGTATAATTTGTTTTTGTTTGGTTATTATATCTTTTTTTTCACTATACGATGTTATATAGTCTTATTTTTCATAGCATAAGTTAAAAACAGTGCAATTTGTTTCGTTATTATATCTTTTTTTTCACTATACGATGTTATATAGTCTTATTTTTCATAGTATAAGTTTTTTTTATTAATAAGCTGTTTGTTATTTGTTATTACTAGTATGTATGTATGGATGTATATGCTTAATGGTTCCCCGCAGGGTTACATGTCCTTCCGGTTCCTCTTTCGTTTCTCTCTCTTTCTCTTTCCTTTACCCTTCATCTCCTCTCTACTTCCTTCATCCATTCTTCTCCTTCCCCCTCCTCTCCCAGCATCTCTTTTACCCTTTCTCTCCATTCTCCTTCTTTCCCTTCTATCCTTCCACACCTTTCCTACACGTGCTCCCACATCTCCTCTTCCTCCTCCATTCTGCACTTCCTTTTCTCTTCCTCTTCCCAATACCTCGCTTCTCTCACTTCGTTTCCCATTGTTATTACTAGTATATTTCAATATTTACTTTATAAAAGACTAAATGTGACCAAAACGTTTGAAAGGAAAGAAGCAACTGCAAACAAGGAGAATGTTATGTGCATAACCATAGAAGTGAAAAAATTAACGCTATTTAAAAATGAATATATTTTATGATTTTTATAAATATAACTATTTTATTGTATACATATAGAAATATAATGTATACATATATACGATATTATTCTGTTATTAGTATCTTTTGTAAATCTAAAGTTTTATTTGATACTAAACGTCAATTATCAAACTAAATTGGTACATTAAAAATAAACAAACAAACTTAAACATTTACACTTAGTAACTTGTACCATTTTTTCCCATAATGTCTCTTCTTAGAATGCAGATTTAATGTATGCATTGCATTGACTAATTTATGATCCATTCATCATACATATAATAAAGTAACTTGTAGTTAAATTTGGACATGTTATCATAACAATATATTAGTTCTGCACACATAAACTATATCATACTACATTCCATATAAAAATATAACAACATAACAAAACAATAGTATAGAATATAAAAAATATATATATTAATATATATTAATAAACAAAATTTATAGAAAGAATAAAAAGTATTAATGCTGTAATAATAACTTTATTTGTACTAAATTTTTGTTTCAAAATTTTACAAATACTGGTAACGTAAATAAGCATAACATGCACTACTGGGCACCTCAAAATCCGCATTGGATGAGAACAACCGCATTTCAGAATCCATGGTCCTTGAACGTTTGGTGCGGTATTATCGACAATTTTGTCATTGGCCCGTACTTTTTCGAAGAACGTCTGACTGGGCAAGTTTATGTCAACTTTTTACAAAATATTCTACCACAATTATGCGAGGAAATACCTTTAAATAAAAGACGTGACATGTGGATGCAACATGACGGTGCGCCCCCGCATTATGCAGCGTGCTCTCGAAGAGCAATGAATTAACTATTTGGTGACAAGTGGATAGGTCGAGGAGGTCCTGTAACCTAGCCGCCCCGTTCGCCGGATTTAACACCACTCGACTACTTTTTATGGGGGCACGTTAAAAACTGTGTAATGTCTAGTAAACCTACGACGCGTGAGAACATGAAAACTAGAATACGCGAAGCTTGTGCCAAAATAAACAATGAAATGTTGTGCAAAGTTAGAGAATCCTTTAAAAGAAGAACTGCTAAGTGTATTGAAGTAGGCGGTCGTCACTTTGAACACATGCTAAAATAAGGTAAGTACAAGTAAAACTGTTGCATCTTTTCTGCATTCCTCTGCAAATTTGACCTTGAATAACCTTGAGTAATAAGTCATTGAACTCGTCTGAAAACGCACTATATGATGATGGATAAAAAAACATATCATTCCATTAGAAAAAAAAAAAAATGACCTTAATGTCACCTTGGCGCGTCCACCCGGGAAAAAAAACTCATCACATGATGTCCCTCTCGATGGAGAACAATTTCCATCAAAAAAATTTTTGAGATAATCTGTAGTTTTAGAGATATTCATCTGTAACGCTTCTCGATGTTCACCCTGTATATAAATTCTATAGATTATAGTCTCTACTATGGAGGGTAGAGGTAAGGAGGGCAATCTCTGTATATGGAAAGTGTCCGTCTTATGAAGGAAATTACAGGTGGCGTTGCGAACATGAAGGGTACATATTAAAAAGAAGGCGCAACAATTTGATAGGGTAGTTCTGAACATCGACTAACTTCATAATGTATCTTTAGAATCACGAGCGCTGCACTTGGTCATAATTCGAACCCATATTTTCCTTTATTTCTCGGACACTTTTTCAGTTGAAACGCCATAAGAGATTGTCCTCCTTACCTCTACCCTCCATAGTCTCTACAGTAATGATTCACACATTTCTCATTAGTAACTGGACACATATATTGTTTCTTTTATTTACTCCTCCATCATCAATAATGATTTCACGTTCCGCATTGCCATTTTCCTCGTCAATGTTTGTAGTCATATTGACATCACTCACCGTATCATTTTTCATAATACATATATTATGTAAAACACAGCACGCAATAACAAATCGCGTAATGTCTATTCTCTCCATATCAAGAACTGTGTGCAAGCTGCGAAATCTTCCTTTTAGTAAACCGAATGCCCGTTCCACGGCTACTCTTGCAGATCCATGACAAAAATTGAAATTTTTTTGCCTTTCGGCCAGATGGCCATTATCACGATATGGTGTTATTAAATTGGAATGCAGCATATAAGCAGCATCACCAAGAAGGTGGCACTCATATGGAAATTTGTTGATGTCGCCAAGGTAATCATTAATGTCGGAAAGACGAAAAACTCGCTGGTCGTGTACCGAACCAGCATGGCCTGCAACGCAGTGTCGAAAGCGTAACTTGGAGTCACACACAGCCTGTGATTTAAAAATAACAGTTTATAATAAGAAAAAGAAAAGGTTCCTTATATGCATAATATATGACCTAAAATGATGGATTACCTGCAGATTAATAGCATGACGGCCTTTCCTATTAATGTATGCCTCAGGATGGTGTTTCGGTGCTCGAATATATATGTGCGTGCCATCTATTGCACCTATAACTTTAGGGAATGCACTTGTAGCTTCAAAATCTGTGAATATTTCTCCCACTGTATTTATTGATGGCCAAAAGATAAAATTGTGAGCTTCGTCTGCTAGAGCTTTTGTGACTCTTCGCACAATTGCTACTGCTGCAGCATGGCTCACATCAAATTTTTCACAAATAGATCTGTACAAGTTATTATCAAAATTAATTATTTGGTTATTATTTTAAGAACTACAACAAAACATAATACAATGTAATTTATATACCGATATGAATCAGGAGTTGCCATTTTCCATATAGCCAGAAGCAGTTGCTTTTCAACAGAAATCATTTTCTGTCCTGGTGATTTTCTTATTAATTTAGATTTTATTATATTTAATAGAAAATTAAATGTTTCACGTTCCATCCTACAAAAAAATAATATATTGCATGAAACGATAATAATGTGTACTAACATATCAAGGATATTATTTCAATGAAATTTAATTAAAAGATATATTTTCAGTATAACCAATAACACTGGATTCTTAATACTTTTGAGCGATTTATAACAATTAGAATAAGAATATTTTTATATATTATTACGTATTATTTAATATTTACAATATCTACATAATCAGTTATTTTTGAAGTAGGTACTATCATTACAGGTTTATGTTAAACTTGTTTTCGTTGGCACTGACTCCAAAAATAACTGATTACGTAGGTATTGTATATATTAAATACTACATAATAATATATAAAGATATTATGTTTAACTTTTTACTTTAAGTGTATATATAGGCAAATTTTTAAGTCAGTTTGTTTTTTTTAAATTTACTTGATTTAAGTATTTTACTGGAGTGTTAATGCAATCAATAACAATACTTACCTGAAATTAGATTTAAATATTTCATTCGTGTAGAGCGGAATAACTTGTTCCACGTAATTATGGATTCGCGGGATAGCATTTTTTTTTATACTAAGAGCTGCAGACGTGATACAATATTTATACAAACTTTGTTCTGCACTACTCCTTGCAATTATACTTAATACTTCATCATCGTTTTCCCCATCACTGTCTTCAAACATGACATCTAATAATTCGTTTATTATTAGAAAATCCATAATTGACAAATGCGTATGTAGTGTACCTTGGTGTACCTGTTTCCCGCCAAATATACACTCACTAGCCGTGTTAATATTATTTCTCCCTAAGGGAACAGTTGCGCCGTCTGCAATAATGCCTCATGCCAAACCGAACGCATACAAAGTAGCGTGAGTAACGTGCGCGTACTCGGTCCAAACCGAACGCATCCAATACGCGCTTAAGAGCGTAAGCACTCTAAGCGCGTAAGCGTCCAAACCGAACGCACCCAAAAAGATGTTGTAGATCGTTTGAAATATGAATAAACCGCGAATAAAAGAGGATTATGGAATGAGTGTCGAGGCAACTAAGTTATTATGAAAACAACATACCAAATGCTACAATAATGACGATAATTAAACGTTTTTTTTTTTTACTTTTCCAATATAAAATAGTTGTTAACATATCGGTGTGATTGTTGTAATAAAATTAAGATCAAGCATAACGACTTTTGGACCACGTTTGTTTATGAATATTTATCAAGCAACTCATTTCCTTTTGTTATCCTTTTAAATGAATTACAAAAAGAGATTGCTAAAAAAACAAAAAAGTTAGTTACACATCTGTGCAAAATTTCAAGTCAATTGAACGTACAAAAGTGGGTCGAATTTAGCTTACAAGATTTGTATTAGACATATGTATATGTAGGTAGATAAGTGAAACTGAAATAAAAGCTTGTAAAATATGATAGCATGACAACGATCTTTATAGGTGTTAGAGAACTAACACGTTTCTAGAGGCACGCAGACGAGTAGGTCATTGTTTTTACGGCTCATTGTCAGTAAAATCGTATTGTTGCTCTCGAAGCCTTCTTTATATGCGTAGCATGATTATCAGCTGATGAAATGTAATCTCTAGAGAACATAAAAGGGCTAATGATTGTCTAGAAGCCATTAATATTTTTAGCATTGATTAATAAAGGATTCAATTCGTGTTAATAACAACTCGTAAGAAGGAAATTTGTTCTTTTCAAGGCTACTATTAAATATATTTGAAGACATACTTTCACAATTAATTTGTATGTTTTAGACAGAATACTTCGTAACGTTGTGTGTAAATTAATTAATTAAATACATAGATTGATTCACAGTTGCATTAAAGTAATGCATATGTATTGTAAAATGCCTTGGCATTGTATAGAATACCAGATTATACACTTTGCCGGTAACATATACATTTGCTATTTATTACGGTTATGGTTTGAATTGATTGTAGTATTTGCCGACAAATTAGTTATTTCTACATTTATAAAAAATTGTAAAATGACGATGATTAGTTATTGGGTATGTCAAGTACAACCGATTTGGTTGTGTGTGTGTGTAAGCGCCGCACGGTGGGACGAATGATATAAAATCTCCGACATGTCCAAAAAATTCAAACCTTTTTTTTCCAGTCTCCGGGCTCTTAGCATTGTTTTATAGGCTTTTAGGAATAAGAAAATGTCTTGACATTTCAGAGACATGAAGTAATAACGCCGTGCTTGCGGCAAATGTATCTGAAAACGACCGCTCGAGACTTGAATTTACATGAAATCATATCTTGCTAGTTTAATTCCTCCTAAGAGATTCCCTCCTTTGATAATGTTGCTGTCTCATTTTTTGATACTAATGAGGTGTATTCAAATTGAGAAAAAATATGATTCAAATAAAAAATGGCTGTATAAGGTTTACATTTGATATTTAGTAACGTTCTGGGAATGTTGCGTACATTTTTGCACGTTACAAAAAAGTTCCGAGTTGTTCCGGGAAACGGAATTCACAGGAGTCTACCTTAGGTATTTAGTCAGAAAAATTCCAAAGAATGATATCCCACTTCGTCCCATTTCGCCCGCAAGACATCTTTCAAGAAGTGGCTTCTAGTGTCAAATTCCAGCAAAACGCAGTGATAGATGAAATTCTCGAGGTTGTGTGGATTAAGAGAGCTTGAAGAGGAATCTTTGCTCCCAATTCAGTTACCTCACGTTTTTCGGGATAACATTCCTTCTTGATTTTACTGAGCTAATAATAAGAGGGAAATATTTTTAATCCTGCCTTCAAAGTGGCATTTCTCAAAATGAAGTACTGTGATTTCGACAGGTTAAGAGATGCACTTAGGGCAAGTGTATTCTCACTTGTAAACAAAATGATGTCAGATTTCTGACTATCCTCGCGCATTTTTTTTTAATTCCTCCGAATCATCTGAATAGTCCAGCACTTTACTAACAATTCTTGCCTTAATACTACGACTTTCTTGCCTTAAATTCATTTTCGCGACAAAAAGTAGTTCCTCCCCCGAACAGCTTGCCCTCAATTCTTCAACCCTACGCATTTTTTGCCTCTTGGAGAGTTCACCAAAGGGCTTAAGCGTAATGTTGATTTCATCAGGAGGTTGAAGAGATTCCTGGGGATAATCAAAAGCTCGATTGAACCAAACTTCATTTTTTATAAAAACTGAATTTTATAATAAAAAATTCTTTCCTATAACCACATTGCACCAACTTTTTTTACAATGAACACAATGTATTTTAATTTTTTTTCCGGAATAAAATGTCACTCTAAGAAACATGTTTATTCACTTTTTGTGTCTCTCCTGCGAATGCTTCTCAGAGCAACATTGTGTTCCTTGAAAATAAACTTAAAATGTATTGTGTTCATTAAAAAAAAGTGGGTGCAACGTGGTTATAGGAAAGCAACAACTAACTTTTTCTTATGTAATATTTTATAAGTTGGTTGCAGGAATAACGAGATGTAATGCACGACAGAAATTTGTTTTAAAGACTGGCGCGTGGCGCGATTAGTACGTTACTATGTATGCTTTTTTGTTTTTCGTCGTTTCTGTTTATTCAGTCTCTTTGTACGATTCGTCTTGAGATAACCTCTATCTATTATAACTATTATTAATATTATCAGTATTATTGATATTATTATTTAGTATCATCGCGTTCTCGGTTCTGTCCAACCATCATGTTCGCGACAAACCGCAAGTTGTTTAATTTTTTGGGACATCCTAGTGACCCACAAAATTACGAAATACTAAAAGAGAAATTTTTGCGCATCATCTCTCCTGCGAATGTTTCTCAAAGTAACATTTTATTCCTTGAAAATAAATTAAAAATATTTTGTGTTCATTTAAAAATAAAAATGGGTTCAGTGTGGTTATAGGAAAGAATTTTTTCTGAAAAAAAATGAAGTTTGGCTTAATCGAGCTTTTGATTATCCCCAGGAATCTCTTCAACCTCATGATGAAATTAACATTACGCTTAAGCCCTTTGGTGAACTCTCCAAGAGGCAAAAAATGCGTAGGGTTGAAGAATTGAGGGCAAGCTGTTCGGGGGAGGAACTACTTTTTGTCGCAAAAATGAATTTAAGGCAAGAAAGTCGTAGTATTAAGGCAAGAATTGTTAGTAAAGTGCTGGACTATTCAGATGATTCGGAGGAATTAAAAAAAAATGCGCGAGGATAGTCAGAAATCTGACATCATATTGTTTACAAGTGAGAATACACTTGCCCTAAGTGCATCTCTTAACCTGTCGAAATCACAGTATTTCATTTTGAGAAATGCTACTTTGAAAGCAGGATTAAAAATATTTCCCTCTTATTACCAGCTTAGTAAAATCAAGAAGGAATGTTATCCCGAAGAACGTGAGGTAACTGAATTGGGAGCAAAGATTCCTCTTCAAGCTCTCTTGAATCACACAACCAAGAGAATTTTATCTCTTACCCGCATAGATATGAGCTTATCAAACGGGAAAAAATTGAAGCTTATTTCAAAATGGGGATGTGATGGGTCATCTAGCCACAGTGTGTACAAGCAACCTTTCGTATCAAACAGGGGTATAACTGCGGATGACTCTGCGTTGTACTTGACTACACTAGTGCCAATCAGGTTAATCGATACAGAAGACACATCAATTGTTTGGGAAAACTCAAGACCCTTATCGATTCATTTTTGCAGACCTGTGAAATTCGTGTTTTGCAAAGAAACTCCACAAATAATTAAATTAGAAAATGAACGAATGGAATCAGAAATTGCTTCGCTAATCCCTACCCAAATTAATCAAATTAAAATAGAACACGAACTTTATATGACGATGATCGATGGCAAAACAATAAATGTAGTGACTGACACAAGTTCATCCATGCGTTGTTATTTGTGTGGCGCGACACCAACAGTGATGAACGACTTGAAACAAATCGACACAAGAACTCCTAATTCAGAGCATTACAGGTTTGGCATTTCTCCTCTTCACGCTAAAATTCGGTTTCTGGAGTGCCTGCTTCATATTTCTTACAACCTGGACTTCAAAAAGTGGTCAGCAAACACAGATTTGTACAAGAAGCAACAGCAAGAACGGAAAAAAAAATCCAGCAACAGTTTAAAGAGGAGCTGGGTCTTCACGTTGACCGAGTAAAGCAAGGTGCTGGAACTTTTAACGATGGCAATATGGCACGAATGTTTTTCGACGATCCTAAAATTACAGCAAGAATCACTGGAATTAATGAGGAGGTCATTAGACGATTTGCTGTAATTTTACAAGCGATTTCTTCAGGGAAAGCAACTTGCCCCAAGAAATTTGGATCATTTGCCCGAGAAACCGCTGAACTTTATGTCAAGCACTACGGGTGGTATCATATGCCACCAACTGTCCACAAAGTCTTGATTCACGGGGAGAAAATAATAGAAAGTTTTATTCTTCCAATCGGAAAATTTTCGGAAGAGGCTCAAGAAGCTCTTAATAAAGTTTTTCGTCACTGCAGAGAGTTCAGGGCCAGAAAAATGTTACGGAAATCAACAAATGAGGATATCCTGAATAATCTCCTGGTGAGCTCTGATCCCAGGATTTCAACACTGAGACCACACTGCTCTTTTAAAAATTCAATGGCCAAGAAGTTATTCCCAGAAACCCAAACCTTGCTACGTGTTGATAATAACGATGTCCTCGAAGAAGATGACCTTGATTCAGAGTTTTTGGACGCCTCGGTAAGATTTGATGAGGTAGAAGAACAAGATTACTCGCTGGACTGTGTTGAAGAACCTGAATTATTAGGAGAAACCGATAATGAGATGGAAGTTAATTAAAGGTACATTATTTGACTTATTTCATTGTTTACATTTTTTCAGTTACTAAGTACAAATTTTTATTTTTTTTTAAAAATATGTACCTATTTACGTATGTATTTTGTATTGTATTTTTACCTACACTCAAACAAAACTAAATTTTATTAAATATTATGTGAAACTTCTTCCACATCATTCCTATCGTTAAACGGACTTCACCATTCGATTTAGCACGAAAAAATACATAGGATATGATCCACATTTAAATTTTTATTGGGGAATAATTGAGTAAAAAGCCATGTCCAGTGAATCGCCCGTTTCGTCCCACTGTGCGCCGTGGATGTAGAGTAGGAGACGACGGTAGGTTATAGTGGGGGTAGCGATTTGTCCTACGTCCCAAAATTCTGGCATCACTGGATTCGGGTATCTAAAAATTGTACTTTCAACGACCCTTTGCGGACATTTCAAACATAAAATTTTTCTCGGGCTATGTGTCGCTGCCAAGCGGCAACAGAGATCGGGACGAGGCGAGCATTTCGTATCCGTGAACCGCATTTCTGGCCGACAAAATGCAGCCTCAAAATGACAGAACATAATAGTATCAAGGCGTCAAATGAAAGATCTGATAATAATCTAGCGCGCTAAGGAGCCCGATTTTTGAAATCATCGTTACGAAAGTAGTGAAAGACATAAGAAAATCAGCTGATCCCACTTATGCGTGCTTGCTACTTACACCTACATAACTTTAATATTCTAAACCTATTTTCTAATATTCTATTGATGATTTAAAAAATCCGGCACTATAGCAGAATATCATTGTATGGCATGTCAAATAAAAGATAATATGTGTACATTCGATTTAACCTAGACGCGACCCACGCCAGGATAGAATATATGAGAAATATTTTTATGAATATCTTGAAAGCTAAATTCAAACTAGTTGCTCAGATTCTTAGACCTTACAACGTTTTACAAAATTATTGTAATGGGTGACATGTGCCATCATTTAAATAATTATTAAATAATAATGTAATCGTGAGAGATGATTTTCAATATAACATTGTTATAAATGTACATGCATGATTGAATATGTAATAACTTTAACAACACACCCAATTTTATTAATTATTTCCATATTGTTATTTTTAGTTACTTGTCTTTATTTTACATTATAATCAGAGGTATCGGACAATGTTCTTATTTTTATTCTGTTATAGGTATCATACACAAATAACATTAAAAATGTAAAGTGGGCCGTCGCTGTAGTTAATATAAACAATAAATCGTGCTTTTTCTTGCTACATAAAGATATTAAATCAATGATGCGTCGCATCTTTATTAATAACTTTTTATCAAATATCTATAATTTTAATTTCCATATTAGTTCTTTAGACTTTGTTAAACATTGTTGACTTCATAAATTACACATTCTCCTTCAAACAATTTTACTAAAATAACAATCTCTGTAAAAAACCTTGTACAAAGTACGCGACGGCCCGCTTTCTTCGTAAACGTTAAATATAATATAACATTTTGGTACGTCTATCAATCCAGGAACAATATTTAACATGTTTGTATAGATAATAAATAATTCTAATTTTTCGAAGGTTATCCATATACAATTTTTAGATAATTTTTGAAAATTGTTTATGTAGATACAGTAGGGATACAAAAATTTATTTTACTAATCTTTAATCTAAAATTTAAATCAATCGGTGAATTTATGATAATATTTAATTTATTAAACATTTTAATGAATTTATTCAATTTTTATTGTTTCCTAGTTCATAAATAACCGTATAACAACCGTCTAATAACCTGAATCAAGTACATAATTCATTTTCCTGCGCTAGAGTTGCTCCACCCCATGCTTCCATTCATTCAATTAAAAAATACAAAAAGGTAGGCTTCGCATATTGCCAGGTTGTATTTTTTCATTTTTCGAAAAAAAGCGGGCCGTCGCGTACTTTGTACAAGGTTTTTTACAGAGATTGTTATTTTAGTAAAATTGTTTGAAGGAGAATGTGTAATTTATGAAGTCAACAATGTTTAACAAAGTCTAAAGAACTAATATGGAAATTAAAATTATAGATATTTGATAAAAAGTTATTAATAAAGATGCGACGCATCATTGATTTAATATCTTTATGTAGCAAGAAAAAGCACGATTTATTGTTTATATTAACTACAGCGACGGCCCACTTTACATTTTTAATGTTATTTGTGTATGATTTTACATAATTTTGTTATAATAAAAAATCCTTGTTTCAATTTAAAAATAAGAGCAATTATAAATTACAGCGACGGCCCACGTAACATTCCTATTGTTTTTTATTTTTCGACATACGTAGACTATGATGTTATTATTTTCTATTGTCTCTCCAAGAAAAGTACATACCTAAGCTCCATTTGACGATCTTTGGCGATTTTTTAGCTACTTTCATACTTAATAGTGTTCTTGAGTGCGTACTCACTAGAAAACTCTTAGGGATCCGAAATTGGATGCTTTTAGAGCAAAGAAATCCATGCGATTCCAAATTAAAATTATACATTTCGAGGAAGATTGCCGGCGTCCCAGTCGTATACTACGACCTTTTTCGAGGGGACCAGGTTAACTAGAGGACATGTTATATTATATTACAATGTGTATAATCGATGTAATAGGTGTACAATGATGGAAAAATTTACCGAAAAAGTACATAACAGATGTGGTATACATTCAGACTTGTTGCAATATTATTCATAAAAACGTCTACGAAGATATGATAGTTCGCTCTGAGAAACTCCCGGAACGTATCCATATGAACTCATCTATACATTTACACGCAGCGAATTTTACTTATTACTAATTCGAATCTTCTAATGAAGTAAAAAATTAAAATTATCTGAAAAATGATTACATAAAGAATAGTTAGTTCATATCTTTATTAATATGTCGAATGGGATTAAAATTAGTAAGTACGGGTTTTTCTAACCTGCTTGATAACCACTACCCTGTATCTCCTGCGTGTGACGGACGTTATAACGAAAAATTAGCAAATTCTTGTTATCTAAAATCTTCGATAGAATTAACCACGTTCTCAATTAATGAGAAAGAAGTCTACTGCCTTCCTTAATTATCCCTTCTAACCACACATATCCTCTACGTTTCTATAGACAAGGAAGATTGCGATAGTACTGACGGGTACAATAAATAAATAAAATGTGATAGGTTAAGAATATCGACATGTCAAACATTCCAGCGCTAGCTAGATTCCCACCTGATATCGACGCTAACTCCACTGGCTTCACTAACGGCGAAATTAGGAAACTGGACAAAATTCTATATATATAGATATACTCGCAATGTTAACGAAAAAGGTCGGAAAAAAAAAGACTGATAAAATTGATATTTCATAAAATTTCAAAACACATAAATTAGATTATTAACTTATTGGAAGCCGCGATTCTAATAACTTATATATCAACGAAAGGGAAAAAGTTCCAGGATTATGATGAAACAAACCAAAATTATGTAGCACTTCGCGTCGATGAGATATTAGCATTTTAAGGTTTCCCCCTCCCTTCAAATTTACGATTTTGCTGTAAATATACCACCGGCGTTAGTCCGATTTTTTGCGACGGACAGCCTAACTGCCGTTAGTCTGTAATAGTTCTGTTTCGATATCCGGGGCCCTGCATGGATCTCACATCTCCGCTGTATGTTCCCCATAGCGACGCCAGCGGTAATCGATGGAAGCTCGAGGCGACGATTTCGTATCGCTGAAACGAGGATTCTGCGCCGACAAATTTAAGCTTCAGTTTAACAGATTATAATCAATGCAAGGTGTCAAATGAAAGATTTGATCATAATCTAGCGTGCTAAGGAGCCGGATTTTTGAAATCATCAATAAAATATTAAAACAAGTGTTTAGAGATTCAAAGTTTTCTTGGTGTGAGTAGACAAGCATGTGTGAGTTTGGTCAGCTGATTTTCTTATGCCTTTCATTATTTTCATAACGATGATTTAAAAAATCGGGCTCCTTAGCACGCTAGATTATGATCAGATCTTTCATTTGACACCTTGCATTGATTATAATCTGTTAAACTGAAGCTTAAATTTGTCGGCCAGAAATACGGTTCACGGATACAAAATCCTAGGGTAAAACCGTTCACGATGGCCGCTTGGCGGCGCGTCGATACTTCCGTCGGATTCCCCTTAAGGGGATGCGACCCAACTCTAGTAACTCCGAATTGATCGATGCGCCTCCTAACGTTACACTCGAGCAATCTGTGAGTGGATTGATGCGCCTCCTCGTGTTACTTCTTCTAAGCTGTTTCGCCAGTGCTGTAGTAAACAAGCCACGTCGCGTAATCACCGCACCTAAAAGGGGCCCCATGCTATGTGCTATGTGCTACATACGCGGTAAAACGTATTAGCAGTATACACATGTTCCAGTAAAGGTGACAAATCGGTAATTGGTAATAGTAACCTGTTAACGCGAATAATTAACAGGGTTGCGTTGGGTTGCAACATTTATCACTTTTACTGAATGTGTGAAAAATACTGATAATGAAAAATACTGAAAAATGAAACATGTATGTTTCATCTAGAAAGCGTTATATTTATTTTGTAGGTTAAAAAAGATTGATCATTTTTTAATAGAAACAAACATACATTTATTCAAAATGTAACATTTACAAAAGTACTATTAATAAAAATTATATTAAATTTTTTAAGAAAAAGCCTGGTGTATGCTCGAAAATGATCCAAATATGGTGAGTCTCGCTGCTCCATACCATGTTATCTGAAATAAATAAACCAAATAATTTTTGTTAATCGATGAGAGTATTGAATGATTCTTAACTTTTATAAAATATTAATTTTAAACCAACTAGCAGCTCTAAAATGAAACTGAATTTATTGTGAAAAAAAGCCTTTCCTTTTATTTTATTTGTAAAATGTCATTATCCACTGAAAAATAAATCTTACACAAATTAAACAGAAATAAATTAATTTTTTTACTTACAATTAATCGTCTTTTCCTGGTCCATATCCAGCTCCTTCCGCAGCGGCTGTTGTCCTCAAAATATAAACTTCTTTTCTTTTGCGAAGTTGTCCGGTTCTTTCATCTTGCAGGAAGTTCCTAGTGTCATTTCTACTTTATCAGGCAGCTAAAATGACATGAAGGATTACAACAATAGATATCCTTTCACTTAAATTTTCATGTATGAAATGAGTATTTATATACTTATCTTTATTTAACAAACAGCAAGACGTAGCCCTAGCAAGTTATGTTTGTGAAAATGTAGCATCTGAAACTGAAAAGTGAGTAACACATATCCAATGATATAAGATAAATAAACTGCAAATTTCAAACAATGTATCGATGGCTATTTCTTAGACAATTTCTTTGTCATGCAACCATCACATTTCCAACATTGCGCAGTTGTATGTTTCATGGGACAACATGCATTTTCTAGTCTCAGATCATTTTTATTTTATATATTCTTATTGTGCACTTTATCATTTCATGCGTCAACATGCATTTCATAGTCTGAGATCATAATTATTAAAAATATTCTTATAGTGCACTTGATCATTTCATACGACAACGTGCATTTTCTAGTCTCAGATCATTTTTATTTTAAATATTCTTATTGTGCACTTTATCATTTCATGCGACAACATGCATTTCATAGTCTCAGATCATAATTATTAAAAATATTCTTATAGTGCACTTGATCATTTCATGCGACAACATGCATTTTCTAGTCTCAGATCATTTTTATTTTAAATATTCTTATTGTGCACTTGATCATTTCATGCGACAACATGCATTTGCTTGTCTGAGACCATTAATATTATAAATATTCTTATAGTGCACTTGCTCGTTTCATGCAACAACATGCAATAGCTAAACACATTTTTCACCGTACATACTACTTTTTGGCAACAGTCTTACGAGCTTCAAGAACATGAGAAGGTTCTCTAAGTGGCATATTTCTATCATATCGACTATCTATTAATTCTGGAAGCATGCAATAAATGTAAAAAGAACTCAATTTGGGAAACATTATCTCATTCCAAAATGAATCGTCTCGATAGACTATTATGTATTTCATACCTTTGCGTGTCCATATGCAAAAAATGCAATACTGGCGCTTAGTTACATGTAATTGCCCTTGCACTTGGTAGTAGTATTCGTGCTTCTTGTTCATCTCCACGCCAGTGTGTGGATCAAAAAAAAAAAGAAAAAAAGCTTCTTCCGGTGAAATATTTTTGGCTGCGAAAGGGCATTTAATTTCTACAATGCCGTCTTCGCCAATAAGGCCGTCTGGAGACGCTCCCAGGTATGGAAATTCTGCGTCGATGAATAGTCCGCATTTTTCAATTTCCACACCGATTTCCTTTGCGAGTTCTTTCCGCGCGATTGATTCACATTGTCTACCGTGCTCGATAGCAGGTATTGACAATAATCGCGGATATAAAATATTCTTTATTAATTTTCCACGTAAAGTTGTTTTCCTCATTCTGCAGACTTTGCCGAAATTGGAGGCTGTCAGTAATTTTCTCCGAATCGTCAGCCATAACTCGTTCAGGCTTTGTCCTCTTGTTTTTTCTTCTATTTCCACTCTATCTTTTTGCCACTCTTGCAATCTGCTATTGTGTAGTGACACTTGGTCTTCGTATGTGTCTCTGTCCATGTCCGGCCGCTGGGCATTTGGTCCATAATCTTCGTCGGTTCGATGCGACCTTTTATCCTCGAATCGGAGCTTCTTCGTCCTTCTCTTCGATTCTTGGTTCTTCAGAAGTTTTCTTTTCCGTCGTCTTTCTAATGTCTTGACGATTTCTGTTGGTTCTCGCTGCATCGTTGTGCTCAAGCTACTCAAGCTTGATTGCGTATTATGTTGCACCACAGCGGCGGTGCATCTCGCCTCGTAGGAACCACGTTCTCCGAAATTAATCCGTTTCCCACCGATGAATTTACAAACTATAGCGTTATAGCTCTCAACGCTATTGCTATTGAGATTATAAATCAAACTATCAGCATAACAGCTTAGTTGATTTATAGTGTCTTCAATTTTTTGATATAAGCCAACACTTTTTAGTAATGGTACCACATTCTCTTCATTTTCTTTTCGTGTACCGTCGCAAAAGTATTGTAGCCGTGCACAATTTTTATGTTCGCCAAAAACGTGGCTAGGTATATTTAACATGTCAATTTTCAGATTTTGTGCCTTTCTGTTTGTTGGCAAATTTTCTCCGGCGCGAAATGCTGCCGCTTTTGTTATCGCGGTTCTTATTCTCAATATATTTCCCTCGACGATGCTTCGTGTTCTTCCTAGACGACCTTTCGTCTTCGAAATTTCCTTTAATTTGTGAGACAAATTCCTCAATAAATGGTTGGAGCACTCGATCTTGCCCACGCGAACGTTGAAGTATGGATCGCTATCAATGATCCTCTTATACACGCTGCTGTCACCATCCGCAATAAGTGTGGAATACATCAATCCGTGCATCTCTACGCTGCATTTAAATCCTTCGACTATCGCGTCGCTCTCCATGCTTGTTGAACTTTGTTGTCGGTTCCAATTTTTGAAACATTGGTGTTCTTTCACTTCTTCCTGTCTGCGGGCAGCGTTATCGCATACAGCGCAATATTTATTTCGTACCGCGATGAATAAAACTTTTTGCGTGTGGTACCCAAGTATGGCGCCTACGCCAGATGGAGAGTCATATTTCCCACTTCTGTAAGACCTCTTCATCCAGCTTCCATCGGCGACGACAGGAATATGCGGTACACCGTCTATAACATCACCCCTTTGGATCGCTAAAGCCTTCTCCTCGGCGGCAGCAACTACCATCTCTGCCATAGCAGCCTTTGCGAATCCATCGGCGACATTGTCATGACATTGTGTATAGATTTTTCATGACATGCACGGAATATTCATGGCGTTAAGGAATTCTTCCATTTGTGAATATCCCATTCCTGTCACAAGGGATCCAGCAACAGCACTGTGATTTAGATCCATTATGTCGCTATCACTGCGTTCTGTGCTTATTTTAGAGGAGTAGTGGCACATGCGGCACTTTATTTCGATTTCGGTTATCAATCCGTGTCGACGAGATCCAGCAATCATGAAATCGGAAAAACGGCAATCTAATGGGGGACAATGGTCATCAAACTTTTCGTGCATTTGATTGAACAAGTAGTTCAAATCAACAATGCGACGACCTTCTATATAACTTAGTTGTGTTAAATTTTCGTTTTCTTCTGCCAACGCATCCACTGTCTCCACATTCAATGACATTGTATCCTCGTTTTCACCCTCTTCTTCCTCGAGGTATTCGACGTTGGTGTATACTTCGTCTACTTCTTCGATATTTTCTCTTTCTTCTTCCTCGAGGTATTCGACGTTGGTGTAAAATTCTTCAACTTCCTCGATATTTTCTCTTTCTTCTTCCTCGAGGTATTCGACGTTGGTGTAAAATTCTTCAACTTCCTCGATATTTTCTCTTTCTTCTTCCTCGAGGTATTCGACGTTGGTGTAAAATTCTTCAACTTCCTCGATATTTTCTCTTTCTTCTTCCTCGAGGTATTCGACGTTGGTGTAAAATTCTTCTACTTCATCGATTTTTCCACTCTCTTCGTCTACTATTTGTTCCACTTCTTCCTTGGACCTTTCTTCGTGTCCCCGTTCCAGTGGCATTTCTTCCAATCCCCTTTGCATGCCATTTTTTTGCACATCCTCAATTCTTCGTTTTTTACAAAAACGTCCACTTCTTTTAATTCTTCTCCGCACTGAGGCATTTAAATGTCGAGGATTACATTGTCCCTTCCGATATCTTGTCGTCCTTGTCACACCACTACCGCGCGGTACTTTGTCCATCGTTAAACACACAATCAAAATCACTAAACACAAAGATCACAAAATATAAAAAGTTAATTTTTAAAACTTCTCGAAATTCGCAAAAATGAACCAGCACTTTTCGCGGTGTCACGCCCGGCGACTTGCGAGATGTGATTGACACCTTTCTGAAATCTCCTGACGTGATACCTGTCCTGGCTCTCGCGCGAATGCAAAGTCGTCAGGACGAATAAAGCGTGCGCCTGACCGAAGAAGCCAAGTGACGATCAGATAAGTGCGGCGATAAGCTACTGACGTCACGGGACCGATCGTCCCTTCGAGATGACCCATTGTGCGGCGCTCAACTGACACCAAAGACAATGTTTATTAGTACATTTTGAAAACCAAAGCGAGAAACAATATTTAATAACATTAACACGCAACCGGTAGTTGTTATTTATGTTTCATTATCTAAGAAATTACTAATAAGCTTGCTCGTGCTTTAATGGTTTTCTTGTAGATATCTTACAAGTAGTGTTATTGTGGGATTGAAAAAATGAAGCGATCACGGCAGTGATCTCCGTAACTTTCAAAGATATGTAATTAACAATAACAAACAGAATACAAAAGGTTACTACACAAAGAAGTCTCTCGATCTTTCATCCGTTCGGATGGTCCGTTCCTTCGCGAATCATCTCCCCTCTACCGCTCCTTTCTTCTTCCAACGTTTCGCAACACGCTCGCCTCTAGCGCCATCCGCGCGCTCCGCACGCACCCTGCACGCGCGTGCACACACTCATGCTCCCTATCCTACATTCGGCCATTCTGACAACCATCTGACCTCAGATGCCGATAATGAAACTTATAAACTATTGTGCACATTTTAAAACTTATATCTATTAGTTCTTATTCTATACTTATCTCTATAATATATGCTTTTATACTTATTCCTAATAACTAGATTCGCTTTGGTTTTCTTTTTCAAACTTATAAACTACTGTGAACATTGCAAAACTTATATCTATTAGTTCTTCAAATATACGCTACTAATTAAAATATACGATACTAATCGCTAGTTTTTCTTTTTTTTTTTTTTTTAAACAAAATCAAACCACAGTCACTTTTAATCACTGTTCGCTTCTGTCCACCTTTTCATGTGGTCCGCCGACACGGACGTACGACGTGGACCTTCATGTTCTCCCACTTTTTCCACGAGGTAACGGTCGTGTCGCAGAACCTTGGTTACACGATATGGCCCCATGAACTTTGGACAGAATTTTAATCCAGGACCGAGTTGGGTTCGTTGGATGGCCACCATATCGTCTTCGCGGTATTCTTCCGGTTTCTTACGCTTTCTATTGTAGCCCTGTCGATTTTCTTCCTGTATTTTCTCGATTGCCGCCTTTGCTTGTTGGCGTGCTTCATTACGATCTTCTAGAAAGAGTTCCGACTTTTCTCGTTCTAATATTTCTTTTATTTGAGGATCTTCTTTAATTCTCATGCGTGTTCCAAATAATAAATAAAAGGGCGTCATACCCGTGCTTCTGTGGGGTGCATGGTTTAAGTATTTTTGAGTCACACCTACGTACTTGTGCCACAGCTCAGGATTGGGTGCAGCCAGCTTGGATAGAATCGGAATCAGGCTTCGATTCACGCGTTCTACCTGACCGTTTCCTCTGGGCGTTCCGGTGACTATCTTCGTGTGCTGAATCCCCTCATCTAAACAATATTCTTCGAATTCATGGGATGTAAATGCCGTTCCCCTATCGGAGACAATTCTTCTCGGGTTGCCAAACACCACCGCTTGCTTTCTCAAGTGCGATAAAGCCTCGGAGGTACTTGTCGATCTTGACGGGTACAGCCACGTAAATTTCGTGAACGAATCTACGACCACAAAAATGTGTTTATAAGCCTTCTTCTTGGAAGGCATCGGGCCTAAATGATCTATATGATATGTGTCCATTGGAAGTTCCCCCTTTTCGATAGGGTGTAGGAGACCTTCCTGTTTTCCAGCTTTTCGTTCGACTAGAATACAATCAATGCAATTACGTATAAATTTCTCAATCTTTTCGCGCATACCGTCGAACCAATAATCACGCTTGATTAACGCTTCCGTTTTCGCAACTCCTAAATGGCCTTGTTCGTGCACACGACGTATAATACTATTTTGCATTGATTTCGGTACTATAATTACAGATACGCCTTCGATTTGCTTACAAAGAATACCGTTTTCTAACAAATAGTCTTTAGAACCTTCTTTTCCGACAAGCTCTCTTATTCGCATTAAGTTCGAGTCTTTTATTTGCGCCTTCTTTAAACTCATTAATACACCGTCATACTCGTCGATTAGCATAGCGGTGGGGAGGGGATTTCGACTAAGCGCGTCGACGTGCCCCATACCGCTCCCTGATCTATGCATTACCGTATAATCGAAATCCTGCAAGAGCAATGCCCATCGTGCAACGCGCGGGCAAATATCTTTTTTGGTCATCGTTAAGGCAAACGCTTTACAGTCAGTGATTATCTTAAATGGAATCCCGATTAAGTATACTCGAAATTTTTTAACAGCTTTTATGACAGCCAGTACCTCTAATTCATAACTAGCATATCTTTCCTCGCTCGGGGTAGTCTTACCACTCGCGTAGTAAATTGGATGAAATTTTCTATCCTCACTCTCTCGTTGCATTAAAATCGCGCCATAACCCATAGAAGAAGCGTCCGTATGAAGTTCCGTTTCGGCATTGACTTTATATAAATGTAAAACTGGTTCATTACTCAGCGCTAATTTTAACTGAGAAAAAGCTTCTTGTTGTTCTTTTCCGAATTGAAATGGCACCTTGTCTTTCAATAAATCCGTCAAGGGTCTAGCTACATACGCGTACCGAGGAATAAACTTACGAAAATAAGCCGTGAGGCCTAAAAAACTTTGTAACGTTTTCGTATTAGAAGGAGTAGGAAAATGTTTTACCGCGTTTGTTTTTTCTAACGATGGCTTTACGAGTCCGTTCTCGATTATATAACCCAAATAATTTACACGTGTTTGGAAAAACTGACACTTCTTCCAATTCATGCACAATCCGTATTCGCTTGCGACCTTGAGTACCGTTTGTAACCGAGTCAGTGCTTCCTCATAATCAACCGCGGGTATTATGAGATCGTCCATATACACTAAAACAATCTTAGAAGTAATCAAATCCCTAAATATTGCAATAATATATTTTTGAAAGACTGCAGGCGATGTGGTTAGACCGAAAGGTACACGTAAGAATTCAAAATGGCCATCAGGCACTACGAATGCAGTGTACTTGATCGATGCTTCGTCTATGGGCACGTGGAAAAACCCTTGTTTCAAATCTAATGTCGTGAATATCTTAGCACCTTGCAGTTTGTCTATTTGATCTTCTATTAACGGTAACGGGAAACGCATTTTAACTATCTTTTCATTAAGTTTACGGTAGTCAACGCAAATTCGATTCGTACCATCTTTTTTCTTTACCAACACTATAGCGCTAGCGTAATCTGAATGAGAACATCTAATTATGCCTTCGTTTAGCCACGTTTGAATCTGTGCATCTACTTCCTCTTTTTCTTTCGATGATAATCTTCGCGGTCGGTGATAAACCGGAACATCGTCCTTTAAGACTATATTCAACTTAACACCGGTATCTTTAACTCTCTCTGGCTTATAAGTTTCGATCATTTTTCCTACTTTCTCCCTATGTTCTAAATTTTCGACGTGCGTTAAATCTATCTCAGGTTCGTCGGTGATATTTATATTGAAAACTTCCGGGACATCGTTTGTATCGTCGGCGATTCTAGATATAGCTATATCTCCGCGAATTATTCGTATATCCACACCGTTTAGGAAATCTGCCCCCACCAGCATTTCGTGCGACAACAGCGCATCGGATACTACGTGTAATAAAATATCGTATACTTCTCCGTCAATCTCGATTTTAAGACGCGTTTCTCCCAAAGTCGTATTATTTTCCGATCCGACACCGTTAAAACTTAATTTCTTATTAATCAGGGGAGGCGCCCCTAATCTAATATATTGTTCCGCTTTTATAAGACTTATGTCACTGCCCGTATCTATTAAGGCATTAACTTCGCAACCGTTAACAAAAATTTGCTTACAATACTTTTTCTTATTCGCGTTCGTAGCATTGACTTTATTCTTTACCGTTGACGCCTTTTCCGTACATTTCGAAGCAAAGTGTCCGTATTTGTTACATTGAAAACATTTTACGCCTTTTTCTTTCGACGGGCAAGAATTGCTCTCGTGATTTTTCGCGCCGCAGTAAAAACAACGCTTTTCGTCTTTCTTTCCGCTAGCCATGGGTGCTATTTTCTTTTCACTGTTAATCTTACCTCTAATTTTCGCATTCGCACGCATTTTCTCGTATAGCTCGAATTTCTCTTTTAACTCACGTATCGTTTTCGCCCCGTATAAAACGATTTTATTAACCTCTTCATCTTGTACGCCATCTATGATGTAATCGATGACCGTTGTCCTGTCGATATTCGCTTGTGCTGCTATCTCCAACATTGCATAGATGTATTCGTGAAACGATTCATCGTGTTTCTTCTTTCTTGCACATAACCTCTTATGCACATCGTGACTGTTCACGCGTTCTTCGAATTCCGTCGTCAATGATTTTTTGAGCTTCGACCACGTTCTTGCGCATTGTTCATAATTCACGTAAATTTTTGCGGAACCCCGTAATAAACTTTTCGCGTAAATTGTTTTTTGTATATCGGACCACTTACATAATTCGGCCACATCCTCAAAGTCCCTTATCCACCTTCTTATACATTTCTTGTCGTCTCCGCTAAAAGTGTTTAGCGTGTCCGATACCTCTCTGAATGAAGGAAGGTGTCTCGCCGCCCGCGTGGTATCTTCCTTTGTTCGTGCATTCGTTTCGCCAACTTCTTCTTCGCTGTTTTCTTCCGAGCCAGATTCTTTATCTTCGGTTTCTTCACGGTCATCACGAGCATTTTCATAATCAGATTCTTGGTTTTCCTCGTTTTTCTTATTTTTCTTATGGCAAGCCGCCATGAGTCGTTCGCATAGTTCTTCCTTGTTTCCTGTTGTTTTTAAGTTTAGTTTCTTCAGTTCGTCTTTTAATTCAATCAGTTTCATGTTACCGATCGCCGATTGCTTCGGCAGTCGGGTACTTTCTTCGCCTCCAGCTTCGTTTAATTCTTTGTCCGCCATTTTGCGATGGACGTTTCTCGATTTTTCTTCTCACTTCCCAAATCACTTACTTCAATCCCGGACGAGCCCCCAATTGTGGGATTGAAAAAATGAAGCGATCACGGCAGTGATCTCCGTAACTTTCAAAGATATGTAATTAACAATAACAAACAGAATACAAAAGGTTACTACACAAAGAAGTCTCTCGATCTTTCATCCGTTCGGATGGTCCGTTCCTTCGCGAATCATCTCCCCTCTACCGCTCCTTTCTTCTTCCAACGTTTCGCAACACGCTCGCCTCTAGCGCCATCCGCGCGCTCCGCACGCACCCTGCACGCGCGTGCACACACTCATGCTCCCTATCCTACATTATTTATATCGTAAAGGTGGAGAATTTTTTTAAAAGTTTGTGTAATTTTGATTTACAATTTAGAAAATTCGTTTTTACTGTACACGCAACATAAAAAATAAACGCCTAGCCTTCCGCTATTGTTTGCCAGGCTTTCCTCGCCTATCTCTTCCGCGCTTCGTGATTGGCCGGTTTTCGACTCAAATCATCTATGTACATCTGAAGATACCGCTAATTCGATAATTCGGATAATTCGAGCAGTAAGGCACTCCCTGAATATGTATGAAAATGTTAAATTTTTGTGTATTTATAGACCGCGAGACGTGAAAAACAAGTTTTTGGCAGTTTGTTACCGTCTCAAGCTCATGGTAACGTTAACAAATCTGCTTGCATCTTTCGAACCCTCGAAGGATAAGAAACATAAATGTGACAAATTCATGGATTGATCGCAACAATTTCCCTCTACAGTTCGATCAAACCGTTGTTGAGAGATACATTTTATACTTTTCGAACGATCAAGATCTATTACAATCTCTTACACATCATCATGGTAACGAATCTCTCAAACATTCGATAAAACGCACGTCGTTCAATTTCATGTAAAAAACAAAAACGGTTTCGCGTATAGTCCCAAGTTTTTCCTTTTTCCCAGGATAATTGGTTTCTCGACAATTATTAACATTATTAGTAGTTATATCATTAGTATAAACATAAATATAAAACAGTCTACTTGTTTCATTAGTACAAACATAAATTTAAAACGCGCGCGCCGTTACCGTTCACGCGTGTATATGGTTGCGGAGAAACCGTATGGAAAATTTAGACAGAGGGGTGGCGGTTTTCACCCCACCCGCCCTACTCCTTTGTGCCCAACAGGTAGAAGGCCTCGCGCACCGCTACAAAAATCAGAACCCGTTGAGCAGTCGAAGAGATTTCACGTGAACAGAAAAATAGTAAGTATGACTTGTGTAATATGAATGATTAGTTTTGATCAGTTCATACATTTCTACCTTATTATCTTGGTTTACTATATTTGTTTTTTTCTTTTCAGAAGATGTACCCTGCGATTATCGAAATAGAAAGGACATTGCCGAAAAAATCATTGGAAATGGAAAAGGCGGATGAAGGCGGGCGGACAACGTCGACCGCGGAGGCGGCGGGTCCCAGCATTGCGGCAGGCCCAAGTGTTGGGACGGCTGGACCAAGTTCGGCAGATTGTAGCTCGGCTGGACCAAACGCTAGGAGGGCGGAGAGCGAGGAGGTGCCGCCGCCGATCTACGTGCCGCCTCCATATATGGCGGGGCAACCGCTCTTCCCGATTACGGCGATGCCAGCCCCATTTTTAGGATGGCCACCCTTTTACCCGGGTCAGGCAATGGCACCGGTGGTGGCGGATCCGCCAATCCAAAACGCGGTAAGTTAATGAAAATATATGCTATTACATATGCAGGGTGTTCTCGTCCTTGCCGAAATAACGCATGTCACACGTAAACGAGTAAGAAACTGAGCCGAAAAGTGTCATAAAAATTAACATAACCCGGGTTAGTTAACGTATTAGGAAATAATAAAGCTAGGCTTATCGCGAAGCGCGGAAGTGGGGGGCAAATCTTCGAAGCTCGGAGAAGTATCTCTCTCTCTCTCTCTCTCTCTCTCGCACTACCTGTCTCTTTCTTTATTCCTCCCTTCTTTCGTTCCTTTCTTTATTTCTTTCTTCTTTTCTTCCGGACTTTCCGCGGCACTACCTTTACGCTGAAGGCTCCCGCTATCTCTACTCTCTCCAGCATTAGATAAAGCCGTTGAAAAAGAGAGAGACTGATGCTTCTTGAAACGTAGAACATTTGGGAAGGAGACGAATAAAGAAAAAGCGATAGTCAACGCGCAAATCTATATTATTTAATAACTCGTTAACTAACTTGTGTTGTGTTAATTTTTATGACACCCTCCGCCTCAATTTCTCACGCGTTACCACGTAAGAAACTTCAGGTTTGGTTGAACGAGAACACCTTGTATTCGTAACAGACCTTTTAAATTTATGTGAATCGGAAAATGAAATCTCGAAACGTTCAGTTTATTATCATAGATTAGAAGCTATGTCAAATAACAATGGAAAAACTCGCATCAAAAAATGAGAAGAGTTTTCCTTGTTATCGTGTAAATGTAGTACTCAAGAATTTCTTTAATTTATTGGAAATTTATAAATGTTGGTAAATGAACAATAATATAAATATTTTTATTCCGGTTCGTTATATCGAAAATGAAAAATAAGTTTTCTTTTGTAACAGTCGTTTATTAATGTCCATTTTTATTTTTCAGGAATATGCCGAATTTCTCGCCTGGCGCGAAAGAGCGCGAGCAAGGCGCGAACGAGGTGGCCACTTTGGCGGAAGGGGCCGCAACGGGAGTAGGAGCCGTGGTGGCAACAGAGGCGGTCGGCGCGGGGGCCGTCGTCGGTCGACCGAGCGGCCCATCATCAACAACTATAATTATTATTAATTTAAAATAAAACGTTTGAATTTTTTTATTCCATAATTTATAAAAGTATTTCATTCCACCATCCCCTTCACACACCCTTTTACATTCCACTCTAATTTATGTCAATGACTTGTAACACTAAACTTTCAGATGTTAAACCCATGCTTTTTTTCATCACGTTTATTCTTTTAACAAAAACTTGAATCTCAAGAAGTTAATTTTACATCATTAATAAATATTATAAAGTACCCTGCCAGCCATTTGGCAGCAGATGCCAGTATATCTGTCTTCAAATCCGTAGTAGTATCTATCCGCATTAGGCCGTGAATATGCAACCTGACAGAATCAATCAGCAGGTAGACGACAGATCCCGTTACTTCAGACATTACAATTTAAAAGGCATGGCTGAAGTACCAGGAACTATCGCCAATCTGCTGCTTGATTGTGTCTGCAAGATCTGCTCCAAATCTGTTGCCAATCTGCGTACAAAAACTGGCGACAGAAATTCAACAGAATCTGTAATAGCTGCTTTGGCTGACTGGGTATCTTAATTATTTAAAAAATGAACAAACAAAAAAAGACAAATGGTTCATTTGACACTTTGTGGTGGGAACATGATTATTCTCGAATCGATCGATCGATTATGAATCCATCTCGGGAACCTATGCGCCGCGAACTACGCGCTCGTCACCGAGCTACTGTAGCGGTTAAATTTAATCGTAAGTTATGGTGTACTTCCTCGTAAAATGCGTAACACACATTAATTTCTTTATATGTACATATATAGATATAGCTATAGATATACTGCGCGCCCGTGTGTTGATAAATATGCGCGATCGATGGGAGAATGTATCCTCGATTTAAAAGGAAGTTAGTCGTGATTTGAACGAGATCGAGTAAACACGCAGCTACGAAACGTTAACACGGCTTCAAATGATTTTTACCTCTCCGATCCCAAAATAAATTCCAACACTATTATTTACAACTAGTTTGATAACTTCACTGTTCTTCCTATCAGTCTTTGTAAAATACTAAAATTACGGCTCGACTAACTTGATAAAGAAAAGTTGAATCAAATTTTCCAATTAATTTTTAAGAAAGAACGATGTAATTCGATATGTAATGGACCAAGTGCTAAATAAGACATTATTCATAATGTTCGGACAGTATGGAAAATGCAGTCCAGACGCAATAATGCCCGATTAATCGCTTTATCCATAACATATATAATAATACAAACACTGTAACGCGCTTCTCTCTCTCACACGAGACGGGAGAAGACGTGCTCACCTTCGCCACGCTCTCCTCTTCGGAATACTTTTTATAAAAGGCTAAACGGATGATCGGTTCGAAATTAATTTTATGTTGGGCGCCAGGTAGCTTACGGCTACCACTCGAGCCTTAACTGAATGTAAGATTGTCGGTACAAAATTCCGAAGAGGTGCGTGAAGCGGAACACGAAGACGGTAGCTCAGCCCACCGAGGTGGTAACGGAGAGGGGCGGGGTAAGAGAATCTCCCGAAATTAACAAGACTCATGAAAGCGTAATTCAGTAACCCAACAAAATAAGAATTTATTCAAGTAAATCATGAGCACGGTATAGAGAGGTTACGTACAAGTACTGGATGAACGAATCGAACTTACAAAACACGGCAACGAAGTCCCTACTCATTAACAATATCTCAAACCCGAACGCGAGTCGATTCGAACGTTCTTTTACACATTCCATAATACGTCATTATCTTAACGATTCGGAAATTCATACACACCATACAATACGCGACACGAGGACTTCACAGAAATACAATACGCGACATGTGACTTAGCGCTTCGCTCTTCTAGTTCACGGTAACCTAATATTTGCCAATCTCACAACGAGTACGACCAGGTTCCTCCAAATAGTCTACGAGCCACGATCGGTGCGAGAGGTCCGACACAGCGGATGCACGACTTCTACAAAATTCCATAATCGAATTCCCCATATGAGACAAAAGTCTCTCGCAACGTAATTACTACGGGAGGAGGTAAACGGTCCTTCCCAGTAGCTTACCCAATCCCGAACTTACTTCTATCCGAAACTTATAACCTAACCACAAAAGTCGTACGTCGAAATTGGTAACGTGGCCCCTGCCGTCGTTACAGATTCTCAACCATACCCTAACCTAACCGAAATCGAAATATACGCAAAACGAAATAAGTCGTGCGTCGCTGGTGGACAACCGAAACTCCCATACACTACACGATATCCGGCCTTACCGGTCAACCCTTTCTTTTCGCAATCGCCAAATCGGGGAGGCCTCCATGCCGGTACTCCACGTCGTTGGCTCGTACAGGTCCCTCCTTGGACGACGATCTCCATGACGGAACTCCCAGGACACGTCACTAGGACCCTCCCGTGATTCGGCAGCGGTTGACCCTCGGTAGCCCTACGCTAATCGTGCTCCCAAACTTAAGACTTTTACACCATGATGGTAACGGTACGAACTCCCTGCGCTAAGTCACATGTCGCGTATTGTATTTCTGTGAAGTCCTCGTGTCGCGTATTGTATGGTGTGTATGAATTTCCGAATCGTTAAGATAATGACGTATTATGGAATGTGTAAAAGAACGTTCGAATCGACTCGCGTTCGGGTTTGAGATATTGTTAATGAGTAGGGACTTCGTTGCCGTGTTTTGTAAGTTCGATTCGTTCATCCAGTACTTGTACGTAACCTCTCTATACCGTGCTCATGATTTACTTGAATAAATTCTTATTTTGTTGGGTTACTGAATTACGCTTTCATGAGTCTTGTTAATTTCGGGAGATTCTCTTACCCCGCCCCTCTCCGTTACCACCTCGGTGGGCTGAGCTACCGTCTTCGTGTTCCGCTTCACGCACCTCTTCGGAATTTTGTACCGACAATCTTACATTCAGTTAAGGCTCGAGTGGTAGCCGTAAGCTACCTGGCGCCCAACTAAATTCAATTATTCAACCGAACAACTGTTTAGCCTTTCGTTATTAAAAAGTATTCCGAAGAGGAGAGCGTGGCGAAGGTGAGCACGTCTTCTCCCGTCTCGTGTGAGAGAGAGAAGCGCGTTACAAAATGGCGCCCAACGTGGGGCGCCATTTTGCGACGCGCTTCTCTCTCTCACCCGAGACGGGAGAAGACGTGCACACCTTCGCCACGCTCTCCTCTTCGGAATACTTTTTAATAACGAAAGGCTAAACAGTTGTTCGGTTGAATAATTGAATTTAGTTGGGCGCCAGGTAGCTTACGGCTACCACTCGAGCCTTGAAATTAATATAAGATGTTAGTTACTAAATTCCGAAGAGGTGCGTGAAGCGGAACACGAAACGGTAGCTCAGTCCACCGAGGTGGTAACGGAGAGGGGCGGGGTAAGAGAATTACCACAAACTTAATACCACAAATTATCGGTAACAAAAGAGAGTAATTTATTTCGTTAGCACAGAAAAGATAAGTGACTTTACTTGTATAAAATAGCAGAAACTAGTTGAAGAAAAGAGTTACAAAAATTACGTTCGAAGTCCCTACTCATTACATTTCGATTTTACCCGGACGCGATAAATTATAATCTCCTATACCTGAACAATACTTCAATAAAGAATAGAGAACTTTTACGATACAAGAACTGAGTTAGGTTTGCTAAACGGAAGCGTTACAAGATTGATCAGAAACGAATTACGTTACCGAATACTTTTCATTCTAACCGAATATACGAATCTCCGAAATTACATAAAACACACAAGACGATACAATACTTAGCATACCCTACATTAATGTCGCTCGCAATACTAACGCCACTCTCAGGACGAAACGTTGCACTTGCACCCGACGAAAAGTGCTCTAACGAGACACGACCGAAAAGGGAAAACCTGGCCAGAACTTCGAAACGAAATATAATCGGAGACTTCCGCACCAATGCAGTCTCACGATTATCAACGAAATTTCCAAAAGAGATCAACCGTTCAAGTACGGTAGCGTGGACGATTTCCGGCGCTCCTAATGTCTGTACGGGATCTACTATTCACGCAATAATTCCACAAAATAATTCCCCAAACGCAACATCATCATTCTGGCCGGTTTCACCTACTTTCCTGATATATGAGGGCTAAACGGAATCCCGTCTTACCGGCTGTACCTCTCCCGCATGGACGGAACTCAACGGACGACCTCGCGCTCCACCAAACTCCTCCTCGAAATGGCGGGTCTCCTACGGCTTCCTCGTCCTTCTAGGTTGTCCCACGGTAGCCAAACGTCCGTATCTCCTTCTCCACTACGAGATGTCGAACCCCCAAGGCCCGCGAGACAATTTACGGGATCACGAAATTACTAAATTCGAATCTAACAAACGTATACGAAACGGTACTGCCTGGTTAAGACACGGGAGCGAAGCGACTAAACGAAATACAAAAACGGACTTTCCTCTACGAAGGTCTAATGCTAAGTCCCGCTCCTGACTCGTACTGCCGAACGGCTCCTTGCTCTGCGTCACGTGACAGATCGGCACGTGCGCCTCTACCTAATTTATTCTAAATTAAGTAACGCGTGACATTTCTTAATTTCGCGTCGATACGTTGCGCCGATGCCCTACATTATCGATAGGTGTAGATGATCGATGCTGAGTAGTGCTAATCGGTAGCCACGCAACGTATTCTTCTTCGCCATGGTGTGAAGATGATGATTATCCCACGGCGGAGGCACGTAGAGCACGAAAGCGATGACAGTTCGGGAGCTGAATGTCTTCTTGATGGTCTTTCCTCGCTTGATGAAGTTAGCGGTCTTTTCTTTTCCTTCGATGGGTTTCCCTCGATGGCAGCGGGATATTCCATTACATACAAAAATTCGGGAGCAATCAATACACATTCTTTATACACGAATTCGCCCTGAGAGTGTGCACTTGACGGAAGCAGTTCTTTACTCTTCTTGTGACATAACGTCACAACACTTATATATTCCTTCGCAATGCAATGCAATGATTATTAAAAATTACTTCTGATGTTTTCTTGTAATTTTCTATATTTATTTATTTTATATGCCACTCTGAATGATGGATACATGTTTCTCTTTGACATTTCACGTCATCGTGAAATTTTACAATTTCGAGTAGACGGGGCCCCTTGCAAACATTACGTCTCCGCTGTACCTCTACAACAACGCCGCCACAGGTACTGGCTGGAAGCTCGAGGCGACGATTTCGTGTCCGTGTAAGGGCAATCTGCGTTTCAAAATTGAAGCTTTCGATTGACAGAACGTAATATCGAAAAGCTGTCACATGAAAGATCTAATCATAATGCTTGGCGCTACCGTGCCCGATTTTTAAAATCACCCTTATAAGTCAAAAGAAGATCTACGTTTTTATGTGTGGGTAAGGGACGCATGTGTGAGTGAAATTGTCCAGTTTGTACGATTACCGTTTTTTAATTTTATAGTGATGATTTTGAAAATCGGGCACGGTAGCGCCAAGCATTATGATTAGATCTTTCATTTGACGCCTTGCATTTATTATAATTTGTTAAACTGAAGCTTCAATTTGGAAACGCAGATTGACCTTACATGGACACTAAATTCTAGTGGAAAACCGTTCACGATGGCCGCTTGGCGTCGCGTCGGAACTTGGGTCGCATCCCCTTAAGATCCGCAGGATCGCACGAGTCCGTTCGGGTAGGTTCGGGAGCCGTCGGCCCAGCTCGGGAGTTCGATTTTCAGGACAATAGATCCCGAAAAATTATTCTAGTTTCGTGCGTGCTAGAGGTCACAGGTGAGGAAATTTAACCTCAATTTGGAGTTTTTCATACCGGTTCATCGGAGTCTGTTGAGAGTAGATTCTTTGTTTAATTCTTTATTGTAGATTCAAAATCATATCGATTAATCTTTCTTTTTCGTTTTTGAAAAGATTATTGAAATTTCCGGACACAGGAATCGAACTTGCGAAGTCGTTCGGTCTCCGCGAAGAGACGATTCCTTTTCTCGTTAAAATCTGTAAAGTATCGAATCCGATTGCGTATCGGGAGAAATATTGTATCGAACGATTTATGAAATTCGGAATTCGTATCCGAGGTTTTTGTAAAAGTCTTTTCTTGAGAGTCTTTGTTAACCGTAATTCGAGAAAGTTCGGCCGGGCCGAAACCGTTAGCGGATTCGAACACGGAAGAAATTGTAACTAGTAAAAATTCTTTGATTCTTTTATAATCGTTGTATGAGACTCCGACAAACCGAATTATCATTGAATAAACCTTGATTTTATTATATTTTATATCTTGTATCGTCTTTACTGTCTCGAGTAGAGTTTATCGAGCCCCTAACCCTTCTGGTTACGAACGCGAATCCGTCTTTGGTTAGAATCCTATTCATTTTTATTTAGCGTTCCGTTAACAAACCTTTCTTTATCGAGAACTATCTTTATTCCGCTTTCGAGACCTTATCTTTAATCTCGTAAACTTTTTTTTGACCTCGACAATCCGGGTGGAAACGATTCTCGGCAGGGCTTAACCCTTTCCCCCGATTTACGAATCCGCGAGAGGAGAGATTGTCGTTGCAGCATATACTACAATATCGTCGAGGTAAACGAAGAGTTCGTTACCTTGTAAGCCTGAAAGCACGCAATCCATTAAACGTTGAAATGTCGCGGGCGCATTTTTTAATCCGAATGGCATGCGTTTAAATTGATAATGACCGTATGGCGTCGAAAAAGCCGTTTTGGCTGCGTCTCGAGAAGCCATGAGAATTTGGTGAAAACCAGCTGCTAAATCGAAACCCGAGAAGTACTTAACACCGTCAAATTGATCTAAGATATCCGAAATATTAGGTAATTGGTAAGCGTTTCCGATAGTTTTTTCGTTAAGAGCGCGATAATCAATTACCATGCGCCATCGTTCATTTCCGGCTGAATCTGCTTTCTTTGGCACAATCCAGACAGGTGAATTATAAGGAGAAGCGGATGACTCGATAATATTTTGGGTAAGAAGTTCGTTAACTTGCTTATCCATTTCTTTTTTATGATGCGGCGGAAAACGATATTGTTTCGTATGTACCGGTAAATCATTTGTTGTAATTATTACGTGGTGCGCTACATTGGTTGCTAGTAAACCTTTGTGTGGTAAGTGAAAACGATCTGCGTGTCGCTCTATTGAGTTGCTAATACTATCTCTTTCTTCTGCATTTAAGTGATTCAAACGAAGGAGCTTCGCGACTTCTTGAGCGCGGCTAAAAGCGCTTCGAATTTGAATTTCGTTAATTACAGACTAACGGCAATTAGGCCTGTCCGTCGCAAAAAAGTAGGACTAACGCCGGTGGTATATTTACAGCAAAATCGAAATTTCAAGGGAGGGGGAAACCTTAAAATGCTAATATCTCATCGACGTGAAGTGCTACACAATTTTGGCTTGTTTCATTATAATCCTGGAACTTTTTCCCATCCGTTGATATATAATTTATTAGGATCGCGGCTTCCAATAAGTTAATAATCTAATTTATGTGTTTTGAGGAATTAATTCTGTCACAGTGTTTTTTTTTCCGACCTTTTCGTTAACATTGCGACTATATCTATATATATCGAATTTTGTCCCCTTTCCTAAATTCGCCGCTAGTGGTGCTAGCGTCGACATCAGGTGGAAATCTAGCCAGCGTTGGAATGTTTGACATGTCAATGTCTTTAACCTATCACATTTTTTTATTTTTTTCATTAAGAATCAAGTTTCGGGTATTATGTGAATTTAACTCGATTTCCTTGTTTATTGATTATTTCTAATTTTTCTTTAAATTGTATGATATATTTATTGGTGTTAATTGAGAAGCTGCTGCTGGACAAGGCTTGGCGTACGCTGAGCGAGTCAGAGAATATCGTTACGATATCCAGAGCCTTAGACATTGCTATACTTTCGGCTGTGTAAATAGAGAAATCATTAAGAATACTATAAGTCTCATAGTGATCTAAATCTAAACAGGCTAAAGCAATCCGTGTGGAAGGTCCCACTTTAGTTTTGGAACCATCTGAGAAAATATTAATGTACGTATTATTGAAAGTACTAACATACCCTGTAAACTTTATATTCAGAATATGAGAATTTTTAAAAGTTCTACCAATTTAAGTATTGCAGTCTACCGATTTTATCATTATAATATGAGATATTTCACACAAATTCATTTTCGGAGAATATTATATCAGCATATTTTTTAACTTTATTAAGGCATAATAGGAATAGTCTATCTCTGTTGCTAATTATCCTACCCTTATTATCCTATCACATTCTATTTATTTATTGTACCTGTCAGTACGTTCACCACTTTGTCTATGGAAAACATAGAGGATATGTACGGTTAGAAGGGATAATTAAGGAGGGCAGTTGACATAAAATCTGGCTTCCATTCTAATCGAGGTAAGTCTAGTAGTCCAGTCGAGTGAAGTCTTGTAACCATTCTAGTTGACGTGAAGTATGACTACATTTCCAACCGATGTAAAGTCTGGCTATCATTCTAGTCGAGGTAAAGTCTTGTTACAATTTTAGTTGAAGTACAGTCTGGTGACTATTAAATAAATACATTAATACTTTTTCAGATGGTTCCAAAACTAAAGCGGAACCTTCCACCAGAATTTCTTCAGCCTGTATAGATTTGGATTACTATGAGATTTACAGTATTCGCAATGATTTCTCTATTTACATAGCAGAAAGTATAGCAATATCTAATGCTCTGGATGTCATAATAATGAATCCTTTGCATGTATTTGCAATATTCTCTGACTCGCTCAGCGTACTCCAAGCCTTATCCAGCAGCAGCATTGTTTTACTAGAAGACCACACGATTTGGGAAATGAAGTTTGGCACGAGACTTTGTGTGGTTGTAGTAATACCTTAGAGTGTTACTATGGCAAACGGAAAAAATGCACTGGCCAGCCAGTTTTGAGAAATAACGCTTCAAAGATTTCATCTACGCTTACATATGAAAAAGATTTAGTCTTCAACTGCTTCAGCGGTTGAGACAGTAGCAGTTCACTCCGGTAACCCAGAGGAGAGGTTCTATGTTTGAGTCTCGACACGTGCACTTTTTTTTTCTTTGTATTTTCTTACTTGTGCATTTTATTCAATCATTTTTGCTTTTTACTTTTTATTTGCACTTTTTCACATATTTTATTTATTAAAAAATAATTTGTGCAATGTTGTGAAAATTTTACTTTTCGTTTGTAATATTCAAATCGTATCACGTTTTAAATATTGTGTACTTCAAACGAACAGTGTTCCCAAAAATACATAAACACAATATTTAAAACGTGATACGATTTGAATATTTTAAGCGAAAAGTAAAATTTTCACATCATTGCACAAATTATTTTTTAATAAACAAAATACGTGAAAAAGTGCAAATAAAAAGTAAAAAGCAAAAATGGTTGAATAAAATGCACAAATAAGAAAATACAAAGAAAAAAAAAGTGCACGTGTCGAGACTCAAACATGGAACCTCTGCTCTGGGTTATCAGAGTGACCCGCTACCGTCTCAACCGCTGAAGCAGTTGAAGACTAAATCTTTTTCATATGTAAGCGTAGATGAAATCTTTGAAGCGTTATTTCTCAAAACTGGCTGGCCAGTGCATTTTTTCCGGTTGTCATAGTAACACCCTAAGGCATTACTACAACCACACGAAGTTTCGTGCCAAACTTCATTTTCCAAATCGCGTGGTCCCCTTGTTAGTTATACAAGAGAATTTAGAAGAGTTCTACCAGTTGAAGTATTCCAGTTTACCAATTTTATCATTATATTATAATTTGAGATATACCCTGAGATATTGCATCTAAGGAAACATAGGGGATATGTATAATTAGAAGAGATAGATTAAGGAAGGCAGTACATTTCTACCTCACCAGTGTTAAAAAATAGAGAATGGACATAAAGTATGCCTGAGAAAGAATTAAATGGACCATGATGTTAGGGTTTGTGAGACTTATACGCATTTTTACATAGATTTACACTTAATTTTTTAAACTTTCCAAATTTTTTTTATAGTTATTTAATTGATTATTTTGTAATTGAAACAAGAATTTGTTATAACAAAATGATGTAAAATCAACACAAATAACATTAAAAATGTAAAGTGGGCCGTCGCTGTAGTTAATGTAAAAAACAATCGCGCTTTCTTCTGTAACATAAAGATATTAAATCAATGATGCGTCGCATCTTTATTAACAACTTTTTATCAAACATCTAAAATTTCAAATTCCTCATTGGTTCTTTAGACTATGTTAAACATTGTTGACTTCATGAATTACACATTCTCCTTCAAACAATTTTACTAAAATAACAATCTCTGTAAAAAACCTTGTACAAAGTACGCGACGGCCCGCTTTTTTTAAAAAATGAAAAAATACAACCTGGCAGCCTGCGAAGCCTACTTTTTGGTATTTAATAATTGAATTGGAAACATGAGGTGGAGCAACTCTAGCGCAGGAAAATAAACTATGTACTTGATTCAGGTCGTTATCATACTAGAAGAATTATTCTACGTTATACGGTTATTTATGAACTAGGAAATAATAGAAATTGAATAAATTCATTAAAATGTTTAATAAATTAAATGTTATCATAAATGTACCGGTGGGTTTAAATTTTAGAAAAAAGATTAGTAAAATAAATTCTTTTATTCTTACTGCACATAAACAATTTTCAAAAATTATCTGAAAATTGTATATGCATAACCTTCGAAAAATTAAACTTATTTATTATTTATACAAACATGTTGAATATTGAACCTGGATTGATAGGTGTACCAAAATGTTATATTTAACGTTTTCGAAAAAAGCGGGCCGTCGCGTACTTTGTACAAGGTTTTTTACAGAGATTGTTATTTTAGTAAAATTGTTTGAAGGAGAATGTGTAATTCATGAAGTCAACAATGTTTAACATAGTCTAAAGAACCAATGAGGAATTTGAAATTTTAGATGTTTGATAAAAAGTTGTTAATAAAGATGCGACGCATCATTGATTTAATATCTTTATGTTACAGAAGAAAGCGCGATTGTTTTTTACATTAACTACAGCGACGGCCCACTTTACATTTTTAATGTTATTTGTGTTGATTGTTTTTTACTCTTCTTCTTCTTTCGTGTTTAAAATAACGTACTTCCCTGGCACTCGGTTCGGCAAGGTTTCGCTATTCTTTTCGGTTTTGACTTCGTAGTCGAGCAATTTTATTGTCGGTAATTCAACGGTAATTGTTTCTTTTGTAGTATTGAAAATTGTACGATCAAACGAACTTACTTAAGTGATGTTCGATCGTGATTATGCTAGACGTCTTGTCCGAAAATCAATAGGTAGTAACGCCAGTTGCACGATCCGTCACAGTTTTCAAATTCACCCCTTCCGGTATCTTAGTAGGCCTGTTCCCTCACAACGCCATTACATTTCAAAGCCGACAAATTGCAAGTCGAGTAGATCAAATGGGTTGAGTTAAAAAAAAGGGAGGGGTTTGATCTATTCGAACAAGACGTCTAGCATAATCACGATCGAACATCACTTAGGTAAGTTGGTTTGATCGTACAATTATGCTGCAACGTCTTGCCCTCTAGATCAATAGGTAGATGTTTAAAGAATCTTGCAATTTGTATTTAATGCATCTCATGTGAGTAGAGTACTTTTAACAATTTTATTTGTAACGCACCTAAATTTAATTCTCTGCCCCGATAACTGATCTTGCAACCCTCGTGTTTTTCATCACCGGTCCATTATAAAAACGTGTAAACGTACTTGACCTTTCCGTCCATCCTGCGGCTCTCCGAATCGTCTCAAAATCCACACCTCTTCGAGACGCCGCGGATGTAGAAGCATGTCTTGTGCTATGTGCACCAAAATTATACGTATTAATTCCACTTTGGGCCATAACACTTCTGAGCCACCTACTGACTGACTGTGTTGTCGCCACCCTATGTGGCTTCTTATACGTTAACAATAACATATCTTCGCCTTGTTTTCTTATGTTTGTCGATTGCTGTATATACTGGCATAAAATGGTTGCCACACAAAGTCGCGGCTGCTCTTTGAAAAACGGTTGTGTTCTTCCCGGGCCAGATGTCTTTATTCTATCTGATATCTTAATTCTAATTTCAGTCTCAAATCTTTGGATTTTACTAATTCTAATCTTGGTGAGTGTTTGTACTCTTTGTGCCGTAGCTAGCGCTAATAACATAACTAACTTCTTAATGAGTGATTCAAACGATAAAGTTTCGTGGGGCCAAAGGGTCCTCAAATAACATAATACTGGATCAGGGTCCCAGATCTCCTCATATCTCGGAGTTTGCGGTCGTAAATGCGCCGTACCTCTAAAAAATCTTTTAATTATCGGATGTTGTCCTATTTCCTCTCCTACGACTAACGCCAGGGCTGAGGGGTAAGAATTTAACGCGCCATATGCTTTTATTTGACTTAAACAACCAGTTAGAAACTCCAGTACTCTAGAGATCGGTGCCTGAAAGCATCTATCTAATTTTCTTTACAGAATTCCCACCATAAATTTAGCGGTTTTCGATACTGCTTGATTGTCTCATCTGATAAAGACGCCATCATTACTGGGATGGAGTCTCCAGGCACTCCTTTTAACCTAAACGTTTGCCCGATAATCTCCCGGCAACCAGGGAAAGCGATGCGCGTAACGGATGATATTGTCTGCAATTATCAATTAATAAATCATTTCTGGGATCAAAGTGAATTAGCTCTGATACGAGCAACGCTTTAAAAAGTGGAAACCATGATTGCGTAGGCCAAAATGGCACTATCAAAACCCCTTCTGCTCTGTCCGAAATTATTTTTCGAATCGTTTTTAAAACCATAGCAAACGGAGGGAAACCATAAAAATACATGTTATTCCACGGTACCGTAAACGCATCTATGGCCCAAGCTTCTGGATCTCTGTGCCAGGAAATGAACTTTTTACATTTCGAATTTACATTTGACGCGAACAAATCTATATCGAACCTTTCGAATGTAGATTCTATCCTTTCATAAGCCCAGTCAGCTAGTTCCCACTCGGTTTCCGTCTGTTCTACTCTCGACTCTGCATCCGCGTCTTTGTTATCGCTAGACTTAATGTAAGATGCAAAAATCCAGATTACGTGCTTCGCACCATTGCCAAATTTCCCTTGCTAACTTTGTCAGTTTAGGAAACTGAATACTGCCCATTCGATTTATATACGACAACGCTGTTGTATTGTCAATACGTAACAATATCTCACACGAATTCTTGTTTTTAGCAAAACATTTCAGGCCGTAAAGAACCGCCTTTAGTTCGAGAAAATTAACCTTTAGAGGACCGGCATTTCGTCATGAAAATGATGGTATTTCTTTTCCAAAATTTTTTATATATATATAACCAACATATTGCGTAGAATTGAAGGATTTGTACAAAGCCCCTTTCGGGGCTTTCCGGTCCTCAGCGGTAGAAACATTTTCGAGATTTTCAGACTTTACAAATAAAGCACATTTAGGGGTTTTTGATGTTACTAATTATGAATTTGTAGTCGGATTGTAAAAATATTTGATCTACATAACGGTTTTACTGACCTAAATGAATGAACTAATGTACCGTAATTTAGAGAACTTTTCGTTAGCGCTACACAAAGCTAACGACGTGAACGTAGAATGTTTTTGCAGCACCTTTTGTAATATTATACATAAATACACACGTATATATATATATATATATATATACATATAGTGTTCATGAAGTAAATTCCAGTGCAATTGGAAAGAAAAATTATGGCTCTAATGAAGATATAATGCAGCCGACTTATGTTCTCGATTATAATAAAAATATGGGTGCTATTGTTGCATAAGAGTCACATACATTGAAACGAATAGATTTATAGACGAAAATACTAACATAATTTTTAATTTGGCAACGGACTTGCTCAAAGCCCCTTTCGGGGCTTTCCGGTCCTCTAAAGATTAATATGTTCCTCTCGTTCCTGTTTACTCCAAAAACCATGCGTCTGTTCTCCCTCGCAAGCCGTCTCCCAGCCAGTTAAGAATGCATCACTAAAAATATCCATCTCGAAGCGATCTTCTCTAATCGGGTAAATACACGTCATTATATTATTAATCCACCATTCGAAATCCGGAATAAATTCCTCTGAAATCAACATATCCGCATCGTAATTACCATTCGTTCTTTCCAAAGCTAAAAACTTTTCGCGTTCCAAATTCCTTGTGTACAACATCCCGTATCTAACTGCGGGACACGCTGCTACTAGGATGCCAATAAATTCTGCTAACTTTCTAATTTTACAATAATGAGTATTGCGAAATTTCATCGCTAAATTACTTATCTGTATCCTTTTTTCTCTTGTTAATTTTACACAAAGTTCTTCCGAATTAAACAGAAACAATTCTGTCAATTCAATTCTTTCGAAGGTGTCAACTTACACTTATCTAAATTTAGTATCAGACCTACCGCTTCCAGTAACTTTCTAGTCTGCTTGAGATTTTCATAACATTCTTGTGCTGACTGTCCAAACAAAAGAATGTCATCCAGATAAAATACTGACAAAAAACCTTTTGACCTTAAGCACTGGGCTATCGATTTCATTATCTTTGTGAAAACGAACGGGGCAGTAACCAAATGGGACACAGTTGAATTCGTACAATCTGGATCTATAGCTGAATCTAAGATACTTTCTATAAAACTTTTCCACTGGAATCAAAAAATAAGAGTCTTTGAGATCTATCGATGCCATGAACATATCTTTACGAAGTAAACGCATCGCTGTCTTTTTATCCTCCATTTTAAAATGTGGGGCCGAAATAAACTCATTTAGTTCTTTTAAGTTAAGAATAAACCGCATATCTCCATTAGGCTTAAGAATTAAAAAATATCGCGAAATGAACTAATTTCTCCTAGGATCGCACCTAGATATTGCATCTTTTCTAAGTAGTTTGCTAATCTCTGACTCACAAGCAATATCTTCTTGTACTGTTAATTTCGGCTCCACATATTTAAACTGCGACTGAGGTCGGCTCTGGAACGAAATAATATAACCTTTTATACATTGTAAAATAAAAGGATCATCCGCCAATTTTTGCCAGTGCGAGAGAAAATATCTTACTCTTCCCGCAATTCTTACTGAATCTAGTCCTTCTGTTGAAGATTGTCCTTGGACCGGGGGTCTTTCGGTAACCGCTTCCCCCTTGTTTTGATACCTCCTTCGAAGTCTTTTCCATGACTTTGGCGGTTCTAAGATTTTCGACGAATTTTTCTCCGAACAAAAATGCATCGATCGAACTTTCATCCACAATATGCTTCACAATAGGATTTAATCCTGGTACAATAAAAGACTTCCTTGTCTTTGACATATCGTGGTGCAAGTCTGCTAAAATTCTACCTGCATCGGCCAAGCGTTCAATAAATTTAGACGAATCAATAACCGATTCCGTACTCTTCTCCGCTTTCAATACTTCCGTTAACGCTGCACCGATAGCATTAATTCCAGCTCCTAACTGATTTTGAGCTAGGTACTGGTAATTAGCCTTTTTTACCGCCAGCGCCGATAATGCAGTCTTAATTTCAAGGTTAAGTTTCGGTGCTTTGGTTAGAGTACAATTACCGATTGTCCGGTATTTTTCATGAAGATCGCGCTTTTGATCTTTTGACAGGCCATCTCGCAGTATTTTGTCCAGCGTTCTGCTACCGCTACATGAATATCAGAGCCATTTTGATTGTCCTTTGATGGATCATCTCCAAGAAAGCCCAGCGTCGATTCATCGAGTTCTGTACCCAATTCCTTTATATCGGCATCGGTCTGTTTTACCGACTCAAGTAACGAGTGACTAGGACGTGACGCATTTCTCGGACTACGCTCGCCGCCCTCTTTGTCAGACTCGATCGCTGATAGCAGCGAATCTCTCTCGCTCGAATAATTAGAGCGTGAAGTATGTAACGTCGGCGTTCGTCGTACGGTCGCCATTTCGCGATGACGCGACGCCGGTCACACTTCGGCACGCTTCCCCGTCCCTCTGGGAGAGCTACCGTTCTGATCACCCGCGATACCCCAGTCACTTCTCCTCCTTACCAAAAGATTTGGGCGCCAGACGCATACCGCGTCACGGGAGGAATACCTCAACTCCCGTTTTTAATTAACTTCGGGGGATGGTTCAAGCGGAAATCCATCGCTAACCGTCCACCCCGAGAATAAAAAAAAACTAACTCTATGAAGGAGAAGCTAGGGTACCCGCACCAGCTAACGGGGTGACCAGTCGGCCTCTGCACCTCCCATCGGAACGAGAAAGCGTGAACCGGAATGCCAGCTAACTCAGCCCCGCGAACGGTATGGTAGAGGGGCTGGTCCTTTTCTAAGTACTATTCGAGCCGAAATCACGGAGCGTTATATTCAAGGAACGGATAGGATATACATCACTAAATAAAATAAAATAATATAAAACCGAAAGGATTACGATTAACCAAGATCAATCATTTATTTTCAAATGAACACCATGGCAATAAAATAATCTAAACACAGCATATAAATAACATTACAAATGAAATAAACTTGATAATGAATTACCGATTATTTACGACTAGGATTAGAGAAGAACTCGTTCTTAGGATCCCGATACTTAATTTAATATTATTACGAGTGCCGAAATTAAATACACTATGATATTTAAAATATAAAATTCAATGGTCTCGTAATATATATAAGATATAGGAAATAATTCGAGCATACGCCAATGAAATATGAACGATTTTCCAAAGAAAACTATAATTCTTACGTTCGGTATGCTTGCTCGTCGGCTCGTGTGTTTACGCGTTTTTATATCTAGGATATTCGGTTACGCGTGCGACTTCGATTACCCGAAAGACGCAGCCTCTACGCGTGGTCTTATCTCTTTCCCTAAAATGCCGAATAAAAGTTGTAAATACGGTTTGACATAGAGGTTAATTTAATTGACGTTGCACGGAGCTGGCAATATAATAATCCGTAGTATTGAGAGGAAACCTTCTTTCCTCCTTCCTTCGTATTTTTCGCGTGAACACGCTTCGAGGAACATAGACAGCCGGTACGGATATCGAGATTATTCGTCGATACTATCTTCGACGAATAATTTATCTTCGTAGCGGTTATAGAGATCTAGTACTTATACATTTAGTGCGGACGATTATCGGTGATTACGAATAATAATGAAAGATATATTCATTAAGTTCTTACTTCGCATAAAATTTCGAACTCAGAGAAAGAGGAAAATATTCGCTTCATGTTCGATCTATTCTTCGGAAATTAGGCGGCTACGCGTGCTTTTTCACGCGTGCCTCGCCTTTCTCTTTCTTTTCACCGTTTCGCCTCACGCGCGTCTTTGTTGACGGCGGGCGCGTAGCGGTCGTCGGGGCTTCGCTTTGTCTCGTGTAACCTCTCCGACAAAGACAACGCTACTCGGCGTACTTTTCCACAGATAGCCACTTCTTATGATCGAATATTACACTTTAAAATGCCAGATGTATAATTATTCGGCTCAACCACGCTTTCACGGGGAGCCGTCCTCTATTTCTCTCTTTCACATGCTATAATAACGAGATGTTTCTTTGAATAGCGAGCGAGTTCGGGTGAGGTGTACAGGTAGGATTTTATGCGCGTGCAAATTCGAGTGCTACGCGACGAGACAGCCCTATACGAGGCAGAGCGATTCTTTACGGTCGACGATTTCCCTTTTTCACACACTTTCGTACCCGGATGAATTAGCGACGTCCATTAGATCGGTCGGGGATACCTTTCGTCTCGTTATTTTCGATGGTAAATAGGTGAAGAGTGGTGCGAAAGATATCCTCGCCGGTCCACGGCGCGCCGTGTACATACGATCTTTATAGGGACTTACATTCTCGCTCCCTCCTGGCTCGTCCTCTCGCTTTCTCTCACACTTAGGCGGTTGCACGGGGACTCCTCACTCCCGACTTCTCTACACTTATCCGAAGACGACTCGTGGAAGAATGCGCGAAGACTCCTCGAAGACTTTACAAAGACTACTCCTCGCTTCCGGCTTCCTTCCGGATCGCGTGGTCCTTCTCCCCTCCCGAGCTCCTTTCCGCGGTGTCGCCAGATCTTCGCTGTTTTGTCCAGCGATTTTTCACCGCTGATTGGTCCGAGTGCCGGCTCCGCGCGTTGCCACGCGCTCGTCCTACGCGGCACGAGACGCGCGCGCTTTGAGCCGGGGCGCTCTCATCCTGAGACACGCCACGACCCTGACACACGGCTAATCCCCGGTGGAGGGCTCGGGTGCAACCCTGGCTGGCGGGCAACCTCGGCCAGCACCTCCACTCGGCGGACGCCCCCAAGGTCGCCACTCGGACATCGCTGGACTCCTTTCTTGGCCGTCTCGCTCCGCGGACTCGGAGGTTTGAAGCGACCCACGCGATCCGCCGGTCCTCGCCTCGCTCGCTCGCCCCGGCGCACGCGGGTTGCCTATCGCCAGGCGCTCTAGCGCCTTTGTAACGGGCGTTTCAAAAACGCAACGTTACAAGTATTTCGCAGATAACGCTCGCCGCTCTCTTCGTTGGAAAAACTTGATGAGCTACTCCTTCTATTTGGGGTTAAGCGACTTTGATCAGAATGTGACGTTCGACTGTAAATACCTGCGATACGCTTGCCATTCTCTTTATCAGAGTCATCCTTATTAGATCGTCTATTATGACAAGAGCTCGAACTCCTTTGACGAGATCCCACACGTCCGTGCCGAGAACGCGATCGCCTGTTCTCTTCTTCCAGGCAACGCAATTTCCTTAACCAGTGGGGATGTTTTTTCTCGCTCGCGAGTGGGATGCCCGTGGTTAGTTGTGCCCATGGCTAGTAGTGGGTATTGTTTGGTGTTGCTTAGTTGCGGAATCGCTTTTTTTTCATATTTGATACCGATAGGTATCACATTAAGAACTTTCCGATTCCATAAGTGGTCATTTGTTCATTCGCATCGCCTGCTCGCAAATTCTTATCTTCCCGTGCAGATTGCGTTGTGACTCACTCGCTATTTGAAATATAATGACCAATGGTTATCACATTTAAAAGAAAAAAAAAAACCGACTTCGAAAATAGTAAAGATGCAAAATGGGAAACGTAATAAAAATAATTTGGAATTATGTGAATTTTGAAACAATATGTTAATAAATAACCGATAGAAGTCGAAAATGACAAAAGCAAATTTCCGTTCTTCAAGTGTAATTTACAGTTAAACAATCAATATTAGATGAAAGTAGGGTACTGTGGACCACTGCAGATAATATGGACAACTACAATATTTTAATAACTAATAACACTATCTCTTTGGAAATACTGCGTTCTAGAAGTTAACCATGACAACATAAAACAATGACATTTGTCGCGCGGTTTTCATGGTGATTGTGCAGATGATAGAGTAATTAGTGAAATTGATTTTAGCAAAAGTTTTTCAGTTAGTGTACAATTCAGTTATATCTGACTTATTATTCATTAAATGTTTTTTGTATTAAATTTTTTTTTTGTAATCGCGTATAACTATTACTATACATACCTACTTTATGTATTTCCATTGATTTCCTAATTCTTTTATTGTTTATATGACTTATTTGAAAAGTCAGTTATTCATTGATATGCTAGCAATTTGGACCACTCAAAATTATATGTATTTTCTAGGTTCGATTACAAGAACTTTTTTATGCACTTAAGGAAGTACCCTCGGTAAATCAATTAACAAACAGAAAATTACTAAAATTTGCAGAGATGACAAAAGTTTTCCAAAAATGACTCAGTTAAAATTTTGTAACCCTTGGTTGACTTTGAAAGAAGATATTAATGATTTAATTTTGTAGCAGTTAACATGGAGTCTTATGGGAATCTGTGATTTTTACGCACTTTATCATTTATTACTTTGTAATTAACAAACAGAGTTTGATAAAATTTGGAGGAGATATAAACGAATGTCCAATGAACATTTTTATTTTTCAAAAACATGTAAAGCTTGCTTGTGTCATAAGAAATAACTAATATAAAGACAACATTTTTGAGCAATTCATAAATGTGGCAACACCGCAGTATTCTAGGTTACGGCGCTTCATTCAAATGTGAGTTGCTGAACTGCAGCAGTTTCGATTAACAGTATCGATTAATCGAATCAAGATCGGAAACCCTACTATACACACTTATACGTAGGTATTATACTTGTGCATGAGCATGTACACTAAAGCAAGCGATGCGGTGTTGCCGAATTATATACTACGTTATTCACATAGAAGATTACAAGTCTTTGACTTACTACGTACCGAAGGTACTTCCTTAATAAAAGAAAAAAGTGTAAGGCCGCGTTTCCACCTGCAAGCAGACTCGCGGAAGTCTTGCGTGAGTTTCTTGCATTATCGTTTACACTGTCGTACAAATTCTTGCAATTGTTTCTGCAATAAATATCTTGCGAGAGGCTCGCGGATCATACTATCGCAACTTATCGCAAGGGTATTTACACATGATAGTTATGAATGTCGCGACAACTGTGGTAATTTAGTTTATATTGTGAAATCATGCCGAGAAGACGTGCGCGTATAGCAGCTGCAATATCAGTTTTATTATTGAAGAAGAAAAAAAAGAAGAGATCAACTTGGGTTCGAGAATGGATTTTAAGGCCGCGTTTCCACCTGCAAGCAGACTCGCGGAAGTCTTGCGTGAGTTTCTTGCATTATCGTTTACACTGTCGTACAAATTCTTGCAATTGTTTCTGCAATAAATATCTTGCGAGAGGCTCGCGGATCATACTATCGCAACTTATCGCAAGGGTATTTACACATGATAGTTATGAATGTCGCGACAACTGTGGTAATTTAGTTTATATTGTGAAATCATGCCGAGAAGTGAAACTGAAATCATCCTTTTCTTTGTTTTCTTCAATTCATTCTGCCATTGACTTCGCAAATTATGCAGTTTTCGGGACACTTCATTCTCAGTTGTAGAGAATTCTTGGGCGATATTATTAAGTACGGAATTCTTTTTAATTCTATTTTTATATTCCGCATGCCGGTTGTCCCACAAACAAGGGTTACACTCATAAAACCCTATTAGTTTTATTACTTCTTCTCGAGACCATTCACGAGTTTGTCGTTGACTCATTTTAGCAACAAAAACAACCAGCCGCGAGTGCGAGATATACGGAATTAATCCGGTAAGCAGCGAGAATTGTCGCGAGTCGATGCGAACGTGTTTAGACATGCAAACAATTGAACTCGCAACAACTCGCAGGAAGCGATTGAAAAACAGTCGCGATCGGACTTGCTACGCAGTTTACACTTAAAAAGTACTGTCGGGAAGACTGTCGGACATTTCTCGCAGAAGTTTTCTTGCAGGTGGAAACGCGGCCTAAGAAGAAATGAAGCTGGTGCTTACCATAATTTAGTACGCGAACTGCAGATAGAAGATGCACAACAGTATTTCAATTTTATTCGAATGACCGCAGTTGATTTAGAAGTTTTACTACTAAAAATCGGTCATGCTATAAAAAAACAAGACACCTATTTCCGAGATTCGATATCACCGAAGGAAAGACTCGTCTTGACGCTGCGATTTTTATCATCTGGGGACTCATACCATTCATTGATGTATTTATTTAGAATTCCTGTGTGCACTATATCAACAATTGTTCCGGAAGTATGCAAAGCTTTATACGATAATCTACACGAGAAATATTTAAAAGTAAGTATAACATAAACCATTATTTACTATCATTTTTTTATTCTTAAAACAAAGTATTAAATAGGCAGTAATGTTTACATTAATATACGACAACGAAATGAAATATTATTACTTTATGAAAGAAATATTGTTCTTGGCTACAAGGAAGTTAAATCATACGGTTGCTTAAAATTATTGTCAGCATCAGTAGATCCAGTATGTTCAGCAGTGTCCGTAAGCAATCGTTCATTGTCACTGATGAGTAAGTTAATCTCGTGTTCACTGGAGATAGTAGATGCCGGAGAGTAAACGGGAAGGTTAAGATAAACCGATTGCGATGAACTTCCACGTGAGGATGTCGCTGCATCCTCTTCGTCTTGAATATTAACAATAGCTCTTTGTATTATTCGACGAAGTTTTTTATTGGCTGCACTACTGAAGCTTCTAAGAACTGAGCTAACATATTCGCCGAATATCTGGTCATCGTCATTTGGTTCAGATAAAATTTGGTTGCATTTACGCAAAATATCATCATCTTTTCTTTTTTTCGCTGCACGATTTGGCCTTGTAACTTCAATGTTTTCTTTATCTTGAGCTATACTTGATTGTTGTGACTCCGATGAAATATCGTTACTGCAAGTCGCAGAATTATCCTGTAATAATAAAATGAATTGGTTTCAGGTTCCATCTACTCAATCAGAATGGTTGCGTATAGCTGAGCTTTACAATGAAAAATGGAATTTTCCCAATTGCGTTGGATCGTTGGATGGGAAACACGTGATTTTTAAGGCACCAGAAAACAGTGGGAGCTTCTACTTTAACTATAAAGGCTCACATAGTATTGTACTAATGATAGTGGCAGACCCATGTTATAAAATTATTTATATGAATGTCGGATGCAATGGAAGGGTTTCTGACGGTGGAGTTTTTTTTCAAACATCATTATTTTCAGCATTGGAAAATAACACGATGAACATTCCAGGACCAGCTCAACTACCGAGAAGTTCTATATCGCTTCCGTTTGTTTTAGTAGCTGATGATGCATTTGCACTAAAGCCCTACCTTATGAAACCATTCCCGTTTAAAAACCAACCTGCACCTAATAGAGTTTACAACTATCGACTATCAAGGGCGAGGAGAATGGTAGAAAGCGTCTTTGGCATAATTGCTAGTAAATTTCGTATATTTCGAAGACCAATAGAACTAAATCCAAAAAAAACTACATATGTGACAATGGCTGCTTGTGCATTACATAATTTTATATTATCTCGAAATGAATCGACGCGTCAGCGATACATTGGAAATATAAATGAAATTGAAAGTCAGCCTGAACATAATTTAATAAATTTGGAAAGAGGCTCCAGTAACCATCCAGGAAATGAAGCACAGCGAATTCGTGAAGCATTTAAGGAGTATTTTATTTCTCCGCAGGGTGAAATAACATGGCAATATCAGCATATTTAATTATTATCAAAATTATTATGAATGGAACTTTAAAGATTAAATAAATTAAGTTTGAGATAAAAAAGATTAAAAGAATATTTAATTACTTACCAATGCATCAGTACTGGGTGCACTGCCGATATCTAAAAACCTAAGATCGTCGAAATAACCCCAGCTGGATTTGTAAAGATCATCCTGGCCACTTCCACTCTTCCTTTTCTTTGTTTTCTTCAATTCATTCTGCCATTGACTTCGCAAATTATGCAGTTTTCGGGACACTTCATTCTCAGTTGTAGAGAATTCTTGGGCGATATTATTAAGTACGGAATTCTTTTTAATTCTATTTTTATATTCCGCATGTCGGTTGTCCCACAAACAAGGGTTACACTCATAAAACCCTATTAGTTTTATTACTTCTTCTCGAGACCATTCACGAGTTTGTCGTTGACTCATTTTAGCAACAAAAACAACCAGCCGCGAGTGCGAGATATACGGAATTAATCCGGTAAGCAGCGAGAATTGTCGCGAGTCGATGCGAACGTGTTTAGACATGCAAACAATTGAACTCGCAACAACTCGCAGGAAGCGATTGAAAAACAGTCGCGATCGGACTTGCTACGCAGTTTACACTTAAAAAGTACTGTCGGGAAGACTGTCGGACATTTCTCGCAGAAGTTTTCTTGCAGGTGGAAACGCGGCCTAACGAACGATTGTTTCCGAAGCTATTTGAAATATCGATACCCTTTTTGTATGTCTTTTTTTTCATAACGAAATCTGTGTGAACGAAATGGACGAATGAAAATGTATGTGTGTGTATAATTTTTGTAGAAATGAATGTTTTTGGTTCGTAAAAATGGTTTGTTTTGCAATTAAAATCTTTCCAATCAATATCTAACGTATAGTTATCAATTAAAAAGAGTGGTCCAAATTACCTGCACCTTATCGAAATCACATTTTATACTTATATATTATTATTTATTTATTTATTTTTTATTTATTTATTTATACGGGTAAACCCTATATTAATTATAATTATATCATATATTAATAACGTTTAGCGAATCGCTCCCAAAATTCTATCCTTTCGTAAAGATTACCCTGTTGAATTGTTTTTTAAAAAAAACTAAAAAACTAGTCGGCCAAATGAGACCAAAATCTAATCAGCACCAAATTACCTCAATACCAATCGATGAAGTCATACATCACCAAGACCCACACACACACACACCCACACACACACACCGAAATAGGTCCGAAAGCCGAAACAAGCCGAAAATGGTCAGAAAATGTTGAAATGACCTTGAATATCAACATCTCTCAAAAAATCGATTTTCGATTTTCGGGGTCATTACAATAACTTCCCGGTAATCGGGAAGTTAAAAAGGGGTCCTCCGACCCGCTTCTTCGTCTCCGTAAGTTTCCTCTGGATGCTATGCTCATTTCTTCACTTTTCCTGTACGTGACTAGAAAATAACGATCGAAATCTTCACACCGATTTCAATCACGACTGTTTCGGATCGCACAGAAAAACGTAATGGCGTTGTGAGGGAACAGGCCTACTAACTCGATTATGTTTAGACGCGACACGTATCCGACCTGCTTTTCGGGGTTTGTGATGCAGATGTGAAATGGCGGGGCGGTACGCGCGCTTTCTTCCACGATCTGTTTCTCGTAAAAAGGGACATGTATGTTGTCCCATCGTAAAGTGTTTTTCGCGTAATCAATAGAAACACTGTTGCTTCGAAGGAAGGGAGGGTAAATATGCTGTTTAGGGGAACCACCTCCAATGTCCTTGACCTTGACATATGTTGTCAAGGTCACTCTCCTGAGTGACCTTTAGAAGGTTTTAGCCGTCGCTCATTGTTCGTTAAAAAGTTGTTAACAAAAGAAATTTGCAAAATGTAACACTTATTTCGCGTAAAATTTGAGTCTGGGTTGGGTCTGGGTTGCATAAACACACTTTTTTTGCCGTTTGTTCAGTGACGTGTTGCCGCGGCCGTTAGGCCAAGACCCGCCCCCAACTGAACCACCTTTTTATCTTTAACCACCTTATATATATAAGGTATATGTATACATATATATCATAATTTTAGGTCAAATGTATTTTACAGAAAGAAGGAAGATAGAAAGGTGGTTCAGTTGGGGGTGGGTCTTGGCCTAACGGCCGCGGCCACACGTCACTGATCAAACGGTAATTTTTTAATATGTTATTACCCGAGTAATTTAAAATATAATTATAGGTGGGTATAGTATACACTTACCATCTTGTTTTGATTTGAGCAGCATGTACGTGTTGTATACAAATATTCCAACACCTACCATCTTGTTTTGATATTTTCTGTCGAGATTCGTACTTGGTATGTTATTCGCGATCATCACTTTACGCACTATATTGCGAAATTCTTATTTAAAAGAAAATACAATTTCAATGAACGTATTAACGCTTTTGTCGAAATTATGCGCTTGATGTACCCGTTGATACCACTTAATACGGAATAAACTTTTTAACTTGACCCGTACAAAGTCATTAAACCAAACCCAGTCTCGAAAAAGATCGATTTTACTTATTAAAGTTATTTTGTTAATAACTTTTTAACAAACAACGAGCGACGGCTAAAACCTTTTGAAGGTTACTCAGGACGTTGAGCTTGACAATATATATCAAGGTCAAGGTCATTGGAGGTGGTTCCCCTAAACAGCATATTTACCAAAAGTTTTACCGTTAATTTTCCCATTGTGTTCACATAGGTTTTTTTAACTTGATTATTTTCGTTTCATCTATTTTTTTCGTGATTTGGATGTGTTTTATTTTGATTAAATGTAAATCGGAGCCTGAATCTATCATTAATCTTGTGGTCTTGTTGAAATCTTCAGAATTTACTTTAACTGATGGTGCTATTACATTGGGGTCGATGTCGATGGTTGCGACTCTTCCGTTAATATGTCGTTTGAGATTTCCTCGATCGCAAGGATCTGACTCGTCGGAGTGATTGGTAACGCTCGACGCGGGTCGTTTACCGTCGGACGGACCTCCCCGCTTCCTGAATTCCAAGGAGTAGCCTTATTATTTTGCGCGTACACGAGTTTTCGGCATTCCGCTCTAGTATGTCCGCGTTTTTTACAGTATTCACACGTAATAATGGGTTGTGCGATTGCGTTATTTGTTAGTGGCGTAGGATTTGAGTGTTCATTAGCCGCGGTTATTTGAGGAGGGTTCTGGTTAGGTTCTCCGGGGTCTCGTTTTTCTTGCGCGTACCGAGGTCTCCATGAGATATTTAATTCCTGACGGAATTGCATGTCCGCGTTAATTTGTATGGCTTGAGAAAACGCTTCTCTTACGGTTCGGCAATTTCGCGCTTCAAGTCGGATCGAGAGTTCTGGCTGAAGGCCTCTCCTAAAACAATCTATGACCTCGTCGTCTACTTGCTGGCATGCTCTGTCCGAGTCTGGTTCGTCTGCTTCTAAAATACACGCTCTTAATTCGTTAACGCGACTGATGTAATCTAAAACGTGTTCCTTTTGATATTGCGAAATTCTATGTAACTCCCCTCTATAGAATTCCCCGGTACGGCGTGCAGCGAAGTTTGCCTTAATTTCCTTGATAAATTCGCGTATTTTAAGGGCGGGGTAAAGTTAATTCGTGCAAGAATAGGCACATTTTTGTGCATTCTTTTTGACGACACAGTTAAAATCTACTTATTAAAACCAATGGTACATTAAAGTATAACATTCAAAGAATATTATGTAAAATTTTCATGAAGAAACATTAAAAAATACGGTAAAGACAGCAATTATTCGGAACCGTCTCGGAAAAGAGTAGAATTGCGGTGCCCCTCATAACTCGGTGCTGGAACATTTGAAATCAAAAAATCAAAAGTCTTTCGTTAGATAATCGCTTACCCCAGGTAACGCTGGGAGGATTTTTCGAAATTTCAATTTTTCACTTTTTGGGGACAGTTCGAAGTGAAAAACGCGATTTTTGCGAAAAAAATCGACTAATTTGTTATTGTAACATAAAAAATATTAACAAATTTGAAAAAAAACTCTTCAGCGTTACCTCGTAAATTATGTAAAGAAATAGTGTTCAAAACTACAAAAGAATCGGTGCAGTAGTTTTGTAGTTATGAGGGGCACCGACTTTGAAAACGTGAGTTGTGGGAAAAACGCTTTAAAGTTTTGAACACTAAGCTTCAAAAGCGAGTTTTATTGGTTTACCTCACACTGAATCATCGATGTCAGGTCCATAAAGGATGTTGCTATTATCCATGATGTCAACTTGATCTTCAACAGTCACTTTTATTTTTTTAGCTGACGCGCTACTTGGTGAAACGTCTTCGCTTTTACGTTTTTGTGGAGGTACAATCAATACTCATAACATCGTCAATTTTGCTCCGATCGACTTGAAATTTGGACTCAATATTCTTGAAATATTATGCATTCAGTAAAAAAATAATAAAAAAAATGCAAAAAAAAAATTTTATACCTTACCCCGCCCTTAATACCTCCGAAACCTGACATTACCGGCGCGGCTCGTCCAGTGAGTTTTTGTGCTGGCAAATATACGAAATGCGTCTCGTCGCGGATCGGTACTCTTTCTTGAGCGCGTTCGCAAACTCGGCTAAAGTACGAGACGAATTTCGATGATCCGTCGAAGATGGGAATTAATGCTAATAAATCGGTCAAAGAAATTCCGCGTGATTGATACGATCTCCCGATTCGAACGAGGAATCGTATGAGCTTGGGCATCTCGCGCCTTGTTCCCTTTCTATACGCTGTGATTCTAATTATTGAGTTAATTCTTGGAGTTGCGAGCTAAGAGTATGTACGATTATATCGAGTTTTTCTGTTTCAGCGTTTTTTTGCCATAGTGCGTTCATTTCGCTATGCAATTTTTCCATTTCCGCGAGCAATTTATTACCGTCGACCGCATTTTTCGGAGGAACTTGCACTACCTCTTCCTCGTTACCGGTTTTGTTCGATTTCTTTTCGTCAGAACGAGTATGCGGTTTAGTTGCCATGATTCAAAATTTATGAGAGAAACAAGTCTTGACACTAGTCAAACCAATACAATAACACTTATTATCCCACCGCTGCCACCAATTTAATATGTTACGTCTCGCGCTAACGCCAGAGTGCATAAATAATAAAGATTTGCTCCTTTTCGAACGGCCTGCATACACCGGCTAGTTCTGGGACGGAGCGCGTTATCGTATTGGTTGGATGGTTACATGTCCGACTTTGCTTGTAGAATTTATGCGAACTTACCTTTGATGTTTGCGAGTCTGCTTTTCAAGCCTGATGCTGTATTAGTAGTAATAGTAGTATCAGTAGTAGCGGTTGTAGCAATAGTAGTAGCGGTTGTAGTAGTAGTAGTAGCGGTTGAAGTAGTAGTAGCAGCGGTTGTAAGTAGCTGATATAGGCCGGTTCTGGGCCACTGGGCGAGGGGGTGTGCGGGGATGCGAGGGATGGACCCACGGAGGGGGGGGGGGTGAGAGGCGACTCGAAAGTGGGGGGGGGGGTGCACGTGACCCATGGCTACAGCTGATGACGCGAGGGTTCCGATGCCGGTAAGTAATATATCTTTCGACACCTAGCGATATGAAGAAACGAATCGCATAGTTTATATTATTGTCCATGTTTCCGATATCCAATACCACCTTGACACGTAAGACCACCGAAGCCTAGCGAGCATATTATTATTAGGAAGTTTACATTATAACATACACGTTCGAGATTTGTCGCTCGCTGGTCGAGATGCTAAAGTTTACGTTATACCGCGTTTGACCAAAGAAAGCAAATTTTATCACCCCTTCGAGCGCATGACGTTATACTTCGCAGCGTTCCTTCATTAGTCGAGAAACCACCGTCCTTATTATTCGTGACGGGTCCTACGGCTACGAGTATCATTTTATAAGAATTCGAAAAACATTTTTTCCGTCGAAGCGAATATAATCTAGTGTTCGTGACTGTGAAAGAACGGTATCCTCGCAAAATGGATCATATAAAAAACATTTACCGAGTTTTAACGGCCAAGTCAAAGCTAACGCGAACTCGAAACGAATATCTCGAGTGGATGCAGGAGTGCGACGAGGCTAAAGGAAATATCACCGCGTATTTGCGAAACGAAACGGACAACTTGTCGATCGGTACGAAACGTTGCATAACATCGATAATCACGCGGCTGACATGTGCAAAAGTTTTGATGCAAAAACGCTTTTCGCGAGTGGGCAGAGGCTTGTACGAGACGAATCGCGGTGCGAGAGCGTCCTCCCTCGCTTGGGAGAACATCGAGTCGGCTTTTGAAAATCGCATTTTTACGGGCGCCGTCATTAACGTCGAACACATCGATACGCGACAATTTCTTAAAGAAACGCGTCGTATGGTGACGAGTCGGGTTACGGACGCCATCAACGCACACAATTGTATAAAAGTCAACGCGATGTTGGAAGCGGAGTTCATGTCGAACGGGAACACCGACGTTAAAAGTTTCAATACGCGTAATCGCGAGATCTGCGTGACATCGAATTTACGTCGATGGTACACGGAGGATGTGATAGAGCCGATCTTGACGGCTATGGAAGAATTTCAGGAACGCGACAGTGGGTTGGCGCTAACCAAAATATTGTGCTTGATGGTAAACATCAACAAGTACCAACCCATGCACGCGAGATGCAACCTTTCGATATCGCGAGAACTGGCACTGAAGAAAGCGATCGTCAACGTAAAGTGCAACGGTGTCGACGACAATGCTTGCTTCTTCCGATCGGTTGTAGCAAGCCTATATCCGGCTAGAGATCACGTGGACAGAGAATCTTCTTATCCGCATTACTCCGACGTACTTAACACCGAGGGCTTTCAACTGCCCATGACGCTGAAGCAAATTGTGAAATTTGAGCGTCGCAACGACGCGACGTTTCCGTTAACGTATATGGTTGGAACGAGAGTCTCTGCGAGCCGCTACATCTGACTTCGAGAAAACTAGAAAGACACGCGAACCTGCTTCTCCTTGAAATATCGACTCGGAATCATTTTGTGTGCATAAGGAATCTCTCGCGATTGGTCTCCAGACAGATTAACAGCAGACAGCATAGAAAATATATTTGCGATCGGTAAGTTAGAGATCGGTCTTTTATTCTTCGTATAAAAGTAACTATGACGATAGGATTTAATGATTGAAATTTTTTTTTAGATGTCTCCATTACTTCATATCTGAGGAAAAATTGAAGCTGTGGGCATCTTGTCGAAAAAGGAAAATTGCGGAAGGAGTGAGGATGAGGCCCTAGGATGACGTAGGAAGGAATGCGGTGGGAAAAAGGGCGCTACGACTAGGCGACGCGCCAGACTTGGTGGCGCCGTTCGGTTTACAATATAAGATCTTAAACTAGGAAATAAACTTAAGGACTATAAACTAAAAGGGTCTTGAGCGAGGTGACCGCTAGGACCGTGTGGTATTGTGACAGTACGATTCGACGTAAACAATTTATACGGCTGGGCGATGTCGCAGCCTCTTCCGCACGGAGCATTCCAATGGATCGAAGGGCGATCGTTGCTTGAGTTCGATGTAAATTCAGTTTCGGAGGACGGACCCGTAGGATATATCTTAGAGGTTGATTTGGAATATCCGCGCGAGCTTCACGATTCGCACGTCGATCTTCCGTTTTGCCCTCTTAAGATACGCCACCGGGTAAACGCGGTCAAAAAATTCTCGTTACGGTAAACCCTAAGGAACGATACGTGATACACTATCGTTATCTGCAATAGTGCTTGAGACACGGCTTAAAGTTGACGAAGATACGTCGTATTTTAGAATACCAGCAGTCGTGCTGGTTGTGCAAGTACATCGACTTAAACACTAAATTTCGTACTCGCGCGACTAACGATTTTCAAAAAAATGTAGGGTCGATCGAGGCGAATCGGATCAAAATAAGAGATCTGTCGGTATTTTAAATATCATGACAGAAACGAACTTTCTGCTCGTTCACAATATTTCGTCTGTCTTTCCGCTGGTCTACGTTGTAGACATTCATTTTTTATACACCTTCTAATTTTGACGTGCATCAAAGAAACGTAACCTCGAAATTTATTAATTAAATGAAAAGGTAAGGATATAATTTCTAATTTCGATATTAATATTAATTTGCATGATATTTGAATATGAAATTATTATTTTTTTTTTTGTTAAAGCATTATAAATTATGTGATTAATGAATACGTTTTGAAATCGTTACATATGGGGCGAATCGGATTATGTATTTCGGGGTTAATTGGATCACTTTTTTCCTCACTCTATAATTTTTTTTCATTAAAAATATGATACCCACAGATGGTTCGTACGTATCAGAGGAAGACTAATCAAGGATTATGGGGTCCAGAACTGATGAAAGAAGCAGTGAGAAAGATCCAATCAAAAGAATTAACTATATGCGGGGCTGCCGAAATTTATAATTTGCCTTACACAAGCCTTCAAAGAAGAGTTACTCCTCCTCAAGGTGGAAATAAGCGCCGCGGCGGGCAGCAAACGATGGACGACGAAACGGAAAAAATATTTGCTGATCGTCTAGTTTATTTGGCATCTCGTGGATTCGGAATCACGCCGAAAAATGCACGAAAGTAGGGGCAAGTGCTGTACCTCTAGACACTGACCGGTTTTCTTTATAAAATATGTTTTAAATTAAAAAATCACAAAGATGTCTTTGAACTATTTATTGTTTCCCTTAAACAACAAAACAACTTATAATAATCAACAACCTTCGTTTGAACACCTAGTATAATTAAAAAGATATTAACATTTTTTTAAAAACTCCGGTATTGTCCACAAGTACAACCAGTGTATGTACCTTTGGACAGCATAAATGTACCTATGGACAGCTATGTACCTATGGACATAGCATTGTAACAAATCCTATAAACTAGAAATTATGGTTTAAAAATAGTGAATTTATAACATGAGCTTGTCATTTTTTGACCCTCTTTCTTCTCTCCTCTTTCCCTTCTGATTTTGTTTTCCTCTCGTTTTCTTGTCTAATTTTTTGTCTTCGATTTTTTCAAAATATATTCTTTTCTTTTCAATTTTGGCCGAATTTTTCTGAACTAATGTCAAACTCACTCCATTTTCCCTGTCGCGTGATTTATCTGTATTTTCTGTATTTTTGGTAATTTTTTCAGCTTCTTTATTAGTCTTATCCTTTACTAAAGTCAGTTCATCTCTACTTTTACTTTCACACAGTTTTTCCGGTATTAAATTAGTCATAACTTGTTCAGCCGTTTTGGTTTTCGTAATTTTTCTTTCTGCAGTATGGGTAATATCAATTCCTTCTTCGTCACAGAGTTGATTTTTTTAATGACTTCCCAAATTTCATTTTCAATATCATCAACCCTATTTCTTGTCTCTATATCCTCACAATATGTAACGTTAGAGTCACCATCAGTGATATTCATTATGTCGCTATCACTGTAAATACTCATTGCGACACTTTCTTCTGTACTAGATGAAACACATTCCGATTTTTTCTGTCTTTTTCCAGGATTGGTGATCTTTTTGATACATTTTCTTTTCTTTACTTTCGGTAATTTTGTTTTTCTTTTTTTGGCTTCAGGTTTTCTTTTATTTTTTTCTCGTTTTTTTTCTTCCATTTCTATAGCATTTTTTTCTGGCGTGTCAGTAAGGATTCTTGTCTTCCCTGCTTTTCTTCCGCGCTGAAGTGTCTTTCTCGGAGCAGCTTTTAAGAAAGGTCGAATTGTCTCTGGTGTTATTAGATCAGTCGTTGTTTTTTTTTTGTGGCGTTAATTGAAGTTCATATGTGACAATCTCTTCTATATCTGAAGCAGGTGGCTGTATTATAATACCAGAATTAGAGTGCCCTCCGTCAGTTTTATCCTGATTTGTAACATTTTGTTTATGAATTTGCTTCATAACTGTATTAGCCCGTTCAAAATCAATATTCCGTGCTAAGTGATCAGGAGAATCTACCTCAATTTCGCTTTTCTCCACAGGAGCAGGAGTATTTTTAGCCATTGACGTCGGATCTGGGCGGTCGGTGACATAGGAACACATAAAATCTTCATCCTTAAATTTGTTTCTGTTAAAGGGGTGTATGCCTGAAACTTCAAATCCTTTATTAATATTATTTGGTGTAAAGGAAATTGCATAAGCTTCGCCTATAATTTCTGCAACATCATAGATTGTAATGGGTTTGCCAGGATGATTTAACATCCATTTGTCAGCAGCCTTGTTGTACTGTGTCTTAAAAGGACCAAAAATGCATCTGTCTAGAGGTTGTAAGTTATCTGAAGTATGTGGCGGCAAAGTTAATAAGACAATTCCGTTTTCTTTAGCCTTATTAATTATATCAATTGAAATATGTGTCTCATGGTTATCCATGGTCAGAAGTACGGGATGTTCTTTGGTCGGCTTTACGAATTGTATAAAATGGTCTAACCATTTGCGGAAAATTGGTTCTGTAGACCACCCTGACTGGTTAGCAGCTCCAATTGCTCCTGGTCGAGCTCCTTTCAACATGTTATCTTTAAAATATACTCTAGGGAATATGATCAAAGGTGGTACAGAATTTCCTACAGCGTTAATACAGGTTATCATAGTATTGTTTACGCCCCGTTATGCTGAAGTTAGTTTTCCCAATTGCCGTATTTTTTTCGGTGCTAATACTCTTCCAGGTTTATGAACGGTTGACACTCCTGTTTCGTCAACATTGAAAATTGATTCCGGAAGGAAATTGGTTTTTTTTTATAACTTTTTCAAGATTATCATAGAAGTTGTTAACATTAGTTTTATTAAAGCTGGTGGCTCTTGCTAAGCTGGTAGCTTCGGGTTTTCGGAGAGAAAGTTCCGGATAACGCGATCGAAAGCATCTGAGCCATCCGATTCCAGCCATTATGTATTTATGCCAGTTGTCAGGGATATTTTTTTTCTGTTTGACTAATGCGAACTGATAGGCAAGCTCCCGCACTTGTTTTTTGTCCAAGCCCGTATGTAAGTATGCTGCTTTTTTTAAGTACTCGTATAGAGAATCCTCTTCTTCTTCAACAAAAATTTTTTTTACGTCATTTGTTAAAAGTTCTATAGTCTTTTTATCAAGATGATTATTTTTATTTAATTGCGTATATTTGAAAATGGTTGGGATAAAGTTCCGAAAAGGTTCCACCCCCGATTGAGCTCATTTTTTGTGTGAAGTTAGTATACATAGAGATAAGTAAAAAACCAAAAGGATTTTTGGCGCGTCGCAACCGTTTTGGAATTATCGGGTTTTTTATTTTCGATTTTCGATATCCGTGAAAATGATGTTAAATCCATGGAATTTTAATGAAAATTGATTAATATGTATATAAAAAAGCCTAAAATATCTAAATAAATCTCTCATTAATGTATAACAATAATAATAATAATAATAATAATAATAATAATAATAATAATATCAATCTGCACATTTTTATGCCGCCGTAAATACTTTTATAGGTGCAACCAAGACCCAACCCTACCCAAATCACTTTTTTTTAAATATGAAAATAGTCCTAATCATACATCTGCTGTAAATACTTTTGAAGGTGCAACCAAGACCCAACCCCACCCAAATCACTATTTTTCAGACATGAAAACGCAAACTCATTCTGGGTAGGGTCTGGAGTTTTGTATATAACCTGGATAAACACGTTTTATATCCATCAATAATTGAATAAAAGCATCGCGATTTAGTTTCCTAAGACGACGACGCCACAAAAATTCACACATATGGGAATCTAAGGAATCTGCATGGACACCACCTCGAGATAACTGCCTACGCATCCACCGCCAAGAGGATTCTATGTTTTGAGTATGAGCTCCAGTTTCTTCATTTACAAATTCTTCGGAATGATTTACTGTAAAATGCTTATATCCATGAGATTCCAAATCGATATACCCTTTCCAACAATCTGTATAAATTGTAGTTCCTGGCTTTACATGTTTTTTAATTAAACTAATCAGAGTATCCTTATCTCGTTTATTATTCGGACAAATTTCTAATCGGTAATGATGGGGATGATTCCAATGAAGCATACCTAAGATCCATGAACCTTCAACTACTCTTCCTCGTTGATATTTTCGACGACCAATTTTACATTCGTCAATTTCAACAATTTCGTTTTCACCTCCAATTAATCCTTCATCCTCAAACTGTTCATCTAATGCTATCATACAAACTTCTCGACAGAAAGAGAAACGATCCGAAACTGTTTCGCGAGAAATTTGTTCATCGTCATTGATAGAACATTCCCTAACTGTCTGATCAAAACTTAAATTAATTGAAAAGCAATAAGTAATTAGAATACAAATTTCTACTGAGGTATGACAATTTTCGAACCATGTATTCTGTGCAACGGCAAATTGGTGGTCATGTTTGCCTTTTTTTCTGCATCTAAATGAACCACAAGAAAACCGATCCTCATCTAAAAACATTCGTTTTTTATGTTTATTACAATAACGAGTCGATGGAATTAGTTCAATGTCTCTCAACCATTGTAAAGTTTTTCTATGATCACTCATAATCATACCTAACTTCTGAAAATTATACAATTTATCCATTTCAATTCGAAATATATAGATACAAATAACGATAGCAGTAACGAAAGAGTTTTCTTCAATAAAGTTTCAATTCTCCCATCAATCTAATTCAAGCAGATACAACTGAAATGTATTCAAATAGCAGCAAAAGATACCAGTGACAAATAGATTCAAATAGCAGCAAAAGATAGCAGTAACAGAAACAGAGTTTAAGTTAATAAAATTTAACATATATTATTTTAATTCAATAATTCAACAACGAGAAGGATTCTATTGAGAATCCATCTTGCGGAATGTATTGAACTAACAAGGGGACCTCGTTTACCCGCGATAGCGGGTTAGCCTAGTAACCCAAAGGTTCCGTGATCGAGTCTCGACACGTGCACTTTTTTTTTTTAATAACATTATTATTATTATACATTAGTGAGAGATTTATTTAGATATTTTATGCTTTTTTATATACATATTAATCAATTTTCATTAAAATTTCATGGATTTAACATGATTTTCACGGATATCGAAAATCGAAAATAAAAAACCCGATAATTCCAAAACGGTTGCGACGCGCCAAAAATCCTTTTGGTATTTTACTTATCTCTATGTATACTAACTTCACACAAAAAATGAGCTCAATCGGGGGTGGGACCTTTTCGGAACTGCACCCAATGGTTGACTTTGGAATATTGGATTTTAACGCTACTTTACGGACTGAACTTCCATTTTTAACTTCCTTAACAGCCTCCGTAAGAGTCTCTGCGCATATTTTGTCTCTCTTATTTCCTGTCTTACTTCGTGGCACTGAAACAACGAAAATATTAATAATAATGACATTATCCATTGGTAAAAACAACCAGAACGTACCTATGGACAGTTCACAGGTACATCCATAGCATTGTCTACAGGTACAAATTTAACCTAAAAAAGTAAAATGATCACCGTTCTCAAAATTCATTGCAGAAAAGTAATGAAAGGTAACAGAAACCAACGACAAAACTACAAATTTAATAAAACAGTTGCAAAGAAACCTGATATTTTAGTGATTTCAAAGGAAATAAAAACGTAATTTGAGTAAAGAACTTACTTTTTTCGATGAAAACATTAAACAGTCGGTTCCTCCAAATCTTTAGCAACAAACAACATGGCTGTTACTTAGTGTTGCTATGTGAAAAAAATACAGTATAGATGCGTTCAAAATAAGACAATACTGTTTATACTTTTTTAGATATCACACGTGTCTATAGGTACACCCGTCCATAGGTACAGCACTTGCCCCTATGCTTTGGATTATGCAGAGCGTCATAATTTAAAACATAATTTTAATACAGAAAGAAAAATGGCTGGAGAAGACTGGTTCCATAGATTCATGCAAAGAAACAAACATTTAACCATAAGAAAACCAGAAGGTCTATCTCGAGCCAGGATTAATGGTATGAAAAAAGATAAAGTAGCAGATTTCTACAAAACTTTAGAGAAGGTGATCGAAAATAATAATTTACGAGGAAGGCCTGAATGTATTTATAATCAGGATGAAACTGGACTTCCGCTTAATAATCGTCCGCCCAATGTGATTGCGGCGAAAGGCTCGAAGGATGTCATAAGCATGACCAGTGTAGAACGTGGTGAGAATGTTACAGTCTCAGTCTGCATGAACGCAGCAGGACAATTCATACCACCATTTGTACTCTTCAAAGGTGTACGTAAACGGGACCACTTCATGCTAGGAATGCCTACTGGTACCGAAATTGCAATGACCGAAAAGGGTTGGATCACTGAAGAATCATTCAAACTGTGGTTAGACCATTCCAATCGTTACCGCACTAAAGGAAAAGTAATTTTTATTTTAGATGGTCACTTATCGCACACAAATCTTTCAGTGGTAGATTTGTGCGAATCCTCAGATATTGAGCTTGTTCTACTTCCTCCACACACATCACACGCTCTTCAGCCGCTCGATGTGTCAGTATTTAAACCATTAAAAACTTATTATAATCAGCAAGCGACAATATGGCAACATTCACACCCAAATAAGGGAATCAATAAAACTGTTTTCGGAAGTATATTTAAACAAGCCTGGAATTTAGCAGTTACAGTTGGAAACGGTACAAAAGGTTTTGAGAAGACAGGAATATATCCATTGAACCCTAATGCAATAGCAGATCACAGGTTTGTCGGAGATTACACCGCAGAAGAAGTGCCTCGACATCAGGTTTCAACAATTAGTAATGATCCACAACCTTTTACTAGTGCACAACCATGTACGAATGCACCACTATCTGCTACAGCTAACATTCAGATTACTAATTCTGTAAGAGAACTTCTTCGATCACCGACGAGAACACCAACTGTGAAGAAAAGTAGGGCTGTCACACAACAAAATTTACACCTAACATCATTGGAAAATAAAACAAAACTTATTGAAAAAGAAGAGAAGAAAAGAAAAGCTGCGTTGCAAAAAAATATTCAGGTAAAAAAAAAGGTAACAAGAAATAAAGAAAATCATTCAAGAAACTGGCACTGTATTTATTGTGCAAAACAATTCATCCATCCACCGACAGAGGACTGGATCCAGTGCCAGATCTGCGAAGAATGGTGTCATGAGAAGTGTGCCGGAACGAGGATACAGAGACCATATACTTGTGTTCTATGCGACGAATAAAATTGTTTAATATGTTAATTTTGTTTTTAATTTGTTAAAATCTTGTAATTTGTTAAATGACGCCCACGATTTGTTAGTAAAATAAAATTTTATAAGAGGTTTTTGCGTGATCCGTTTCGCCTCCGAAATCGGGGCGAATCGGATATTTCTCACTTTGTTATATTTTGTTTATAAGAAACAATTTTAAGTTTGTTTTGATTTCAGATAGTTAGTAGTATAGTAAAATGTATACTGTTTACAAATATATAGTGAAAATTAGGTTTAGAAACGAATTAGTATTACTTTTTCGCCTTCAAACTGAAAGTGATCCGATTCGCCTCGGTCGACCCTATTCAAACTAATGAATAACGCGGTGTTCGGTAAAACGATAGAAAACGTGCGCAATCATAGAGACGTGAAACTGGTTACGTGGTGGGACGGACGATTCGGTGCGATATTTTCGGAAAATGTAGTAGCGATAGAATTGAGTAAGTTAAATATTAAATTGTGCAAGCCAGCATACGTAGGAATGTGTATCTTAGACATATCGAAAGTATGTCTGTACGATTTTCACTACGGTTATAAGTCTAAAATTATCTACACCGATACGGATAGTTTAATTTACGAGCTCGAGTGCGACGATGCTTACGAGGAGATACTAAAGCGCGACATAGATCGCTTCGACACCAGCGACTACGCCGAAAATAATCCATATCGTATACCGCGAGCGAATAAAAAAGTTTTAGGCATGATGAAGGATGAAAATAATGGCGCGATTATGTCCGAATTCGTTGGTCTGAGAGCGAAAATGTACGCCCTCCGTGTAAGTAGTTGCGAAGGAATAAGCGATAGCATTACGAAGAAAATCAAAGGTGTAAAGAAGAACGTAACGACTAAGAGTATGGAGTTCGACGATTATCTTCGATGCTTGAACGACGGAGTGGAAAAGGTAATTATTCAAAATCGAATCACGTCCGAACGGCACAACGTTTACACGATCCGCGAGCGAAAACTGGCGCCCAGTCCGTACGACGATAAGCAATTCATCGTACCCGGCTTCACTCGTACGCTTCCATGGGGACATTACGCTATTGATGGATACATACATGGAGGAATAGAATAAAAAGACATATTTCGTAAAATACATATATTTATATGATTTCGCTATTGCAACACATCCTTCTTGTCGATCCACGAATTATGAGAAGCGTCGAATCTCAACCACTTCACGTACATCTTACTTCCTTTTTTGCGCAACACCTTTTCGACGAGGTGTAGGGGAGAGTTGTACAAAACCGGATAGGTGGGTAAAACCGGACACCCATACTAACTTCATTCTAAGAAGTGCTAGAGATTTCGAATTTTGGTACATGTATACTACTACAACAGAGTATTAATTTTATGTTTCGACCGAGAATGTTAATCAAAGATAAAAATATATGTTTGGCGTTCGTTCAGGTCGTGTTTAGAAAATGTGATTAGTATAAACTTTTAAATTTTGAAAAAATGAAAGTAAAATAACATACGAATTAGAAGATGGATGTACTACAGTTAAAAGTGGATTATTTCACCTTCCAACGTTTCGGCCATATGTTCATGGCCCTCTTCAAAGGAGCAAAAAACAAATACGATTAATCAATAATACATCATCCTTAATCAAATTATGATATTATGACAAACAACGGGCTTTTTTTTTTTGGTAAACTTATTGCACATATTGAAGTACGAAGTTATAAAACGTAGAATTAATACAAAATCACAAGGCTGAAAAGGTGATACGTGCCATTATAAGTGTGAACTCCACGACGTTCTTCTCACTAAGAGCTTTTTTTTTTTTTTTTTTTTTTAAAAAAACCGTGAGAATATTGGCAAGTGTGCCCCTAGGAATAGCCGTGATGATGTCATCGACATATCTTTTGAAGAACGGGAGGTTAAAAGGTAACATATTTAAACAAAACTCTTGTAATTGTTCCATGACTAGTTCTGAGAGTACAGGAGATAACGGAGAGCCCATTGGGCTACCAAAAATCTGTTTATAGGTTATGTTATTGAACGTAAAAGTGGTAGCATCCATGACAAATTTAATGGCTTCTATGAAAGAGGTTTGTGAAATTTTTGTGTGAATTTTAATTTTATCCCAATTCTTCTTAATCGCAGCTATTACTAATTTTATAGGGATTGTAACGGGGTCACAAGAACCCTCCGTAGGAATAGAGCGAGGCCAGCCGAGCGTGAGATATCTGTCGAAGTGGCCATTAAGTGTTAAATAAATTTCTCATAAGCGTATTATTTCTGTGCGAGCGACGCCTATATGTAGGTAACCCGGGATACCCGCCGAACATCTTCGAGGTATCGTAACGACACCGCCAATACGCATCGCCGCCGCTCACCGCTCACACTGTTAATTGGCGGAGAGGAAAAGATGAGCGACACCGGAAGGACCTCCTGCGACGCTTCCATACATTAAGGAAGTAATAACGCTAATCGGCGTCGCCGCCTCCCCACCCGGTCGCCAGGGCCGTCGATAGCTACAAGCCCGGCGAAAATTAAAGGATACAAGGAGCATCGGCGATCGAGAGAAACGGATTTTCCATTAAACTTCTAAAGGGAAAAATCTACGTGGAGGGAGGAAAAGTGAACGAGTGTCCACTATGCCTGTGTCAGTGAGTGAGCGTTCCGAGTGCGAAAGAATATCTGTATTTTTGGCGAGCGATTAACGGGGTGACGAAACACCCCTCATTAGGACATACCTGCGTAAAGTCACGTGACCTACCGGCACGAGCCTCGGCCGTGCGTGCGGCACGCGTGCTCGCTCTCTCGTGTGCGGACGATCGAAGTAACCGGTCATACCTGAAAGATTCTCTGTACTTATCTTGTAACTTAGTAGGGCAGTTAGTGGTGTATAGTTTTGTTCCTAGTATCCCTTGCGCGTAATACACGAGGAAGAAGGACAGGAGGTAACTGCAAGGAACGAGCGTTTTTTCTCTGAGACGACACCGTTTGCCTGCGAGCGATATCGGCTGCGAGGAGGGTGATTCGGGTAAGAGACGATTACGTTGTTCGCCTACTTACGAGAAAGTGTAAAATTATCTGTGACGAGTCGATCGGGGACGGAGGAGGATTTTTCTTCGGGTCTGTGGATTTTGTTAGATAGCTCGGTCAATTCGGCCGGCCCGTGGCCACCGATTACGAGTGTAACTTCTCTTGAAATTTTCGAGAACGATTTTCTTCTTTTTTTTTTTTATGGAGTAAATAATCCTCCTCGCCCCCCCCCCCCCGGGCGTACTGAATTGAGAGAACCTTTGTATTGCGAACACGGAAGCTGCGACCTTCCGAGAGGTCGTGAAGAGCCGTTAAATCCGGTGAAATGTCCGCCGCTTGAGCTAATGTAATTTTTTGGTATCTGTGGCCGAGTTGAAATTTATCTGAGTATTCAAAAACTGTATTTTATGGCCTTATCGAACTAATAGTCTTTGTCTGCCTCGTGCGTTCCACGTTCCGTTCGCTTGTCTTTGTGTATGCGCGCGACCTCGTCCAAGGGCGAGGCGACGTGTGTGAAGTTAGCATCTCAAGTGTCAGCATCTCACAAATAAACTGCATATAAAGTGGCATCCCTCATAGTTCTACAGTTCTTCACAAGATTTAACAATAGTTCCATCGATTTTGCTATCGAAACCGCGTTTTGAAAAAATGAGATGCTAACTTCGCAAATACGATGTTAGCATCTCATCGGATTTCACAAATTTGAGGGTACTAGAGGTAAAATTAAGAAAGTTCTACATCCTAAACTTATTTTGTACATAGTTCTACCGTGTTAAAATAATTAGGATCGCTGATAATCGTAATAACCAAAATATCCATAGAGAAGTGAGATGCTGGGGTCTAATTGTCAGTTCTGAGTCGTGTGGAGATTGCGAAGGATAATTAGGGATCCCTTATATAAGTTCCGGAAGAGTTTTGGTCTTTTGAATATCCCGAGAAATTATCGTGTATTGAAATAAATAAAACCCTTCAAATTTACGATTTTGCTGCAAATATACCACCGGCGTTAGTCCGATTTTTTGCGACGGACAGGCCTAACTGCCGTTAGTCTGTAATATCCATCGAAACGTGAGATGCTGTGTTATAACTAAGGTTTCTGGGCAGTAAAAAAAACTTAAATAATAACTGGAAGTCCCTCACACAAATTCTGAAATAGTACTGTTCTTTGCAAGTCCCAATGTAAAGTCTGTGGACGTAAAGAAATTTATTAATTTTTTTTTAAATTTAATTTTTTTTTTTTTCTATTTTTTAATTTTTTTTTTCAATTTCCCTTTTTTCCATCTTTGATTATTGTAATCTTTCCATTTTCTTGTTTTTCAAACATAAAAATCGAATAAAAAATCAAATAGGCTAATTAAAACAAGTGTTTTTTTTTTTTTCTTTTTTTTTTTAAATCAATCTGAGATCGAACATTACGAATCTTCATTCTGTCATTGCGTCTTCCTTATTTTCAACTCTTTTCATCTGTCAAAGTGTACAGAATGAGGTGTGGTTGAACTGTTTTTTTGGCGTTGACACGGTCGCGAGTTGGTCCTACATCATTATACTCATGTCCAGCTGACCAATGTGCGACACCTGCTAGACGGTAGATTTTGTTCTTCATGGTCACATAAGTCGCTATGGATTCTAGTGTGT